>CM070641.1:651250-1295000 GCA_036346575.1 Dendrocalamus sinicus
AAGAACCATTTCTAAAAGCACTGCTTTGAAGGGGCTTTGCCCGAAAGCTTGACATGAAGCAATTGTTTTTGGCAGCAAGTGAGCTACAAACCAATTGATTAGTAATTCCTTTTTTTCTGTTAATTCTGAAGAACAGTTAATTATAACAATAGTGTTAAACCTGAAAACTCGACTGGAATAGTCCAGCCGCATAGAAGGCAACCAGATGTTACATGCTCAGATTCCGTAGTCATAACCAATGGAGAATTTCACTAGTGACTCAACACAGCAGTTCTATTCAAACGTCAATAACTGTTGTTATCAAACTTGCAGAATCAAAGCACACCACAGCACATGATATGTTAGTAGACGATGGCCAAAAAAAGTAAGAAGATTGATCCACTCAAAGAATTACATGAAATAAATTCAATACAAAAATACTCTAGCTAATTCGACGATGATTACAAGTGCCTCGAACCAGAGGCATCAACATCTCTACTCTGGCTGTTCCGGCTAGACTGGCTGAAATCTGTTGTGAAGTCTTGGCTGCCAAATGCCATCCGCTGAAACAGTCTGATCTCTGCCGTATTTACAACGTTGAACAGCTCACTCTTACCTGGTTGAACACCATTGGTTAAATCAACATCAGCTAAGCTATCGAGAACTCGCACCACCTGAGAGGAGAGAGGTGATAAAATGTCAAGTTTTGGTTCAATCAGGTGTAACGTGATTTCTGTCAATCTTATACCTGGCTCATTCGGGGCCTCCTGGATGCTGAGTGTCGAATGCAAGCTGCGGCAGCTTCAATCATACGAAACATTTCGACTTCGTTATAGTTCTTATTGAGCCTGGGGTCCACCAGCTCCCCTACATTGCCAGTCTCAAGTGCTTGCGTGAGCAATGGCCTAGCCTGAAAATAACTGTGTTGTCAAGAAATGTACATCTTTACCTCTTTAAGTTACAATAAGATCCTTTTTTACATAAGTTACAACAGGATTTTATCAGAAGCTATTCTCAAATGGCTGGTCCACAATGTTTCAGCCTGTTTTCCCACTGCTGACTGACTACATGGGACTTGAAGAGATCAACAGCATACAATGGCCGACTACACTGCTCATGTAGTAAACTTTCATGTTCAAAATTATTGATAAATGAGTCTATTTGACTATTCAAATATGGAAATAATAAGTCAATGTCGTGGCCAGTTTTCTGTTGCTTGTTCAGGGGTGAAAATCTCATTAAGCATCTTTATGCATCAAGTTTACTGATAGAACTTACCCACTCGACAAGGCTCTCGTCACCCAATGGTTTTGATGCATCAACAGGCTTTCTACTAGTAATAAGCTCTAAGAGAACAACACCGAAAGAGAAGACATCAGATCTCTCAGTCAACTTGCCACTTGATGCATACTCTGGAGCCAGGTATCTAAGCAAAAAAAAAGTGTCAGATTATATGCAAATGTAAACTGTTCTCTTGGACCAGTCAGTATTTTACTTACCCGAATGTTCCCATCACCCGTGTAGTTACATGCGTGACAGCATCCATAGCTAGCCTTGCAAGGCCAAAATCAGCAACCTAGCACATGAACAGCATGCAATTAGTATTTCCCCCCACAAAAAAAAGCATGCGATTAGTAACAAGAATTGTATTATACTGTATCCCCCAAGTTATGTAAATAGCATTGTTACCTGTGCTTCAAAGTTATTATCCAGCAAAATATTAGAGGATTTTATGTCTCGGTGGATTATTCGCGGATGACCTAACCAAGGAAAAGAAACAAGTAATGAGAATGAAATAAGTGCAAAGTCTAAACAATCACACCAATAAAGGTAAATGAATACAGAAGAACATTACAATCTTCATGAAGATATGCTATCCCTCGAGCCGAGCCAGCTGCGATTTTAACCCTAGCTGACCATTCCAAAACCGGCATCCCACGTCCTACGATGGCAGATCAAAACAACAATTGTTCAGTCAGAACTAAGAACTATGCAAATGCTCTTGTGCAATATGCCAAAGGTTAACACCATACCATGAAGATGATAGTGCAGTGTGTTATTAGGGACAAAATCGTAGACAAGCAATCTCTGGTCATCCGAAATACAATACCCTACAAGAGAAACTAGATGGCGGTGATGCACACGACTGATGATCTCCACCTCAGCATGGAACTCACGTTCCCCCTGCCCACCATCACCATTCAGTTTCTTAACCGCAACCTCTCTTCCATCAGACAAGCAACCCTTGTACACAGACCCGAACCCACCTTCACCTAGCAGGTTCTGAGCTGAAAAACCATTTGTGATCTGGTATAATTCTTCATAGGTGAAAAACCGGCAGTTGCCCACGCTGAACTCTGACATTGATTCTTTGTAGTCAGGACTCCCAACACTGTAGTTAGTTTTAGCTGAATGCCCTGGCCAAAAAATGAGTTGTGCTTGCTCAGGTCATCACCCAGGAATACAAGACTAGTTTTAACTGTTTATGCGTGATATTGCTGCAAATGTAATATATCAAATTACCTAACACTTGTGGGGAAGAGGCAGGTGAAGGCATAACAAACCCAGCATGGTAAGCAGTCACTCTCCTCCGTTTCTTCTTGTACCAAAATGCAGCTCCTACCAAGCTAATCACAAGAACAGCGATGACTACTCCAATGCCCGCCTTTGCACCAGATGTCATTCCACCACCGCTCTTGTCCTGCACGGTGGGACTCGATGACTTGTTGGAACCTGGGTTGCCAATTCCACTTGTTGCCGGGCTGGCTGGATCAGCTGGCGTAGCTGGGGCTGGCACTGACGATGGGGGACCAGATCCTGGTACAGACGGCGTCGCCACAGGCGGTGTGGGGCTAGTGGGAGAAGGGAAGATAGGATCTCCAGAAGTTGGCGAGGGACTAACCGGAGAAGGTTTGATAGGATTTCCAGAAGCTGGCGGCGCCAGGGGTGGAGACCGTGGCTCGGTTGTAGGCGCTCTTGGTGACCTCCGACGAGGTGGTGGTGACTGCGCTACTGGCGGCGTGGTTAAGCGAGCTGGCGGGTTAGGCGGCGGCAAATTGCTCTGGGATGGAGGTGGCGATGCGGCTGTAGGGGGAGGCAAAGGCGATGGCTTTGGAGGGGCAGCAGGTGTAGGTGGTGACGGCACCGCAGTAGGTGGTGAGGGTGGCAGCACTGCAGTAGGTGGTGAGGGTGGCGGCAATGTGACTGATGGGGTGGGTGGCGGAGAGGCAACAACAACTGGCGGTGGCGGCACGGTGGCCGGAGGTGGCGTCGGAGAGGAGGGCGGTGGGGAAGCGGGCTGTGGGGGTGGCACGGATGTGGAGGGAAGGGGTGGGGACGCGGCCGGGGAAGCCGAGGAGGGGTCGACCGGGGTGGCATTGGGCTGCGTCACCGGAGCAGAGGAGGTGGGTGTGGAAGTGTCAGGTGATGGAGTTGTGGTGGAAGGCGGCGAGGTGGTGGGCGCGGCGGCCGAGGCCTTGGTGGTGCCCGGGGAGGGAGAGGGGGAGGACGCCATTGGAGCCTAGGACCACAGTGTTGCTGCAGCTGCTATCTTCTTAGAAATGAGGGGGATCGTTGCATACATCACAATTGTGAGAGAATTCAGGCTTTGTGCCGGCAAATTTCGCAGATTCCCACAGAAAGTAAGCAAAATTATTCTCCTTTTTCCTTCTCCTTGCTTCTTCCGTATTCTTGGCGGTGCAAGGATGCGGAGGTGAAACAACAATGAATCTCACCTCGAGAATCGGAGGAAATGGTTGTCGCTCAAATCAGCAGGAATAGCACCGCATTCTCCAAGAACTAGCAGCTCCCTTGAACACCAAAAACAAGTGGAAAAAATTGAACCTTCCTGGCAAAAACTGAGCCAAGATCCCACCTTTGTCACGTATTTGGGGAAAACAAAGAAGCAAGGAAAGAACGTATTTGGAAGAAAAAAAAGAAGCAAGGAAAGACGGTGGCCTGCTCTATCCGACTTTTAAGACCGACCCTTTGGCTTTTGTTAACGAATTCAACTTTTAAACAAATATTTTTTAAGATAAGATTTATAAATTAATTATAGTACATATTAAAAGTCTATCATCTGTATCAATAAAATCATTTATAAGTATTTCTTTCCGTAATTTCTATCGTGAACAGTCAAATCTAAAATTTTTAATCAAAAGCCATAAAACACAGCTAAAAAAACAGACCCCGAATTCCGAGGAAAAAAATAGACTTGAAGAAGCAGGAACTAAGATGGGAGCTTGTTTTAACTGGGGAAATTGCACATATACCCTATAGTTAGTAGGCACTTGTAAATTTGCCCTACACTTGAGTGACCTTGTAATTTTGCCCCATACTTGACATGCCCCCTTATTATTTTGCCCCATTGCCCATTTAGTTGCTATTTTAAAATCGTTTTTCATTTTTTTGGGCAGGAAATGACATTAAAAAAATATTTTTACTGTATTTTTTAAATTTTTTTGTGTATCTGTACACACAGTTAAGAGAAGAGATTCACCAATTAAAGGGTTTTACTGTTATTTCCTGCCCCAAGAGAGAGGTAACTGCAAAGAAAGGCAACCAAGCAGGGGGAGGGTGGTGGTGGGAGGGAGCGAGCCTGTGAGGCTGTGCTGTGACAGTCTAGAAATCTGCCTTTTTCGCTCGGCTCTCCCACTAGGCCACCACCTGATCAGTCTCTCTCTCTCTGTCTCTCTCTCTCTGTAGAATCAAAGGATTCCACCCGTCCGCTCTAGTGGGGTGACACAGAGAGAGCTGTGCAGTGTCCATTAACATGCTGTGTTGGAAAAAAAGACCAGCGTTGTGTAGAATATTTGCAACGCGTGAAATTCTCCACTTTTTACTTTGGCCCCTTACAATTTGTGATTTAACACTTCTCTTATCTATTAATATGGGCAGCTCTTGTAACACGGTTTGTTATGCTTTTTAGCATTACCTTATCTCTATATTGCTAGTTAATTAAAGCAATATTATCTATTTTAGACTAAAGGTAGTACTATGCCTTTTTTCAGCTTATGGTTTTCCTAGATAAACAAGCAGGACGGTTTTGTCGTCGTCTTTTTGAAGCGATCTATCGAGACAATCTTTTTGAATTGGCTTATCAGCATTCCATATTTTTGTACAAGCGATCACGTTAGGTTCAAAAATCATCAGTCGTACCTGAAAATAATCCATCCTATATTACTTGTTTTCATTTCGAAAAGCTATTTTTTGGCTTTCCTACAATAACTAACTTTCAAAGGGAATAATATTTTAAGATGAGGTTTACAATTTGATTGTAGTACACACCATAATAACTTTATTTATATCGATCAAAATCATACATGAGTTTCGCTTACTCTATACTTTACACTCATGAATAACCGAATATCATAAGCTGTAGTCATAAGTTTAAGTTGAAGCCAAAAAAAAAAAAGACCCCTAGTTTGCGGTTCATCCCAACCGAATCAAACGGAATTCTTAGCGAGCAAGCATTTACTATCAAGGACCCTTCCCTTCAGAAGGAAGCACTGTTCTTGAATTATGAGTACAGATATGTAAATACAGCTTTACAGGGGTGACAAGACGAAAGGAAGAAAAGGTGTTACTAGTAGGTGACTGTTGTGCAGTATCTTAACTCTATTTAAAGCATGGATTATCTTAGCCACGATCAAAAGTGCCGTAACATTTAGTTGCCTGTTTTAGTTAAAGAGATACTATAGCAATATTATTTTTTTCTAAAGTATTTAGTTAAAAGAAAATAAATAAAAATAGAAAAGTATAAAATACCGTTATATCTCCATAAATAATACAAAAAATTGTTCTAAATGACCAGACTATTTGAAGCAGGGCCTTAAACCAATGGTGGAGGAAATACTGTTTAACATGGTCCCTCTGTGCTTCTCCTACCATTCACTTATCCAAAAGCATAAGTTTGTTTATTTTTCGAAACAGTTCCAAAGAAGAAGTTAGAAAGCGCATGAAATGAGTAAACAACGTCCTAACCTTTTGGCTGTAGGGAGTAGAATATTTA
Source organism: Dendrocalamus sinicus (assembly GCA_036346575.1). Taxonomy (NCBI): domain Eukaryota; kingdom Viridiplantae; phylum Streptophyta; class Magnoliopsida; order Poales; family Poaceae; genus Dendrocalamus; species Dendrocalamus sinicus. The sequence goes on from CM070641.1 coordinate 657,240, forward strand.
AGCAATAAAGAAGAGAAAAACCATTGGATTTTAGTTGCGTAGAACTAGAACAGATGTGTGCACATGGCCTCGTTATGGGTCTGGATTGCCCGTTTGCCTTGCCTGCTCAGAAATATTTGACCGGAAATGTTCTGGCAAGTTTCAAGTCGGATTCGGCGGCTCGAGGAGGATGCCTGTGCAAGTGCAACCAAAACGTCGACAATGTGAGTCTAAAAAAATTTTACAAGGCAAACAAGAAACATTTTTGTTTAAACATTTCTGTACCGTCGACTAGTTTCAAGTACATGTCTTAATAGATTCTTCTTACTTTTTTTCTGAAAAATGGCATGTTTATCGATGGTCCTTGTTGCTCTGGTCAATGTTGTTGGTGTGCATCATAAATCAAACAGTTTTTTCCCCATTTCATAACTGGAGTACAGCTACAATGGACTTGGGGCCTCATGCAAATTGTAGCACGTTGTTTCAAGATAGGTATTAGATTAAAATGCTTCGTTGGTTGAAGTTGAACCGCTCAAAGTTGAACATCTCCATGTACTGTATAGTAATATAAATTTCTTGGGACTTGAGTTTTCTTAAAGTTGACTCTTAAGTCAATCCTGTCGTAGACTGAATAAATAATCGACTTTGACATTACTAGCTCATCACCATAATTACCCTTAGATTTAAACGACTTTGACTCATGGAGAAGGCCTGCACCAGTAACAATGTTCAGTTGAGTAAAAAAAAAAATCGATCGCACATTCACATGTTCAGTTGACTCTTAATGTGATTTTGTTAAACAGCTTGTTCACATTTTGTGAGATCACGTGGATGTCAGGTTGTGATAAATAATTGACTTTTGGTTTAAAGAGTTTGCAGAGTATAAGTTTGATTTTTAAGAATTTGTAAACGTTCAAGTTCCTTCTGTTGCTGGCGGTTAGACTGGCGGTGAAGCGACGATCGGACCGGCATGGGACCTGTGGTATGCCCGACCAGGTGTAATAGCACCAAACTTGACAAGCAGCCGAACTGGAGTGCAATACAACCTACATTATATTAAAAAACACAAAATAATAATATCCTCTCTTAACTGCATTATTTCCTATATAGTTGTTTAATGCTCATATGAATTGTTTAATGTTTTGCATTGACTCATAAGTAAAGTCTGATTCTATGTATTTTTTATTGAAATTGATTTCTCCAATATATTGAATCGATTTAATATCTTTTCTTTCCCCATTTAAATTAGCTAAATCATAACAATAGAGATGGTCAACACAGACATGCATGCGATATTTCAACAGAGGCAGCGATATGCCAGCTCAGCTAAGCGTGTGACCGTCGCTGCATGTGTATTTTCGGTTGACCTTGGCTTCCCTAAACAAGTGTTGTTTTTCTGTCCTCGTGTACGTTACTCTGATCTGATGTGTGTGAACCCCAATTTGAGCATTCTTTCGCTTTCCAATTCTCCATTCATGCAATGTAACAGCTAATGTCCACATTGATCCTACAATTAAATTGCCCCAAAACTCTTGCAATCATATTATGCATATGTCAGATAACCTGGTTATGCTTCTTTGAGAATGGAATCAGTACTAATTGTGGAATCACCCAAAAACTTTCTTTTAGTTGGTAGGAAGCACAAAAGTATTATCATTAGTATTATTATATGGGTTTTGATAGCTTTCACCCGGAAATTCTCTGCAAAAAAACATCCAAATTTCCGGCCGGTGGATCTACCGAGTTGCACGAAGAGAGAAGCAAATGTAACGATGGTTAAAGCTAGTGTCTCCATCATCCTGCGGTGCCTGCGAAAAGAAGGGAGATTGACAAAGAGCACGCCCTAAGTTTGCTTTGCTTGGTTGCTTTCGGTTCTCAGCCGGTGTTGCGCATCCCGGCGGCAATGCCGTTGATGGTGATGAGCAGCGCGTCGCGGAGCTTGCGGTTGTCGTCGTCCCGGCGCAGCCGTCGCAGGACCTCCACCTGCAGCATGTTCATGGGGTTGAGGTACGGCAGCCTGCTCTCGATCAGCATCCTTAGGCTCCGGTTGTTCGCGGACAGCTTACTGTGCCCGCTCACCACCAGTACGCAGTTCTCCGTGCGCGCCAGCTCCTGCCGCAGCTCCTCGCCCAGCGCCCGCCCCTGCTCGGACACCAGCATGTCGTCGTAGTGCTTCGCCATGGGCGCGTCGGCCTTGGCCACCACCATCTCGATCAGATCGATGGTGGACTGGAAGAAGGGCCACTCCCTGTACATGGCCTGGAGCTCGTCCGTGTGCCCCTTGTCGCACGCGTCCTGGAGCCCCTTGCCGACGCCGAGCCAGGCCGGGAGCACGAGCCGTGTCTGCGTCCACGCGAACAACCAGGGGATGGCGCGGAGGTTGTCGATACCTGCCGTAGCCTTGCGCTTGGCCGGGCGGCTGCCGATATTGAGGAAGCCGAGCTCGGCCTGCGGCGTGGCCTCCCGGAAGTAGGTGATGAACTCCGGGTTCTCGTATACCGTACTGCGGTAGTGCTCGCAGCTCACGCGGGAGATCTCCTCCATGACATGCCGCCAGTTCGCGTCCCGAGGCGGCTGCGGTGGGCGCAGGGTGGCCAGCAGCACCGCGGTCGTGTAGATCTCCAGCTGCCGGACGGCGGTCTGCGGCAAGCCGAACTTGGCTTGCACCATCTCGCCTTGTTCCGTCGACCGAAGAGTTCCCTGCGTTGGTCACACGTACGTAAGCTGCGTGTGTAGGGTATAATAGACGGACATTGGATAGCGTACTCACCATTACTGAACCAGGAGGTTGTGATTGAATGGCGAGATACGTTGGTCCTCCGCCGCGACCAATGCTTCCACCACGGCCGTGGAAAAGCGTGACCTTGATGCCAAACTCGTTGCATGCGGCAACGACGTCTTCTTGAGCCTTGTACAGTTCCCAAGCTGCTGTGAAACGGCCTGCGTCCTTGCCAGAATCCGAGTAACCCACCATAACCTGCAACGTTTCACAGACTAATGTTTCAGATAATTGTCGAACTGAAAATTAACGTTGCAAAAGTTGAAAATTCTGGGCGCTAGCATTTTACCTCTTGGTGCCCGTTATGATTCTTGATGATATGCTCTCTGTACCAGTCAATGGATAGTAACTTTCTGATTGCTGAGCCGGCTTCTCGTAAATCTTTCACGGTCTCAAACAAGGGAACAACTCTTAACCTGTTCACCAAGGATCACACACTAATTTTAGCCAACATCACCACCGTAAATAAAGACAATATATCAGTGCCAAAAGCACGTATAGTCGGCTTAGCCATAGGGCAAAGTACAAAGATCACAATGTCCAGCTCTCGGATTAGGTTCAGTTTAGCCATTACATTTTCCCCCTATAATTGGCCTCTATTAACCTAACCAAATGGGATGTTGAGGTCAGTTTTGAGGTTCATCGATCATTCAGAAAAGCTTTCAGGTTCATCAGTTGATTTCATCATTAAGAAAGTTATATCTGTAGATTGAATTGAACATGACAAAAAATTTATGGAGAAAAATTGTACTTATTTCTAGATAATCATGCTTACGTTCCACCAGGACATGGCCTTCCTAGGTCCCCACTAACTGTTAGTCTTGCGTCCTTCTGCAGCAGCTCAACGGCGAGGACATCACTTGCCTGAAAGGAAGATTACACGATGTTTAATGAAAATAAAGCTAAGCTAATGGCATGATTCAACACCTAATCAAGTACAGCTTCTCATCTGGTCTATGTGATTACTGTGCTAATTAATAAGCATAGAAGTACATATGACTTCACTAGGTAAGTGCAGGTGAGGATCAATCAGAACTCTAAAATGCAGATTATGGATATTCAGATTTTTCTTTATTTTTGTGCTACATAGAAGTGGTGTCTCTCATACATTAGAGGCCATTGAAATCACGTATGCTCCAAGTGAGTCGCTCCCTAATTCCGCAGCAACGCGGAAGGTGTCGAGAACTTCTTTGACGTCAGCAGCAACCTAAGAGACAGGAAAAGAAATACAAATGTAAATATTCCCACTAAGGTAAAGCAGAACATTTAGGTTATGTACAATAAAGTGATATAAGTTATTTATAAGAGATGTCACATAGAAATTTTGTTAAGGTGGATAAAATAGAAAGAGGAAAGAGAAGAAGATCGACTGTAATTCTATAGATGGTCAAAACGCGAGAAAATGTCGTTTATAAATAGCTTGTTATAGACGGTTTTTGTGCCATTATATTAATGATATCTATATTTTACAAATAACATATTATAGACAACTTACAGATAACTCATTATAGAAGATATATTTAGTATTATCTACAGATGACATGAAAAGTACTATAGACAGCAGCTGTCTGTACTACTGTACATGCCCTTATTCCTTTTTCTCTTCTACAAAAACCGCCCTACCACTATAATTTTTATCGAAAAGAAAATGCATCTATAGTCAAATCCATGTTGATGGAGCCAGGGATGTTAAAACTGGCTTTGGTGTCTTACAAAACGCTGCAAAAATCATTGCAATTTTACTAGTTAGCAGAACAGTAACCATTTCGGCACTGGCTGAGGCATTATAGATCTTGGCAGAGGTAACTTCACCAGAGACATACTACATAGCATAAACCAGCTGATTTCCAATAAAATCTATTGCTTTGACGGATTCTAAAATCCCTCCCTCTTTTTCAGAATAATATTTTAACGCAATGTTCCACATGTAAGAATAATGTGAACTCAACCAGAATGGTTGAGTGATACATAATAATATCCAGATCAGAATAACTTGAAGAAACAAACTTGCATTTAGTCCGGACAACAACCTTTTATTTAAAGAAATAGTGTGATTCAATACTTCTGGTTACCGTGTAACCAACCAATTATCACTAGGACTGAAAAACTTGGTTTACACATGCAAAAACTTACCTGTATGTATGCGGGAACTAGAGGACGCTTCCCTTTCAGCTCCCTAGTCAAGAAATCCAGCTTCTTTTCTTCATCCCACTCACTATAAACACCAAGATCCAAGTAAGACGTGATGGCATCAAGTGCTTCTGTGTGCCGGCCTGATTCCTGCAGCAAAAAAGACACGGTTCTATGCATGACTGGACTTTACCTAAGCTTTTCTGAAGTAACCATAAGGCAAAATTAAAATCTGAGAAAGCTCAAGCAATAATAGTAATCAGTTTACATACCTGGCGCACGTCGACCTTCATTAACACCATACCAAAGGTTGCAACCCTTCTTATCAGATCTGCTAACCGGCCATCGGCAAGAATGCTTGATCCACATGATTGCTTCACAAAATAATTGAAGGTGTGAGCAGTGCTCCGTACAAAAGGAAATCGTGTGATAAAAGAATAAAGGTTCCTTAATTACCTTTGCTGATTCTGTTATTTGAACAGTCCAATTTTAGCGATTTTATTGCCCTTAAATTCTCTATTTTCAAAAAGAAAAATCCATCCACTCCATCAACTTTTATAAAATCTGAATCGACACATTGATTTGTAGAATTTTTATAAAACGGATTGCAAATAATATTGAGGGTTGTTCTCATGACTAATCAAGGTTTATGCAGCAAAAAAAATGTACAATGGCATTATTTTGAAGAATGTTAAAGAATATTTGTGTCAAATGTTTTTTTCCTAGCATTGATACCCGTACGGTAGTTGGTTCAAGTAGTACAGCACTCAAGTGATCAAACGACTAACCATACATTCTGCCAACCATAGTTATTGAACTTATTGATGAAGACTAACCAGTGATTCATAGCACAAGAGCAAGGGCTCCAAAAGCTGATCCGGTGTTTCGTAATATTCCGCAGGATCATGGTCACATGGTAGATCCTCAAGAAGAAGCTCAAGGCGCCGTCGTGTCTTCATCAGCTGATTACAGAAATACACGATAAGGACAATCAAAGAAAAACGTTTCATTATGTAAATATACCACATTTGTCCTGTTTATACTTAGTGTTGTCGGTTTTGATTCAGGCTCAAAGTCTGTCTATCAAGTTTGAGAGTATTAGCCCCTCCATTCGTATACAATGAGCATCGTTGGCCTCATATTTTTAATCAGGAAGTGTCAAATACACTTTATTTATCAGGTGAGAGGGTTATTATTTTCTAAAGACTTTAGTAGTGGGACGAATTTAATCCTGACAAACATAGGACCAATTTGGTAATCAAACATTCCTTGAATTCACAATATGTTTGATAAATGAGAAATTATGGTTCTAACCTTTTCTTTCACATTACCAAGGACAACCCTATAAGGTGTAATTCCTGGTCTCTCCGATAGGCTTGGCTCTAGAAGCTTACGGAAGCTTGATCGACCTATCTGAGATTCTGTGAACATCTTCCTTAGTTGACCACCACTTGGAGTTCGACCTATCTGTGGTGATCCTACCACAGAGTGACGATGACTAGGAGATGGCAACGGACTGTCTTCACGTTTTCCTGTTGAATTTAGATCCCCCTGGAAAACACAAACCAAGAATTACTCCACACGAACAACATATATGAATTACATTGACCTCTGTCTATCCAGCTAATGCTTGCTAGAGCCACACACACGCTCATCTGCCTGAAGTAAATTTCTGCTACAGTATTGGTGAGGTTCCTTATAATCCAACTGATATTACTGAACCTAGGTGAGGCCAGAATTTCTCGATGGCGCTTCTCTTTTCATGCCATTTCACAATACTTGTTGCACCAAACATGTAGCGTATTGGACCAACTGTGCCAATGCATTTTTTATTGATAGTTGAGTGTTGCTTACATACATACATACAACACATGATATGAGACATTACAAAAGTTTAATTGTTCTAACCTGAAGATTTAGGTTCCATGGAAGTTTTACCATTCTGACTTGAGCTTCGCCATCATTGCATTCTGCATCAGTGCTCAAGTTTAGAAAATCATGTGAAGATATAGACATGTATTAATAGATGCCACTGCAAAATTTACATATATGCTGTAGCAAGACACACTGGTGGAGGCCGATGATACAGGATGTTAAATCCTTGTTGCACAAGAGGCTTTTTAATTATACATCAATGGAGATGTTTCATATGATGATTGGCATTCTGAAACAATATTCGAAGGCTCTGTTCGTATTGATTTTTAAAAGCTGTTTTTTTATATTAAATAGTTTTTCTACACTACCTACCTTTCAAACGGAATGTCTTTTTAAAACAGAGTCTACTAATCAATTGTAATAGATACTGTAGTGACTTTATTTATATCAGTCAAAATCGCACACAAGTATCTCTCTCTACAAGCTATTACTATTTATCAACTAAAGGTAAAAGCTATCAGCAAAAGCCAATATGAATACATTCTAAGTAGCGTGTCAAATATTGTACGTCATACGCACAAGCTTCGCTAAATCCTGGTTGAGGGGTAGAGTAAGCCGTTGCAGAATGCTTACGGCAGCAGGTGCTGTTGCAGGTTATGATTTATTGTGGGAGTTGCTGACAGGTTTTATCTCGGTTGCAAGGATGCCAACATGTGGTATTTGCATGACTAGTAGACACAAGAAATGATGGTTCAGCATCTTTCCAAAAGTATCAACATGGCATCATGAATGTGCATATGGGAAAAGGTAAATAATTTTGTATATGCTTACCGCTTATAACTTAAGTATGCTTATTTGAAACAATAATTATGATAGCAAATCAGGAAATGGCAAGGAGTTGGCCTAACTAATTGGCATAAAACATTTCAGCAACCGCAGACTGTACTTCGTTGGGCTATTAGGTTAGATAACATTGGAGCGTTTTATAAAATATTGGTAAAACATGTCAGTGCAACGTCAAAAGAATGGTAATATCTTTAAATTTTTACAAAAGCAACACCAATTCACCATCTAATAGAATTGCTGGCGCAATTACCTAGTCTATATCGATGATCAAAAATTGTGAACTTAAGTGAAATACTTCTAATATGATGCAGTACATATATTTAGCAGCTCAACAAAGGAATCTACCTGTACATGATGGAAGATCAGCACCAGAAGGAAGCTGTGCAGGCAGAGCCAAGCTATGCTGAAGCTTTACGCTGTTCCGAGGTTCTGTTTGATTCCAGGTACTGGCCTTCAGGTCCTCAGATGCTGACTCTGCAGAGTCCGCTTGAATATATCAACATAAAATCACCAAAAAAACCTTGTGAAATATGTATGTACGATGTAAATTGGTGTAAGAGAAGTACAAGATTACGTCTACACCATGGGGATTTGTTCTTCAAACTAACTAGTGAAATTTCCAACAGTGCCACAATTGACGGCGACAAGCCAGCTTCTGATGAAACTGGAATTGATCAAGACTGGATAAGCCATGAAACTAACCTTTGAGCAAGATTTCATTAGCTAAGCTTGCAAGCTTCTCACTGCATCTCTTGATGGATAGCTCAAAGCTGAGACTGTCTAATTCCTGAATGTACAGGTCGATTGCCATCCACCGGGACAATAAGGAAACATCCCTAGTCACCTGCAGCGCAGAAATGGTAAACATTTCAGTCTTCCTGATTGCGTGAAAACTAACAGAAGCGAAAAACTCCATCACACCATTAAAATTGTACAAGTAAGACTAGTGAAAAGAGCACCGTCAAGCCATCAATATCCTATTATATAGATCTTACTTTTGCTGTAACATTAGGATTCCCGTCTCGGTCACCACCCATCCATGAACCAAACTTGATTGGCGTGCAGGTTAGTGGAAGTGGCCTGCCAGTGTGCTATAGGCGAAGTATTAAAAGGAAAGGTTTAGACTTGCTTGCGAAGGGGTCAAATATAAGTTAAATCCAACAAATAGCAATCATTGTATTTGTACCTTCTTTAGTGCATTGCTAACACGGCGAAGATACTGTGGTATCGCTTTCCAGAGGGATTGCTCCACAATATGAAGGCCTATAATAGTCAAGAAAGTAATTAGAAATCATGGATATAGTATCATTGACAAACCAGAAGCCAGAATGCCTAAATTTCTTACCAGCCCTAGCTTCGTCAACTGGGGTAGGTTTATGGCGCCTCAACTCATCCGTCTGCCATATTGCTGTGATTTCCCTCACCTACAAATCAGAATTAGAGGGAGTTAAGAACAGATGCGGAAAAGAGGATAATGAAAACATCATTATGCAAATATTCTGAACTCTGAAGTATACCAGATCTTCGATTAACATTTCTTTATCCTCATGGCTAAGATCAGGGCGTTCATTGAACTCCAAAAGATGCTGCAGCGTGGTTCCATCAGTACTTGAAACAGCAGAAATAGTAAATATTTTTAAAAAAGAAAAAGAAAAGGTAGGATGGGTGTTAAGAGTTCCTGTGAAGCAGAGCACTGCAACAGTGCAACCCGCCATGAAGGAAAATGGGGGAAGATCGTAGTAAGAAATCATGGATGATTGGATAGTAACTCACAGCTATTCTAAGGTGCTTGTATTGCAAAGTTCGCCTATTTATTTGAGTTGGATGAGCTGTCAGAACGATTTCAACCTCCTGCACAGGGGGGAAACGGTCAGATATCAGCTAATCTTGATCGTGCGTGGCATTCTTATAAGCTACGATGTAGAACAGTTTGCGCTTCACAAGAGAAGTACCTGCTTGCAGACAGTGTCATAGAGTTCTTCTGGAGGAACACCACTTTGAATCAACTTGTCGAATATATCATCACAAGATTTTGACAGATGCGCTACATTGCGCGACTTGCGAACCCTTTAATAAAGGAGATAAAAAATGTTTGTTCGGTGCATCATAACAACCACTCAACCAGTACAGCATAAATTCAGGGTAATATGCCAAATAAGGTAAAGATTCAGGCCTGGGTGACAAAAGAAGGAACAAGTAATGTTCATCCACAAGACCACAACGTATGCTACCGATGGTAAATCTTAAGCTTTTGCATGGAGTCCTAATTACCGCAAAATCTGTCAAGCCATCGGATCAGTTAATTAACACAATAAATAATTCGCTCAATTGCGCCGCTAGATTCCAAAAACAATCGAGCGTTTGACGACACAATCAAGGTAGCATGTGCAAGATAAGGGTCCTACAGTTAAAAGTGTCTTTGAGGAGGGTCACATGGAAACAATTAACCCATTGGCCGACATTGCAGTGTACCACTCATAGGTACGGCAATAGAGAGAAGAAGGAAATCCCACATACTCGTATCTTGTACCAGTTTTCAAGTTGAATTGCAAAGAACTCCTACTATAAATTAAGTATCCAATTTGTCAGATGCGTCTTTCAAATTGTTCGTGCCAAATATTATTTTGTACTAATTGGGACACTGCATGTCCGGGTTTTTTCAAACAAAAAAGAAGAAGAAGAGTGCTTTTCAAATTGTGCGTGCCAAATACTACCAATCTAAACGTGAGAAATAAGTTTCTAGCGAGGCGACAAATTCTATGTAGTACATAAATGCATTGTAAATACGTGTGGTTCTGGCATTAGAATTCTCTAGCAAAATAAGAGGCGTGCTAGTGTAGCTACCTGTGGTACGTCTCTGCGATGCCCATGAGGTTGAGATAGTGGGAGAAGGCGCGGGCGAGGCAGAGCGAGTCCTCGAGAGACATGGCGGACAGCTCCGTCTCCAGCTGCCGCTCCACGACCGCCGCCGTCTCCTCCATCCCCGCGGCGCGCATGGTGACGGCGCTCTGATCATCAGATCCCATTTCATGCAACATTACGCAGGACGTGGTCGGATCAAATGGATGCGGCGTTCTTCGATGGATCGATCGGGCAAATTAACAAACTAAGACGATCGATGCCGCTAGCTAGGTGGTGAGTACCTGGGCGAGGATTCGGTTGCGCTCGAGGAGGTGGATGAAGCGGGGGCCGAGCTCGCGGAGGAGGACGTCGTGGAGGAGGCTGCCGAGGAGGCGGCAGTCGTCCTCGAAGGCCTGGAAGGATATCCCCTCCGCGATGTCGTCCGTGGTGTCCGTCATCTCCTCCTCCTCCTCCTCCTCACGAGATCAAGATGGACAACTCCAAAGCCCGCAGGATCGATCGATTCCTCCTCCTCTGCCGCCGCCGCACGCCTTGGGTTTGAGAGGGAGGGAGGGGGCGGTTTAAGATGCATGCGGTGCGGACGAGGAGGAGGAGAGCAACACGGACGCCGCGGACAAGTGGCAATTCCTCACCTGCCTACGGACCGTACAAATCCAAACTCTTCCATGTTTTTTAAAAATTGAAAATCTTGCTAAAAATACTATATATAATTTACAACGTAATATATATATATATATACACATGTATCTACAAACCACCCTGAAGTCACCTCATTAGTTTTAGTCGTCTATAAAACCCTACAATATAATCCTTACAATCTTAGAAATTCTCTCATTGATCAAGAGAAAACAAAAAGATCTATGCAATTTGTTTTAGAGGTCTAGAAAATCTCATAAAAATCCATAAATTAGGAAAAAAACAATATTATCTGAAATTCTCTTATTAATCGAGAGAGAAAAAGAAGATCTACACCATTTATTTCGATAAGACCAGATTATAACGGTGCAAATTAATCACATACAAATATTACAAATGATACCGATGTATAACAAATACACACAGATATTGCAAATGTTACAGTTGTATAATAAAATACGGTAATATTTTCAAAAGTATTAGAGATGTATAATGAACACAATATGTTGAAATATTTAGCAGTGCAATTATGTGAAAATTTTCGCTAGTTGGTACTAACAATACCCCGGCATCATAATTCGTTCGATTTGGTAAATATTTTCTTTTATTCTGGACCAATTTGGTAGATTATTAAGTACATTTGTTTTGTGATCAAAACTGATCTGCATGTACATAATAATTTGACGGTACTAAATGGATATAAACGTACCTTACACGATTTCTCCATCCATTGCGGTAGGATTTGAATCTTTGCGCAAATACAAACTTTTTTTAAGAAAAAAAGGGAGCAAATATGATTGGCTGATTTGTCATAGCAGCATAAAGGTGGGTTGGGAGAGGGTCTCCACGCTACTTGAGCCCACGCTCACGTGGAAGCGATAGAACCCATTGGAAGTCTCCAAGTCAACTCTAGGGCGAGGCACGTGAGGCTAATCCCGGAGGGGTGCGGGGCCAAACCCAGACAAGATGCACAAGACCGACTCCAGAAGAGTCCAAGGCTAATCCCAGACAAGATACGCGAGGTCGACTCCGAACCAGGCACACAAGATCGACCCTAAAGGGGTCTGAGGCCGACCCCAGACAAGCCTGAGGTCTCAGACGTGGTTGGACCCGCGTAGTGTAAATGATGTAGATACCTCTAGGAGTAAACTAGACTCCAAGGGCAAGCTTGTAACTTCACTTGTCTTCCCCCTCTCTCTCTATAAATAGGATCCCTTGTAATGAGAGAGGGAAGGTCAGTTGTAACCCTAGAACACTCATATGGAATACGTTTGGTGGTTGTGTGCTTTTTCTTGGGTTTCTTCGCATCCTCGACGATCTCCGTATCCGACCGAGGGAGCTTCTAAGTTTACTATTTGAATTCGTACTGACAACAGTTGGTGTCGTCTGTGGAGACCGTCGATCCGAGGCAACGCACCAACCCCTTTTGCAAGTCAGTGCGCTGCCCCGGGTGGATTGTTAACGACCATCCGGATCGGAGAGGGGCTACTGTTGGGAGAGGGTCTCCGCGCTACCTCAAGCCCACAGGCACATGGAAGTGATGGTACCCATTGGAGGATCTACCTCGAGCTATGTCCCTAAGTCAACCTTGGGGCGAGGCACGCGAGGTCGAATCTGGAGGGGTCCGGGGCTAAATCCAGGCGAGGTGCGCGAGGTCAACCCCGGGCAAGGTACGCAAAACCAATCCCGAAGGGGTCCGGGGCTAACTCCAGACAAGGTACGCAAGATCGACCCCTGAGGGTCTGGGGTGAGGTACGCGAGGCCGACCCCATACTAGGTATGTAAGATCGACCCTAGAGGGGCCTAAGACCAGCTCGGGGTCCCAGACGTGGTGGAACCTATGCGGAGTAAATGATGTAGATATCCCTAGAAGTACACTAGACCCTAAAGGCAAGCTTGTAACTTAGCTCATCTTCTCCTCTCTCTCTCTCTCTCTCTCTCTAGATAGGACCCCTTGTAATAGGAGAATGGAGGCCATTTGTAATCTTAGAACACTCATATTGAATACGTTTGATGGTTGTGTGCTTTTTCTTAAATCCTTTTGCATCCTCGACGGTCTTTGTATCTGATCGAGAATGTTTCTAAGCTTACTGTGTAGATTAATACCGACGACGGTGGGCGTGCACAATTGCTTCCAACACAACATGTGTTGGGCCCATGAAACCAAATCTAGGCATCCAAGCAATCGCAACTGTTTGATGTGCTGCTTTCTATCAAATTTACAAGCACATCGCTAGCAACTTAGTTGTAGATTCGATGGATCAATCGCTAATTCACATATAAGCCCGGTTTTTGGGCAAATTTAATTCAGCATCGAAGACAGTCAACAAATCAAGCGCCCCAATTTTGATCAGCAAAGATTTTCTCCCCAAATCGGGGCCGTGTATGGTCTTAAACCACACAGAGGCACCGTATATGACCAAAGCATCATAATCAAGGGTCATTGTTACTCCCCGCGACCGAATAGTCACACTAGTGAGAGTTATTAGTCCTGCTCATTTCGGTTTCTTCTGTTAGGTTTTTGTTTTGTAGTTTCTAGTTTTATAATTTCGTCTTTTTTGACTTTGTAGCTTTTTAAGGATTTTTTTTCCTTTTATTTTTTTCCCCATATTCTTTTGTATTATCCGTGATGTGTTAACATATTTTTTTTAATTTTAAATTTAATTACAGCAAAAATCATCAGTAACTATAGTGTAAAATAAGTTATTAACTACAATACCAAATAATAAAAAAAATAAACTATAAACCACAAAAAAAAATCCAAACGAACAGCCTCGAAGTTTAGGTGCCGAACAAACAAATATCTTCCGTTTCTCACAAAGACAGCGAGAGGGTGCATCCAAAACGTTAGCTCAGAAAATATACAAGCAGGCCAAAACGTTTACCGAGACTTTTTTTTGGGAACACATAAATTGTTCAGAAAATATACATAAATTTTTAAGAAACAGTATGAATAAAAATTTTATCATGTCATTTCGCTTGATGCCAGCCACCCGTCGATGGGATAATATTTTTGCCCGGCCCGACAATACAATACAGCAGATGAGACCAGCTTTGTGACTACTGACCAGTAGATGAGAACTGCAAGCAAGCCATACCATCTCCAGCTGAAAACCGTTAAGTGAGAAGAAATGGACATTTGGTACGACAATTGACAACTAGACGGTGATTGTCTTCTTCATTTTCTGCGTGTGTGTGCACCGTTAAATGTGTTGTGTCTTGGAAGATCTTTTATACAGTAGTACCACTGTAGTACATGTATCTAGCGGGATGAAGAGCATGCATAGTACACGTCTTTTAAAAAGGTTTACGAATTTTAAATCAAATTAGTCAATATTATATATATATATATATATAGTTTTAAATCGAATATATATAATTTCTAATCAAGCAGGAGAGGAGCCTCAAGATGGTTGCAGCCACAGCCACGACGAATACGACGAAATAAAAACGCATCGTCGCATCGCAGGGTTGCTTCTTCACATGCAGAATTCTTCCCATCGCAGCTACTATCATATACAGTACGTACGTACACGCGAACCATGCATCTCCCTAGGCAAGACCGCCGGTGGAGACGAGAGCTCCAATTTTGAAAAAGAAAAAAAAAAGGTGCTTCTGCCCGCGTCCTACTGTGCCTCACTGCATGCAGTGCAGGCTGCCATAGCTGCCTCTGCTGGCTGCTGTTGCGTCAGTGTACAAATACTGTACAATTGTTGATGAGATACTACTTACACCTACACAACACTACAGTGAATATCCAACAGGGCTAGAGGGCTAGTCCTCTACTAGTACTAAGTAGTAGGCATGCGGCAGGCCATCCAGGCTACGGCTGCTCGAGCCTGCAAGCTGCTCTGATTCTGAATGCTGTTAAAATCTTGAGTCTGCGAGGGACCTGCACAACCAGCACTGCGTTGCTATGCCTTAGGATTCCGAATTTTCTTGCTTATGTGGCCCACTGTGGGCTTTATTTTGCAGCTTCGGCTTCGACCGGTTGTTTCTTTTCGCTTCCGTCTCCCGCCCGAGCGTGGAATCCTTGGGAGCCGCCGCGTGAACAAGCTGCGCCCGGGGAGCGCGGATTCTGTCATGTGGGGTAAGACATACACCCGTAGAGCTAAAAAGGTAAGTCCATCAAACCAGGAAAGTGGCTAAAATGCCACCTGTAGAGGGAATAATGGCCGCATCATTAGCGGGTGCTATTTTTAGTAAGCTATTAAGGAGTGATTGAGAGTGATTTGAGGGGAATTGGTTGGCCAGATGGCTATGTAAGCCGCAGGGCATCCTGAGAATAATCAAGCAATGAAGTTATCTTCCTCCTATCTCTACTCTCTCTAGCAAAATAGGGAGCCGAGGGGCAAAACCTTAGGGGCCTCCACCTCCAGTACCTCCATTGTCCCACAACCAACGCCATAACACCTTGGTATCAGGTCCAGCCGATCCTCATCAACAAACCCACCGCTAAACCCCACGCAATCACCCGCTGTCTCTGTGACGCCCACCATGGCAGCGCCATCCCCAGCTGATCTCGCAGCCCTCCTCCAGACCCTGGTCGAGACCGTGGAAAATCTGAAGACGTCTGTCGCCGAGCTCCAACAGGAGCGCCGCTCTGACGCCTCGTCGTCAGGCGCAAAGACCCTGGTCACTGGCGAGCACCACCATGACCGGCCTCCTCGCTTCCAGAAGATGGATTTTCCGAAGTACGATGGTAAGACTGATCCACTGGTCTTTATCAATCGGTGCGAATCTTATTTCCATCAGCAGCGCATCATCGAGGAAGAAAAGGTATGGATGGCCTCGTACAACCTGGAGGACATTGCCCAGCTGTGGTTCATCCAGGTGCAACAAGATGAGGGCACTCCTCCGTGGCGGCGTTTCACCGAACTCCTGAACCTGAGGTTCGGTCCTCCCCTGCGGTCCAACCCGCTGGGTGAACTGGCCGCCTGCAAGCGTACGGGCTCGGTGGTCGACTACCAGGACCGCTTCCAAGCCCTTCTCCCGCGCGCAGGACGCCTCACGGAGGCCCAACGCGTCCAACTCTTCACTACCGGCCTCCAACCACCACTGAGCCTCGACGTGGAAGTCCATAATCCGCAGTCCCTGTCGGTCGCCATGAGCCTCGCCAGGAAGCTGGAACTCCGGGAACAACTGGCCACGCCTGCCGCCCCACCACGGACCGCATGTAGGGGCCTGCTGCCAGCACCGCGCGCCCTGCCGGCGCTTTCCGCTCCCGCCGCCGCGACACCAACCATCACCGTCGAGGGTCGCCCCATCAAGAAACTTTCCCATACCAAGATGGAGGAACGCCGGCGGCTTGGCCTCTGCTACAACTGCAACGACAAATTCAGCCGCGGCCACAATAAAGTTTGCCCGCGGCTCTTCTTCCTGGACTTCGCCGACGCCGTTGATGATGACGGCATGGAGGAGACCGCGGCGCCGGACGACGCGCCCCTCATCTCCCTCCACGCCATCGCAGGCATCCGCACCAGCGAGACCATGAAGGTCTTGATCACAATGGGCGGCGCCACTCTCCACGCCCTGCTGGACTCGGGATCCACCCACAACTTCATCGCCGAGGACAGCGTGGCGGCCACCGGTCTCCTTCCCCAGCGCCGCGACTCTCTGTCCGTCACCGTCGCCAATGGAGATCGCGTGCCCTGCGTCGAGATGTTCCGCAACGCCACCTTCGCCATCGAACAGGAGCACTTCACCGCCGACTTCTACGTCCTTCCGCTCGCCGGCTACGACATCGTGCTGGGCACCCAGTGGTTGGCAACGCTGGGCCCCATTCTGTGGGATTTTGGACAGCTCTCCATGTCCTTCTGGCGCGGCACTCAGCCCGTGTGTTGGCGTGGCATTGCCGGCCCAGCCAGCCCACGCCTTCACACGACCACGAGCGGCGACCTCCTCAACGCGCTGCTGGCAAAGTTCCAGGACGTCTTCACCGAGCCGAACGGGCTGCCGCCGCCGCGTTCCCACGACCACCACATCACCCTGCTGCCTGGTGCTGCCCCGGTGGCCGTGCGCCCCTACCAATATCCATCGGCGCACAAGGATGAGCTGGAACGGTAGTGTCGCGACATGCTGCAGCAGGGCCTGATCCGACCCAGCTCATCGGCTTTCTCCTCGCCGGTCCTCCTAGTCAAGAAGGTGGATGGCTCATGGCGCTTCTGCATCGATTACCGCGCGCTCAACAGCATCACCGTCAAGGACGCCTTCCCGATCCCGGTGGTCGACGAGCTGCTGGACAAGCTGCACGGCGCGCGCTACTTCACCAAGCTGGACCTACGTTCGGGCTATCATCAGGTTCGGATGTTTCCCGCCGACGTTCACAAGACGGCGTTCAGAACGCATGGTGGACTCTATGAGTTCCTCGTCATGCCTTTCGGCCTGGCCAACGCTCTAGCGACCTTTCAAGCCTTGATGAACGAGGTCCTCCGGCCATTTCTTCGTCGCTTCGTCCTGGTGTTCTTCGACGACATCTTGATCTTCAGCACCAGTTGGGTGGACCACCTCCGTCACATCCACACCGTCCTCTCCGTGCTTCAGCAGCATCGCCTGTTCGTGAAGCGTTCCAAATGCGCTTTTGGCGAGCCAAAGATCGCGTACCTCGGCCTCGTCGTCTCAGCCGACGGCGTGTCCATGGACGCCGGCAAGGTCCAGGCGGTGCTGGAGTGGCCGGTGCCCACAACAGTTCGGGCTCTTCGCGGCTTCCTCGGCTTGGCGGGCTACTGCCGCAAGTTTGTACAGGACTACGGCCTCATCGCCGCTCCCCTTACTGCCCTGTTGCGCAAGGAGGGGTTCGGCTGGTCCAACGCGGCCGCCTTCTCCGCACTCAAGGCGGCGCTCACCACAGCCCCCGTGCTGGCGCTCCCGGCCTTCGACAAGCTGTTCGTGGTGGAGTGCGACGCCTCTTCGTCGGGCTTCGGCGCTGTACTGCTCCAGGATAAGCGCCCCCTGGCTTTCTTCAGCCGCCCAGCAGCGCCGCGTCACACCTCCCTGGCAGCTTACGAACGGGAGCTCATCGGCCTCGTCCATGCCGTCCGCCACTGGAGGCCTTACCTCTGGGGTCGCCACTTCCTAGTCTGCACGGATCATTATAGCCTCAAGTTCCTCCTCGACTAGCGCCTGGCAACAATTCCGCAACACCATTGGGTGGGCAAGCTGCTGGGGTTCGACTTTGAGGTGGAGTACAAACTAGGCAGCACCAACGTCGTCGCCAACGCGCTCTTCCGCCGCGACGTCGACTCGGCCACAGCGTTCCTCCTAGCAGCTCCACAGTTCACCTTCTTCGACAGGCTGCGCCAGGCCAACAGCACCGAGCGGGAGGACATCCAGGCAGGCCGCCACGCCACACCCTGGGCTCTGGTGGACGGGCTGGTCACCTTCGACGCCAAGCTCTATGTGCCCCCGTCCTCCACACTCCTTCAAGACCTGGTGGCTGACATCCACAATGACGGGCACGAAGGCATCCAGCGGACTCTGCACCGCCTCCGCCGCGACTTCCACACCCCTAATCTGCGCTCAGCTGTGCAGGATTTCATCCGGGGCTGCCTCACTTGCCAGCGGTACAAGACATAGCACCTGCTTCCCGGCGGACTGCTGCTGCCCCTTCCTGTACCATCCATGGTATGGGCTGATGTCGCGCTGGACTTCATCGAGGGGCTTCCAAAGGTAGGCGGCAAGTCCGTCATCCTCACGGTGGTGGATCGATTCTCCAAATACTGCCACTTCATTCCGCTGGGACACCCTTACACCGCCGAGACCGTCACCAAGGCTTTCTTCGCCGAGATCGTGCGCTTGCACGGCATTCCTCAGTCCCTCGTCTCCGACCGCGACCCGGTGTTCACCTCGGCGTTCTGGAAGGAGCTCCTCACCCTCTCTGGCACCAAACTGCACATGACCACCGCCTTCCACCCACAAGCTGATGGCCAAGCTGAAGCCGCCAACAAGGTGATCACGATGTATTTGCGTTGCTTCACAGGTGATAGGCCACGCCAGTGGCTTCGGTGGCTTCCCTGGGCAGAATACACATACAACACGGCGTTCCAAACATCCCTCCGGGACACGCCGTTCAAGCTGGTGTATGGCCGCGACCCGCCCTTGATCCGCTCTTACGATCCAGGCGAGTCCAGGGTCGCGGCTGTGGCTAAAACCATGGCGGAACGGGACGAGCTGCTGGCAAATGTCCGCTACAGACTGGAGCAGGCCCAGGCGGTCTACAAGTCCTACTACGACCGTCGTCACCGGCCGGTATCCTACAATGTGGGGGATTGGGTCTGGTTGCGCGTGCGTCACCGCACCCCACTCTCCCTACCCACAGCGACGTCCGGCAAGCTCCGCCCCCGCTACTACGGGCCATATAAGGTTGCAGAGGTCATTAATGTGGTTGCCGTTCGCCTGCACCTGCCGCCTAGTGCCCGCATCCATGACGTCTTTCACGTCGGCCTCCTCAAGCGCTTCAACGGTCAGCCTCCAGAGTCTCCACCGCCACTGCCTCCTATGCATCACGTCGCGGCAGTACCAGTTCCGGCAGCAGTTAAAGCCCGCCTGGCACGGGGCATTCGCCAGGTGCTCATCCAATGGCAGGGCGAACCACCGTTTGCAGCCACCTGGGAAGACGTCGACTCCTTTGTCCAGCGCTACCCACAATTCCAGCTCGCGGACGAGCTGCTCGTCGAGGGGGGGAGGGATGTCATGTGGGGCAAGACATACACCCGTAGAGCTAAAAAGGCAAGTCCATCAAACCAGGAAAGTGGCTAAAATGGCGCCTGTAGAGGGAATAATGGCCGCATCATTAGCGGGTGCTATTTTTAGTAAGCTATTAAGGAGTGATTGAGAGTGATTTGAGAGGAATTGGTTGGCCAGATGGCTATGTAAGCCGCAGGGCATCCTGAGAATAATCAAGCAATGAAGTTATCTTCCTCCTATCTCTACTCTCTCTAGCAAAATAGGGAGCCGAGGGGCAAAACCTCGCTCCACCTCTGCCGGCGGCTACGCTCTTCGTAGTCAGGGGCCTCCACCTCCAGTACCTCCATTGTCCCACAACCAGCGCCATAACACCTATGTCATGTGGGGCAAGACAGATTCTGTAAAGGAAACAACGACGCAGTTGCTGGCTGCCTCGCTGCTTGCTCATCTTCGTGTTCTTTTCCTTGGCTTTCTGCCTTTCTGGTGTGGAGCAATGCAGTGTTGTGTTGCTGTCGCTGCCATCCAATCCATCCATCCATGCAGCAACCGACGAACCACTTGTTCTGTTGCTGTTTGCTGGCTACCTTCTCTTTTCGTTTCTTTTGAGTGCTAACAGTTCGCTTCTACTCCAAAGTCCATTGTAAATTCTTTTTAGTAGCTAGCAAGCGTTGAGATGATTGTAACAGCAGTTCAGACAACTACACACACTGCTCTTTGCCTGTCCCTTCTTTTTGTTACTTTTGTAGCTTACTAGTTTTGCTTGACTACTTAATTGGAATGATGTGCCAGATAGTAATATATATTTCCCACACAGTTGTATGCATTAACTAATTTTGCTGAAATCAAGCAAAATTGACTCAAGCTGAATTTGAAAAACAGGAAAAGAAAACTGAAGGTACATTTAACTAGTGAATCAATCTGTATGACTGTACCACTGTCTACAACGTTAAAAGTAAAGTCAGCGTGAAGCAAACTCTGAGAAAGCCATTTCAGACTCAAGCAATCTTTCTTAGGCCATCATCCAGGAAAGATGACTACTCGTGAGTAAGTAAACCATGTTTGTTTCCTAGCGCAATCACACATAAAGCATGCACAACATCACAAGTGACAAACTGAAAACATCAAAGCAACATGCAACAAAAATGAACAGATAAAGAGGGCTGTTAACCATGTATCCACTTCCTGTAACATCACAGGAGAAACAGGCTAATTACACCAAAAGAACAAGCTGCCTGTCACTACACACTTTCAGAACTTTCTTAGTGTAATGTGGCGCACAAGCCACCAAATTCCAGCTTTTTTCCCCATCATCTGATTGACAGAAACACCAAAAAAGGCAAAAGAGAGAACGCATGGAAACTAGTTGAGCTAACTAGAAGTTTCTTCGTGTTCTTCCATCTATCTGAACTTGTTGCCTATAAGAACATCAACATAAGGAACGTGGCCACCATCCCCTGAACCAGCACCAAGTGCCAGAAGCCAGTGACCCTAGCAGCTGAGAAGCCAAAGGAAGTGGCCAGAAGGCTTGAGCTCACCTCAGGCTTTCTCCCATCCACCTTGTCCCTCACACCAACACTAGCCTCCTGCACATCTTTGCACACCGCCACACCGGAGGGCGCATGCGCCGCGTCCACCGCGACATTGTTGTAACACAAGCCGGAGTTGTCCCAGGAGGCAAACCTCCTGCCCATCCTCTGGTAGAACCCAGATGAGAACTCAAGCATCCCTGTCAAATTGTTGCCGTTCAGATACAATGCACCGATGTTCGGCAGCTCGGCGAGCTTGGCAGGCACATTGCCGGACAGACGATTGTGATCAAGCGCCAAGAACCGCAGCCTGGTTAGAGCTGCCATGGACTCCGGTATGGTGCCAACCAGACCAAGATTGGACAAGTCCAGTGTGGCAAGGTTAACCAGCTTCTCCCAGCCAAACTGCATCAGGCCCCCTCCCAACGGGTTGTTTGAGAGCAGCAGGTCCTGCAGTGACACCATGCCTTGAACGAACTGAGCCAATCCACCGGTGAAGCTGTTGTTCCTGAGATCAAGCAGTGTGAGGTTCTTGAGGCCCCCGAGCTCCGGCGGGATGCTCCCTTGCAGGAAGTTGTTGCTGAGGTCCATCTTGAGGAGCCCTTTCAGACCACCTAGTGATGAAGGCAGAGACCCAGTTAGATAGTTCTTGCTCATGTCCACGATCAATAGCTTGTCGAGGCGGTCGTTACCGAGCGATGCAGGGATCTGCCCCGACAGACCGTTCCCCGACAGCACAAGCCGCCTCAGCTTCAGCAATGCACCGAGCTTGGCAGGCACAGCTCCGGTCAGGTTGTTCTCGACGAGAACCAGAGATTGCAGGCTCGCAAGGCGGCCGAGGGAGGCCGGGATGACGCCGGTCAGGCCCGGGTTCGTGCGGAGCTCGAGCGTCTCAAGGCTTCCGGACAACTTCTCCCAGTTGGTGGTTGGAATGGCTGTGGGGTTGTTCGTTGTAAAGCAATTGTAGAAGGACAGGCTCTTGAGGTGCTTCAGATCGAACAGCTGGGAGCTGAACTTGGCATCAGGAGCACACTGCAGTGAGTTGTCAAGAACTGGGCCAATGCTGATCACTGTTGGGTACCACAGGCCATTGAAGAGATCACATGACACCCCCTGCAAATTTTTTGGCATCCAAGAACCAATTATTTCACAGATTTTGAATATTGCAGGCAGCATCAAAAGAAACTAAATGAGCTGGACCATTTGATTTTTTTTTTCTTTTGGGTATTTTGAAAGCGGGTTTCTTTTGGGCATAACTTGGCAGTTCAGCGCTTACAGTTACAGACATGAAAAGTAGGACATGTAAGTAAACATAATTGGAGTAACTACAGTCAGTAGCAATAATAGACATGGAAGAATCACATGTTCCACAGAACTCGATCTATCTATCACAAAATGGTAACGAGTATGGCTTCTTTTCCTCTAGCTTGACAGCATCAAACAGTAATTCTTGTACACTGAGGGTAAGTAATTGCAAGTAGGTATAACATAAAGATGTACTGTTACTTATGTGACGCCCAAAATAGTAGTGATGGGAAACAACAGAAGCCAGAGCTAATGCAGTAAAACAGGAATGTCGGCAAGGCAAAGGAGCAAGAAGATAAAAGGGAGAACACTATATGGGATGTTTTAAGAAAAACATGACATTTCAAATCAAGGATTCTTTTCATGTGAGTGGAAAGTTCTTGTCCACAAGAGAACCTCCCATATTCGGTAAGAGACTGAGGAACAAAGGTCTCGCTCACCCAACAGCGAAGTAAATGTGCACGCCAAATCTTACTACATTCTTCAAGCAACAGTCGATAAACAGGGCAAACAGGGAACTGCAAAAGCAAAAGACAAAACAAGGCTACAAAACAACCATAAAAACTGAAACGATGAGATGTAATGCTCAAATTTGAGATCTTGGAAACAGAATAATTACAGACAAAATCAGAAAACACTTATTCTGAGCATCTCACTTCGCATCCTTTGAGTCATGATTTGTATTTGAAGCTCAAAACAAAAACGGAGTACCAAGACAGGAATACAGATAAGGAGAGAAACTCGGAGTGAAAAAAATGGATGTGACTACCATGGACACAAAGGAGCAAAACTATGGAATTTTCAAAAAAACAAAGTAATCAAGAAACTGTGTTCGCACTCTCGCAGACACGCACCTGAATAGGAGACCAGCCACAGGGGTCAGGATACAGCCTGGAGCCATTCCAGCCCTTGCCTACGAAGCTCTCAATGGCCGCATACAGAGCCCTCTTCTCCTTCTCCTCCATTGGAGCTGCCGCCACCGAGTCCTCATCCCCTTCCCCTGAGCAGCCACGGAGGTTGTGCAGCACCAAGAACACTAGAGCAAGAACCAGGAGCCTGCAAAGACGACGCCTCATTGCCGCAACAGCAAGAACCTTCACTCTGCCTGGTTCTACAGGACCTGCTCGCTATACAGCCATTGCTCTGTGACTATCTACCGCAAAATGTGCCCCTTTTAGGCGGCGAATAAATGTGGCTTTCGCTGTGCAGAAATGGCGGCAAGAACCCGAGACATTCCTACGCAAAGGGGCTCTGGGGATCCCAAGGCAAGGCTAGGAGCGAGGGAGGGAGGAGTGGGCTTCTGTTCTGTAGGAAAGAAAGGGGAGGAAGAATTAGCAGCAGCAAAGGTAGATTGCCATAACGATAACACTGGCAAGGGTACAAAGGAGAAAAGTCCCAACCCAATGGGCTAAAGAGCATTCAGTGTGGATGTGCCCAGCTAGCTAGTACTCTGATGGATGGAGTAGGTTAGCTTTCTTTATACGACGAGATCTGAAAAGAAATGTGCGAGTGGTGGCCAGCCAGCCGCTTTTAGTTTTTTAGTTTAGGTTTGTAAACAGTAATATGTTTACAGAAATTATATAAGAGATATTTACATATAATTTTAATTGATACAAATAAAGTTATTATAATATCTACTACCATAAATTAGTAAATTTATCTTAAAAAGCATGAGCAAAGTATAGAAGAAAAGTTTTTTTCTTATAAAAGCGGCTTTGCGCCGTCTACTACTGCTCGATCTAGCGCAGCTACGAGAGAGTTCTAGTTAGGAGTAGTAGGACAGGACTGAGGGCGTAAATGCAAGGAAGTGACATGACAAATTGGCACTCCTCCCGTGATAAACACAGATCAAACGTTTGCAAAAAAGATGGTTGGCAGCGGGCCCAACTGTTGCATTAGGATTACGGCACTTTCACCTAGGTTTTAGGCCTGTTTCAGCCACCCAAGCCAAGAAGAAAAGGCAGATAGGGAGGGGTAAAGCAAAGCACATTCTTCAGAGAGGGTGGTTAACGTTTTACTCCTCTTCGCTGTGCAGAAACAGAAAGTAGGGGCATAAGAAGAGGTTGCTGGTTCTTTAGGCTGCTCACTCATCACATCACACTGCCCAACAGATATGGTGAATACGGAGCCGGCATCGCTACCTCTCTCTGACGGACAGGGACACAGACTGATGGCAGCTCCTCAAGCCTCCCTCTCCTGCTCTCTGCTCGGGCGGCTAGTCCTATCTATCTATAGTCCGTCCTAGCGGTGAGAGTCCAGGAATTCGGAATCGGAGAGGGCAACCGATGAGCGAGAAGAGGCAAGGGCACACGATGCGGTGCAAGGACATGCGTGGAGCGTCTGAGCTGGAGCCGCTGGCAAACTGCACGCGGTTGTTCCCTTGATGGGGCAGAGCAGAGCAGTTGTTTGTGTTGTACACTCGTACCTGCAGTGCAGGGGGCAGGGGCCGCCGGCGTCCTTGACGAACATGCGCTTCTCTCGTCCGTTGAAAAGTTAATGGTACAGTGATCCCTCGCCTCCTTTTTTTTTCTTAACACAACTGAGCAGTATTTGGTCGGTGATAATCTTAGTTTTCATTTTGGGATAGAACTAGAAGGTGTGGAACTACAACTAGTACGGCTGAGTTGATCTTTCCATAAGCCAGGACATGATCCTCGCCAGCAGGGGCGAAATCATATGCTGAGTTGATCTTCCCCCTTACACTCGTCTTGCTGCAGATGTAGCGAGTGATTGGTGAACAGTGGTCGTCGTCTAATGTGACAGTAGGCATGCAGAGGCAGGGTACGAACGAACACGGCATCACATATGATTTCGGTACGACCCCTTCCAAGTAATCCCTCTATAACTCTTCATTTAATTGGTACAATCATTTTTTAGGTTTGCATGTGACCAAAGTGTCCTCTAGTAATATCTCAAATATGTAAAACGAGATAGTAAGGCCCCGTTTGGCACGACTCCACTTCACAAGTGGAGCTGTTTTTTTTGACTTCACAAGTGGAATCAGGTGAAGCTACTTTTTTCAGCTCCTTGGGTGGAGCTACTTTTGTCTCAGCGGGTTTTAAGGAACTCCTTGGGTGGAGCTATTTTGTTTTACCCCGTTTGGCACCAAACAGCTCCAAGGAGCTGGTAGTGGAGCTGTGCCAAACGGGGCCTAAAGAAGGAGAACTATGCAGGTTTAATAGGATAATTTAGGACAACTTATCACGGATCAAGAAAGTGCCAAAATACTTGGAAACAAACTTTTTTGTTCAAAAGGGTAAGTATTCGGATAGAGAAAAACTAACGCACCCTATATCGTTCCGATGGGATGATCAACAGCCATTGGATTCAACGCACGAATCTCAAAGCATCTAATTACTTCCGCTCATCTACAGCTCCGCTCCTCCTTCATCCCCTGCTCCCTCTCGTTCTCCCTCCCTCGCTACTACCATCCCTTTAACTGTCCTCCCCTGCCGGCCCCGCCACGTGTTGGATCCAACAGCCTAGAAGGGTGCTGCTGCCGAATCTGGCATTGGAGGAGTGAAATCGGCCTCCCTGCTACGGGTTCATCTTTCCCATGGCATAGAAGAAGGTTAGGGAGAGGCGGTGGCCCAGCGGTAGACGGCAACGGGGGCGATGGATGGGATAGGAGGGCAGTGGAAGGAGCCAAAGGGCATTGGTGGCGGCGGCTATGACAGTTAGGTTAAACAAGATGATACGATAGGGAGGGGTCGAGAGGCTACGCAGCGAGACGGCGACGGCGTCGCTAACCACGGATAGTGATGAAGAGGGCAACAGCAACAGAGGAGATGCGTGAAGCTGTCAGAGGCAGCACAACAACGACGGATAATAAGGTACCACTCAATACACTTTCCACCGTATACCATTTACTCTTGTTCGGATATTAACGGAGGGAGTAGAGTACATTATTGACTCTTGATGATACCGTCCGTCTCCTGAGGTGTCCGAGTGGGGCTAGCTAGCTCGTGGATCCTTTGCATATGATTTTGCTGGACAGTACAATACAATTGTGCAATGCAGGGAAAGAAGGGAAGATCAAACGAAAGCAGAGAGGCAGAGGATGCATGGGCCACACAACACACAGCCACAGCTCTTTTTATTACTCTACTTGCTGCAACTGCAGTACCACCAAAAAGCTGAGAAAAGAGCAAAATAATAGATGATACTGTGCTATACTCTTACGTACCTGCCTTTTTTTCCCCATCAGTGCTAATGCAAGTTAGTTCTGCTTCCTCGTAGTAACTTTTGATAACTAACCACATGTTTTATGTGTGGCTTTGCTGCATGGCATGGTAAGAGATGAAACAGTGTAGCTTGACTCCGGAGCTTTGCATTTGTATGCTCCTTGTTTTTCACCTGTCACTTTTGTTGGAGAGAGTCCCTGTGCTACTTTGAATCTGTGATCACCGCAGAACAACAGCATCTGTTGGAAAGTTTACCCTAAGTCAAGTCTTTGGGCCAACCTCGATAAAGTCCGCAAGACCAATCTCGGCGAAGTCCTTGAGCCAACCCTGGAAAGCATCAGAGCTAACCCTAGACGAGGTCCGGAGTCAACCATGAACCAACCCTGGAGTCTCAAACATGGCAGGAGATATGTGGGGGTAAAAGACGTAGATATCCCTAAGAGTAAATTAGACCCCGAGGGCAAACTTGTAATTTCATCTGCCTCTCTCTCCCCTCTATAAATAAGACTCCTTGTGAGAAGAGAGAAGAGGCCATTTTGTAACCTTAGACACTAATAAATACACTTAGTCATTTGTGTGCTTCTCCTTGAGTTTCTCCATATCCTCGGCAGTCTTCGAATCCGACCGGAAGTGCTTCTAAGTCTACTGTCCAGTCTTGTATCGATGGAAGTTAGCCCCGCGGCACATCCTCGCGCCCCTGGCCAAGGCTAGGGCCTCCCTCCACACTTGGTCAAGTTGTGCCTGTAAATCATCAGCTTCTTGGATTCCAAATGCAAGTGGCAAGTTCGTCCCAGCGCGGACGTCGGCCAGCTCAGCCCAGAGGGCTTCGTTCTCGAGCACTTTGGGGCGTGTTGTCCCCCGTACTAGCACCCGTACTTCCTCCAACTAGTTTCTTAGCTCCTCGTCTTCTTGAGCTTCCGTGGGCTTCAGGGGCCTTGCCTCAGCTTGCGCCCTCTCAGAATTCTCCAGCTCCACCTCCTTATGGGTGCTTGGATTGGGTCAGCCTCTCGGGAAGCTGTGGTCTCTCCCTGGCTTTCATGGAGTGGTCCAGCTGCACCTCCAAGCCCGGAGCGGCGCGGGCAGTGAAGATGCTTGACTTCAGCCTCGGAGGGGGTTCACACCTCCCGCCTTGGCGACCTTTAGTGCTTTCCTCTTCTTAGGCGGCATGACTTCTTGCTCGAGTCCTCAAAGACGACACCAAATGTTGTCGATACGAGGTCGGACAGTAAACTTAAAAATACCGTCAGTTGGATGCGGAGACCATCGAAGATGTGGAGGGACTCAAGGAAAAGCATATAAATGACCAAGTGTATTTAATATTAGTGTCTAAGGCTATAAAATGACATCCATCTCCCCTCACAAGGAGTCCTATTTATAGAGAGGGGAGAAAGGCTAATGAAGTTATAAATTTGTTCTCGGGGTTTAGCTTACTCTTAAAGTTATCTACATTCTTTACCCCATGCGGGTTCCGCTATGTCCGAGACTCCGGGTTAGTTCATGGCTGACTTTGGACCTCGTCTGAGGTTGGCCCTGGACCTCATCTGGAGAGCTTCGGACCTCGTCTTGTGTTGGCCCCGGTCCTTCTTCGGGGTTGGCTCTGGGACTCCACTAAGGTTGATCTTGCGGACTTCGTCGAAGTTGGCCTATGGACTTAGCTTAGGTTTAACCTTCCAACGGATATCGTCGCTCTGAGGCGGTCATAGACCTGAGATAGCGCAGAAACCTCACCAACAACTTCATTAGGCAGTCGGTCAGTTTGACCACCTAATACTAGACCAGCGTATGTGTACTACTCCTGCACCTGAAAAAGAAGGGGAAATGGCCCTTGTATGCGTGGTGGTGGATGGTTCTGAGAATTTGTGACCAACCATCTATGCAATCTTTGCTGTACGGTTCGATCGGTCCATTGCTAGTTCTTTTAAATGACAAAGGAACAACACATGCACGGGATACTTACGTGTACTAAAGAGAGGATCATATATACTGCTACTAAGCAGAGTAGTAATCTTTGTGTTCTCTGAACTACCAAGATAACACATAAATCAACAAGTGCATCAAGGCCACCAACCAACGGTACTGTCGCAGGAGAGATCAGAAGGTTTGGATTAGATCCATACGCGAGCATGGTGAGTGGCCAAAGAAGATGGAGGAGCAAAAAGGACGGAGGTGTTAGACTGTTACTAGGGGTAGGTGGTGGGAGGAAATGCAAAGCAGCAATGGACCGGTGGCTGCCGGGCGATGTGCACCAGATATAGGGGCCGAAAAAAAACTCGTTAGTGGGGCTTGTTGGTTCAGTTCAAAATTGTTTCAATTATACTTGTTAATTGGTTAAACATTAAAATGAGTTGATTTCAAATGAATTTGAATTTAGCTCTAACTCGGCTCGGCTCGTTAGTTCGTTTCTAAAAATACTTTTAAATTATACGTAAAATAATATTAAATCAAACTATGTCAATTTTAGAGAAAAAAAACTCGATAAAACGAAGAGTTGACACGATATCCACCTCTAACCAGATGAGATGGGATGGGGGTAGAGCGAGATGCTTTTGTTTCAGTAGTGGAGCCGTGGGGTCAGGGGACCATGCATACATACATAGGCAGCAGCTGATCTAAGCCAGGCATGAGCCATGCATGTGATTGGGGCCCCTGTCCAGGTGGGCCTCCAACATTTACAATCATTTTTAGGCGATCTCAACGCAATTTGGCTTGGCCCATCAACATGTTACTGCTGCTCCCAGACCAGTGTGGAGTTGCAGAGTTACAGCCGCAATCGAGTTTCACAATGCTGTGTTCTTCTCTTGCTGCCTACCACCAGTGTTCTCAATTTCGCCAACATTTTGGCGAAATTTTGGATATTTCGGACATTTCATTACCCCCCCCCCCCCAAGAGGACGTTCGTTCGGTCAAATGTTAGCTCAATTTATCCTCATTTGAATTTTGCCTAAATTTCATCTAAATTTTGATTAAATTTCATAAAAATTTTTGAATTTCTCGTCCGAAATTTTGAACGAAAATTAGTTATTTTGTTCGTCTCGGTGACCTCCGAAATTTTTTTTCGAAAGGAAACATTTAACCTTGCCTACTACCTTACTGCTGGTCTGCTAGCTCTCGGATCGATCAGCAGTAGAAACATTCGTTCTCTGCTCTTCTTAATGCACATTTGCAAGGATGATCTGTCAGCTCGACTGGCAGTAATGCGTGCTTGACATTACGGCTTTGTTGAGATGGTAGCGTACTCCTCCCTTGAAGTAGCAGTAGGGTGGATGTGGAGCTGTCGACCGACCGATCTGAATAGCTAGTGATGAGGTACCTAACTGAAGTACTCTACGTAGTAGCAGCAGTATTTATCACAAGCTACTGCTCTGCAGTTAACTGCTTGGATTGACCGCCGGCGCCGATGATCCATCCATTCCATTTCTTTCGATGGGGTGGGTGGGGGCGAGGTGGTCAGAGAATGGTACGACGGTGAGCCATGGGCCAGCACCAGCATCCCACATGACTTGCTGGCGCGTGACGTAGTAGTAGCAGTAGTGCGACTATCTGAGGCGCCAACCAACTGCTAAGTGGAGCAGTAGACTGCCATGGATGATGGACGGCTAGTTCCAGTAGGACTCTAGTGGAATCTCTGCGTCGCGTTCCAAGGAACAACTCGCGTACGCCGGCGACGTCGCGGATCGCGTCGGGCGCGGAGGACGCCGGCGAGAAGGCGTTCGCCGACCGGGACCGTGACCGACGTCTATCGGAGGATGAAGTTTCAGTTACCTTGTGGCACACATAAGATAGGAGGATGGAGAATTGCATGCACCCCATGTGAATCAGAATCAGTCCAAGCACGATATGAAGCCTCTCAGCTCAGTAATTCATATGTTTGGGCGGCCCAGGAAGAAGCTCTCAACAACCTATCCTATCTGCAGGCCACAATGACCCGGCTGGCGCGAGTCAATTTTGTTCAGTGCTCTACTGCTCTTCATGCATCAAATCACCCATTTGGGGCCACAAGCCCACAATGACCCCGTTGACAGCTCTGGTAGACCAGTAACGATCCGAGATACTCATCTTCCATCATCCATTTGAGGAGATGGCTCCCACTCTGCAGGACGTCGCGATGCTGCTTGGCCTGCTTCATCTCCTACTCTGTAGGACGTCACGATGCTGCTTGGCCTGCTTATCGCGGAAAAGACTGCCTTTCCACTGGACGCGCCTGCTAACTGGCGCGACGAGGGGGTTCACTTCTTCCGACCGAGGCCGTGGTAGCGTACTACATCTTCTCGGCACGACAAAGGGATAGCCCGCCCATGCGATGGCTTTCACAGTTTCGAATACATATGCTATCTATTTTTCCTATTTAGCAATGCACTATCATTGCCAAAAGACAGACTTGCTAATTTTTTGTCTGTGCATAGGTCGAACGGATGGACTCGGAGGCTGGTGAGTACCAGGTGTCGCGGCACCTCGAGGTGTACTTTGATGTGGCTGTTCAACTGGGTACTATTTACCAGATGCCATGGTGACTCTGTCAACGCCCACCTCATTCGGTATGCGAGGGCCATTGCCGACGAGGAGGTGCACATCAGCTGGGGATCAGCCATATTTGTTGCGACGTACCGCGGCATCCACGTCACTTTCTAAACATAACGATGCCTACTTACCTATTGACGACATCCAGGTAATGTATATCTCTTAAATGCTACATAGATAGATTTGGTGGATGCCTTAGCTCATCATGCATTGTTATATAGGAAGCTACGCTGTGCATCCTTAGAATCAGAGTTGTTGGCTCTATTTCTGTTGACGTTGAGCATGGGTTGGTGTATCCATGCCTGCTAGGGACGTTGGTGCACGGTGTCTAGCTAGGGACCGGTTTCATGGAGGTCCAAGTGGACATGATTAATGACGTTTTCAGGGCCGTCCCACTGGAAAGGCCTCCAAACAAAGAAAATATGACACTAGGGGATGTTGTCCACACATTCGTCTAGTGGGCCAAGAGGGCCATCACCTCGGACCCTTTAGTGCTGTGATCACCACATGACCGTGCTTATCAAATAGAATGCTCTATGACTCCACCTCAAACTTCTCTTCAGAAGGTCAGCGTATCGGCTCCTGTGAAGGTGATAACGAAAATGTATCGCAAGTGAGGAGCTAAGGCCAAATTGAAGAAGATTAAGATGCCTCTCAGAGAATAGAAGTTCATACTCGGAGTGTTGTTGGTCCCCGAGTGCGTCCAGCTCTACGCCGACGGCGTCGAGGACCTCACGCACGCGCAGGAGAATCTCCGCTTGGACGACTTCAGCGCGGCGGAGGACGTCGGCGAGACGGCGACAGGTGCGTGAAGGCGTTCGCCGACAACAAACGCCCCTTCCGACGTCGTGGCGGCCGTCGACCGGAAGATGAAGGACTTGTGCGGCCTCGCCGGCGACTTGCTCGTCTCCGCCGCGTGATTTATAGATCTCCTCCACGCGCGTACAGTAGCTTGCTAGCATGCATGATGCATGGCAATTCCAGCGGCCACTGTGCGTGCGTCTCATGTGTTACTAATAATTACAAGCTATTAAATAATTAAAAAGTTTAATTCCTCTTGCGACATCATGTTTTAATTTGGGAATTTGTTGCACAGATCGATGACCTCTTGCCGACTGGCAAGTTGGATCGATATTCAGTGCTCTCGATGTGTCGCAACAAAAACATGCTGCGCATCGAAGCTCTGCATATGCCACTACCTATCTAGCCTACCGGGAAATCAAAGCAGCTACAACTATTTCAAGGATCTTGCACGTCCATCGATCGATCAATCATGCAAAATGAAAACCATATGCACAAATAAGCATTCTCGGATCCTTAAAAAAAGGGCTGGTTGGCTCCATTTCATTTCATTCTTGTAAAGACAGGCAAAAGGGATGCACAGCACAACAACACAGATGACAGATCCATCGTCGAGCAATGAGGGAGGGATCTTGCTTGCTCTACTCTTTATCATGCATCCACCACACCACAATCGGTGACTAGAATCTTGGTGTAGGGGCGGTTGAACCCTCGCTCTGCAACAACAGCTCTCTTGTCACCAATCAACTTGGCCACTCTGCAACACAGCAATCATATATACCACAACCCAAAACGCATGTAATCCAACATCGCCTTGTAAAAATCCAACATATATATCCAGTTAATTTCTCAAACAGAGTTAATTAAGAGCTGAGTCCAAATGTATGTGGCTAACTGATAAGTAGCTCGTGGATTCTTTCTGACAGAGCGTATAGATAAGTGGCAGGCACTGACCTGAAGTAGGGCGACCCGGTGTTATCCTTCACGGTGGGCACGCTGGCGATCTTGTCCACGACGTCCATGCCGTCCACCACTCTCCCCACCACCAGCGCCGACGCGTCCAGCTCCGGCACGTCCCTCGTCGCGATCACGAACTCGGTGCCGTTGGGCGTCACGCCCACCTCCTCCTGGTCGATCTCCAGCTTCCCGCCCCTCGCCACCAGCTTCGGCTTCGGCGGCGGCAGGCTGGGGTCCCTCACCACGATCGACACCGCCCCCGCCGCGTGCAGCACGCCCGTACTCCCGCCGCATTGCGCGCGCACGGCGTCCATCTCGGCCGCGAGCCGGTCGGTCACCGCCGGGTTGGCCGCGTACGACACCACGCCACCGTGCTGCACGTAGCCCGGCACGATCTTGACGAACTCCTTGCGCCGGTACCCGATGCCCTTGACGAGGGACAGGAACCGGGACGCGCCGGCGGGGGCCGCGTCGCCGAACAGGCCGACGGTGATGCGGCCGGCCGGTTCGCCGCCGATGGACACGTCCAAGAAGGCCTTGGACGTGATGGGCAGCTCGGCGATACAGGGCGCCGCGGTGGCAGCCGATTCCTGCGCCCTGGACGGTGGCACCACCACAGGGGAGACGCTGAGGAGCGTCGGTGCGGCCGCGATGGCGACCGCTGCGGAAGCGGCGCGGCGACTGAGCTTTGGCGGCGATGGGTGGTGGTGCTGAGGTGGAGACGGCAGTGTAGGCTTGGAAGTGTTGAGGATTTGGTGCGACATGGTTGTGGTGAGGAGAGGCGCACGAGCATTTGTTGCCGTTGTGTTTCTTGGCGCGCAGGGCCTGCGTGGGCGGGCGGATAAGGTGGTGGAGGCTAATCCATTTGCTGGCCCGCCGGGTGGAACTCGGAATTTTCTGCTACCCTCCGGTCTCAAGCATACATACGATTCCATGCCAACACCATAATGAATGTGTTATTTTAATTTAGCATGAGTGGATATACAAGTGAATCAAGTATCTATAAATCGTTTTAAAAAAGTTATCCCAATAAAACAATTTAAAACGGTGATGAAAAATTATGAAATAGTCATAAATTGGAAAGAACTGAGTGTCATATCTTACCATGAAAGATTCTTTTTTTAATTAATAGAGTAATAATAATCATGATGGTCGAAACAACACGAAAAAACCTTCAATCAAAGATCAGGCTCAGCAGGTTCTGCAAAACCCTGATCAAGAAAACAAAAACAATATGAAATAATTTTCTACGGTACAAGCCTACAGCACGGGAGGATGACGCCAAATACCTTGACGACTTGGACTATTCAATGCGCGTTGAGATGAGTTCAATACAAATATACCATGATTACAACAGGAACATCAGGCAGAGTTGTTATGGGAAGAAATAAATTATATATCGATATAGCCTGTCGTTCTCGTTATAGAAAGTAAATTATTAGTACAAGTTTACTACTAACAAACGCGATACCTTTTCCCACCAAACCAACAGGATACTAAAGAAACGAAGAACCAAGTAAACCCCAAGAAAATTTAGAGGATAAATAATAAGGAATGCTACACCGTTCGCCTCCAAACCAATGGGATAAACATTGACCGTTGGATCTGATCGCTGCAACATATCTATGAAGCACTAGAAATAACTCGACTCTCCATGTATACCCAGAGGAGACAAGTGAACTTCTTTCTAACTCTACTAGTCAAAGTTATGGCCTATAGCCTACCGTCCACACACACACACACACTCTCTCTCTCTCCCCTCACTCCTTCTCCAATCCTCATTTCCTCCCCCAAATTCAACAACGCAGAGTCCATTAGGCAGGGAAAATGGCAAATGAAGCCGTTGGTAGCCCTAATCCGCACCACGAGCTCATGTTTTTCATACCCCTTTGGTTTCCTTACTCGATTTGGTTGCTCGATGATGGTGATGGCATGCACAGGCACAGCTCACCTGTGAAGGTGAGAGGGGTAACGGGGAGTAGAAGCGACGAGATGGCCACTGGCTATCTTGGCGGCGCATATGAAGGTGAGTGGCAATGGCGACAACACTGGTGCGAGCCCTCGTGCAAGTGCGGAGCTTGCGCAGTCACCAACGTCATTGCCATGGCTGAGCTCTCGATGGTTCCGGACGACTTCCTGTGGAAGTTGCCAAGATGTTAGCAGTCTCTCCAATTTTTTTATGAATTTTCGCTGATTTTATTATGAAACTTCATTGAAACTTATCCGTTTTGTTGGGAAACTTATTTCTTTTGTTGTGAAACTTCAGTAAAATTCTCTTGAAATTCACTGATTCAATAGGTCTCATAAGGTTTCAGTAGGTTTTACAACTTAGTTTCATGAAATTTTATGAGATTTCATTAGTAAGTTTCATGATATTTTACCACTAAGTTTTATAGTGTTATTAAGTTTCAGGAGATTTTATGCCTAAGTTAGCTAAGCTTTATAAGATTTTATGTCTAAGTTTTGTGGTGTTTTATGAGTCACACTAGCACATGGTATATCGTTAGAAAGGATTCTAGCGATATAACCATATTTCACCGGTTTTCATCTAAGTTTCACAAGGTTTCGAAGAGTTTCGAATGTGCCTTATGAGATTTAGTCAATTTATACATGAGACATTCTGAAACTTTATGAAACCTCATAAAACACTATAAAACTTAGATATAAAATATTATAAAACTTAGTCAACTTAGGTATGAAATCCTATAAAACTTAATGAAACACTATAAAACTTAGTCATGAGCTAACTAACTAGTATGGATCAAGAGCAGCTTGATGAAAAGACCATAGAAGAGGAAGACAAAGCACGCACCATCTGCAACGGTGGCGACACTCGTGCCAATGTGGAGCGCTACGATGCAACGACGCGGTCGCCTTCCCACATCGAATCAGCCACATCTATCGCTCACCAAATCGCTGTTGTGTTAGATTGGACTAGGGGAGAGGGAAATGAGGATGGTCGGTGAGGAGAGGTACTGCGTTGAAATGGAATGGGAAGAGGAAGAGTGAGTGATAGAGAGATGACAGTAGGTAGCGAATGTGCACATAGAGGAGTTGGGATGCGGAGGAGATGATTACATGACATATCTAGCTTGTTAGATTCTATCGAATTAGACGGCAGTGTCCTATCTAATCGTATTGGCTAAGAATGATATATTTCTCTTTTATAATCACACCAGCAGTCTTTCTACAGCGGTTCCATTGTCGGGTCGGATGGGATCCGAAGCATCTTTTCTTTTCTTTGCGCTGAGAAATTGCCTGCCTCCCAATCTGGGCCGGGAAAACCAACCGCCCATTTCCAGTAATACCATCCAACCCGAGCCCGTTTAATACACTCCACAGGAGGGAGGAGGAGAGACAACACAACCGGCTGATCAGTCGCTTAGGGTTTCTTCCTCCCTTTCGTCCGCACCACCTCGCACCGCTAACCCTAGCCCTCGCCCCCCAAATCCCGCCGCGGCCATGGCGTCGGAGGCGCCACCGTCGTCCTCGGCCGCGCGGCCGCCCGTTGCGGCCGGCTCCGGCGGCGGGGCGGCGTCGCCGGAGTCGTACATCGGGAGCCTCATCAGCCTGACCTCCAAGAGCGAGATCAGGTACGAGGGCATCCTCTACAACATCAACACCGAGGAGTCCAGCATCGGCTTGCGCAATGGTAATTCATTCCCCGCACGCCCCCCACTCTGCTCCTCTCATTTTCTCAGATGCGCTTGTTTTCGCCCTAGATTTGCGGTTCCCTGCTGCGTCCGATGAGGCAAACCCTAGTCCCTCACCTTTCTATGCGTCGGGAATCGAGGAAGTTTCCGAAAAATTTTGGAACCTTACCTGGTAGAATGATGTTGGCCCTCGCTAGTTTTCCGCTTTTTTTATTACGAATTATTAAAGCCACCCGTTGCATCTTCTCATATCTGAACAAAAATGTATCAACCCGAGATGTTTGCTTTGCATTCCGCATTGCTCCACGCTTTGTTCGTGTCACCGTTGTGCCTTCTCCACGCTTTGTTCGTGTCACCGGTGTGCCTTACACCTGTTCATTTCCTGTTTTGTAGTGCGATCATTTGGAACCGAAGGGCGGAAGAAAGACGGAATGCAAATTCCTGCTAGCGACAAAGTTTATGAGTACATCCTCTTTAGGGGAAGTGATATCAAGGTAGATGGCACTATGAATAAGGTCCCTTGCATAATTCTAAGATGTTGAAATTTGTTTTGTGTACTTGTACGGATACATGCTCGAAACAATTCCTTTACATTACTGGTGCCTGGTTTCCACTTAGTGGGCTCAAACGCAGATTGGTAGGATACTATTTTTGGATTGTTTCTGTCTGTTCGACAATTGATCTTCTTTACACTATCTGATATCCATTTGATTTATTGTGTTTGTCATTTTACCTTACCTGGGACTAATTGATTTGCTTCTGCAGGATTTGCAAGTTAAGTCATCACCACCGCCACCACAACCAGCTCCCCTGCACAATGATCCTGCCATAATTCAGGTACCACTATGAAGCAAAAACATGGAGCTTATTCCTTTAGGGCCGCTCAGCTCATGCAATTCTGTCGTGCAGTCACATTATTCTCAACCAGCATCGACTACGTCAAGTCTGCCTTCTGCTGGAGGTGCAGTTTTACCAGACCTCAGCTCCCAGGCAGCTCAATATGGGCTTCAGAGGCCAAGTTTTCAGAGTAACATTCCTTTATATCAACCGGGAAGTGCTCCGTGGGGATCTTCTGCTCCACCTCCTGCTGGAAGTGCTTCAGCGCTTTCAGTTCCCCCAATGTACTGGCAGGGATACTATGCATCGCCTGGTGGGCTCTCAACTCATTTGCAGCAACCTCCTTTGCTCAAGCCCACACCAGGATTATCGGTTCCCCAGACTCTCCAATATCCAGGACTGAATCCCTCTTTACCATCTGGGTCACAAAAACTGTCAGAGCTCCAGCCCCCCTTGTTGCAACCACCTGTTACTAGTCAAGGTCCTTCCTCGGGTATCCTGCCTGCTACAACAGCATCTGCTTCTGCTAGCTTATTTGCTCCAGAAACTTCAAAGCCTCTGCTGCCGAACATGGGACCTTTGTTTACTCCTCCTTTAGCCAGCCAGCCAACTTCCATGGCTGAAACCAGTGGAACAGCGGCACAGAACTTAACTTCTTCTGTTAGCAGTAAGCTTGGTGCTATTCCACGCTCAAAATTGGCATACCAAACAGTATCTCAGGCAATTTCTTTGACTGCTGCCTCATCTAGCTCAGCCCACATGGAGATGCCAGCACCTTTGTTGGCATCATCAGGTCAACTACTGCAGAATGCTCCATCCATACTTTCATCATCTCAGTCCATGCAGACACCTTTGCAGATGTGCAGCAAAGATGTCAAGCCAGTTGAGCCTAAATCAAGGGTTGCAGAACCATTGTTACCTGATCCACCATCAAGTGCTCTACCTGAAAATAAAGAACCTATACTACCATTGCCAAAACAAACAACTCAAAAGGTATGCCAGCATTTATATGCTTGTCTTGTGCTTAATGAGGCAAAAGAGCTTTATTAGTTGTAATCATGCTTTTATGTGCATAATCATGTGCACATGTTTAGATACATTATTTGCTTCAGAGTTATACTTGGAAATTAACTGCTTGATAAGCTTATCAGCATAAGCTTGCCTAATTTGGCTGAGTAAATTGACAAAGTTAATCTGCTGGTTGCTCTTTTTCCTTTTCTTTTGCTACTATTCTAAAACCAGATAACCTATCATTATTCATATGGCAGCAAATGTTTAAGCAGAAATAGTGATATATGTTATTTTACAAATGTTGACTTCCAGTTTAAAACATCACAAACAATTTGAAAATTAAGATCTACGAGATAAAATGAGGTGACATTTCCCCCCTGAAAGTAGGCACTTTCAAGGTAGTGTGGAGTATGATGTCGGCAGCCTGGCATGCACCTCCCTAACCATCTAGTTTCTTAATTCATAATTAAGAGTTCCCTTGCTTTTCTTTTACACCTTTTCTTACATAAAATTTGCTTATGAAATACCATTATGTTAAATTACATATTTCCTCATAATAATTTCTTGCTTATCTCTTTCCTTTTTCTATGTTTATTGTTAGAAAATATGTCCTTCATTATGTTCTGTCTTATGTTGTTTTCAGTACAATGGAGCTGCTTCACACAGCCATCACAACTTTAGGGGCCGGGGAAGGGGTAGAGGCAGTGCGGTATGCCTGATACATTCCATTATCTCTTGATTTTTTTTTGTTCTCATTGTCTCTTTTGAATGCTTTTTAAATCCCAAATGTTATTGTACAATTTTTGTTATCCCTTGTGCTATGGTGCTAGCAATTTTCATTTGCTATATCATCTTGTTTGAAAGAACCACTCTCTATATTTATTTACATTATATATGTTATTCAAATTACCATAAGCAGCTTCATTTTTTGAAACATGATTTTTTGAGAGATAACTTTATTGTTAACATCTTGAGACTTGAGAGAGTACTTCTATTGTTAAGATGCAAAACAGAATTGGGCTGACTGCTGAACATACATCCTTGGATGTTTATTATTAGTTTGCTAGTCAGGAATCTGCTTATTTTCCAATCTCCAACGAAATACAGATTTTAGAGATGCAAGATGGGATGTATAGATTCATTATGAGTGCCATCCTGTTCATATCCTATTATAAAGAGTCTTATTCCTCCTTCGTCTACCCCTCCCACCTACCCACAAACCGCTAAGAAAAAAACATTTAAAGAGCTATTCCGTGTGTCTCTGTCCCTACCCCCTACCACCTGCAGGAAATCGCTAAAAGAATCAGAGAAAAACCTTCTTTAAACAAATTCCTCTACATAGAACTTTCAACAAACTCCCTTGACAATACAGTATCTATATCAGTGAAACCGGTTTTTAGGGTGGATTTCAACATATCTGTGCTATTTTCCCGATCTAAGTGGGGTCTCCCTACTAGTGTTACCAAACTCCTTAAGAAATCAATGTACACTACAGTGTTTTAGATGCATTGTCTTAACTCTTGACACCGTGGGGCCTATTTAACCCACCTGGAGTTTCTCTGTTATTGGGACTTTGGCTTGTGATTCCCATTAGCCCTTATGCCCCTGTGCCACTATTTTAAGCCTTTTTAGGGGCTTATAGTGGAAGAAGGGCTTTGGCTTTTAGTGATTTGATTAAAAAACTAAGGCACCTGCTTGTCCTTGGTTGCTGTTTATAAAACCATAAACTTAGGGCAAATTGGTCCATAAACACATGATACTCTTTTAGTGATTTGAGTAAAAAACTAAGGCATCTGTTTGTCCTTGACTGCAGTTTATACATACATTACTGAAGCTGAAGCT
Source organism: Dendrocalamus sinicus (assembly GCA_036346575.1). Taxonomy (NCBI): domain Eukaryota; kingdom Viridiplantae; phylum Streptophyta; class Magnoliopsida; order Poales; family Poaceae; genus Dendrocalamus; species Dendrocalamus sinicus. The sequence goes on from CM070641.1 coordinate 697,666, forward strand.
AGGCCAGATAGACCCATAAACACATGATACTCTAGAGCATAACCTTCATAGCCCTAGCAAGGCGTACTTCGTGTTACTTCTTTTGCAGAGAGCCTCTTGCACCATATGTTTGTTTTTATACTCTTGGTGTCAAATTTTAGAAATATTCTGACTTTCTAGTTTCTTGTTTTGCAGTTCTCGCAGTCTGCGACAAATTTTACTGAAGAATTTGATTTCATTGCCATGAATGAGAAGTTTAACAAAGATGAAGTCTGGGGTCATCTTGGTAAGAAATCCCAGTCAAGGGATAAAGATGGTGAGCTGGGAGATGATGTGTTTGATGAAGACCTGGAGGATGAGGAAACAGACACTCCAGAGTTGGCTGCTAAGGTTAGTTGATCATTATGTTGGACATATCGTTGATTTGTTTGTTGTGGCAAAAACCTAACCTGCCTTTCAACCTTTATGCAGCCTGTTTATGTCAAGGATGATTTTTTCGATTCCCTTTCTATTGGAACATTTGGACGTGGAGGGCAAAACGGAAGGACAAAATTTTCAGAACAGCGGAAACTAGACACAGAGGTACAGTAGTAGCCACCTTCTTTCTTGGATCTTCTTCTATCGTCTATGTTTTGCTGATGGTTATTTTGCACAGACTTTTGGTGATTTTCCAAGGCATCGCCAGCCCTATCGTGGTGGTGCGCGTGGTTACCGTGGTGGTGGTCGTTTCCGTGGGTCGTACTACGGTGGCAGAGGCTATGGAAACATGGGAAGGGGTGGCCAGGGAAACTCTTACCCGCACGGTGGTTCTGGTTCCTATTGAATAGGTTGATGATAGCAGACATGTACTGTCCTGTCCGTCATACTCGGTGGTGTTGTAGCTCTTACCATAGTGCATCTCTCCTGCTATTCCGCAAATAAATGGTACTTACTACTAAGCGTGTCCCTTGCATACGGACCCCTCGACAGGGGCTGTACTGTAGGTTTGTCATCCATGTGGTCATTATAATACCCTCCTGTGCTGTGTAAGACCTGTCGGTAGATGAGCAGCTGATGCTTTTATGGGTAAAAGCTGTGCTGTGCCCCCGTAGGTTGCGTTTGATTCGCGGAGTTCTTAGAGGACTCCCAAGAATCCTTCGGTGGTCTTAGAGATTACCTTATTTGGTAAACTAACCAGGAATCTAAACTAGGAATCGAAAATTACCTTGAGAACTGAGGGAAAGCAATCTTTGTTATTGCGCCATTATCATTTGCTTTAATTTGTCATAGTCAAAATTTGAACTTTAAAAATTCAAAATCCAAATTAAAAAGCAATTTTGTTTTCAAAATATGAATTTTGAAGCCAAAATATCAAGATTTGAACCATGAATTTTAGAATATTAAATTCAGACAATATAAATATCAAAATTCAAAATTTTCATGTTCGGGTTTTGAAATTCCATTTTTTTGAATTTTTGAATCTTTTAAACAGTAAGATTCAAGTTTTGAGAATTTAGTTTTTTTTATAAATTTGAATTTGTAAGTTCCAATGTTTGAATGTTAGACTTTCGAATTCTGAGAATTTTAATTCCAAAACTCAAAATTTAAAATATCAAAAATCCAAAATTTGAACTTTTGAATCATAAGAATTGAAAATTTGAATGTTGAAATTTTAAATTGTGAGAATTTAAAATGTAACATTCAAATTTTTTTTGTTTTTATTTAAAAATTTATAAATGTTTGCATTTAAGGTTTGAAAATTTTAAATTTTGTAATTTAAATTTGTGGACTTGTTGGTTTAAGTTATGAAATGTTTGAACTATTATAGAGATTATTTTGTAGTTTCCTTTAAATTAATCAAACGTTGGAATCTTACATTACTGATAATGTGTTTATCGATAATCAGATTAAACGGAATATTAGATTACAGATAAATATGAAATTATACAGACCGAACACACCTTTAGTGTGTACATTGTGTTTGAGATTTGTTGTATAGGGCGATCTCATTCATGGGACACAATGCTGGGCTCAACTCAGTAACTTTTGACCTTTTTAGACTAGCAGTGTTGTCTGTTCTGTGATAAAAGGCTTAACTTTGATTGAATGTACTTAGCAGAAGTCAAGAAGTGCATCATTAACAGAAGTATTGCCACTGGTTCGACTGATTTTTGAAGTTTTCGATATTGTGGAGTGCTATTTTTTTGTTTGCTTTTTTTTTTTTAAAATAAGGACGCCTGGAGTGCAGTGTTCGGGTGTGTCTGTGCGCTGCTTACTGCAGTAGTTGAATGGAATAAGGTAGTGCTAGTACAACAGTACAGTTTTCTGTCCGTAGCATAGTCATGGCTGTTTGTTTTATGGCGAAGGACTGTTTGGTTGGAATGATGATGAGCTGAGTTGGTGGTTTTATTTATGTCCTATTCTTTTTAGTTTTTTTTTTCAGCTTTCTCTATTTATTAAACCAATAAACCCTAGGATAAAAAGCAATCCCTTACTATCTATCAATCATCCTTGAAAGAAGGAAATGCTAGAGAGAGTAGCATGCCCTCACCTCAGTCGATGTGGTTGCATACATATTGCATGATCGAAGCTTCTTCAGCTGGAGCCTGGGGCTGATACTAGTGCCACCAGGTAGCGCACATCCAAGACATGGGACGGGACGGGAGGTCGGCGGCTGCCTGCCCTGCCCTGCCGGTCGAGTACCTCGTTGGTGGCTGTTCAGTCCGATGGTGCCCTGTTCTTTTTATCTTTTAAAAGCTATTTTTTAATTTTTCTATAGTAGTTAGTTTTTAAACGGAGTATTTTTTAAGATAACATCTACTAATTAATTGTAGTACATACTTTACTGATTTTATTTATATAGGCAAAAATCATACGTGAGTTTCTGCTACTCTGTAATTTTTCGTACAAACAGTTTAAAAACCACAAGTCACAGCTAAAAGACACAAGTCGTAGTTAAAAAGAACAGCCCGGTACTAGGTAGAGGGAGTCTTTGGATTAGAATAATCATTGGGATTCAGCTCTACTTCCAAAGAATATCACTCGGCCAAACACCCCCTAGGGGTGGGTTACTGTTGAATCCTTTTCTAGCTTGGTCAGATGTTTCTTTCTTACATCCTATATATTTTGCTTTACGCTCAATCCCCATGCTCCTGCCTGAGCTTTCAATCGAAACCCAGCTCATGCAGGCAGGAGCAGGGAGTACATCTCATCATCATCATCATCATCATCTCAAACGTACGTACGTGATGGAGCAAGCAAGGAAGGTTCACCGAAAGGCAGCAAGGCACACGCGCACCTACACAAGGCACGGGAAAGCATGACATCCATAGCTTGCTGAAAGTTAAAGGGTGGTGCTCTTCTCCTCGCGTTGTTGGTGCACGTCTAACTGTTTTTTATTTTTCTTTGCTTTCAGAACAACAAACTTCACATGTTACATACATACTGAAGTGATGATGCCTGGTGGGCAAAATAAACTTAAGAGGTTGAAATAAGGGAGAAGAACAATTACACTCTGAATCCACTACTTGCTTCTCACACAGTGGCGTAGCTAGAGTAAATGAGCGGGGGTGCACAACTTCTGAAACGTGGTGGCGCAGTGGGCTTGTTGGGCTGCCGGCCTGGTGGGGGGTGCCTCGTCTTGGGCCATGCGGGGTGCCTATAGGGCCAAAATTTTCCAATCCTTAAGAAATTCTGGAAGTGAGGGGGGGTGCCTGGGCACCCACAGACCTCTATTGGGCTTCGCCCCTGTTCTCACACACGTTAATACCACGTTAATACCAAATTTAATCTTCAGACCACTGTAATACCAAATCTAGCCCCTTCCCGACCGCACGACTCAGAGAGCATGACACGTGTTAGTCGTGCGGTCGGGGACCGCACGACTACACTGTTCACGATTTTTTTTTATTTTTTTGGTACCGAAAAGTATATTAGTCATGCGGTGGACGGTACAGAAAAGAACATTAGTCGTGCGGTGGATGGTACAGAAAATTTGTGAATACTTTTTGGTTTTATTTGCTTTGCGGTACAGAAAAAATAAAAAAATTGTGAACAGTGTAGTCGTGCGGTCCCCGACTGCATGACTCACGTGTCACGTCCTCGGAATCGTGCGGTCGAGAAAGGGGCTAGATTTGGTATTACGGTCAGGGATGGCAACGGGGCTCATCCCCGACGGGACCCAATCCTCGTCCTCGATCCCCGCGAAATTAAAATTCCCCGAACCCCGGCCCCGGGCTCGGGGCCAAGTTGGGCCCCTCCCCGTTCCCCGACGGGCTTCGGGGGCCCGACGGGGCAAAAATCCCCGATCATCAATTTTCTATACCAACTATCATCAGTTTTCTATACCAACTATCATTGCATTTAGATTTGCAGTACATGACATATTCACAATTTCACATACTATCAAGGAAATGCAGTACATCACATTCACATATTCTCACTATCATTAGTTTTCAATTATCCAGCAAGGAAGAAGATGAGTACCAGAGGAGCAGTAGAAGCTCGGCTCGGTGGAGGGCGTCGTCGGTCGCAGATCTGTGGAGGAGGGCGTCGCCGGTCTCAGATCCAAGGTGGCGTCGCCTCGGTGGAGAAGAGAAACCGCGGAGGAGGCGGCGTTGGGGGCGGCGCGGTGGGCGGCGTCGGGAGTCGCGCGGTGGGGGCGGTGGGGAGGCGAGGCGCGGGAAGGGGAAGGGGAAGAGGCGGGGGGAGCTGGGCACATGGGGGCGGCGGGAGCTAGCGTGGTGGGCGGGGGGGGGGGCGAGGCGCCGGGGGGGGAGGCGAGGCGCGGTGGGGGAGGCGGGGAGGCGCTGGGGAGGAGGCGACGGTGGAGGGGGGGAGGCGCCGGAGGGAGGAGGCGGCGGGAGGCGGAGGGGGAGGCGAGGCGCGGGAAGGGAAGGGGAAGAGGCGGCGGGGGGAGGGGCGGTGGAGGCGGCGGGGATGCAAGGAGGTGTTGGCGGCGGGAGGGGACTGGGGCGCGGGTAGGGTTTTTGGCTGATTTTTATATGAAGTATAGAGGACCCCACATATCGTGATCCCGATGGTTACTGAGGACGGATCACTTCCCCCCCCGCCCCGCCATCCCGACGGGACGATTTTGCCCACGAAAATCCCCGCGGGGAATAAAATCCGCCAGACCTATCCCCTAATAGGTGAATTCACCGTCGGGGATCGGGGATCGGATCACTATTGCCATCCCTAATTACGGTAGTATGGGAATCAAATTTGGTATTAACGTGGTAGAGGGAGTTAGAAATGTCCAAAATTCGAGGAAGGTAGCTAGCTACAGGGGAGGAGAACGATCCAAGAAAACACGCGCGCGCGGAGGCACGGGGTTGGTCGATCGGTCACAAGTCTCACTGATGGATTGGATGCAGCTAGATGATCGAGAGGACGGTGTCCAATTTTTTTTTAAAAAATACTTGATTAAATACAAACACTTGCCTGCCAAGGAAAGAGGCCAGGACTAGCAACCAAAACTAAGAACAAGGCAAAAGCTGTATAACAGGGCCCTTTTGTTGCTACCTTTGCCCTGCATGCTCTAACCTTGCATGCATGACGCATTATTTTCTTTCATTTCCTTGTTTGTTTCCGGCCTGATCTATCCAGAGTCAGGCGTCGGACTAAGTAACAATTAATTTGAAACACGAGTTCATCTACTGTACTGTCGATCCGGCAGGAAATGACCCTGAAACAGCTTCTTGATAATACACATACAAGGATCCGTGATTTCGTATCGTACGCCATGTCTGAACAAGCCTCGTCCTGGGAGATTACATACTAACACTATGCATATACGGGTCCCATTTTGCAGGCTATGGGCTATGGCATTATGCATATACCTCATACTTGCAAATTGCAACGTAGGACATACGTGTTGATGCCAGATGTTGCATCCCCAATTAAATCGCGAACAGTGACCCTTAGTTGTTCAACAAGGGCAGCCAACCTAAAAATATGCAAGCCAAAAATAATTCTGGTCTATTATAACACAAGTAGCATGACATAATAATCCACCACCATCCCTGGACAATGTTTATGCGATTCCACCTAATTAATCAACTGCTACACTAGCTAACACGACGACACAAGTCCATTTGTAAATCCATCAGATCAATAAAAAACAATAGGCAGGAAATTAAAGAGAGCTCTACCCGGCCGGCCGGTCTCATCTCATCTCATCTCATCTCATCTCACACAAACAATGTGTTGTGACCGGCCGTTTCTTCTTCAGCTTCGTCACAATCGATCGATTTGCAACAGGAAATTGTTAAGGTGGGATAACAAGATCCCCTAAACTAATGCCCTAATCCACTGCTAACCTCTAACGCGTGACAAAGACCTGCCAATGCAATGCAATGCAATGCACATGTACAGGTGGTTGTCAAGGTAATGGCAAGGAAAAGACCTACCAATGCAAATATACCTGCAATGCATGCCTATGCCTACACACACTGAATGAACAACAGGGTTTAGGTCAGAGACTCTTAAGCTAGCAGTAAAACTAAATGCAACAGCCAAGCAAATCCATATATGCATGTCGTGAAGCCATGACAAATACACAAATTAAAGGCCACCAATCCATTCAATTCAATTATAGGCCACCAATCCATTCAATTCAATTATAGTAGTTAGGAGCAGTAGCATGTTAACACATACATCTATTGCCCAGGGGGACCCTTCGATTTCTTCTTCCTCCTCTGTCCCATGCCCATGACTACCTCATCATCATTTTGCTACACCTCCGCTATTATGCTCTAATCCTCCATCAGTCACAATTAGCCACCAGCTATCTATCTCAGCTACTCACTATGCACAGCACAGCACATAGTTATTATTAGCAACTATACGATCTAGTTAGTCAGTGTGCTTCCTTTCCTCACCTCACATGTCACAACTGCAAATTAAGCAAAGCAGATAGGCCAAGAATGAGTAGCTTGTTCAGCTTTCAGGGTACAATACTTTCCCGATAATTACCCAGCCCCAGCTGCTAGGTTCTTTTGATCCTTGAGAGCCAAGTAGCAGTGTCATGGAGAGCCAGAGGGTGGTGGTGGTTGTGGAGGATGCGGCCGCCGCCCGCGCCGCGCTGCAGTGGGCCGTCCGCAACTTCATCCGCGGCGGCGACTCCATCACGCTGCTGCACGTCTGCCCGCCGGCGAGGTCGCGGCGGAAGCGGCGCAGACTCCGACTCGGCGGCTTCCAGCTCGCCCTCGCCTTCAAGGACCTCTGCAACGGCATCGCAGAGGTAAACCATATGTTTCTTTGACTATCTCATCTGTGAATATTAGGCATGGATGTTGTTTGAGACTTTCGTGTGCGAGTGTGCGACTAGCTAGTTAGTTGGGAGTCTTCCCCACTAGTATTGAACTCTTTCAAGAATCAATCGACATGAATGCATGATGCCCTTCTTGTTTTTCTAGCTAGTTTAATTGGTAGGTGTGGTAGAGCACCAAGCCCCCGTCCTAAATTGAATAGCATGTTTTCTTTTTCATTGTGATCATGATGTTGCCGTCGTATTCGTACGACTGCTTGTGATTGACGGTTCATCGGAATGCAGGCCAAGGTGGAGATTGTTGTGACGGAGGGGGAGCTCGGGGAGACAGTGGCGGCGACGGTGAACCAGCTCGGCGCGACCACGCTCGTCGTCGGCCTCCACGAGAAGAGTTTCCTCTACAGGTACGTAATTCGATCAGCATAATCGCTCGATTTATGCATTCAATTCAGACTTGTCGAGAGGCTCTCTGTGCTCGTCTCTGAACACGCAAGTGGTTCTGAATTTTCTTCTTCTTCAGGGCACCGAGCCCGTCTGTGCGAGCGAGGAGCCTTGGGTGCAGAGTTCTTGCCATCAGGCAGCATGCCACAGCACGAGACGGCTTCTTGAACGCCGAGTTGACCCAGATCGAGACTATAAGCTTGCAGTAAGTGTAGTGGTATTCTGGTAGCTACTACTTATGTTTGGATCATACTTGGTGCTAGCCTTCTAGTGCTTAAGCATTGCAAATGGAGTAGCACTAGTATATTGCCTGCCTGCTTTGGTGAATCATATTAGCACCAACAAGTTCTTAGGCAGGCAGCAAATGGATTATTCTAGGATACTGGATTTGTCAGCTCTGATCAAGATTAGGTAACTGGGACAGTGTGCGATTAATTAAAATGTACAACGAGCCTGGAGCCACGTACGTCGATTCCTAGCAAGTTTCACTTTTTTGAAAGAAATTTGCGGAGGAACTGATCTTGCCTTAGTGGAGGTGTGGGTACATATCCTCCACCTATGTTTGACTCCTTTTCGATTTGAATTTAGGTGTATATTTTTTAATTAAATTTTTGTCCCTCGAAAAAACAAATTTGCAGAGAAAGCAATCTGCTTGTAACGGAGTGTAACGCCCCTACTTCTGGGGTCGTTAGTATTTCTTCATAACTGCTAAGGATTGTTCAGTTGCGAGTACTGTAGATGAGTGAACACCATTGTCGCCATAAACTTAAGCATAAAAACCAAACTTTATTATAAAATTAAGGTTTAGCAGTCAAGTTTTACACAGCGGGGCATGCAACCCAATGTTATATTACAATACAAAAGAACTCCACAAGCATGCCAGAGTGTAAAACAAACTCTAACACCAGGCGTCGTCTATATCGTAGTGCTCCTCATTGTCGTTTTCGTAAATTTTCTTCATTTTCTTGATAAGCATCTTCTGTTTATGATTTTAGCAAGCATAAGTACAATCAACCGTACTAACAAGTCACATGGGAAAATGCTATATAACTATTTGTCAGGATTTTCAAAAGATGGGAGTATAGTGGTTTTGTTAAACTATTTGTGGATGCAATTTTATTTGTAAACATTTTGTTTTTAAACACAAGATAACAAATCATGAACTTTTTAATGAATTTGGGGTTTTAACATCTCGATTACCAAACTTCAACATTTTCAAATCTACTTATGCTTCGAATCACCCCAGCAAACACAGCTTCAAATACCGAAAGTACGATGTATTCGAATACCATTTATAAATAACTATGTAGAGTTGCTCAGCTTTACCCACAAGATTCCTCAACCCTCATGTCTAAGTTGAGAAAATAAGGTTGTTTCACTACTCATCTCTTTATGTAACCTCTACCCGATAGACTAGATACCCCCTATCACGAAATACAGCGGCCTGACAAGACGGATCATACCATTGTGAAAGTATGGTTTTACCGTTTTCATACCACATTCTTACACATGCTGTTCCCTCTTCTGGAATAGTATATCATATCTTTATAGTAGGTATTTAATCGATTTGAGTAGCTACTAAACTAGGTTTGACAAGTCAACGCTTTTAGTTGGGCGGTTACTATGTTATTTATTTAGCATAAAATTCCAATCCTTACTTTTTATTAATTAGGTAACCATTCACAAGTAAATATCCCAGTGCACTGCGGCACTATCACTACTAGTATAAATCAGTTGAATTTCCTAAACTAGCATGGTATATTTTATAACTATTTATTATTACTAGGACTTGTCAAGGTGAATATGGCCATCAAATAAAATAGAGCTTTTCCATGTGGTAGGATGTAACTAATATCATGTCATTCTAAACAGTTATTGTGTAAGAAATAACAATGCATAAATAACACAATGAAAATACTGATAAATAAATAATTAAAGGAATGTAGGTTTAATATGATCATAGACATATGACTTGCCTTACAAATCAATGTATTCTACAATTTTGTATTCTTCTAATTCTTGTGCTTGATCTTGAGCTTCTCTTTCTTGAATCGGCTAACCTTCGACGTCGTATGCTAGCGTAAAGCAAAGGAAAATAATTCAATTCCATGCTCGAAGGCTTGAGCTAAGAATAAAAAAAATAAAATCCAAGAGAAACCAAATAAATTAGGTTTTGAGCTTATAGGTGTTCGATGTGATAGAACGGAGTTAAGAAATGGGTTGGCGGGCTCAAAACGAATGAAATGGGTATAGTTTGTATTTTTGGGTTTGGTGAATAGTAACGGATCGGGTTTACTGTTCATTACGGGCATTCACTATTCATGACGGGTTCGACACTGTTTACTAACGGGTTTGATTATTGGGTTAAATAGCTAACAGGTCAGATGAACAGCACTTGCCCATTACTATTCATATTCCCCATCCGCGCGCATGCGCTATGCTGAAAATAGAGCAAAGGCGCGGCGGCGATGGTCGGAGCTAGGGTGATCTGCGACGGAATCGGATGTGGAGAGTCCATTTTTGGGGTCGACGAGGGTAGGGGAGTCGACGTTCGCCGGCGGCGAGGTCAAAAGCTCGGAATAGTTTTTGACGGCATAAGAGCTACAGGGGCGATCATCCTTGCTATTGGTGGCCATTTACCCATTTAGGGTGGGTCAGGGTGGCTTGAGTGGTGGCCGTTTGGGTTGGAGAGACTCCTAGTGAGCTGTCCACGGAGAGGCCTCTTGGCAGGCTTTGGTGGCAGAGAAGAGGGAAGCTCGGAGATCTAGGGCAATGGTTCGAGGTTGTTTCTGAGAGCAAGTGGAAGCTGCAGACGAAGGCAATTGGAAAGTAATCGATCGAATGAATATAATTGAATTTGGGCTTGCCTTAGTGAATTCCGACGATCGCCGGCAATGGAGAGGGTCGTCGGAGCTTTTCGGGTGGTGGTGGCTTACCTTGGGCACTAATGCATCTCTCTGGGGGAGCTCGGGGCTTTAAATAGAGCGGGGAGGTGGTTCGACATAGGAGGTGGGTAATGGTAGCGGTGGCGCGTGGCACAGCTGAGAGGGCGTGGGAAGGCTCGGTGCGGTGGCTAAGGGGGATGAACCTGCTGGCTAAAGCATGATATTTCGATGGTCAAAGATGGTTTGAATTGGGGCTGTCGGCCGAGAGAGAGAAAGGAGCAGAGGCGGTAGCAGGGAAGACTGGCGGCGCTGACATGCAGCAGAGGGGTGTCAGGGAGATGTCAGGGGTAGGGGTACGGGGTGGTACGCCGTCTGACAGCCTGCAGAAATGTAGCAGCGATGAGAAGGCGTGAGTAGGCGCGGGAGCTGAGAGAGAGATAGGACGGCGGCAAAAATATTAGCGGCGGCGATAATTTCAGACAGTGAATAGTGCTCATGCAAAATTGGTTCACGGGGGGTGATGCAGCAGGGAGTTTTGAGCATGGAGGGCTAGGATTTGAGCTGAATTAGGCCAAGGCTCATAAGAAATCAAAATCTAACAAAATTCAAACTTCTTTTGAATTTTCAGTTTCGTTTCACGGAGTCACTCGCACGTGCTTAGATGTAGTGTATGGAAGAGCATAAGGATCTGAGTAGGCCTTCTAAGCCCATAATAAGCACGGTAAGGCCAGCTTCGACTTGTTAGTATTACAAATGAAGCTTAAGCTTCTTTGTCTAGAAAAGTTGGCCGACTTTTTTTGACCTATGCTTAAAAGCTTGCAAATGGAGTAGAGTTGAGGTGCCTGGCTCTCTCATGACGATTTGCAACTCAGGCAGCAGTTTTCAGAAAACCCGCTTCACGTTTTCAGCAGACAATTCCCAGGGAAAAAGAGGATGAACCGTTTGTGTGTGAATATATTGATGATACATTCCACCTTAACACGAACGCAAGTACAGTGCCCTTTTGAATCTTTCAGACAAAAGAAAAGGTGCTAGCTAATACAGTTTGAGGTTTTTGTGTTGGCTGCATATGTGCATCTTTACTCTGTAACTCTGATTGACTCGCTTATGTATTGCTGTTTCTGATGTTATACAGTGAACTTTGCAGCATACCGCCGCCTAAGATCCCGTTCCCGATGTTCACTCTCCCACTGGGCGTGATATGGAGAAGATCATCACCATCAAAGGGGAGAAGGTGATGTGCAGGCAGGGCAAGCAGCTCGCTCACTAATTCGGATGGAGTTTGTCATGGGAGCAGCAGATGGAACCAGCCGGGTACATACATGCATACAGTATACAGACGGACGGACGGACAGATGAAGGGAGCGGAATTGCGAATCAGTGAACTCTTGGGCATTCTGTTTCACTTTGAGTTCATCCTCTCTCCTTGACTTGTAGTGAGGACAGCACAAATCAAGTGTGATTGATTGCTTTACTTTGACAGCACAAATCTCAGGCTCTCTCTTGGTTCACTGTTGGCTTATGGACCATCGGTCCAAATGGGTGCTCTTTGCACTGTGCTAGAGATTTTCTACAGCAGGGGTAAATTAATAAAATACGGGCGTTGGATTTTCTAGCTGCCGAATGATGAGCCCCACTAACGTGAGAGGCGTTAATTGGCCCGGGGCGGTCTGGGAACCTCGATGAGCAAAACCTATGCATTCGACATTTTACAGCCGAAGTGGTCTGACGGCAATCCTTTATTTACCTTTTATTCTTTCTTGAATTGTTCTTCTTATTCGCTTTTTGATCACAAAAGAAAAAGCTAAGCTGGGGCTTGAGTCGGCAATACACGAGAAGGGTAATGCACAACAAGTATACAGTGCAATCTTATTTAGTCATGTTTTTAATGTCATTCAAGTCAATGCAATTTTTCAGGTTTTCAGGCTCGCATCATATTCTTGTAAATATCCCTGTACTGCAATAAGATTTGATTTTACTGGGGAATGCCCATCTTAATTTCTTGCAATCGATTCTTGTAATCCATTGTGTTGTAAGTATCTTAATAAATCTCAAATTACTGTTTGCTTAAGTTAATGGCACTGTTTAGAGTTAATTAAGATTTAGGGTTCTTTCAACTCTAAACACCACGTCCAGTAATATTGTACGTCTTTATGTACAGGGAATCTGGGAAAGCATCTTAATAACCGCCACCCTGGTTATAACCAACTTCCTGAGGGTGACCCTGCCCAGAGTACCATACATGCCAGCATGTTTGCCGGAAACAAAAAAACTCATGCACTAGTGCGAGCTCGAGCCCAGGCTCAACCTCAAGTTCAAGCTAAATCCCATGTTCAAGCTCAAACTAAAGTCCATCCTATTGAGTTGCATGTATCAATCAATTCATCTAAAAGTTTAAGCTAACGAGATTTTGCAGGTTTTAATGGCTTGCGGGCGTTTAACATTGATTCAAAAATCCTTGCTTGCACACATAATAACAGCCAGCATGCAATTCATGCTTGTCATGAGCTCAGGCAGGAGCTTGAGTCCCATAAACTTCCCTTCTGCTACTTCCCCTGTGCATGCGACGAGTGTTTTTCCGACTGCTACAATAACTATTTGATCACGGCCTCTATGACTTCTTCAACCACAGTCGGTTTCGACTGCTATAGCAATTCTTCGACCACAGCTTCTACGACTTTTTTGACCATGGCTGTTATGACCGCTTCAGCTTCTACGAGTCACACAGACGCTCGTGACTGGTGGCCGCGCTCAGACTCTAAACTAGTTTGAGTTAAAACAATGATGAATGCGCTGAATTATTCAACAGAATCTGCTACTGCTCCTAACGCTGTAGATGGTCCGAGTCTTCTTCATGAATAATAAATTCAGAATCCTAAATTAGTTCTATGGTTGCTTTTTCATTTGTCCTAGGTGCTCATGTAAATAGTTCATTGAAGCTGTGAACGCCGGTTTGTAGTGGTCTCCCACAGAATCTCAGAGTTCGAACTATGGCGAGCAGCTTCTGCTTTTAGAATCGTGACATTGAAGAATCTTGGAACTCAAGTTAATCCGGAGCAACTTCTTGAGAAGATGCTTTTGATACCAAGAGGAAATTCTAGGTGCGTTTTTTAGACTGATGGTTTATGGTTTATGATTTAAATATTTAAATTTTGGCTGTCCGTAAGAGACAGTACGCAGAGGAAAATAATTACATGTAATTTTGGCTGATACAACTGAACTCAGTACACTTTTGCCTATAATTTTACTATTGATCACGCTTTAAAAAAATAAATAGTTTAAAGACTAATTACTGTAAATAATATCAACGTAAACTAATTTTAAACTCAAAATAACCAGCCTCTGTTTTCTTTTATGTGATTAGGGGAGTCCTAAACTACTCTTGCCCGTAGTACATTGAAATGCTTTTGGCAGTTCGCTTCAGTTTTTAATGTTGTAGTTATTCTAGTGTGACCTCTTATATAGATGTGCTCCCTGTTAACAAATAGAATCTAATCTTAATCATATTCTTAACAAATAAAAACTAATATCATATCCCTAATCATATTTCTAATAAATAGAAACTAATCTCTAATTCAAATAGAAGCTAATCTCTCTGGTTGGGCCCACGCCTATGACATTACACCCCTCTCGGACATTCAGCTCGTCCTCGAGCTGCTAGGCGGTCGCCATGGTTGCAATTTCACGTCAACGAAATGTAGGGCTTTCGGCTAAGCGGTGCCTGCAAAAGAAGACAACTTTTTCTCTTTTTTTTAACAAGCCACTATCAGTTACAAAACCGACTGACCGGATCACACCCAAGAGGCCAAGACTTGATCGAAGAAAAAAAGGCGACAGCTGTGGCGGCTGTAGCAACGGTGGCTCCGATGACCGACGGGTGGCGGCTCCGGTGGCTCGACTCCAGCGACTCATCGGTCAAAGCAATGACCCCACAAGAGGCAGGGGTTTACTTTGGGGTCAGGCGTGTGACACCCCGGCCCATGTTGGCCCATGTGTGTATGCACATGAATTTCTGGGTTAGCTCCACCTTGCTAGTTTAACTTGAGTATCCCTTACATATAAGCCTAGGAGTTCCAATGGTAGCACCCCCGGTTAACCGTTTTGCGCGAAGCGAGGACGAAAGTACAAGCGGGTTGCTACGTGTGCGTGGCCTATCCAGAATGTGGTTAGGTCTGAGCCGGTTTGGTCCCTAGGGCATTACAAATGATATCAGAGCCGACTCTCGCGGTTACATGGGCGCGTTGCGGGTCAGGGGCGCGGGCATATGGCGCATGGTGCGTGTGGGCCCGTAGCGGACACACGGTATGGCATATGTGCTGGCACTGAATGTACGGATATGTGCCAAGAGAGGAGATCCTTATCATTTGCCTCGGTGTGGGTATGTTGGTCCAACGAGGACATCAGGTCCTTTGATGGGGGTGTATGTGACACCCCGGCCCATGTTGGCCGATGTGCGTGTGCACATGAATTTCTGGGTTAGTCCCACCTTGCTAGTTTAACTTGAGTATCCCTTACATATAAGCCTAGGAATTCCAATGGTAGCACCCCCGGTTAACCGTTTTGCGCGAAGCGAGGACGAAAGTGCAAGCGGGTTGCTACGTGTGCGTGGCCTATCCAGAATGTGATTAGGTCTGAGTCGGTTTGGTCCCTAGGGCGTTACAAGACGGACCGCATAGTTGGGAGCAGCGATGGTGACGGCAGGTAGAGAGCCCCACAGCGATGACGGCAAGCAGAGAGCCTCGATAGTGACCAGCTCTAGGGCAAATTGAGAGGTGGCGGTAGAAGGTTGAGAAGCTTCCCGACGCTAGATTGGTGGTGTGGTAGTAGGTGGCTAGATCCGAGTTGGGGCGCGGCGGAGAGGGCTGGATCCGGCCTGGAGAGGGCGAGCCGGTTCGATGGCTAAGGAGGAGAGCCCTGGGGAGACACGCATCGACAACCGCAGGCTCTTGCAGCCTGAACGGTAGGAGGCGCGGCGGATCAAGCTTGGAGGCGCCAACGGTGGAGGAGAGCCGACAGCGCTGGCAGCGGAAAGCCCAGATCCGAGCAAGCGGCCATGGGGAAGCCCCGATCTGTTGGATCCAGTGGCGAGATCTAGCGCCAGGGCTCGCAAGCACGCGGTGGCAGCGACGTTGTAGGAGGTTGTCGGATCTGAGCTAGGACGCGACGGAGAGGGCCGACTTGTCGAAGAATGCCGCTTCGCCCTGAGTGAAAGATGATGCCATCAGTGTCTGTTCCAGCGCCGCCGGCTTGTTGTCGTGGCTGATGTCGATGATGCACACGGAGAGCGGGCTGCCGGGCATGGGTGCGTCGAGGAGGAGCACGTTGGCGGCGGAGTCCTTGGGGACGTTGAGTGGGTTGTTGATGTGGTGGAAGAGGTTGCCGCACGTTGCCTCCTAGAGGCTCTACTCCCTCTTCTTCTTTGCCATGAGTTCTTCCTTGACCTCCATTATGAGCCTCATGCAGTCTTGGATTCCAGAGCGGATCTCAACATAAAAGCCTCTTATGGCCCTGATTTCTTCAGCATCGAAAGCTATAGTGAGTGGCTTTGATACTAAGTTGTTATGAGCTAGCACCATTAGTGGTGCGCCCGTGCGTCCAGGGGATGGACAGAGGAGGAAGAAAAGGAGTAAATGAATCTTTTCTTGATTCCAATAGCATGTGGCAGCCTCCTTATATAGATGAGCTCCTTCCTAACAAATAGAATCTAATTTTAACTATATTCCTAATAAATAGAAATTAATATCATATCTCTAATCATATCCCTAACAAATAAAAAGTATTCTCTAACTCAAATAGAAACTAATCTCTCTAGTTATGCCTACGCCCATGACAAGATGGTATCTGACTCTAAAGAAAAAGAGAAGAAAATAATTGTGGGCATCTTCACACGTATGTGCATTAAATTCGTATGATTTTCTTTGATTATTTTCTGTTGCAAACAAAAGAGAAAGCAACTTGAAGTTTGCATGCGAGGTAAGTAATGCTCCTCACGTCCTTGGTTTAGTTCAATCCAATTTTTAATGACATGGGATGCCATGAATTCGTGGGTTTCTGGTTTTAATTTAAAATTTGTGCACAAAAAGTCTCATGGGATTGAAACTGAGAAATGAGAAATATATTACTAGATGGTGTGGAAGAATCCGTAGATTTTATTCTGCTGGAATGTGATCTCAAAGACTCAAAGGGCAGTGTGTCATGCTCACAGAAACACACATGACACACTCCATGTTTACTGATTCCTTTTGGATTCACCGATATCACATTAGGTACAGAAACCTTAGAAGCACAAAACTTCCAATGCTGATCTTTTTAGTCGTCCTAAAATGTGTTCTTTGAACATGTCCAAGAAAGTTCTTTAACTAGTATTGATTTTAAATGGAGTATGTGTATCAAGAACAAACTTTATCTTTTTTTCCCTTTTCAACTAGTTCAGGCTTGAAGGCCATGAATCATGCTTGAAACACTAATTGCTTCATATTTTTCTAGGGGAAAACCGAGGAAGCTAAAAAAATCATTGGCAAGTTGAAATGGCACTAATTGTCATGGGCATGCGTCCAACCAGAGAGATTAGTTTTTATTTAAGTTAGAAATTAGCTTCTATTTATTAGGGATATGATATTAGTTTCTATATATTAGGGATATGATTAAGGATATAATATTAGTTTCTATTTGTTAGGAATATAATTAATATTAGATTCTATTTGTTAGGAGGGGAGCTTATCCATATAAACAAGCTGTCACATGCTATTGGAATCAAGAAAAGAATCATTTACTTCTTTTCTTCCTCATCTGCCTATCCCATGGGTGCACGGGCGCACCGTCAATGGTACTAGCCCATGACACTAATGTTGGCTTCGATTTATTTACTGAATACCGAAGTGCAAACAGCCACACAAACATATCCTCATTCTGTGATTTGTAATTTGTTTGACTTCTACAATGTATTCCATTGCACCCCATTGTCAAAACAACAAAAGTAATGGAGTTCTCGCATGATGCAAACTTCTGATGGTACTCTGGCTTTGCACGACTGATACCTAGAAATTTGTAGATCTTAGGACCACAACTTTTTTTTTTCTTGTAGATCTTAGGACCACAAACTATTTTTTGTCTGCCTTTCATGAGAAACAAAACTGTTTTAAGTGCTCTAGCCACCGACTGGCCATTATCTCATTAATTTGGGATTAGTAGCATTTAAACAGCATTGTTTATCGTATTCTGATCGATTATCTTGTGACAAATGATTCAGTGAAGGTGTAAATGCCAGTCAGTTCCACATGTCAAGCATCTCATGATGCATCATCATGCGGTGTGATGGTCAACCTACATTGTTTTCAGAATTGTATCACAAGAGTACATCTCATTGATGATCCCATTTTTCAGAGGGGGGTTTCTCTTCAATTGTTGATGATACGTTCTTTCATTCAGTTCTCAAGGAAAAAATGTTCTTCATCCAGCATTTTTATTATTTTGGACCAGTTTTTATGTGATTTACAAGAAAAAGATTGAGCAAATTGCATCCTGGCTACCTGTACTTTACTCCCTGCAAGTTCTTGCACGAACTTTACAAAGTGACAATTGACCACATGCACTTTCAGTTTACAGTTTGTTTCAAATAATGGTGAGATTAGATCAACAACTGGGATAAAACCAATTTTAGTTGTTTCTTTCCTTGACCTAGTTAAGTAACCATAGCCACCTGAAACATGCATTATGCTCGATCACTTTATTGAAACATCATGGCATCATCAGCATCCTAGAACTAGCAAATTCGGTCAGAGTTGTCTTCCAGCTCCTCTAATCACGTACCAATTAAATTGCCATTAGTTCCAGTTGCATTACAAAATTGTTTTGACTTGGAGAAAAACATAAGTAGCTGCATGACCTACCGATGATGCCACAATATCAATGTTGTAGAAGAAAATTGGTAGTGGACAGAGTACATGCTCTGTATATATGTTCATTTATCATCTCCTCTAATTAAGACCCCTGACAAATAATTGTGGTGTTACTATTCCAATTCGTGTAGATCAGGAAGAGGTCAATCTCGATCTCAGAGTGAAACAAGAAAAAAAACACTCCCACAATCATGCATGCATGATGCATGCTTCTCCCACCGCCCAAATGATAATTTATTAAGCACTTTGATCTATCTCAGGAAGGTTCCCTCTATCAATTCAGGATTTAGGCGGATATTATGCTGAAGAAAAAGCTTATTTACTTGCACACATCAGAGAAAGTAAAATATTGCTTGTTATTGTTGGCTCTCGTCGGCAGTGTCTAGAGTTTTCTTTTCTTTTTCTTTCTTAACCTCTGCTAGACAATGTGGATGATCGTAAATAAAGAGATGATGAATAATTGATATTTGGTTTGCTTTTAATTTTGTGTTTGTGAAAGACTTGGTTGTTTGCAGTTGAAGTTGTTGCCCTTGAGTGGTCGTGCACAGTTACGAGTGAGTTCAGATCACAGACGCTACTCTACGACCACGGCAACAGATGCTATGCGACCACGGTATGGCTTTCAGGCAACAGACTTTAGACTGTGACCATAGCACGCGTCGACCACGGCATGCTACGACCACGTTCAGCTTACGACCACATTCAGCTTTCGACCACATCTGGCTTCGACCACGGCAGTACGATTTCGATCAATCAACTACGGCAGTACGACTTCAATCTTACGATCACGGTAGGTAATCGTAGCTACAATATTCTTTCATGGTTGTAGCTATAGTACTTGAAGTCGTAGACTTTACTGGTTGTACTCGATAATCGAAGGTTTTACTAGTCGATAGTCTAGGGCTTTGTGGTTGATGGTCGTAGGTCTTGTAGACTACTTCTATGGTCGTAGGTCTTGCAGACTGCTTCCATAGTCATAGGTTTTGCAGACTCCTTCCATGGTCATAGGTTCTGCAGACTACGTTCATGGTTGTAGGTCCTACAAACTGCTTCTATGGTCGTAGACTTTGCAGAATGCCTTCATGGTTGTAGACGTGGAAGTCTTGTCAATACTCGTAGACTTTATAGTCTGTTGTTCTGCCTTCGGCTATTGGAGGCTTAGCGACCGGTTGCCGTAGGCTTCACAGCCGGTACTCGTAGACTTTCATGGTCGATACGAGTGCTTCACTCTTGAGATTTTTTGGTACGTCGAGTACTCGTATTAGGCCAGTGGTTGACTGGTCAGTATGTGGTGATCGATGGTCGTTGCTTGAGGTACTCATAGTCAAAGGACTCGATACTCGATAGTCGTCAGTAGCAGTGCGAATGGTTTCCGAGTACTTATGGGTTACGAATACTCTGTGTTAGCGATTATATTGAGTGATCGTAGGGTCTGGCTAAGTTAGCGATGGTTGTAAGTGTTCTGAGGCATGGTCGTAAACGATTTGGCCTGTGGGGATGGTCGTAGATGGTCTGGTGCTTGTCTAGGGATAGACAAGGGTGTGCTGATCATGGTCGAGTTAAAGAAGTCGTACCAGAAAAGATGTTTTCTTTGGTCTTTGCATATGCAGGTGGGCATGGAGGCAGCCATGGTCGGTGACGGGGAGGACCAGGACTAGGAGGGTGTAATCTGAGGTCCAGGCGGTCGGAATGTCACGTGAGATGGTTGAGCTCATACTGGAGCACATGGAGGTCAAAGGTGGATGCCGTGTGGAGACGTGGAGACGATCACGGTCGGTGACGAAGAAGACCGGGACTAGGAGGGGGGTAATCTGAGGTCCAGGTGGTCACACGAGGTGATCGGGCTCACGCGAGAGAATGCGGTGATGGTGCATAATGTAGATACAGGAGGGGATATCCTGGAGGCTTTGTCGTGTATGTGTCATATGGAGTTGTGGATGGAGTCCATGATCTGTACGAGGTGGTTAAAACCCATGTTAGAAAGGGTTTCGGATTCTTGATTTGAGGAAGAGATAGAGTACATGTCCAGGTGGATAGGGACACGGTTTTGAGGTGTTTGTGTTTGACACGCCGTGTGCGCTAGCTATAAAAGCGGGGGAGGCTATAGGCTAGCGTGACAAGGGGTTTTAGGGCTTTCGTGGAGAAGGTTTTTAGGGGTGCCGTGAGGCGCTTTGTAGCCAAGAACTTGATGATGAAATAATAGATCAGGTTCCTTTATCTCCGGTGACTTCCAGAGCATCGCTGCTTTTCTCTCTGTTTTCTGTGCTCTGTTTTTGTCTTCAGAGGGTCTCGTTCGGACGGCGGTCGAACGACTGAAGTTGTCAGGCGGAAGGAAGTCATGACCATGTGCGGCGTTGTCATGCAGAGCGATCGAAACAATCAGGCGGTCGATCCAAGATTGTGCCGAGTGATCGGAACAAGTCGGCGATTGATCTGAGCACTCGTAAGTAAGCGATTGTAAGCGAGCGGCTGGAGCGAGCAATCGGAAGCGTGCGCTCGTAAGCGAGTGGTCAGGGCTATCGTCCGGGACGAGTGGTCGTAACGAGCAGTCAGGCAACAGAGCGACAGAGGCTACGACCACGCACGGGCAAGCAGCTGCGGTCAATACTTCCGCTCGGTTGCAGGCAACTGTGGCCGGTACTTCCGTTCGGTAATCCAGATTGCTTCTATTTTTGTTCTCCATGTTGTGCTTTGGTTTCAAGTGATAAAAAACGGAGACAATCATTCACCCCTTTTTGATTGTGCCATACGATCCTACAACCTCATACCGTGGTTGCATCAATATGATGCAAATATACACGTCAAGTAAAAATGGAATGAGAAGTCGATTCGCTGGGTGACATGGCCATATTATTTAACATCTATTTAACACCATCTTCGTCTACAATGTATTGGATTATGATTTACAATAATACGTAGAATTTGCAGTGATCTGCAGAACTTGAAAGGCTAAGGGAAAAAGTTTCAGATGACTGTGACACTTGCAAATGCATTTCTTAAGCAACAAAACAAGAAGAAATGATCTAGAAAAAGAGTGAAGAAAATCCATTATGACTGAGCTCCAACTCTAAACTCCAAATAACTGTTTTTTGTTTTCCCTCGATCTGTTTTTTGCTTGTGATACATGCGTGGATCATGTAAATTTTTAGCCAACTTTAGCCTTCTAAAATTTAACATGGGTCCTCATTTGTTAGGATGCTAAGAAGATAGGATGGCGTCCAACGCGTCCTTCACTTGAGAGAGCTCTGGTGCTTTCCCTCCTTGTGCAGGCCAGAACTCGTCAGTAGCCAACACCTACATATACCCAAATATATACATGAATTAAGCAGCCAAACTACACTTGTATGCATACACTGCAGGGTCTAAATTCTAAAATTTAAAGGAAATTTGTGACCTTTAGAATAGAGATCAAATGACCCTTGTTTTTAAAGGGAGGAGCTTTTTTCAAGAGGGAGGGGGTAGAATTTAAGAGGGAGGAGAATTCATAGCCATTGGATCTCTAATCCAATGGTCCTAAATCTGGATGATAGTTAGGAAGAAAATATCCTATGACGTTTAACAAAACCCAATTTAAAGATCAGATTATAGTTAATTGAACCGATCGATCATCACCTTTACTTGCAGCTGGAGGAACTTGACATAGTTGATTGCCTTTTCTAGCATGGTGACCAAGTCCACCTGCATGCACGAGTTGTTTTCATCCAAATTAAGAACTACTTTAACAGAGAAAGAAAGAACAATATGCCAAATTATAAGGTACGTAAGTACGTACCTTTGTGCCATTGGGCACGAGTTCTTGCAGGACTTTGAGCCTCTCACTGATCCGCTCTCTCCGAACCTAGACATTTATATACGCATGATATTGGGTGTTGATTCAGTATGATCGAAATAAAACCTTTTTGTCTTCGAATAGAGAATTTTTAAGGAAAAGTAGAGAGAAATTAATGTACTGCAGTCTGCAGGTGTGTCGTGTGTGTACCTTGGCAGAGGCGCTTTGAGGTTCTTTGGTACGAGGAGCAGGAGCAGCCTTGGCTTTGCTCTTCCTGCCTCCACCACCACCACACTGCTTCTTCCCCGCTGTTTGCACCTCACCACCCTTCACATACATACATAATTCCATGTTCAATTAATTCATCACTTGATGCAAGCTAGCTAGCTTTTGTACGAATTATATATCAAGCATGCGTGCATGCATCTCGGGAGAAATTAGCTATATATAGCTAGTTACCGGGAACGCGCGCTTCTGCGTCGCCTTGGCCGGCGGCTTGACGTTGCTCTCCTGGATTTCTAGGCCGACGTCGACAGCGGAGCCTGGATTCACGAACCCGAACTTGGCCGCGCCGTGCTGGTGGCCGTCCATGCCGGCGGCCGCGTCCATCCAGAGCGAGCACTCGTCGTCGCCGGCGGCGTTATAAGCCAGCTGCCGACTGCCACTGCCGACCTGCTCAAAGCTGAGCACGGACGAGCTGGAGCTGGAGCTGGAGCCAGACCCGCCGGAGGCGTTGGAAGCCCAGCTGTAGTAGCCGTCAGCCGACCCACACCCGACTTTGAAGTTGTCGTCGAAGGCGAGCTGGGGCAGGGCGGTGGCGGCGTCGTCGTCACCGTCGACGAGGACGCCGTGGTAGCCAAAGAGCTGGAGCGACATGGAGGGCTCGTTGTCGTACACTGACCGGAGCTGCGGCTCCCGTGGCGTCGCGCGCTTGCTTGTCTGAGCCATCTAATAATCGATTATTCAGCACTGTGTCACTCTATATGCGTACGTGAGAGCTAGCTAGCTAACTAGTGGTGATGGTGTTTTTAATCAGGAAACGATCGAGTAACTAGCTGGCTAGGGTTTCGGCTCTTGGATGGAAGCTAACTGAACTCCCTGAATGCAGGAAACGTGTAGGTAGCTGCATGATTATATAGATGTGTCATTTCTTGTAGGTGTTAGTAGGGGGAGCTCAGCCAGCAAGATGGTGTAATATTCTAGCGAGGTTTTGAGCTGGCAACGGAAGAATGCACCGGCGAAGTAAATATGTTAGCTAGGAGGACGACAGCAATGGATATGCTGCTGCTAGCTAGGGTTACATCCATGCATGTGTAATTTCTTTCGTGTGATTAAGGCAAGTAGTGGAGTGGTAACAAGCTAGGGAGCCGCCGCGCCATGCGGCTGCCCCATGTTCCATCCAGTGCAGTACCTTCACATCCACTTCACATGGCATTCGTAGCCAAGTTGATGCTTGATTACATTAAACAATCTAGGTATGAGTATAAATGATCGAGGAGGAGGTGACAAGCTCTTTTCTTTAGCATGATGCGACGAGTTTGACGCAGCACACGAAGGATGCATTAATAAAAGGCAGTGTCGACGGGCACCAGTGTTTTTTATGATTTACAGCACTCAGATTTTTTGAATAGATGTATATATAAGATAAAATAATTCGAGTATTTTTGTGGTTCAGAACACTTATATTTTTTTGAAGGATGTGAATACATGGGAGAAGGAAATTCAAGTGTTTTTTGTGGTTCAGAGCACTCATATTTTTTTTAAGGAGTTGCATATATGGGAGAAAAAAAAATCTAAGTTCTCCAAGTCCAAAAAAAACACCCGATTACTGTTTAGCATTTTCCTTAATAAAATAGAGTGGGAGGGGTTTCTATGTATCGTTATTAGAAAATTGTATAAATATTAAAGCACGAATAAATGATAGATCATAGTTATTTTTTTTACTTTTATGTAACTTATATTGAAGGACCATATGAGATAGTCTAGGTTAATGTTGTGATGAACCATTTCAATATTTGTAGAGTAGTCAATTGGCTTTGCAAAGATTGCACTCTGTTAGGATTGATTTGGGTAGAAATTGAGGATTTTGGGATTTGAGTCATGGTTCTAGTTAGGTTAATCTGAGTCGTTGGATTAAGGTTGCATGATGCATGTCTTGGTTAATGTAGGTTAAGTTGTGAAGAACTTGTACATGGAAATTAATTCTTTGTCTTTAGATGTGCAGGGTCGTTTGGAGTCAACTGTGGTCAACAACGGTGATCGGGGCTAGGCTCATGGAGGAGTCGAGACCCAGAACGATCAAGAATGCTGGGTGAGATGGTGAGCTCAAGCATGACACGAGAAAGACGGAAATGCTGAAGGTGAGTTCGAACGGCGAGATGACGCCAGGTGGCTTGCACGGGCCAAGTAAGCCGTGGTTCGGTGGAACCGGGACAGGAGAAACTTGGTAGCACATGGAAAACTATTGGTGTATTTACACGTGGCAATCACAACAATTGCTTGCAAAGGATGGTGATGACCATGTCAATAAGGGGCATTTTGGTATTTTGTCCAAAATACCAGAAACCATCTTGGATCAAAACCACGACGTATGGGCGATGCGTTGGAGAGTGATTTATGTCAAGAAGGAGCTGGTTGATCAAAGCGTAACAAAGGTTAAGGATTTAGCAGATGCACACTTATACGCTTTGAAAAGCGTGCATAAGTGAACTTGAGTGAGTAAAATCTGTGTGTGTGGGATTAACGGGCTCCCCCATTGTAGTAGTAGATAGGATCTATCTTGGGGTGTAGATTGCTAGTTTCCCACCTATAAAAGGGGTTAGTGTGAAGACATGTAAAGTTAACCATCCAACCCTTCTCTCATGTGCTTTCTTGTTTAGGGTTAGAGTTTAAGAGTGGAGCATGTAGTGTGCTCTTTGTCCTCCAAGATGGAGTGGCTGTAAACTGAACCTTCTTCAGTGAGCAATACATCAATCTCTGCATATTTCTATGAAGTTATCTTGATTTGGTTGATTTGTTTTTGTTTTAGCCTCAAAGTATGTTTCTTGATACAGGAGTTTTTGAGTCAATTTCTTTGGTGTTCTAACTTGTTGTGACATATGGAAATTCATCTAGACTCATCTTGGTCATCATCTTCCCATGATCTAGTTATATTCACTGATTTTGATTTTGACTCGGTTTTGATGTAACTTTCCAACAAACTGAAAAATGGCTCATCTTTATACATGATTTTTATGATCGTTTGTTAGAATAGGTTCACAATACCCTAGAGATGATCTCTACAAAGTTTCACATCATGTGGATCTACAGATCGAAAGTTCCATCTATTTTCGCTTTGAATCAAAGTTGAAACAGTCAGTGCAGTTCTCTGTCTGGAACGTTGACCAGATTTACGACCACATTGGTTTCGACCACGGTTAAGTTCTAGATTGCATCACATCATTTTTGACCTCGTTTAGTCTTCTGATTGCTTTGCGTTTTCCATACCATGTGGGATTTTCGACCGCTCACTGATTGTCGATTTCACTGGTTGGTTCTGAACTGAATCGACCATGTCGGTCACAAATCACTCGTTGGCTTCTGACCACATTGATTGTTCGACCACTTGTTAGCTTACGACCACGTTGATCACTTTGGTTGCCGACTGGTTCCGAGCACGTTGGTTATTCGATCACTCATTGGCATCCGACCACGTTGGTTACGACTACGTTGATTCTCGATCACTTTGTTGCCGACTGGTTATGACTACGTTGGTTGTTCGACCACTCGTGGGCGTCCTACCACATTGTTTACGACCACGTTGGTTTTGACTACATCCATTTTCGATCATGTTGGTTTTGGTCTCGGTAGTTATCGACTACGTTAGTTCTCAATCGCTCCCTGGTCGTCGACCGCGAGAGGCGACTTCCGACTACACTGATTTCTGACGTGCTATCAGTTCTCGATTATGATGATCTCTGTTCGGTATTCGATTTTCGACCACGTTGAATTTTCGACTAGTAGTCGAATTTCGACCATGTTATTTTTTCTGTTGTCTAGTTATGTTCGACTCTGTTTCTTTGGTTTTTAAGTGGGATTTTGATCCTAATCTTTATAGCGTTGTAGCTATCGGAAAAAGAGATAAGTGAATACTTGAGAAAAAATTTAAAGGTATTATTCATTCCTCTCTATTAACTGTCCGATCCAACATACTGTCCGATCCAACATATATTAAAAAGGTAATGCGTAGAAGTTCTACTAAGGTGGAGTTTAAATGGTTACAGAAACCGGAAATGGCAGGCATTTCGTGCCATACTTATGACGAAGGCAGCCTTTTGTTTTTTTGGTTTATCTACAATAACTAGTTTCAAACAATATATTTTTAAAACTAGTTTATAAATTGATTGTAGTAGACACTATACTAATATTATCTATATCGATCAAAATCGCATATAAATATTTCTCTCCGTATTCTCTTGTAAATAATTAAAATTAAAAATTTTAAATTAAAAAGTTATAAACCACGTCGTAAAAGAATCACCCATGATCGTTCTGCAATCTGCATCGTTAACCAACGAAATCCCAGGACTGCATGCATCTGAATTGGGGCATTGTTGGCACTGAGGTGGTGATCATTTGGCCTTATTTTTGGTGACTTATGGTTGAAAAGCACTGTAGCTGACAGAGGCTTATTTAGCATAATTAAATTTAAAAAAAATATGTTAACCCATTACATATAATACAAACAAATACGGAAAAAAAAGAACCGGCAAAAAAGCTCAATAAAAAGCCAAAAACTCAGAAAAAAAATAAAATTTATAAATAGTGAAAAATAAACCAAAAGTTAAAAGCTGAAGCCCAACTGACCACCCCTCGAAACCTGTTATCTCAACATTCACGAATCGAAGCATGCATATCTTAAGCACATTGAGTAGTTTTTTAGTCGTACGTACGTACCAGCTTAGATAATTAGTAACCCGTACTAGGTGGTGGTTCGTTAAGCTTAGCTTCCTTCTTGTAGCTCGACCTCGCATGTGAGCAGCTGACGGTGAGCAGCTTCGACGTGCTCCCACGACATGAAAAATTGCGTTGCGGCAATTAACATTGCAGGCAGCAGTGTCACGCTTGCAGCTGTACCAATGGCAGTTAACCTTCCCTGCCGCAGTGGTGGCCTTTCAAAGCTTCACATGGCCTAGCTAGCAGAGCTCAACACCGACCACTTGCTGCAAAACAAGTAAAATATTTCTCCTGAGTCAGACATGGCCATGATAAAACCTGGAAGGTCCGGGAGGAGGACATAAGGACGTGCGACGCAGTCGGGCAGCACGTACCTACCCTACCCTACTTACTGTATCGAATGCTCCATGGATGGAGCGTCTCCGCGCATCTCGCTATAAAATTACATATCGGAAACAACGCACAAGTTATATATTAAGAATTTTTAACGGATTTAGTGTTGTTTACGACGTTATTTATAAAACAAACTATATATATAGTATATTTATAGAAATAACGTTTTTGTCATCTATTGAATGGGCTGTAGCGCGGAGAGATGACGTGTGGACACGTGCCGTCTCATGAGCAGACGGCAGGCACCTGCCGCCCGTCCACAGGACGACCAGGTGATTAAACCGCTTAATCACTGTCTAAATTCATAATTTTTATATTATACTTGTTTGTATTTTTAAATATAGCAAATGAGGTCAAAAAATTATCAAAATTTATACACAGACTCTTGACATAACGTACTTTATTATGTAATTTTTTTTACAATTTTACCCTCTTTAAATATTGCTCAAAAATTTGTATGATTTATTTGTAGGAATTGTTACATATAGCAAACGAGCTTTAAAAATTATAAAATTTTATGTGAAACCTCCCAACATAGTTGACCTAATTTTGTATTTTTTTTGAAAATTTTATGTGCCCCCAAATTTTCCATGTTAGTTCATGATATTTTAATCGTACTTAGCGATATGCGGCCCCTCAACATCCCTCCTCGCATATCGTGGTGGAGCTTCGCGAGGCATCATAGTATGTTGTGTAATTTTTCATAATCTTTTGAGGCATTTGCTATCTCTAAAATTTCTTAAAATGACGCATAATTAACCAAGCGATTAAGTAGTTATGTGCCGTTTCAAGAATTTTTAGAGGTAGAAAATTATCGTAAAAAATTACAAAATTTTTTATGAAGCTTACTTATGTGGTGTGTTACGTTGTGTAATTTTTACGTAATTTTTGCACCACTTTGTTATCTCTAAAATTTATTTGAGCAGCGTATAATTAAACAGGTGATTAAGAACTAATGACTAGGGACTAATGGTCTACCGCCTAGCCACTGTGTGGCAGGCCTGGTGCCGCACAGTGGCTAGACGGTAAGCCATTAGCCCTCGGCCATTAGTGCTTAATCACCTGTTTAATTATACGCCGCTCAAATAATTTTTAGAGGTAAAAATTATACATAGTAGCACACTACATCAAGAAGTTCCACAAAAAAATTCATAATTTTTCATGATTATTTGCCAACTCTAAAAATTCTTAAAGCGGAGCATAACTGCTTACTCGCCTAGTTAATTATGTCATTTTAGGAATTTTTAGAGGTAGCAAATGGCGTCGAAAAATTACAAAAAAAGTTAAACAACATACCACAACACCTTGGGAAGCTTCACCAGAAAATATCATAATTTTTTAGTACATTTACTATATTTAAAAACTAAAAAAAATATAACATAAACTTACAAATTTAGGTAGGTAATTAAGCCAACTAATTATCCATCTTAATCACCTACTGTCTGCTGGCCTGGCGGCAAGCGCCTATCGTCTGCTCGCCGGACGGCAGGCGCCACGTGTCAACTGTTGGGCTCTACCGTCTGATGACCAGACGACAGAAGTGCTATTTTTATTAATACTGCTCGTATACGGCTATTTTAAATACACGTTAAAAAGGCACTATATATGACAAAACTCCTATATTAAAACATATCTGAGACTGTACGTACGTATACTCTCGCAGTTGGGGTAACCAACTAGTGCATATGCCTGTACTATTTATTCCTTCCAAGCTTGTTCATCAGAATTAATATTAGATATATATATATATTACATTATTAAAACTAAGGTAAAAGAAGTCATCATATTCACTCTTAAGAGTAGAAATTCTCACATTAATCAGAAGAAAAAAAGAAAGATCAACACCGTCAATTATGGTGAGTCTAGATTCAATACTATAGATCAGACTATATCACAGACAGTTTATAGTTGAAACTGTCCATGATACATAAGATATCACAGACGGTTTCTATTACAAATCGTCTATAAAAGTCAACTATCATAGACAGTTATAAGTTATTAACCGTCTATGATAGTACGTATCACAAACGATTCGAAAACCGTCTGTGATGACATTATGTCATTACTGACCTAGAAAACCGTCTGTTATGACACTATGTTATTACCGTCTGTGATTCGAAAACTCAAACGATTCGAAAACCGTTTATGTCATTCCTGTTAAATGCTTTTTCATGATCCCTTTGCTGCAACGCATGTATAAAACTGTACAAAAAACATAAGTCTAGACTGTATTGGAAATCTTTTTTGGCTATTAGTAAAAATTTCTAATGCTTAGAAATCTGAACCTTGGTTGCTGTAGTTCTCAAGGAGCTTGCATCACTTCCATAATTTTGCTCCATCAATACCTACAGAAAGGAATTTTTTTTAGGTGGAGTCTGTCATTTGTATGAATTGCTGAGCTTCAGAATGGATATTTGGCAGTGTAACTCACCCAGCAACCAACAGTAGTAAGTTGAGCAAGGGATGGCAAGTACTTCTGCTTCTGAGCCTCAGATCCACACAGTCACGATATAGTATCAATGAAAAAATTTGTAGCTTTTTTTACCTATTGTGACCATTGCAAGAGAGGAGTGCACCAGAATAAATGTAGAGCAGCTGGCATCTACCCGTGCAATTTCTGCCATAGTAACAGCACTTGCTGTAATCGAAACTTCGAAAGTCCTGGGCGCCCATATG
The DNA here is from genome assembly GCA_036346575.1 of Dendrocalamus sinicus. NCBI lineage: Eukaryota > Viridiplantae > Streptophyta > Magnoliopsida > Poales > Poaceae > Dendrocalamus > Dendrocalamus sinicus. The sequence goes on from CM070641.1 coordinate 727,891, forward strand.
CCACAGTCTACAATAAACTTGAGAAATATTGGAGCATTGAAAAACCACACGATATCTAAACACAATCACGTAACTGGGTGCGCTATAGTAATCAAGTATAGAAAAATAAAACTTCACAGATCTTAACGCAAAGTGGTCTGCAAGTGAGGACAAACTTGTACTAACATACAGGTCCATATGACTAAAATGCTTGCAAGGTTAGGAATGGCATGAAATGGAAACTCTGCCTTCTCCCAGTACTGCAGTTGAAAAGTAAAAAGAGACCATGTTATCTTCTAAAAATAGACTATGATAAGACCGAGAAAAATTCTAGGGGACATTAGCTAGTTCTCATAATCAGATATGCATTATGATACCAGCGCTTTTTGCTGACTCAGCACACGCACCCACCAACCCACCATCCATCCACCTGTGATTTCAGATGACACATAATCAGATACATGGCTGCCTGCCTGGGGCGGCATTCAGATATTATTGTAGAGAAGCAAAGGCAGCAGGTGAGTGCGACTCAGCAGAAACAGGACAGGCCAATACTAACACTCTCATGATGAACCATGCAATAAGCAGTAGAGGAATTCTACTCATGACATGCGACTCAGGTTAGACTGACTGTTGCCTTGTGGAGCCATCAAAACAAAGATCTGAATTTGCTACCAATTACATATGTCCCCCCTGGCTCAAGCCTGCTATACAAAAGGCAAAAATTACCTCTGCCAAGATGAAGATTCAGTACTCCTAAGACAGGATGAACTTTACCCTAGTACTCTGGTCAGTGGTCACACAAACCCAGGTGCTTACCCAAGGTTTTATGGCACTTTCATTCACCAACCACCAACTACAGGACACAGCTCATCATATCCTAAAAACAAACTCCAAAATTCTTAAACTATGTACAGAATTTCAGTACCTTGAGCAAGTTACTATGGTGATAGCCTAACAAGATGAATCAGTAGTCACTGGTGAGCATTGTATTCTGGGTCACATCAGACGATGTTGATCATCAAGCAAATAAATTATGCAGCAACAACAGTTTGCATCCAGATAACCATATTCTGTAACCATAGCAATGAAACGCAATGATCATGTTGCTAGAAAAAAAGGTGCCTGATCCAACATAAAAAGAGCAATGAGGTTAGCCTTTTTAAGTGCTTAACTACTGATCCATGTACTGGACTACCGCACGCTGGAAGTATCATTAAGCAGAAATATGGCCATATCATGTAAGATAGCCATTATGCTTCCAGAAGTACATTTTACCCTCTGGGGTGTTCATACTGAAATGCACATCATAATTCATAATACACGGCATCAACATCAATTTGAAAATTAGAACATCCAGATTCCAAGATTCGTATTGCCTATAGGACAAGCCTATTGCCCCTAGAATACCATGGGGCTTGTCTGGCCTGGTTTGAGCTTTAGACTTATGAGTAAAATAAACTCAAGCTGTTAAATTAGGACCAAATAGCCACCTTATTTGGGCATAACATTAAACTAAACACCCCTTCTATGATAAGAGTCAAAGCAAGTACATGGGCCTCAAGTGTGCAAGGGTTCATAAGTCAAAAGTTGGGCTCAAACAACTTCAGGCTTATGTAATAAACCACCATATTCAGCCTATAAGCTCAATAGACCATGTTATAAGATAAGCCTAGTAATGTAAGTAGCCTACATTAGGTTAACAGGCTCTAGAATTATTACAGCCACAGAAACATCATGATACAAACAGAAGCCTACAAGAAACCATTCCCATCCACTAGAAAATAGATACTGGATTTGCCAAGAAGCAGATACTGCTAGAACCAGTTGAACACCTAGAAGATGTCTATATTGTTGAGCATAAAGCAGGCTATTCATCAGACTACGTTCATTGTTTCATGACTTCAGAAGTATGTAAATCCTAGGGGGGAAAAACAAATTTGAGCCCCCTGATCTAAAATGAACTGTACTAAAAAAATGTGGATGGCATTTGATTTACATGAACAAGAATCTAGTACCAGATGAGATTACAGAAACAAAATTTGTGCTCATAAGTTACCACAATAACCATACCCTTAAATCTTGCTCATATCATCGTCTGCAAGCACATATTCCAGAAACAATTTCCTATTATGCATCACTATGTTTTGGTTGTCCATCCATAATAGCAGTTAGTAAGCTGGCCCCAGGCTATCTCATCCAATGAAGAATCATTAAATAAACAATGTACAATCTACAAAGGTGGTTTAAACAATCTTCTTTAGTTAAAGTCAAGGTTGTCACGGCGCTCCAGCAAATCGCGGCGAGGCCGGGGCGCCTGAACGCCTAGTCGACTAGGCGCCCGCCATGGCGACAGCTAAACGATAGTAGTTAGATGACAAATAATACATTAATACCTTATATGACCGAAAATTAAATAACCATACAACATAATAGCACAAATTATCCAAATAATCATGTCTCAGGAGGTCTAAATTAGAAGAAATCCATAAAAAAAGGTCTGTTTATAATTTTCAGAAACTCTGAGGACTTAATCGCAAAAAGACACTTCTTCTAACCCTAGCTGCCAGCCGCCCGACTCCTCTCCTCCTCCCCCCTCACAGCGCCTCCTCTCCCCGCCCGGCGCCTCCCCCCGTCACCTCCTCTCACCGCCGCCTCCTCCCCTCGCTTGACGCCTCCTCTCCCCATCGCCTCCCCTCCCTCTGCTCTCCCTCCGCACCAGCTCCTCTGAGCCATCACCATCAAATCAACATGCCGCCTCCTCCCATCTCCTCTGTGCCTCTGTCCGCCACCACGCCAAGAGCCACCAGATCGGCCAGATCCGGAGACGACCGGTGCGACTGGGGGTGCAGTGCGGCTCAGGAAGAGGAGGTGCGGCTTCAGATCCGGCCAGCAGCGGCTTCGGATGAAGAAGCGACAGGGCTCGGGACCGCGAGCGCGACGGCTGCTGCTGTGTGAGACCTCAGCGTTGAGCTCCTAACTCGGTAAGTTGGGCGATAGACCTTGGCGTCAGGCTCTGGGCGACACCGTAACAACTATGGTTAAAGCCCCTTCATAACTACAGATAAATAGACCAAACCCAGTTAACATACTCACCTGTGGGCGGCCAACCTACTATGGGCATCTGTAGGATTACTGCGTGAGACCATCTCCCCCCTCAATCAAAGTGCCCACACAAACAGTTGGATGCAAAGGAAGCAAGCACTGATGAAACAACCATAGATGATGGGAAGTTTGTTTTTTTTAAGAGATTCATCGAAAATTCAGCTACAAGCAACAAACTTTAACTGTACATACGTTTCTGGAAATGCAAGCACTAACAATCAGGCCACACTAAACCATATGTGCTCATATCTCGGAAGTTACAACCGGTACATGAAGCAATAAGAGGCACTCCCATACTAACAACCTAGCACTATAGAAGTTCCTGAAAAGAAACAACGGCGTAGTAACATGAGATTGCATAACAATCTGAAGGAAGCTGGTAACTGCTAGTATGTGACAGATAAAAATTTACCAACAGTCACCACTTCAAGTTGTTCACCTACTATAGTCTTCAAACACCTTGTTCTAGACTGCAATTACGAATCCCCACCTAGTGAGGTCATCTGTCTGTTGAGCTCCTCGTCAGCCTTCTTCAGGAACACATCCCAGCCGCTCCCCTCACCCCAATCAAGCATATCATACGGTATTGCTGTCATTAATCCTGGCCTCACTGCACCCTGTTGCATCACCACTCTAAAGTCCACCTCCTCCCCTCTCCCCTCCTCCTCAAGCTCCTCCCATGTAAACAACAGCGGCAAGGTATACCCACCCCATGGATTGAAATCAATCAGCTTCACCTTCCCATCAGCTCTCACATACACATCAAATGTATAATTCTCAGAAGCAAACTGTGGCTCAATTACTTCTTCAAAGAAATCCTCGATCTTCGGTTGCACCTCAGCACTCCACCCCGGCAATGATGGGTAGTATGCTGATGGATCTCTCTGGGACATAGCGACTAGCCTTCGCCCCCGCACAAAGCAACGGAACTCTGACTCAGGGCGAAGCCCCGAGTACCACTTGCGGAGCGCGAGGTAGTACTGGAACCCATCATCCACCCAAGTCATCTCATTACTTTCTTGTCCAACATCCTCTTCCGGTGCATCATCTGCAGCACTTTGCCTGCCTCCCTCGTCACAAGTCTCCCTGGAATCACTCAGAGAACCAGCACCATTGCTGCTCCCTCCACCATTTGGTCGAGCACCTGTATCACCGCTCCCTTGAGCGTTCTGTCGGTCACTTTTATCTTCACCACTGCCCTCGCCATTTGGTTGGGAACCAGTCTCGTGGGCATTTGGTCGAGCACCTTCCTCGGCACCACTTCCCTTTGTGGTATTCCATGGAACACCCATTGCACGCACAAAGTCCTCGCAGGAGGGGCGCGCGGACACGAGGTCGTGGGCGACGCAGTCGGAGGAACGGAGCAGCATGGCGACCTCGGCAAAGCAGGTGCAGCGGATGGTGGCGTCAGCGGACATGAAGGTGGCGTCCTTGGGGGCGCTCCAGTTGAGCTTGGGGAGCGCGGCGCCGCCAAGCTCGGCAATGGCGGCGTCGATTGCGGCCTCGAGCTCCGGGAAGGCTGGCCTGAGCGGGTTGTCGGCCTCGCAGTCATCGTCGGCGGAGTCGAAGAAGAGGTCGGAGTTGTCGCGGTCGAGGAGGGAGACGGGGTCGGGGAGGTGGGCGTGGAGTGGGGGGAAGGGGTGGCGGCCGGAGGTGAGGGAGGGGAGGAGGAAGGGGATCGGCTCAGAGTCTTCGTCGGCGTCGGGGTCGGGGTATGCAGGCTGGCCGGCGAGGTAGCGGATGAAGGCGGCGGGGAGGGGGATGATAGCTGTGGGGATGGTGTGGCGGCGGAACTCCGGGTACCATTCTTGGATCTGGCAACGGAGCAGCTCTTCCAGAAGCATCTCCGACTCCTCCGCCTCGCGGGATTCGCTTGGCTTTGGCTGTGGCGCTCGTCGTCGTCTTGCTCCGCCTGATAAACAGCTCCCCTTCTTCGACGGCGGAGGCAGCGGCTAGGGTTCGGCGTCGAGCACGCGAGAAAAGGCTGCGGGCGACTTGCTAACTATTATGAGAGTTGGGTTGGAATTACCTTTTTTCATGGTGGGCTGGCTACCAAAGCAACCATATATCTTAGTACTCTCTTCCACAGTTCCACCGGGCCCAACTAATTCAGCAACAATTCGCCAATTCCATATTCCATTCTTCCTAATTCCTTCTTGGCTCTTGTGGCTGCTGACTTGTGGGCGAGCGATGTGTAGGTGGCTGAGGCTCACACAGGCAGCTGGAGCAGGCAAGGGCTAATGGGTGGGCGGCATGCAAGGCACCAGCAGGGCCCTCGCCATCGCGCGGGTGGATGCCCCACGCCACTGCGGGTAGGCCAGGCCAGATCTAGAGCTCTAGTAGCCTCCAGGCTCGATGGTGCCAGAGAAGAGAGAGAGAGACTGAGGGAGAGACAGTCAATGGCTCGATGCAAGGGAGAGGGGGGTAGGTAGTTGGCGTAGAGTAGAGGGACTAAGGGAGGGAGGGAAGGAAGGAGGAAGGCAGAGGCTCAGGTGCTCGGCTATTGATCACTCGATTTGAGAGACTAAGAGATATAGAGGAAGAGTAGTACTGAGGGATTGAGAGAGGAAGGCCTGTCGAAGGAGTTAAGTGAACAGAGGAGAGGTACCGGCCAACCTGCCAAGGAAGTATTTAAAAGAAAACACAAATCTAGTTTTCAATCCATACAATTGTGATTGATTTGGTATTTTAGTTTCATCTATTTTTATTTATCAATTCATAGATTTGCAAGAAATAGAGAAACGAATATTGCATAAATATTTTTCAAACAACACAAGTAGTACTCCTCATACTAATGAGAGCATGACTCAAACAAAGAAGGCTCGGGTGGGTTTTAATCCCGATGAAATCATCGTTGATCCTTGTAATTGTACTACTCAGTGCTAACGCTTTAGTGGTATATTGCACTATTTTTCCAATCTTTATAAGTTATAACTATTCACAATTACAAGTTATGATTTTATCACTAACTTTGCTAATTTTGATGTACATATAGCTACTTATATATATTTTATAGGCTTTTGTGGGCACACTACCTATTACCAATGTGCAATCTTCATTGTATTTTGTATTTTTACTATATTTCTCTTCTATTTATGTGTGATTTTGAATTGCAAAAAATAATTCGATTTACGTTTCATTCACTTATCTCATGTTGGCCTGATCCCATTAGTACCCTCTAAATTTTAGTCCTGGATCCGCCACTGCTGGCATCAAGTAATATGGAGTAGTAGCATATGTCAGTGACAGTGACTCATATTGGCGCGATCGATCGACCACCATACCCAAATAGCAAAACTACAAAAATTCCTTTTCTATGTACTACCCAATAAGTAGAAAAAAGATAGCATTGCACGTATGTATATGTCTATAGTACACAATCGAAATGAGAAAAACTAGAAATGCTATACCGTTCTAATGGTATAGCATCCTCTCTCTTAGTCGCTACTTCACATGCTTTCTCTCTCTTACTCACTCTCACTCCTACGTTGACAGGGGGCACCGTCACCACTGACGGATTCACCGTGCCCCCGATGTAGAGGGAGACTAAGGAGGTGGTGGTTCGCGTTCAGTTTGAGCTTGGCGGTGACAAGTTTGATAAACAACGACGATGGATGGCGGCAGAGAGTGGTGGGAGGCAATGGAGAAAGGCATGACAAGGTGGCACACTGAATATTAGGTGCGTGGGCGACAAGGTAGCGAGGTCACGTGATCAGATCATATATTGGCTGCCTAGATCAAATCTTATCAAAACTAAAGTCATGTCATGTGAGCCACTCAAACCAAATCAAACGTCGTTATTGAAACACCCCAAAATTTCAAGTTTTTTGAATTTTTTATATTGTTTGAATGCAATTTCCTTCCCAATTTGGCAAACCTCAATGAATTTACGCCTTCCCCTTTTGGCAAATGCGCCTTCGTCCCTTCACTGGTGCCCTTGCGCGCGCCCCTCCCCGTTGGTTTCCCGAAGGCGCCACTGCGCACACGTCGTCGCCTCCCTGCACAGGATTGCGGAGTCGCGCTTCCCTCACCGTGCGTCACTTCTGCACAACGGTCCCACTGGACAGCGCCTCCCCGTTCCGTTCTTCCCCCTTGGCCGTGCGCCACCACTGCGCCCTACTTTCTCCGCCGTAGCACAGCCCATCCCCTACTTCACTGTTCTTGCCTCTCACAAGGTCAATAGGTTATCAAGTCTAGCAGTGGGGAGTCACTGCCACCTCCCTTTCACACAATCTCTGTGAAGATTCAGTTCATTCCCCCTCTCTATTCACGTGAGAAAAACGCGACCGAGGACGCCTCACTGTAGAAACCGCCCTACACCCCATATAAATCCAATTGATCACAGTGAAACATCTCCAGGCACTTCCCCGCACCTCCTCCCCCAGCCCATTGAGCCCACATCGCCCTTGCCGTCCGCAATCAAAGCCCCTGAGCCCGATTAACCCTAATTGCATTCTCGTTATTTCGTCCGCTATTTTTCGATTCCTTGCAATGCCATGGTCCTCAGTGTATGCTAATCACAGTGGTACGCTCAATTGTACAGGAGCATTTGGCTAGAAGGCTGGCAACGAAGATCGCCGTCAGGTACAAGGGCCTCACCGTGGCTAGGCCACCCAAGCCACTCCCGAGCTAAAGTGCCACTTCCAGCATGCTCCCTAGGTCCCGTAGATGGTGAAAAACCCACCCATTTAGTCGGAGAGCTTCTATGTGTTCATGGCGCCACCGTGAGAGCCATCATCTTCTCGGGTGTCCCCTGCTATCTTCGGTGGTCTGCATGTCCTCCAAAGACTCAAAATGGAAATCCAAGCCCTAATCACGTCTTTTGATAGAACCCCGTCTCCTCTGGTGTCTTGCCGCCGCAGCTGCTTCCCTCTGTTTCCCACCGGGAGTGTTGTCTGGAGGTTGAAGACGACCTCCCGGGGGTAGCGTGGCCAAATCTTGGCCGTTGGTGTCGTTTCATCCCAGGCGTCCGCGCGTATTTGAATCCAAGCCGTAGATGCCCCACAGCCCCTCCATCCGAGCGCTCGCAGCAGCGTGATCGCTGCCGTTGATGTTGGCCGCGCGTCGTCCATCGGACGGGCGTGCACGCGTGCGCCAGGCCTCACGGCCTCGCGTGCGTGGGCCGTGGCCTGTTCGGCCGAATGCGGGATCGGGCCGCCGGCCGGTTTACCAAGCGGAAGGAAAGGCCGGCCGAGCCACACTGTGCGTCGGGCTGAGCCCAACACTGTGCGTGTGATTTTAGGAAAATCCCGAAAAGTCCAGAAAATTCCCCAAAAATCCCAGAAAAATCCAAAAACCCCAAAAATACCAAAATACACCATTTTGACCAGGTTAACATCCTAAATTCAAATTTAGCATCCATTCTTCCAAATTTAAATTCTAAAAATTTAGACTTCACTATTTCACAAATTTAACTCTTTAAATTTAAATTCCACCGTTCCACCCAATTCAAATCTTATAAATTCAAATTCCTGCGTTTCACCAAATTAAATCTTGATAAAATCCAAATCCACCCAATTCAAATATCGACCATCCAATTCCTAATGTTTATCTTTTATTCCCAAAATCCATCCAACATATATGCCTCTTTTAGCCACCCTAAACCTATCATATCCAAACTTAGCCATGTCGACCCATCAAATATCGTTGAACCTCGACCTCCCAACCCAACCCATTTCTTTTGATACTCTTTCTTATTTTATAATTGCATTTTGTTCCCAGCTTGCTTCTTGCAATGCAGGAACTTATTTGGCTTCGTTTTCTACGCTAGTGAGCGGACCAAGCAAGTTGGTCAACGGAAGGCCAGCAAAGGTAGATGAAGTAAGTGTGAAGCTGGTCAAGAAGATCAAGAGCAACAAAAAGAAAGCAAGTCACATGTTTTTGATCATATTGAATCCTATGAAATTTACATTATTTATTTAATGTATTTTCATTATTGATAATTGTGAAATGTAATTGCTTAAAATAAAATGTTTAGAATGTCATGCTATGTAGGTAATTCCTACCACTGAAAAAAGCCCTGTTTATTTTGATGGCCACATTCACCTTGACAACCTTAGTAAGAATTAAAATATTATACAAGTATACATATACGACCATCTCATTCAATATTTTACACTACTAAGTGACTTTGGCCGTTGGCCGGTAGATTTGGAAAACCCGGAGAGAGTAGGGTGGTATGGGACACCGTACCCTAGGCCGGTGATGCTGGTGTGCAGTTTAGGGTAAGGGTGTTGTGGGAGACTGCGAGACGGCCTTCGCCCACCGCTTTACCCTAGAGTAGAGGTTGTGGACCTCAGGAGAAATATGAGGACAAGAACTTGTGCCAAGTGAATGACATAGTATCCGCCCGACCACCGGTGTTGACTTGTCAACCCTGGTTTAGTAGCTGCTCAACCTAAGGTGAAGCCCGGATTGGGAGTCAGTGAGGATCCCGGACCAATCGGGTGGAGCCCTGCACGTGAGGGTCGGTGAGGACCCCGAACTCATCGGGGCAGGGTGTTGACCAAGGGTTGAGCAGTGAAAAGACCCGGTTCCTTAACTCAGTCATGAGGGTTAAGTATGCTTGTGGGTAAAGCTGGGCAGCTCTGCGGAGTGAAATAAATGGTATTCGAATACGCCGTGCTTCCAGATAATGAAGCTGTGTTAATTGGGTGATTCCAACAACGAGGCATAAGTAATGTTTCTGATGTTGTTAACTTGAGTAATGATGAGATTTTATCTAATAACAGAAAACCCCCTGATCTTAGGAGTAATGTTTTAAATTTTATTTGTTTGCAAATAAAATTGCATCCACCTCTTAATAAAACAACTATATTCCCCTCCTCTTGAGAATATCCTGGCAAGTAGTTATATAGTATTTTCCACATGTGATTTGCTGAGTACGGTGGATGGTGTACTCAAGCTTGCATAATTTTCCCCCAACAGATATCAGAAGAAAAGAAAGCAAATTAAAATTTCGTGTTAGGGTTACGGTTGCACTCAAGTGTTCCTGTGGGGTTTTCTTCGGCACTTCTGTATGTAAGTTACGTTTTGGGCTTGGACGCCTATATTGTTATTAAAATTGGCCATTAGGTCTTATTTCAATCAAATTAACTTCTTTTAACTGTTCGTGAGCAGGCATGATACACTTTTTGCCCGCAACTGAACTCCTGGACTGTTGCGGGCCGTACGACGTCCCTGTTCCCAAAAATCGGGGGCGTTACAGTTCTCTCCATCCCTCCCTCCAATCCCCACTTCCTCCCCAGAATTCAACAATGCTAAGCCAATTAGTTGGCAACAGCAGCGGATCGAGCCACCGGTAGGACCAATCTGTACCCCGAGCTCATCGTTGTTCCTGCCCCTTCTATTTTCTCACCAGATTTGGTTGCTTAGGCGAGTTGGCATCAATGGGGAGATAGGGCGCAATGATAGTTGCAGTGTGCGGGTGCATAGGAAGGCGAGCGACCGCAGCAGCTTGATGGGCGTAGATCCTCATGCATGTGTGGCGCTCACGCAAGCCTCCGGTGTCCTCGCCGTGGACGAGCTCCTGATGGCCCCAAATGGCTTCCCATGGAAGCCGTTGAGAATGTACTGTTCCCTCCAATTTATGATTTTTTTTGTATTTTTTTTGAAACTTCATTAAAATTGTATATTTTTTCTTGTGAAACTTGTCTATTTTGTCATGAAACTTGATCTTTTTTGTGAGATCTATCTGGTTTTATTGTGAAACTTGAGTGAAACCTGTATGTTTTGGTGTGAAACTTAGAGTGAAATTCTCTTGAAACTCGCCCGATTTTTCAACCTTCAGTGAAAGTCTCTGAAATTTTAAGTTTATTTTTTGAAACTAGTTCAAACTTTTTTGAAACTTGAATTTTAATGTTTGAATCTCTAATTCTCTGAAATCTGAATGAAACATGTTGAAACATGCCGAAATGTTGCAAAAACTCGCTTGAAACATCAAGGTCCAAGCCTAAAACTTCTCATGAAACGTGCTAAAACTTGCTTTGAAACTTAAAACTTGAATCAAGAAACTTTCATGCAAATAAAATCTCATGAAACCCATAAAGCTGTTATACCATTGGAAATGTACTCCAACGATATAGCGTGGGTTAGCAGTACTTGTGTGTATATATAGCCACCTCCTGATGTTTTCTCTGTTGGTACAGTAGTACTTGGTCACCTGGCCTTTTCATTATGGTGTGTGTGCATACACGCACCGTATGATTGTGAACAATAATACTACTAGCTATGCATTAGATCGATATGGATGCCGTTCCTTATCTTTCCTTGACAGTAGAGTAGAAAATTTTCAACAATTTTGCAAAACAAAATCAACGTGTTTAATTCACCTGAAGATCGATCCTCAAGGCCCGGTATGTATAGGCTGGCCCTAATTGGTTTTAGCAGCAGTTGTTACTAGCAGTAGTACACTACTGTAAGGAACACGCGCGCTTAGGTATGCACATGCGTGCTAAAACTTCCATCTTCCTAGGATGATCTGATGCATGGTCGCGTCGTAGGTTTCGATCGAGAGATCCTGAAGAATAGTAAAGGATATCGCGTTGTCGTCAGTTAGTTTGTCATCAGAGAGGAGCTAGACACATGCTGACAGGCAGCTAGCCACCATCGGAGAGAATCTAACGCATCAGAGATATAGTTTGGTGAGATATCTGATCGATATCGATTGATCTTGCACTAAGATATATTCAAAATCACAATCACAAATTAGTCACACGCTTCCCATCGATGTGGCCATCTGGAAGAAATTAAAGGTTTATACAGGCTCGCACCGTTAGCTATCGAAAATCGACACATCAGGCACACGCATCATCATGCTCAGCTCGCACGTATGAGTTAGCCAAGCATGCAAAACCAGGGCAATATATGTCCCATATGTATGTATGTACACCTAACACACGTGTGCCGCCTAGCTACGTCACACGTGCAAAAACGAACCAAAAATTACACGGTGAAGCTCGATCGAACCAACAAGGCAAGAAGACCACATGAAGTTATGAGTGCGTGAGTCGGACGCGCCAACCTTGGTTTGTGCGCCATGCCCTTGCAAGTCAACTCAGCGAGTACACGAAGAACAGCGCGCCAAAAACGAAGAATCTGAGGAGGAGGAGGAAGTTCAAAATGCAAGACTTAAACCTTTGGTTTGCGCCAACGCAGATCTGAGATGTGTTAATTCTTGGCAGCATCGGCGGCGGCTTCCTTGATCGCCGGCGGCGGTGGGGGCAGCTGGTTGCCCTCGGAGTCGTAGGCGATGTGGCCGGAGAACTCGAGCGGGCGGCACTTGTCGCCCATCATGATGGTCTTCGTCCACAGCGCGTCCTCCCCGGCCGCCACGGCGGCCTCGTCGTCGTCGCTGCTGCTGCCGCCCGGCGGCGACCGCCTGTTCCACGAGACCAGCTTGGCCAGCGCCGCCGCCTTGCCGCCGATGCCGCTGAGGCTGGCGCGCAGCTGGTTCCGGCTGGCGCCGCCGTCCGGCAGCTGCGGCGCGGACGGTGAGCCGTGCTGCTTCCACAGCTTGGCGTGCTTGCTGCTGGTGCAGAGCGACACGAGGACCGCCGCGACGGCGGCCACCGCGGCGAGAAGGGCGAGGAGGGGGACGGTGGTGTGGCACGTGGCGGCGTGCTGCTCGGCCTGGAAGAGTAGAGGCCTCGCCATGGCCTCTTGTCTCTGTGTGTGCTTGCGGCGTATGCTGCGGTGTGAAACTGTCAGATCTTTCTAGCAACCATGCATCTAGCGAGTGCAATTGTAGCTAGTGGTACAAGTTAGCTTAGCTTACAAGCCGGGCGAACTGGAAAGCGAGAGACGAGAGCAACATGAATCTAAAGGTAAAGGATGGAGACGAGACGAGAGCAACATGCATATATAAAGGCAAAGGATGGAGACGAGACGAGAGGTAAAGGATGTCTAGTCTCTAGTGTATCCATCAGTATACACACTGACAGCTTGCATCAGTAGGTGTTACTCGCATCTTTTCACATCTCGCCGTGCTACACACTTCACGTTGACCGGCCCGGCCGGAGACCAGGCAGGTCGTCGCCTGCCGGAGACCACCACCAGCAGCTCGCAGCGCACCCGCGGTCAAGTCTGTCAGTCCGCGCACAACGGAGGAACAGCAACACGCCACGTGGCTGGTTAATTTGACCCGGCGGCTCTAATTAATTTGACTACGAACAGGAGAACAGACCAGCCGTGTGTCCGTGGTGTGGGTGAGGCAGGGTACTATGCATGATCATAAGCAGCAGCTTCACACTCCTTTCGAAGTGATGTTGATTATTCATGGTTCTGCTGCTGCTGCTGCTTTTGTTTTGATCAAGGATCGATCGATTTTGGTGTCTTAGTGATTCATTAGGTAAAGAGAGAGCTGTTGCGATTGAGTCTGGACAACAAGCTGCATGCTTGTACGCCAGGATAACGAACGGCTAGTCGGGCCTTAAAGATGCAAAGCCATGACACAAATGAGACTAGAGAATTCGTCAGGGGCAAAGACAGAGGAGGGTATGTTGGGCTCGGCCCTCTTCAAATTCCTGATGCTCGGCCCTCTTCAAATTCTTGATGGGCCAAAACTCAATTGGGCTTACAAACTACATGGGCTAACTCAGGTTGTCTAATATGGGCTCTTCAAAAATATGAGTTTCTATGGCCGAATGGGCTTCTAATAATAACACACCACTAGTGTGACTTGGGGATCGTTCATCCCCCCCTCCCCCGCCACGTGCCGTCTTCTGTCCATTTTACCTCGCTGCTTCAGATTGTGCTTGCTACTTATAGTTTTTGATTTTTATTATAGCAACTAACTTTTAAATAATATATTTTCCTAACATAGAGTTTATAAATTAAGTGTATTGCATTTTTATTGAATTTAGATTTACCTGTCAAAATATATGTGGCTATCTTTCTCTACTCTTAAATTAATGATTAGAATTCAAAAAATACAGTCTAAAAGGATTCACCCAAAAGCTCATCCCTTTATTCTTCATGCCTTCATCGCCACGCCATGCATGCACCAAAATATACTTGCGTTCCATCTAAGAAAACATGCCATCATCGACAGTGGCGGACGCAGGAATTTTGGAATGGGTGTTCGAAGTTGTAAAAATATTTTCCAGTACAAAATATAAAGATCTACAGTAATAATAGTTAACATACAATTGTTCGTGTTCGTACTAGGGATAACATGTCAAATAATATAAAGAAATTGCAAAACAATTGCAAAAGTTCACTACAGATCGGCATGATCAAAATTTAGTGGATTTTTACATTCCATGGAGTTCAATTTTGCTTAATTTCTTGCAAACCAGCCAGTGTACATGTTTTATCAAAGTGTTTTCTTTAGAAGCTACATTTTATGATCAGTTTACGAGGGTTAAATCAATTCATACATACTGCTAATTGATCTAGAACTCATGCCATCAAATTTCTGGCAACAATTCAACAACCGGAATAGTAACTCCCATGATAGCAAACCATATGATTCATCATAAGCTAACAATTCAACAACCGGAATAGTAACTCCCATGATAGCAAACCATATGATTCATCATAAGCTAGAATACTCTCTCTGATATAGTAACTCCCTTGCAGAGCCCGAATAGCCCAATCCAGATCCATTTCAGCTGCCACACTTAAGAAACAGGTGAGATAACGATTGTCAGCAATATGCGTGCCAGACATGTCAAACCCAAACTCAGAAGAAAAAACAATGACCAGCCTTGTTGAAGTAGGAGGCAGAGGCGCGCCGCGGGACGGATCGGCCGCGGCGCGAGTCGAGCGGTGGATCGACTCGTTCCCAACGACGGCGCGTACTCCTCGGCGGTGGCGACGCGCGCAGAAGGACGGGAGGCGGCGAACCGGTCCGCTCGGCGGCTCGAAGCAAAGCGGCAGCAAGCGAGGCGCCAGATCTAGCCGGGGGCCGAGGCGAGGCGGCGGCGCGCGTCGCCGGCAGAGCGAGGGCGAGGCGAGGCGGCGAGGCGAGCGGAGGCGAGGCGCGGAGCGAGGCGAGGGCGAGGTGGCGAGGCCGAGGCGAGGCGGCGCGCGGCGGCGGAGGAGCGAGGCAGAGGCGGAGGAGGAGCGGAGGCGGCGAGGCGAGGCGGCGGCGGCGAGGCAGAGCGAGGCGAGGCGAGGCGGCGAGGCGGAGCGAGGCGCGCGCGGCGAGGCGAGCGAGGCAGAGGCGAGGCGCAAGGCGGAGCGGAGGCGGCGAGCGGGCGAGGCTAGGGTTAGGGTCGCGCGATTTGCCAATGGGATCGGGGGGAGGGGGGACCGGGACCTGGGGCGGGGAAAGGCAGGCCGCGCGAGGCGCGAGAGAAGATGGGCCGGCTGGGCTTCACGCGCGACAGATCCGGCGGGCTGCGTTGTTTCTCTCGGCCTCTCGGGCCAAATTGTGATATAAACAACTGATTTATCCCAACTATACATATATACATGTATTATACCTCATATATACTAGTTTTTTTGTCAAAAAATTTGGGTGTTCAGCTGAACACCCTTGACCCATAGTAGATCCGCCCCTGATCATCGATAACCCGTTGACCTTTTCACCACGTAATCGATCGAACTCATCAAGTCCTTGGAATCTTCGGCTCGTCAAAGTTCTGGATTAGTCCATGTCAGGGTAACTTGCTGTTTCATTCCTGCTTTTCTGCAAAGTTTCATGCCTGAAACACACTGAATTTCTGAGTAAAAGCAAGTATTGATTTTCTTTTTCTTTAGCCGTTATATGGATTTTTTAGAACCTTGGTCCATCTTTTTTGCGATGTGATGTCACAACTGACATCCACCACACTAAGAACAAACATCTGGAAAAAAGAAACTCTTCTGAGATATAGATACTCATGTCAGGGTTGGTGAATGAGGATGTGCATAGAAGTTGGTTTGCTATGGCAAGGAGAACTTTGCTCAGTAAGATAAGAGTAGTAAAAACTCGAAAGTGGAACAGAAACCACTTCAGAAAAGAACAGACAGAAAGGCACTCGAGACGTCATTCTCTTCACAAGACAAAAATATGTCCATTCAACTCCAAGTTTAACTGTTTCTTTCATGATGACAGTAAGGTAGTCAAAGACAGAAGAATGAAACAAAATTGGCGGCTATAGTTTCTCTTTCAACTTTAGATCAATCGCCTGTCAGAGTCAGACATGCATCTCCTCATTTCTGCAGTGCTGCCACACTACATTCAAATTATGCATTCAGAAGGGTATCTACTATCTACAACTACCATAGTACCATACTAATTGAAAAGTAGTACTGAATTGACCAAAAAGAAAATAAACAAATATTGCTGCCTGTAAGTGTTAACGAGTAGATTTTGGTATGCCATGATACCCGGTTTATTTTCTTGTATTTTGACATGTATATTTGGATAGCTAGGTGTATCCTGTGTATAGCAAATCCTTGATCCTGATTGTTGTAACTCTGTCCATTTGTTACACTTGGTTTGCAAGGCACCCTTGTAATCTATATATACCGAATAATGCAATTGCCCATGTGTGGTGCATTCTCTCCTCTCTCTTGTTTCTTCAAGTTTTGCATGGTATCAGAGCAGGTGCCGTTCCTAGCGCACCTCCCTATTCGGCTATTCCTTTCTTTCTCCCACCACCATGATGACCAACAACACCCCCTCCAGAGGAAGCAGCGACTCCCTCTCCGCTGCTGCCCTGAGCTCCCCCGCTGCTTCCTCGACATCCATTGTCACTCCTCCCTCCATGGCGATCAATGTCACCAGCATTTAGACGCACGTCCACATCACCCTCGACCTCAAGGCATCGAATTACGCAAGTGGCGTACATTCTTCACTGCCATGCTTGGGAAATTCGGTCTGCTCCACCATGTCGACCAACCCACTATGGAGGCGCCTAACGTTGCATGATTGCAGCATGATTTCACAATCCGCACATGGTTGTATGGCTCCATCTCGGAGGAGATACTCGACATCATCATGGAGCCCTCTCAAACTGCCCATGCTCTTTGGACGGCGGCTGAGGACCTCTTCCTCGACAACAAAGAGCCGTGCGCTTTTGTAGGATCGGTATGACGAGTCATAAGTCATCACTAGGATGTCAAGAACCTATTTCCATCGTGGATTGCTAATATCAATGCTAAAGTTTTGACCTTTATCCAATACAAGGAAGATTGCACTAAAACCAAGCAAAATAGGAAAACCATAATCTACTCTTGCTCGTGAGTTCTAGATGAATTTGGATGGGTTCTTACATGTCATCGAAAGCTAGATCACAGCACGAACTCAACCCAAATCGTCCATAAAATCAAAACCCAAATTCACCTCTCTCTTGAGGAAAATTGGGAATGCGCAAGAACTTTCCCTAGAATGTGAATAGATAGATGAGATCTGACCTCTAAGAGATACCTCTACCTCTTATATATCCTTGGCACCGAGAGAGATCAGAAGGAGATAAAATCTAATCAAGAAAACTAAGCAAATCAAAAGCATAAAAAGGAATCCATGGCACAACTCACTTTGATAAAATTTGGATGTTTATTTCACTTGGAGAGCAATATTTTTATAGCTGCCCCCTCATGAAGGACATAGCTCTAACCCTAGTGCACACATAAGGCTCCAACACAAGAAAATCCTAGTATCTCTCTTTCTCTCAAGTTGATACTCTCTCAACACACACAAGGGCTTATATAAACGAGTGGCCCACTTCACACCAAACCCTAACCAACAAACTCTTAGTGGATAACACCACTTATAAATGGGAAACCTTGTAACCCTTATGCAAATAGGTTTTACACTTACACGCACTTGCATGCTTTTTAAAGCATGACTTTAGCATGGCTCCATTAGCCCAGTATGATGCTCCATCCTCCAAGGCATTAAATCACTTAGGCCATCGTCGTGGTTTTACAAACCACCACTCCAACCGACACTAGACAATTTTCTTAATTACCACTCACCGAACTCCACGATGCTTCTCCTCGAAGTAACCTCCACGATATGATTTTCAATGACTTATCACCAAGATCGTACGTCTGCTCGAGGACCATTACTACTTGAAACTCCCAAATCCTATGACACATCATACCACAACTCAATCCATGATGCCCAATTACTTGTCACCAAAATTGTACATCTGCTCTAAGGACCGTCAACACTTAAAACACATAAGTCCAATTAGCATACCACATGCAGACATTTGCCTCCTCACGATCCTTATCTTTCTTTCATGTTTCTCCGCTTGATATGATGCTCCACCCAGATTCACGTGACATGCCTTGGCCTCAGGACATGTTCCATAGACTCGGTCTTGCTATTGACTACAACAATCACCAAGCGCACTGCACATCAAAAACCAAGCAACTGTTCTAAGTATAAATTACATGCGCTTAACTCTCATTAGCAAACCAACATATGTATGGACTCACACCATGACTCACGCTCTCAAAAATCACTCAACTCAACCAACTCCATAGAGGCCGGTGTGACCACCAACCATAGACCAGTCATATTGCACCAAACCAACTTTAAACTCTCTCGGTAATAGGGGACTGGTCAGACCATGGCACCCTTACCAATCTAATTGCTCAACACACACCAGTCATACCGCTCCTCACAACTCAACACATACGTCTATGAAAAATGGCTACCACCACTACCATAGCCAGCTGGTCATACTGCGGCTCACATGCGGTCTGACTATAGCTCCACCGCGGTCTGACCATCGGCCCTAGGCCGATTGACCACTCTTGGCTGATATGACCATGGCCCCAATGCCGATCAGACCGCCAGCAACAAAATACAACTGGAAAAATGCAAACACTTAAAATCAAACTTAAACTTGATACCGCAGAATAAGCACTGCCAAATACTCATCAGAAAGATTGGATGACCTTCACATGGTCTCACAGCTTTACATTGCAGCTGAGTTTGGCAACTTCAACCAAGGTGATCTAATGATCACCACCTACTGCCAGAAGCTCAAATCCCTGGCCAACACTCTTCACGGTGTTGGGGATCTTATCTTCGATAGTGCCCTCATCCTCAGCACTCTTCACGACCTCAATGATGGACTCTCCCACATGGCAACTCAAATCTCTATGTAGACGCCATTTCCCACCTTTGCCCACCCTCAGTCCCTCCTCCTCCTTGAGGAGATGCGGAAGACCAACACAGCCAAGATGGCCGCTGCATCCACCCTCCTCGTTAGCTCCTTCGGTCATGCGTCAGGGGCCACCTTTAGTAGCTCCTCTTTCAACTCCAATAGCTCCAACTCCACCCATAATGATCAACGCCGTAACAAGAATTGCAGCAGTGGTGGAGGTAATCATGACAATTGCGGTGACACCGACACTATCAGCTATCCTCTTATTGGTGTTGGTCATTGGGTCTGTTTCAATCCTTGGACCCAGCCAGATGGCTCCACTGCCCAGCTAGATGGTTCAGTGGCGCAGCGCACCTAGCCAAGGCCTCCTTAGCCCTTGTCCTGCACTGGCCCCATCACAGGCATACCACACTTCCTTCGCATCTCTGCACGGGTTGCAGCTGTCGGTGGCACCATTGTCTGCTCCTAACTACAATGTGTCGCCAATGTGGGAACAATCCAGTCTCATCACCACCATGAACAACCTCTCCCTCCAGGGTGACTAGGTCATGGATCGTCGAATGCCGGTATACTTCCTTTCCTTAATCCTCTCCCAACCCCCTCCTTCATCACCGTCGGTAATAGTTCTCACTCAAACCAGTGACAGCTCTTCCTCCACACCGTCCTCCTCTTTCAAACTCCACAATGTTCTCATTGTTCCTCATCTCACTAAAAACCTTAATTCTGTCTATAAATTTACCGCCGATAACTCATGTTCCATTGAGTTTGACCCCTCTAGTTTTTCTATTAAAGATTTGCAGACGCGTCATAAGATTCTTTGCTCCAATAGCCATGGGAACCTCAACTCCATCCACTCCTCTGCGCAAAAAACCATCTCATTTGGCCTCCTTTTGGCGACATCCTCTATCGAGCTATGGCATCGCTGTCTCGGACACCTAGGCCGCAACATCATGGCTACCCTCTCCAAATATTTTACCATTCCTTGTAATAAAGCCAATTATTCTCTTTGTCACACTTGTCATATTGGCAAACATGTTTGTCTTGCCTTTTATAAGTCAGTTTCTACAACTATTCATCCTTTTGAACGTGTTCATTGTGATGTGTGGATGTCACCTATCTTAAATAACTTAGATTTTTGGTATTACCTTGTTATTCTAGATGATTTTACACACTTTCTTTGGACCTTTCTGCTGGGATGCAAATATGAGGTGTTCTCTATCCTCACTAACTTTTTTCCCACGTTTGGACTCAATTTGGTCTCACCGTTTAGTCCATCCAGGTCATGAGTTTGTCAACAACACTTTATTGGATTTCTTTGACTGTAATGGCATCCTTCTTTATCTCTCACGCCCCTGCACTTTCCCACAAAATGGGAAAGTTAAACGCACTCTTCGTACCATAAACAATCTCATTCACACCTTACTTTTCCGAGCACATCTTCATGCTCCCTATTGGGTTGAGGCTCTACACAATGCCACTTTCCTTCTCAATAGACAACAGAGCACATCCATCAAAATTTTCATCCCCTACTAGTGCCTCTACAATTCCCTTCCTTCATATGATGGCTTATGTGTGTTCACCTGTCTTTGCTACCCGAATCTTTCTGCTACTGCCGCCAACAAATTATCCCTACGCTCCACCACTTGCATCTTCCTTGGATAGGGTATTATTTTCCGTTTTCCTCATCTTTCAACCTAGCTTCCGCCAACCACCTTGACTTTCTTCTTGACCTCGATGCCATCCAACCACCCTTGCTTGCCGATTCGCTTATGCCACCTACTGCCACGGTGCGCACTATTACACCAGCCATACTAACACCTTCCTTTGCCATGCCTACTCCTGCCACAACACCTACCACGGCAGACTTCGCTCCTACCACGGCAGCCCATGTTCCCACTGTGATAGCCTCTGTCCCTTTCGTGGAAGCCTCCACCCCTATGGCGGCTACACCTATGTTTGGTGTGGCTCCTCCTTCTAGCCTGGTTACTCATCCTGCCCCTTGCACTCTACTACGGCCTTTCCTGTGCCTTCCACATTCCACCAAGCTCTCCAGATCCTCAATGGTGTCTCACCATGCAGGATGAGTACCGTGCCCTCGTTGCCAACGGTACGTGGACTTTTGTGCCTCCCCCACTTGGTGCCAACATTGTCTCTAGCAAATGGGTGTTCAAACGCAAATTCCACTCGAATGGATCCTTGGCTTGGCATAAGGCACGATGGGTCGTTCGTGGCTACTCTCAACAATCAGGGATTGATTTCGATGAGACCTTTAGTCCTATCGTCAAACCTTGCACCATCCGAACTATTCTCATGCTTGTTGCTTCTTGCTCCTGCCCTATTCACCAAATGGACGTCAAGAACACCTTCCTCTGTGGCACTCTTGATGAAACAGTCTACTGCAAGCAACCATCTAGTTTCATTGACCCTGATCAACCCCATCATGTTTGTCGGTTACTTAAGTCTCTATATGGACTCAAGCAAGCCCCTCGTGCCTGGTACTAGCATTATGCCACCTACAATCATCGACTCGAATTTGTCACCTCCAAGTCCGATTCTTCCTTGTTTGTTCTTCGGCATGGCTCTAAGTTGGCCTTCCTTCTCCTCTATGTGGATGACATCATCCTCATAGCCTCCTGTATGGCTCTTATCCAATTTGTCACTTGCTCTCTCCATGATGAGTTATCTATGATAGATCTTGGGGACCTCTACTTCTTCCTTGGCATCTTTGTGACATGCTCACTTGCTAGCCTCTTCCTCTCTCAGCGTCAGTAGGCCTCTGATCTATTGCAGTGCATCGGTATGTCCTGTAAAGGGCATTAGTGGTATTTTCTATTATACTAGAGTTTATTCTTGTGTCCCCTTTGTACCCTATATATATTGCCTATTGGGCCTCTTGAATATATACACAATAGTCATATCATGGTATCAGAGCAAACATAAGGGTTAGGGTTTACTGTAGCCGCCGCCACTGCCACCTAGCCTCCGGTCATCTTCTGCTGCCACTGCCCTTGGGAGGAGTGATTTTCACTCCCGGGGGTGGCAACCTTCCGACCGCCATCATCTCTGGATCCTCGTCAATAGCCGTGTATGCACGCCATTGCCAGTGTGCTCACTGTTGCCACTAGTTGGCCACCGCGTCATGTCATTGTGCTAGCAGTCGGATCTTCGTCGACTGCCACAGATCTCAACGGCCTACATCACCTTCCTGTCGAATCAGGACTCCCCACCATCGTATCTATCGAATTCGAGCGCCCCTTTGGCCGCCGCTGTCTCCCAACCGTCGCCGCAGGAAGCTGCCGTGCCTAGCCCCCTAAGTAGAGGCATTGTTCGTCTGATCCACTGCACCCACTTGATCTGGCCATCGCTCGCTCGATCCGTCGCTACCTGCCCGATCCGGCTGCCGTTCACCGGTGCCTGCCCGATTTGGCAGCCACTTGTCGTCGCCCGCCCGATCCGACCGCTGCTCGCTAGCGCCCACTCATCTGGTCGTCACCCACCAGATGCGCCCGTCCAATCGGTAGCTAAGGGCAACAACAAGTGGACAACGCCCAGCAGATTGAAAGATCGAGGCAGCGTCGGGCTGCTGGTGGACCAAGGTGGCGGCCGATCAGGCGGCGGGGGCCAACGACGGGCAACAGATGACAGCGGCCAAAGACGGCGGTGGCGGCTTGGGCAAAGGCGGTGGTAGAGCAATGGCGAATGGACGGTGGTGGTGGCCCGAAGGGTGGCGGCTCGACCGTGAACCGGCAGCGGCGCGGATGCAGAAAAACTAGGGTTAGTGCCATAGCTCTAATACCATGTTATGAATATTGTATACGCATTCAAGAGGCCTAATGGGCAATATATATAGGGTACAAAAAGGACACAAGACTAAACCTTAGTATAATAGGAAATACCACTAATACCCTTAACATGTCCGAGTGCCATCCAATGACTACTCCAGTTAGTACTTGCTCCAAGCTGTTGGCCTCTGATGGTGATCCCATGTCTGTTCCTACCGAGTATCACAGCCTTGTCAGTGCTCTTCAATAACTCACTCTCACCGGGTCGGATATCGCTTATGTTGTTAAGCAGGTGTGCCTTTTCATGCATGTTCCGTGAGTTCCTCACCGCCACTTCATCAAGAAGATTCTTCTCCATGTGAAAGGCACCATCGGTTATGATCTTTCTTTGCATGCCTCCGACACCTCCATCTTCCACTTACTTGGACGCCGACTGGGTTGGCTGCCCCAACTCTCGTCACTCCACTTCTAGATATCGTGTTTACCTCGACGACAACCTGGTGTCTTAGTCGTCCAAACGCTAGATGACCGTGTCCTATTCCAGTGTCGAGGCGGAGTACAAACCTGTAGCACATGCCGTCACTGAGTGCTTATGGCTACGACAATTACTCACAGAGCTTCACTACCATCTTCGGTTGAATATCGTCATCTATTGTGACAACATCAGTGCAGTGTACATGTCATCTAGCCCAATTCAACATCGCCGCACCAAATACATTGAGATTGACATCCACTTTGTCCGCAAGAAGGTATCTCTTGGTCCGAGTCCTCCACGTACCTTCCTCCCATCAGTTTGTTGACGTCATGACGAAGGGATCGCCAACTCAGCTGTTTGAGGAGTTCCGTTCTAGTCTCAGCGTTCACCCACCTCTTGCTACGACTGGGGGGGTGTTAATGAGTAGTTTTTGGTATGCCATGATACCCGGTTTGTTTCCTTGTATTTCGGCATGTATATTTGGATAGCTAGGGGTATCCCGTGTATATCAGATCCTTGATCCTAATTGTTGTAACTTTCTCCATTTGTTACACTTGCCTTGCATGGCACCCTTGTAATCTATATATACCGAATAATGCAATTGCCCATGTGTGGTGCATTCTCTCCTCTCTCTCTCTCTCTCGCTTCTTCCAGTTTTGCAGTAAGCAAAGATAAGGGACACCCACACACCATACATGCTGCTGTCTATCCTGTCCTGGAGAGGAAGGATAAGTTAGGAGGATCACCAAATATGCCTTCCAGTGGAACAAGAGGTTGTTGCCCACCTGCCTTTCCCAACCTGAATTATCAACTGCCCTCCTGTTGGAACTGGAGTACTTCTCCCTACTCTTCCAACCCTCTCTTTTTCAGCCATATGTGCTCCAAAACAATGCTAGTGGGCAGTCTCCATCCTAGGCCTGCTTTTCATTGTACCATCTTGCAAATGCTTCAGACATTTTACCATTTTTTTTTGTTCATTAGGTTCAAATCAGTGTGCTTGACATCACAGCCAAACAACTCTCCCGGCTGATGATGTACTGATGTCTCATGCCATTTGCACAGCACAGTAGAGGACTCTTACAATAACCTGATTTTTTGAGCTGTCACTTTTCTGTCAACTTTGTTTCAGGCTCCTCCGGATGCCATGATTAGAAAAGGGTCTTCGCTTTAAGGAAGGCTGGAGATGCGTAGGGAAGCAAAAGGCAATAGATGCAATACCTCTTTAATGGCCATGTCACTGACTAGTATCTACTACTCATGATTGAGAATTTGTTGAACAAATGTTGACTTGTCAGTTCCTTACTTCTCAAGTGATCCATCTACGCAAGAATGGTCCTTCATGGAACACCTTAGCCGTTTAAATCACTAATAAATGAAGACATAGATAGGATAGCTGCTTTTGTTTGCAGATCATTAACTAGAGCTAAATTGACGTTTGGTGGACAGTATTTGTAAATTGCAATTAACGTTTCAGCACTTAAACTAAACACTTCATCAATTGACTTGCTAGTGTCAAATTTTCTAGACTTGGGATATATCTTTGTTACCCTGTCACTTAACATTGGCGAAAGGTCTAATCTTTCACCTGCAAGCAAAATTTTGTAGCGTTGCATGCAGTGAGACGCGCCACCGACACGCAGTTTGATCACAACATCACAACCTAACCGGAGCGTAATTAGGAACTTACCATACCCCAAACTCACCATTAATGGTGCGTATGTTCTGATGACCGATGATCACCAGCGTCCAGCGTCTCCCGGCAACCATCTCCATCTCCCAACTATTTAGCCATTGACATGCCGGACTAGGGACGTTTTGGCACTACAGCCTCACCTCACTTGCCAAATTCCTGAAGAAACAGCGAAGATGTCACCTCTGCGGCCAATCTTGCTCGTCGCCGTCGTGTCGTTGTGGTCAGCTGCCCGCGTGGTAGCCGACAACGACACGCCGGGGA
Organism: Dendrocalamus sinicus; assembly: GCA_036346575.1. NCBI lineage: Eukaryota > Viridiplantae > Streptophyta > Magnoliopsida > Poales > Poaceae > Dendrocalamus > Dendrocalamus sinicus. Next base: position 753,241 of record CM070641.1, read on the forward strand.
TGACGCTGCCACCGCCGGCAACCGTCACGCCGTTTCCTTTCTGCTCGCCGCTGCCGCCAGGCGGTTCGATAGTGCCATTCCCCTGGACGCCACCACCGCCGAGAACGGTGTACCCTCAGGATCCGTGGTACTTTCCATCGGTAGCATGCCATGTTAGGATGGCAGTGGCATGGCTGCCGATGCCCCTTTTGCTTTCTGCTTTCTTGGTGTTTTTGCAGTGACTCTGACTCACTGCTGCAGATGTATGTATGAGTTGAGTTCAGATTCACTGATCTGAATATTGCAGCTGGTGTGCTGCTGCGGTAAACTCATGTATAATTAAGCCTTCATTTCATATATAGCTGTGAACAATCTACGAAATGAGTTCCTCTTTTTCCCTTTTGTTGTTCTAGTAACTCTGTTCCATTTGTTCATAAAGATAAGATGCATATCAGTTTGATCTTAGTATGACTGTAGCTTCATCAGATATTCAGATATATTGTTTGAATCCTCGCAAAAAAAAAACATTGTTTGAAACATGCACATCTGCTTGATACATGTTTTTGATAACTTTGTTTGACATTATCATCATCTCATACTATCACATAAGAACGTGTTCTGTCAAAGATGGCTACATAGTTGTGAGACTATGTGAAGATCACTCTATGGTTATGATGAGTAATTGACTTTTGAATTAGAGTTTGTGTAGAGATTGAATTTGGTTTTTAAGAAGTTTGCAAAAGATTGCTTCTTGGTCAGTCTGGCCGTCGACTTTGTGGTCTGCGAGTTCTTCTGTGCGAGTACTGGAGCTTTTGCTTTTACGACTAGGTAGTCGGACGGTTCGATCGGCAGAACAACCTTGGGGTGATCGAAAGTTTCAGTGTTGAACGACTTTGTGTGATCGATAATCGTAGCGTGTGATCGATGGTTGTAGCTTCTGTTGGTCGTGATCGGTAGTCGTAAGCTATGTGTTCAACGGTCATAGCAATCGGTCATCGTAACCATCGTTGCTTTTGACGTTGTTCTGTCTTTTGGTCGCTTCGCACCGTGTTGTCGCTCGACCACGTTCAAATCTTCCGTTTCTTCGCATTCTTCTGTTGAATCTAAACTGAAGCAGTCGGTAATCGGTGCAGTCTCTGTCTGGAACGTCGATCAACTTTACGACTACATTAGTTTCGACCACGGTCAAGTTCTAGACTGCATCGCACCAGTTTCGATCATGTTCACTTCTTCAACCGCTTTACTTTCTCTTACTGCATGGGATTTCAGTCGAACATGGATCCTCATTCTCTCTGGTTTGTTTTTGAGCTGAATCGATCTCGCTGGTCGTAAATCATTTGTTGGCCTTTGACCTTGTTGGTTGTTTGACCACCTGTTGGCTTACAATCACGTTGGTTACGACCACGTTGATCATTTTGGTTGCAGACTGATTCTGACCATATTGGTTGTTTGACCACTCATTGACTTACAACCACGTTGCCGACTGGTTATGATAACGTTGATTGTTCGACCACTTGTTGGTATTTGATTGTGTTGTTTACACCACGTTGGTTTTGACTACAACTATTTTCGATCACGTTGGTTCTGGTCTTGGTGGTTATCGACTACGATGATTTCCAACCACGTTGTTAGCTTTTGACCACGTAGTCGAGTTTATGACCATGTTGTCTGCTTTTGACCATGTTGAATTTACGACCATGTTGTCCGAGTTCGACTACGTTATCGTATTTCGACCACGTTGCTGGCTTCCGACCACGATCAGTTTTCTGTTGTACTCTCTCTGTTGGTCTGGTTTTTCAAGTGTGTTTTCAGCCCTAATCTTCATAGCTCAGTTGCTATCGAAGAAAATGGTTTTGAAGGCACCATTCACCCTCCCTCTGTTGCCTGTCTAATTCTACAATAGTAAAGCTGCTATTTCCCAAAGAGGGAAACTGGAAACAAGAAGGAATGGGAGTCCATGCGTTGTCAACTTTTGGGGAAACATTGGAATTGTTCCTGGAGTTTGATTGATGTTTATATGATAAACCGTTGCAGGGTTATTTCCTTTCACGGTTCAGGTGGAAAAATTGGAATAGGATGAAGAAAACACTCATGCAAGAAATTCATTCTCCCGCTAGTTTATTGTAGCCTGATGTAAGGTCCGTGATTTTTCTTTGTTTGTTTGTTGCTATCAACAGTTCTGTCTTCTTTACTACCAATAGGTCTCTTTTTTATGCATTAATTATGCTCTTACCATATACCATATGTTAAGGATGGACTCGAATTTTCAAAAGTACGCTAGGAGGCTTATTGGAAGTTTTGCACAAAGGCTGGTGTGATGTCTTATGGCTGACCAGTGGCCTGTCGATTCCTGGTCCGATCCCCCAGTGGCCCAGTACAAAAAATAGTGATTGCCACTAACCCTGACATTAATATCCCTGATCAATTCGGCTTCAATTTTTAGCTTCTGACTTATTTTTCACTATTCATAAATTTCGTCTTTTTCTGAACTTTTGGCTTTTTGTTGAGCTTTTTTGCCGGTTCTTTTTTTTCCCGTATTTGTTTGTATTATACGTAATGGGCTAACATATTTTTTATATTTTTAAATTTTTTAAATTTAATTATGCTAAATAAGCCTCTGTCAGCTACAATGCTTTTTTCAGCCAGCTACAGTATTTTCAGCCATGAGCTTTTAAGCCGAACCGATCACCACCTAAGTTGGTCTCTTAGCAAAACCTTCAGCTTTTTACCATTTGACTATGGAGCATGGACTTGTTATTTTTAGCTTCTAAAAATTATTTTTCGGTTTTTCTATAGTAACTAATTTTTAAACGGAGTATCCTTTTAAGATAGGGTCTACTGGTTAATTGTAGTACATATTGTACCGACTTCATTTATATCCGCAAAAAAACATACGTGAGTTTCTGTTACTCTGTAATCTCTCACACAAACAGCCAAAAAATCACAAGCCGCAACTAAAAACCATAAGCTTTAGCCGAAAAGAACATGCCCTATGCAACGCTTAAGTAGCTAAGGTGCTACCATGCTTTGTAGGTGATGCTTTTGTTGTTCTTGTTGGTGTCTTTTTTTTTCGTTTCATCCTGGACGCTGCATGTATTCTTTCTTCTCTCTTAATGAAATAGAATATTTGGAATGTAAGAATTTTACATGAAACAGCACAATTCCTCTAAAATTCCTGCCAATGAAACTGCTAAGATTACCACATGCATACTGTTTATTGTACAAGCTCTAACTACAATGCTCATCCAACTGTAAATACCTGCAAAAATGAGTTTGCAGCGCTTCATATTCTGAAGAAGAAATCTGTAGCTAGAGATGAAACATCAACAAAGTAAATTAGGAGCTCATAAGGACCAAACTAACAAGACAGGGGAATAACTAATATTTATTTCCTTACAAAAGTACTAGTAGTTCAGCTGCCATTTGTCAATCTGCACGGCGTCCACGACTTAGTAATTGGAGCATCTCAGAAAGGGCATCACTGAGGCGCCAAGTCTCATCCAATTCCATCACTGTCACCAAGGAAAAAAGAACAGAATAGTAGGCTACAACGTTCTGAAGAACTACTAATTACGCACATCTCAACTTAACCTATGAAAACAAAGGTAGCTGTAGTAGAATCTATCAATTCTAAATGCTGATTCTAAAAACAAAAATTCCAAGTGCCACTGCTTGCACATTATTGACACTCTCTTGACCTGTGGGGACCCTTGGAAAATTAATGGATACACAAAGAGGAAAAGAAAGGCACTATTCCAATCAGTCTCACCAACAGACTAGAGATGAAGAGAGATGTTAGTAGCTAGGAGGAGATAACACACAGCAACAATGGAGACGTCTCACCTTTGCACGCACTCAAACACTACACTGGCCCATGTAGCTAGTGTAATGCACCACACTTAGATTTGCCACCAGAAGAATATTATGCTCCTAGAAAACAGTAACACACACACACACATACACTCTCACACAAATTATAAGGAGAAGAGGAGAGAAGACGACCTCCACTTCAAGAGCTAAGGCAGAAGCCGGCCATTATAGCAACCCAAAATAATTGCCAAAAATACCCGAGCAAAATCGAGAGAAGAGGGAGGGAAGAAGAGGAGAGGAGAAACACGTACTCCTAGTCTCCTACACACACACAAAGCTTGTGCTTCTTTTGCCTTGTTTAAAGAAGCACCGCCATGGCACGTTGGCTACGGCCGTGCAGCCTCCTGCTCCTGCTATTCATGCTCGTCGCCACGGCCGTCGTCGCCAACGGCGAGACTTGCACGACGTGCACGTACGCCAGCCCCCCGCCGCCGTCGCTGCCGCCTCCGGAGTACTACCCGCCGCCGGTGGTCTCCCCGCCGCCGATGCCCTCGTCCAACTGCCCGCCGCCGCCGAGCTACGAGCCGACGCCGGTGTACAACCCAACTCCGTCGACGCCGGTGTACAACCCGACGCCGTCGGGGTGGTACCCGACGCCGAACATGCCATCGTACCTCACCCCGCCGGGGACGCTCTACCCGCAGTACCCTGGGTTCCCAAACGACGCGGCGGGCTGCGGCCTGGCGTGGCGCGTGGTGATCTTCACGGCGGCCGCGGCGGCCGGAGTCTTGGCTCTGTGATCGTGCGAAGGAGGGTGCTGTCGTACACGTTTGGCCGGGAACTGCACCGATCGATAGAGCGCCATGGTAATTATGTGCATGGCGTTTAATTCCGTTCTGTGTTAAAAATAAGATTAGAGAAGAAAATTCGGTAATGATTTTTTTTTTTTGTTATTCATGTTGATGTGTTGTCGGTAAATCGTTCTTGTCATGTATGTATGTCGATCTCTTCGTCATAGAAAAAAAATGTTGGTCGATCAGACTATGTGATACGTACATATATATATGTCTCTAATCGAACTTCAATTACATGTTTTATTCTTCAATTTCCTTCGATCTCATCTTGGTGCAATGCGGCTCTTACATATTGCCATTCTTTCTATATGCAAGTATATATGCACCATTGTGCAATGTATGATTGGGCCTTGGGGTACTTCTTCAAAGAAAACTATGATAAATGATAACAGTATATGTAGTTTGTAGAATGTATTGGCATGCAAAAAGTGGTGACAAACTCACATACAAAGAATTGGCGGCACACACACACACGATACTCCAAAATAAGTTCCATAAAAAAATTTATCAAATTTTATTTTTTATAGTATAGTTTATTTATATATTTTTTTATACGTGGAAAAAAGATATATATGAAAAATAAAATGTGCTGATGAAAAATTTTCAATTAAACTGTATTGGAGCATCTTAGAATTAATATTTAAGTATACTGAACTAATAAAAAGATATAACATATTTGTTTAAATGGTATAATACACGGATACAAACACTACACTGGCTCATGTAGCTAGTATAATGCACCACACTTAGCTTAGCCACCAGAAGAATATTATGCTCCGCTTAACTACTAGAAAACACACGCACGCACGCATATACATACACACACAATTTAAAAGGAGAAGACGACCTCCACTTCAAGAGCTAAAGCAGAAGACGACCATTATAACCACCCAAAATCATCGCCAAAAATACCCGAGCAAAACCGAGAGAAGAGTGAAGGAGGAAGACGAGAGGAGGAACACGTACTCCTAGTCTCCTACACACACAAGAGCTCCTCACACACACACACACACACACACACACACACAAAGCTTGTGCTTCTTTTGCCTCGTTTAAAGAAGCACCGCCATGGCACGGTGGCTACGGCCGTGCAGCCTTCTGCTCCTACTATTCATGCTCGTCGCCACGGCCGTCGTCGCCGACGACGAGACTTGCACTACGTGCGGCACCCCTTGCGGCGGCACCGGCTACCCGTGCACGCACGCCAGCCCCCCGCCGCCGTCGCTGCCGCCTCCGGTGTACTATCCGCCGCCACCGCCCGTGTACTATCCGCCTCCGCCGCCCGTGTATTACCCTCCGCCGCCGGTGGTCTACCCGCCGTCGACGCCCTCGTCCAACTGCCCGCCGCCTCCGTACGGCGGCGGAGGGGGCTACCAGCCGATGCCGGGGTACAACCCAACTCCGTCGATGCCGGGGTACAACCCGACGCCGTCGGGGTGGTTCACGCCGCCGAACATGCCATCGTACCTCACCCCGCCGGGGACGCTTTACCCGCAGGACCCTGGGTTCCAGCCAAACGACGCGGCGGGCTGCGGCGTGGCGTGGCGCGTGGCGATCTTCACGGCGGCCGCGGCGGCCGGAGCCTTGGCTCTGTGATCGTGCGAAGGATGGTGCTGTGGTACACGTTTGGCCGGGAACTGCACCGATCGATGGTGGTAATTATGTGCATGGCGTTTAATTCCGTTCTGTGTTACGTTAATAATAAGATTAGAGAAGAAAATTCGGTAATAATTAAGGGTTTTGTTAAACATCATCTGGATATTTTCTTTCTAACTATCGTCCAGATTTAGGACCATTGGATTAGAGATTTAATAGCCATAAATTCTTCCTCCTTCTTTTGAATTCTACCTCTCCACCTTGAAAAAATATCCCTCTTCAAAAACAAGTAGTTATTTGATCTCTAATCTAAATGTCACAAATTTAGATGATAATTAGAAAGAAAACATCCGAGTGATGGTTAGACACTCCCTCCAATAATTATTTTTTTGTTATTCATGTTGATGTGTTGTCGGTAAATCGTTCTTGTCATGTATGTATGTCGATCACTTCGTCATAGGGAAAAAAATGTTGGTCGATCAGACTATGTGATACATATATATGTCTTTAATCGAACTCCAATTGCATGCTTTATGCTTCAATTACCTTTGATCTCATCTTGGTGCAATGTGGATCTTACCTATTGCCTTTCTTTCTGGATGCAACATGCAAGTATATATGCACCATTGTGCAACGTATGATTGGGCCTTGGGGTACTTCTTTTCAAAGAAAACTATGATCGATAAACGATAACAGTATGTAGTTTGTAGAACGTATTGGCATGCAGAAAGTGGTGATAAAACTCACATAGAAAGAATTGGCGGCATATGTAAATAGCCATAGCCATAGAAAGTATATATGCACCCGAATCCTTCAGAATGGTCAGTTGTCTGAATTTTGGTCGGGGGAATCTGCAAGACAGAAGCTAACCACTACCCAACCTACGTCTGAACTAACCACTAATACTTTCTGCCTTGTAAACTGCACTGGTATAATATCCTTATACACTGCCCAATCTTAGCTGAAGTGAAGTAGCATCTGAATCTCCATGTCCAAGTGGCAGGCAGGCATCGATGAGACCAAGACCAGATTAGCCTATCCGAGCAAGGCAGTTAGCCGCGCATGCAGCAGTGGGCATGTGCTGGGCGAACGTGTCTTTGTCAGGGGACAGACAGCGATGACGATGGCGGTCAATCGTCGGTGGTTGCGACGTTGCCGTCGAGACAACAACTGAGAACCACCATGTTCTTGAATGGCAGTAACATGTAGGTGTACTACGTGATGCATGCATGACACCTAAGCTGCATGCCAAACTTAATTTCCTTCCACTCCGCTCGCTCTTTCTCCTTGGACTCATGCGTGCGTGTTAACCTTGTTTCAATCTGACGCTTGCTTCTTAATTGTACATCACCTTTGGACTTTGGGGCAACAAAATTGACTGCGTGATTTTTGCTCGGTCACACGGACTAATATAAACTGGAGCAGTGCTAACGACGTTCACTAACACGTAGGCACGTACACCTGGCAGGCTGGAAGGTGAAAATAGATAGGCCAGATAAAATTAAGTGCAGAGCAAGGCCCCGATTGTTCTACCCTTTTTTCTCTTTTCATAAAAGCGTAAAATCCTTGGAAAATGCAGTACATTTTCTTTTGGATATCACTTTTGGTATGTGCTACAACATGCATGTCTCTACTCTTGTGTATGCCACACCCGAACTGTTCACATAAATAATACAGTAGTCGTATTTTTTTAAATTTAACCCTTGAATGTCCGCTTTTACAAATCTAACTTCTCCCCCGAGCTTCGTAGTTGTGGCAGGCGACATGTGTCAACTACCGTGCTACAGAAGCTCGACAGCACCTACCGAGCTCCCACACCATGGCAGCAAAATTAGTACCATAATTAGCATTAATTAAATATAATTAGTACTAATTAAATACGATTAACACTAATTAAAATATGATTAACGGGCCGACGGCCTGCCGAGCTCAGCAGGTCTAAAAAGAAGGCTAGATTTGCAAAGATGGATGTCTGAAAGCTAAATTTGAAAGAAAAGGCTACAGTGCCATTTATGAACAGTCGCCACACCCTCATGCACACTGCACTCCACCCGGAACTCATTCAGGCGCCGTTTGTTGGATTATGTGGGCCAAGCCCATATAATAAGAATAATTCCTATTAAATCTCAAAGGCCCACTCATGCAAAGGAGGCATGCATGTGACCTTTAGTACCATATTGCTAGTTCTAGGAGAGGAAGACCACCTTAAAAGGGATGGTGCACTCCTAGCCACTTGAGGCATGTGTGGGAGAGAACTAGAGGATAACACGCGCGCGCGCCGCTCGCCTCGCCGGGCGGCCGGGCCGGGGCGGGGCGCGGGCTCACAAAGACTGCGTGAATGGTCCGCCAAAATCGGCTCCAGTGCTTGCGCAGACGACGCTTCCTTTGCGCTTTATTTTGCTTTTTTGAGTGGCGGTGAATCCGGATCGTTACGCATGACTAATCCGTTTGATTACGAGTTATGGAGAACGTGCGGCGTCTTGATCACGCGCGCCCCGGTTTTCTATAAATACGAGTCGCCGCCTCCATACAGAAAATGCGAAAATCAATCTAGGGTTTTGCCTCCTCTATCCTTTGTGTTGCGCCGTCCCACGTAGTCTACTCCGTCCCGTCCGCCGGCGTGCCTGTGATGGTTCTTTTATTTTGCGTGCATGATGTCATGATTTATTTATGGAATAAATTGAACCTACATGTGCTTATATTTTCAACAATCCAAAAACCTTATCGTAGGCACTGTGGTTTTACTATGGCTGGATTTGCCGATGCACTGAGGCCGGATAAGTTCTCCGGTGTGCACTTTAAGAGATGGCAGATCAAGGTCACTCTGTGGCTTACTGCTATGAATGTATTCTGGGTTAGTAATGGCAAGCCTGAAGGTGTTCTTGATGTTGAAAAGCAGAAAGAATTCGAGACTGCCACTACTCTCTTTGTTGGATGCATTCTTAGTGTTCTTGCCGACCGTCAGTGCGAGATGTATATGCACATGATGACGCGAAGGAGTTGTGGGATGCATGAATTCCAAATACGGTGCTATCGATGCCAAGAATGACATGTATGTCATGGAGCAATTTCATGGCTACAAGATGGTTGATAATCGTTCAGTAGTAGATCAGGCTCATGAGATACAGGCCATTGCTAAGGAACTCGAACTCCTGAAGTGTGCCTTACCCGACAAGTTTGTGGCTGGATGTATTATTGCGAAATTACCTTCTTCATGGAGGAATTTCGGAACAGCACTCAAACACAAGAGACAAGAGTACTCTGTTGAGAGTCTGATTGGGTCTCTTGAAATCGAGGAGAAAGCTCGGGAAAAGGACACTGTGTCTAAGGGTGATGGAGGGCAGTCTAGTGCCAATGTGGTACAGAAACCCTCAAGCAAGAACAAAGGGAAATTTGTCAAAGTGCAACAGACAACCAACTTCAAGAAGAAGAACAACAACAACAATCAGGATGATAGAACTTGCTTTGTGTGCGGTGAGGTTGGTCACATGGCCAAGAAGTGCCCACAACGCAAAGGAAAGAAGGCACCTGTAGGACAGACTTCTAAGTCTGTTAACGTGACCATTGGCAAGACTGGAGATGGGACTGGGTATGGTAATTTACCTACTGTTCTTTCAGTTAGTCAATCTACCAATTGGTGGATTGATACAGGAGCTAATGTACATGTGTGTGCTGATATTTCGTTGTTTTCTTCTTATCAGTCGCCCGATTCCTCCGTCCTAATGGGAATGAGTCACATGCTATCGTTCATGGTGTTGGTACGGTAGATCTGAAGTTTACTTGGGAAGATCGTGCACCAAGAACGTGCAGCATGTCCCTTCTATAGACAAGAATCTTGTTAGTGGCTCCCGTTTATGTAGAGACGGGTTTAAGTTGGTGTTTGAGTCTAATAAAGTAGTCGTGTCTAAGCATGGATATTTTATTGGTAAAGGCTATGAGTGCGGAGGCTTGTTCCGCTTTTTCCTTTCGATTTCGCAATAAGTCTGTGAACCATATTTGTGGCAGTGTGGATGATGAGACCAACGTTTGGCACTCACGTCTATGTCATATTAATTTTGGCTTAATGTCTCGGCTTTCCAATATGAATTTAATTCAAAATATTTCCATCATCAAAGGTTCTAAATGTCATAGCTGTGTGCAATCAAAGCAACCTCGTAAGCCTCACAAGGCTGCTGAGGAGAGAAACTTGGCACCACTAGAACTCCTGCATTCAGATCTTTCTGAGATGAATGGCGTGTTGACGAAGGGTGGAAAACGATATTTCATGACATTGATTGATGATGCAACTAGGTTCTGTTATGTGTATTTATTGAAAACGAAAGATGAGGTTTTAGACTATTTTAAAATCTATAAGGCAGAAGTTGAAAACCAGTTAAATAGAAAGATAAAAAGACTTAGGTCAGATCGTGGTGGAGAGTATTTCTCAAACGAATTTGACTTATTTTGTGAGGAACATGACATTATACATGAGAGGACGCCTCCTTATTCTCCCGAGTCAAATGGGATTGCCGAAAGGAAAAATCGCACGTTGACTGACTTGGTGAATGCCATGTTAGACACTGCGGGCTTACCTAAGGCATGGTGGGGGAGGCTTTGCTAACGTCTAATCATGTATTAAATAGAGTTCCTAACAGAAATAAGGACAAAACACCATACGAGGTATGGATTGGGAGAAAACCATCACTTTCTTACTTGCGTACATGGGGTGCTTGGCGAAAGTTAATGTGCCAATAACTAAGAAACGCAAGCTTGGACCTAAAACTGTGGACTGTGTCTTTCTGGGATATGCTAATCATAGCATTGCCTATAGATTTTTGATAGTTAAAACTGAGGTACATGACATGCATGTTGGTACAATTATGGAGTCTCGAGATGCAACATTCTTTGAGAATATTTTTCCAATGAAGGATACACATAACACTACTAGTCAACCTTCTGAAATAATTCCCAGTTCAATCACACCACCTGAACCTTTTGAGCATACACATGAACTTGTCAATGAGGAGGATGACAGTGGAGCTTCTAGAAGGAGCAAGAGACAAAGGATATCCAAATTCTTTGGTGATGATTTCACTGTGTACCTTGTGGACGACACTCTCAAGTCTATTTCAGAAGCGTATGCATCTCCTGATGCAGACTACTGGAAGGAGGCTATCCGTAGTGAAATGGATTCCATTATCGCTAATGGAACCTGGGAACTGACAGATAGACCTTATGGGTGCAAACCTGTAGGGTGCAAGTGGGTGTTCAAAAAGAAGCTTAGGCCTGATGGTACTATTGAAAAGTACAAGGCTCGGCTTGTTGCGAAGGGCTATACTCAGAAAGAAGGCAAAGATTTCTTTGACACTTACTCACCTGTTGGTAGACTGACCACAATTCGAGTACTACTTGCTTTGGCTGCCTCACATGGTCTTCTCGTTCATCAAATGGACGTTAAGACAGCTTTTCTTAACGGAGAGCTGAATGAGAAAATTTACATGGAACAGCCTGATGGATTTGTAGTAGAAGGTCAAAAAGGCAAGGTGTTAAAACTGTTGAAATCTTTGTATGGTCTGAAACAAGCCCCTAAGCAGTGGCATGAGAAGTTCGATAGAACACTGACATCTGCAAGCTTTGCTGTCAATGAGGCAGATAAATGTGTATACTATCGCTATGGTGGGAGTGAGGGGGTTATTCTATGCTTGTATGTGGATGACATCCTGATTTTTGAGACAAACATCAATGTGATAAATGAGGTCAAATCATTCTTGTCTCAAAATTTTGATATGAAAGATCTGGGAGTGGCTGATGTTATTCTAAACATTAAATTGGTTAGAGGTGAGGATGGGATTACACTTTTACAATCTCATTATGTGGAAAAGGTCTTGAGCCGTTTTGGTTTTTCTGACAGCAAGCCTTCTCCAACACCTTATGATCCTAGCGTGTTACTTCGTAAGAATAAGAAAATTGCTAAGAATCAGCTGGAATATTCTCAGATAATTGGCTCACTTATGTACCTAGCTAGTGCAACAAGGCCAGACATCTCCTTTGCTGTGAGCAAGTTAAGCGGTTTACATCTAACCCGTGAGATGATCACCGGAAGGCGCTTGAGCGAGTGTTGCGCTATCTCGAAAGGTACCTCGAACTTTGGACTTCACTATACGGGTACCCGTCGGCTTTGGAGGGTTATAGTGATTCCAACCGATCTCGATGTCGATGAGATCAAAGCCACTAGTGGATATGTTTTCACTATTGGTGGTGGTCTGTTTCATGGAGGTCTTGCAAATGCAGACCATTTTGACGAGGTCAACCATGGAAGCGAGCTTGCGGCACTAGACACCGCCATCGTTGAGGCGAATGGCTACGGATCTATTGATGGATCTACCTACGGTGGAAAAGTCGGTGCGCTATCCTTATGAACTGTGATAATCAAACCGTTATCGCTAAAGTGAACAGTTCTAAGGATAATATGAAATCGTCTAGGCATGTCAAGAGACGATTGAAGTCTGTCAGGAAATTGAGAAACTCCGGAGTTATAACCTTGGATTACATCCAAACAGATAAAAACTCGCGAGATCCTTTACAAAGGGACTATCACGAATGTGATAGATAGTGCATCGAAGGAGATGGGTATGAGACCCATGTGAGTTATCTATGGTAGTAACCCAACCTATGTGATCGGAGATCCCGTGAATTAGGATCTGGAAAAACAAGCCATTAGTTAACTGGAGGAGAGTAATTTCAACCTCTCTATGTGAAGATGCAATACTCTAAAGCGCAAGGCAGGTTGGTTAAGGCCTTAATGTGTTCCATTGGCTTTCAAAAGCGAAGACGTTATCATGAACGTTCTTGAAAGAACACACCTATATGAGCCCGATCGTTAGTCGCAGATCTATGGAGATCTTGGGTAATCTCCTACTAAGCTCATGAAGAGACCAAGGAGTATGAGTTATACGCTCCAACCGAGGGGTAGCTCATCGCGGCCTAGTATCGATTAAGTCTTTAAGTGAAGCTTGCTTGCACCAAACTTGCAATTCAAGGCATAGTCCATTGTTCAAGTTGTGAGTAAGTGTAGCTTGAGTTCTAGGTGGATGTTCAACCTTAATCGGTCTCCATCGAAATCTTGATATATAAACAAGACATTGAATTTGCAAATCTCTGTGGGACTTTGAGATCTGGTGGGGATTGTTGGATTATGTGGGCTAAGCCCATATAATAAGAATAATTCCTATTAAATCTCAAAGGCCCACTCATGCAAAGGAGGCATGCATGTAACCTTTAGTACCATATTGCTAGTTCTAGGAGAGGAAGACCACCTTAAAGGGATGGTGCACTCCTAGCCACTTGAGACATGTGTGGAGAGAACTAGAGGATAACACGCGCTCGCGCCTCTCTCGGGCCGGGCCGGCAGCAGGCGGCGCGGGCTCATGGCACTGCGTGAATGGTCCGCCAAAATCGGCTCCAGTGCTTGCAGACGCGCTTCCTTTGCGCTTTATTTTTTGTTTTGAGTGGCGGTGAATCCGGATCGGTTACGCATGACTAATCCGTTTTGCCACGAGTTATGGAGAACGTCGCAGCGTCTTGATCACGCGCCCCGGTTTTCTATAAATACGAGTCGCCGCCTCCATACGTAAAAATGCGAAAATCAATCTAGGTTTTGCCTCCTCTATCCTTTGTGCTGCGCCGCCCCACGTAGTCTACTCCGCCCCGCCCGCCGGCGTGCATCGTGCTCGGGAGAGCAGGTCTCGGGAACCGCCCTTCAAGTCTCGCAGGAGAGGACGAATAAGGTTTTTGGAAGCGCTCGCGCGATCGCCGCTGTAGCTCGCTCGTCTTCCTCGTCGTTCGGCCGGTGAATCGCCATCGACTTCGTGTCATCTCACCGTGCTGCGGCGTCTACATCGGCAAACCGATCGTAACAGAATCATCGATGCATGCAATCATGTTCTCCATATTAGATCTGTTCATGTACAGTTTCCTGGTTTACATGTCTAGATCTTTTATGACTATGATGGTTCTGTTATTTTGCGTGCATGATGTCATGATTTATTTATGGAATAAATTGAACCTACATGTGCTTATATTTTCAACACCGTTCTTGTCTACTGTTTCTTTAGTCTCTTGATCTTACAACCCGTTCAATTATTCAAATTCGTTTGTCCATGCTGTAGTCATAATTTTTCAAATTTAGTCCTCGGATGTCCACTTTTACAACTCTAACTTCTCCCCTGAGCTCAACAACCGTGAGCCAACACGTGTCAGCTACTGCGCTACAGAAGCTCAGCAGGTGCTGCCGAGTACCCACACCATGACAGCAAAATTAGTGCCATAATTAGCGCTAATTAAATGCGTTTAACACTAATTAAAAATATGATTAACGGAGCTCGGAAGGTCTAAAGAGGAGACTGAATTTGTAAAGACGGATATCCAAAGGCTAAAATTGAAAAAAAAAAAGACGACAGTACCATTTATAAACAGTCGCCACACCCTCATGCGCACCCGCACTCCACCACCCGGAACTCATTCAGGCGCCGCTCGTCTACCCCTGTTTCTTCAGTCTATTGATCTTACAACCCGTTACTCAAATTACTCAAATTCGTTTGTCCAAAACCCGAAGTGATCGATTGCAGATGGCCCAACCCATGCAACATCCCTAGTAGCTAATTCATAGGTTATCAAGAGAAAGGGGCCTTGCTCATCATGTCACTGGGCCAAGCTATCTTACTTTCTAGGCCACACTGCAAGTCTCAGGATATGCATACGCATTCATCCTCGAGTCTGTCTGGAGGACCAAGGAGCTGTAGGGACGAACGAGTGTGATTGAGAAGAAAGATTCTTCTACCCTCTCCTGGATGTGTTCTCCGCATCCCAAAGAGCCACCAATCAAAAGTACAGTATAGCTGCCTATTTCTGAATGCCTCACAGCCACCAATCAAAGTGACTTGCTTTTACAGTGAACAGCAGGACACTAGTCTTCGATGATTCGATCCTTTGCCATGGTACGTAACAATCGAATCGCTGTAGAATCGGTACAACTGTACGAGGAACAAGTAGAACAATTAACCACCGGTGCTTGCATTGATTGGGTCGGTAGTGAAGCGGTCAAAAGGCTGAGCAGTACCTGGACGGTTTGGCCGGCGAGGACATGCAGGACTGCTTCCGAGAAGCTTCTCATTCTGATTTCTGACAGGACGGCCGGCAACGGCAAGGATCAGGGGAGGCCCTGCCTGCTCCTTCGTCACCTTCCGATCCTCTCTACCAGTCGTCAACAAACATACCAAGTGGTGGTAGACAAGAGTAGCGTGGGGAATCTTGCTCCCCTGCTAAGCCCACGAGTTTTGTCTGTCCTGATATTAGAATTATCAGTGATATGCGTGAGCTAGCCATCATCTAGATCGATTCGATTATCTGATTATCATTCGTAGTTTTGGATCTTTCTGCTCCAGCATTCACTCAACCTTCAACATTCATTGAACGAGCAAGCGGCAGACCGGAATGTGCATAATGTAGCAACTAGCAAGCTATTCATTTCATGCACCTACCTACTTACCAAACAAATTCTTCCCGCACGTTCTTGGGATCTTCTCTTCTCTTATTAACCTCCCATACTTAATTTTCCACCATGCCATGCATCTCCATTTTTGTCATATGGGCGTATGGCTGGCATTGAGCTAACTTGCAATTGTAATATGAAACCTCTGTGTTTTGGAACATAGAACCTCATGAAACCTATATGGAACTTGCATTTTTAGAATATAAAAACCTCATAAAACTTGCATTTTTGAAAGCAAAGAGTGGTTAGAACTTCTAAATTTTATACTTGAAACCTCTATGAAACTTGTTGCGTCATTGAAACTTACATGAAATTTGTTGCAGTATGTGAAACTTTATAAAACTTTGCTATATCGTTGGATGTGCTTTTAACGGTATAGCCTTAGCTAGCTGCTCCCTATATTATACACGTTAGAAACATTAGACTGGTCATCTCAAGAACATAAATAATACACTGTCCATTAGTAGGCAGACGTGCAGAGTATTGTAAATTTGTAATTGTGTGGTAATGATGTCGATTCCGTGTCTTCTTGAGCATACATAATAAACGTTATAAGTAAAGATTGTTTGTTCCTTTTTTGCTCGCTCATTCCATCCGGAATGATACTACTTTCCGATAGTTGGCAATGAGCAAAATAAAACCGGTATGATCTTCTAATACTGAACTGCTGGAGCTACAAGACTGGCCCCATCCCAATCAGTTTCTGGTTTCAGAAGCTAAAAGCCGTTTGAAACATGTTGGTTTTTTAACACATTTTTTCTTTTTTTTTTTCTCTCTTTTTTCTTTGCATTATATGTGAAGATATAACGGTGTTTTCCTATTTTCTATTTATTTTTTAATTAAATATCTCAGAAAAATCTAACAACTATTACATTGTTATTTTAGCTAAAGTCCACAACACCATCGAACAGTTTTTAGAGGAGGATTTAGGTTAGTGAAAGGGAGAGGGTTAGAGGGCAGCAAAGAAGCAAGCAGAGTTTTTGGAGCTGGGGTACTGATGCCGATGGTTTGTTGCTGCCCGTATCAGGAGGTCAGTGGTCTGTTGTTGATATGGCCGTCACTTCGGATTGGGAAATCTGGACATATTTGGACCTCTAAACACCCGAAATTCCACTTTTAGCCTCTAAATCAAAAAAATTCCGTTTCTGGACCCCTCCCGACCGCGCGTTCGCGAGCTGGTGCCACGTGTCCCGGACGCGGCGGGCGGCGCGTCGCGCTGCGCGGCGCGGCGGGCGCGACGATCGCTGTGGTGGAGCGGGCGGTCGCGCGCCGGCCGGGACACGTGGCGCCATCTCGCAAACGCAGCGGTCGGAAGGGTCGAAACGGAATTTTTGGTTTAAGGGCCAAAAACGGAATTTTCGGGTGTTTAGAGGTCCACATGTGTCCAGATTTCTCGGATTGGGGGAACTACTGTCTAATTTGATAAAATAAATATATTGCTTTTGACTTTTTTTTAGTTTTATACATATTGCTTTTGACTTTTTTTTAGTTTTATACTTGAACTCTAGTCTGCACATGCAACTGACAATTCAGAAGAATGGCGTGTAGCAACTAGCAAATAAGATCAAGTTCGGATGCTGCCAGTAACGATGAAGTACAAAATGATAGGAAGAAACTTTCGTGGACTACACAGGATTAGGCCAAACGCATGCCATGGATGTTCACTGGAGCATGGAAGTTAACCCGTGGATAACTCTGCACTGCAGCTAAAGAAAAAGGATAGCCCTGCAGCATGTTTGATAAAAGATGTTTGCAAGAAAACGAAAGAATTGAAGGATACTGAGCTTGGTCATTGCTAACTGCGAACAAAATCGACAAAAGCGGGTCCTGGGTGCCGAGCAGCCGTAGTGCGGCAGGTTGCCGTGCTCTGCCCTCTTCATGCACTGGTGCTCTTCTGTCGAGCTACAGTGGTGTGGCAGGAGATATATATCGTCTATCGTGGCTGCTGAATTTAGAAAAAGACAATATTTACAAAAATAGATTTTGAGTGTTAAAATTGAAAAAAATAGCTTTCACTTAATTTGTCATATGGGCAGGTGCGCGATCATTTGGGCCTTTTTTGGTGGCTTATGGCTGAAAAGCACTGTAGAGGCTTATTTAACATAATTAAATTTTAAAAAATTAAAAAATATAAAAATATGTTAGCTCATTACGTATAATACAAACAAATACGGAAAAAAAGAACCGGCAAAAAAGCTCAACAAAAAGTCAAATGTTCAGAAAAAGACAAATTTTATAAATAGTGAAAAATAAACCGAAAGCTAAAAGCTGAAGCCAAAATGATCACTAGCATTGAGCTAACTACAAGTCTAGACTGTTTGGCCCTTGCAGCTGTACGGCGTGGTCTAGTACACAACATACGAGGAAAAAAAGAACCGGTAAAAAACTCAAAAAAAAGTCAATAGTTCAGGAAAAAATGAAATTTATAAATAGTGCAAAAATAAGCTGAAGCCAGAAACTGAAGCCATATTGATCAGAGCCAAACTCTTACTTTTTCACAACTCAATGTACGATCGAGCTAGGCAACAGTGTTCGTGGTGAGTGAATATTATGAGAGAAGAGAAAGAAACCGGCTGCACGTACGTCCGTGCCACATACAAGCTGGAAGATGATCTCGACACCATGCGGCCAGCGAGAAGAAAGCAGTGGAGCGCACAATTCCTGGCTGGCTAGAGAGACCTACGTACCTTAAAGTCGATCAGAAAAGGATTTATTTCCCAAAAGATGAAAAGGATCAAACCGATGAGGTCTTGAATCTTGATTTCCACAGTAGAAAATAGGGCCCGCTTTAGTTTGCATGCACAGGAGGTAGCTAGTTTCGAGTCTGATTTATTGCTCCATCAAACCTTAGACAAGACTAGATTAGAGAGATTCAAATCGACAAATTGACGCATGAAGCTGACGGTTCGTACTACGGTATTAGTTTGGTTCTTACAGATGAGACGGCAAATTTGTTGCCTGAAAGCGCGGCATTGTTGGAGGGCAGTGGGTAAAGTAAGTAGAGTAACTGTTTATATAAATAACACTATAGTATTTTTTTTCTTCAAATCTAACTCTCAAACGCTTATTTTTACAAATCTAATTCTCTCCTTAGAGCAACTCCAAGAGATGGGCTAAAATATCCCCTAAAACAAATTTTGGTGATTAGTGGAAAAAAAAACCCCCTCCAAAAGATCCCCAAAACCACCACTAAAAATTTTAACACCCCCAATATCTCACACCACCGGAGCCAAATTTGGCCTCACCCCACGCGTCCCCAATCACCGTTGCCGCGCGCGAGTAGGCGATTCCGCGCCCAATTTTTTTCCCTTCGCGTTGCGTGAGACCTACCTGAGGCTGGGAGTGGATTTCCTTGTCTCTAATTTTCATGTGGGCTTGAATAAACTCATGAATATCAGCACTATGCTCATGTGAAACTGCGACGGGTTCACCCGTCCAATCAAAGTTCAAATCATTTTGTTCATCTCGCTCGTCTTCTACTATCATATTATGCATGATGACACAAGCATTCATGGTATCATTGAGCGTATGCACAACCATACTGTACAAAATTTAAAACTAGCAGAAAATCTATTGTACAAAACACTAGCAAATAAAATAAATTTTAGGCTCCAACTAGCTAGCTAGTTCACATGCACGTGGAGATTATAGTAAGAGCAGTGGCGTTCGTTGAGATTACCGTGATAAAATAAATGGAGGAGCAGGTTGGTTGAAATGGGCGGCGCTACGAAGAACGAACAGGGGCGGCGCTAGAAGGAATGAACAGGGCGGCGCTGCAAGGGCATGAACAGGGGCGGCACTTGGTGGTGAACAGGCTCGGCAGCTGGGCCGATTTATAACTAATATGGCCCATAAGCCCATGTAGCAAATTTAAAATATTTAGGGGACCAATTTTGGGGATGACTGATGGAGCGAAGGAGTTATATTTATCCCCAACTTTTTGGCGTGTCCCCTAAAATGAGATTATAGGGGATCAAATTTAGCCCATCTTTTGGAGCTGCTCTTAGACCTGCTGAGCTTGATAGCTACCTACCGAGCTAGGTGAGCTCGACAAACACCCACCAAGCCCTACTTAGTGGCAGCACATGATTAGCGCTAATTAAAGCTTTGGATTAATACTAAATAAATGTAACCAATACTAATTAAAATACATTAGTACTAATTACATAAGATTAGCACTAATTAAATGTGACTTACTAATTGTGTGTGGCCGTCCAGTAACCTGCTGAGCTAGGAGAGTGCTCGGCATGTCTAAAAAGGGGACTAGATTTTTAAAAATAATGGTCTAAATGATAAAGTTAAAAGTGGTTATAATACCATTTGTGTGAAAAAAATTCCAACCAGAGCTCAATCGATCGGCCTGAAGGTGCAGCTCGAAATCTACAGTGGTCTTTCTGATCTGGCGACGTTGAATATTTTCTCATCTAGTGATGTTGATGGAATTGAGGTGGTGATCATTTGGGTTTTTTTTTTGGGTGGTTTATGGCTGAAAAGCACTGTAGCTGGCTGAAAAAATATTGTAGCTGACAGAGACTTATTTAGCATAATTAAATTTAAAAAATTAAAAAATATTAAAAAAAATATGTTACCCCATTACGTATAATACAAACAAATACGGGGAAAAAAGAACCGGCAAAAAAGCTCAATAAAAAGATAAAAGTTCAAAAAAAGACGAAATTTATGAATAGTGAAAAATAAACCAGAACCTGAAGCCATTTTGATCACAGCCTGAAAGAGGCGTACGCAGCAGCGCGATTCATTCGTCACAAGTCAGAACAGTTACAAAGGCTCAGGCACGCATCCAATATTAATGGGTGGATTTTTTTAGCCATAGCTTACGATTCTTGACTTAGGGCCTGTTTGTTTCAGCTGTAGATTTTGAGAAGTAGCTGGTGAGTATCCAGCTAGTCAGAATCTGGAGAAGCTGGTAACCCCAGCTTCCGGCTACTAGTTCATTTTCTGGATTCTGTAGCTTCTGGCTACTTAGAATCTGGATGAAAATTTGGACTGTTTGGGGGAGCTGCAGATTCTGGGAGTAGCTGCAGCTGCCAGAAGCTGAAACAAACATGCCCTTAACATTTTAAATTCTAGCTATTTGTGAGTGACATAATACAGAGAAAAAATAGTTACATACGATTTTAACTGGTAAACTGAACTCGGTAGAATTTGTACAACAATTTAATTATAGATCTCATCTTACAAAATACACCATTTAATGATAAATTACTGTAGCAAATGGCATCAGCCATGAGCCGAGGTGGCTTCGAACCCGCCATTATCCCTTGATAATGCGAGTCGGTGTAAATGAGGAGAACGCGATACTAGAAGTATTTTCTTCGCCTCCCGCGGCCACCCCCGACCTTGCAGCATCTCTATTTCACTGCCATCTCACACACGCTCCCGTTCCCTCTCCCTCTCCCTCTCCTCTCTCTCTCTCTCTCACAGGCGCGCCATGGCTACCTACATGCTTCTCGTCTTCCTCGTCTTCTCCACGCTCCTCTCCGCGCGCCCCTCCGCCTCCGACAGCTACTCGGCAGACTGCCCCTACCCCTGCCTGCCGCCTCCCACGGCCGTCACCAACTACCCGCCACCACCCTCGTCCTCCACGCCGTCCACCTACCCGTACCCGCCGCCGTCCTCCTCCTCCAACACGCCTTCGTCGTACTGGAACTACCCGCCACCGCAGGGGAGCTACATTCCCTACTACCAGCCTCCTGCCGGCGGCGGTGGCGGGGGCTTCAACTACCCTGCGCCGCCGCCGCCGAACCCCATCCTGCCGTGGTACCCTTGGTACTACAGGTCGCCGCCGTCGTCGGCGACGTCGGTCAGGGGGTGCTCTGTTCTTGTCCTGGTGGCCGTGGTAACTGCTGCTACTGGCTTAGTCACTAGCATGTTTTAGCGTTTCTTTTCTGTTCTTAGTTCATTTTTTCTTTGTTTTATTTTGGAGAAATATATAGTGAGGCATCATCATCATCATCATTGTACTAAGATCTATTGCTCTACTTCTTTACTTGCTAATTACTTTTGGGTAGTAGAGCAACTGTTGCTAGTTCTTGAGATCGAGCATAATATATTTGCATGGCTAGTGATGGCTAGAAGAATCTTGTGCTTTTTCTCAGTGCCCAACTCCTTTTCATATACTAGTATTAGTTTATCTTCCCTTCTACAATTCTACTCTTCTGTGCGCACATTGTTACCGGTTTTTTAAGGGTTTAATTCTTCGATATTCTGTCAAAATGTGCTTTATTCTCTACAGCATGAACGAAGAAAGGAATAGATTGTATCTGTAAGCTTCCAGTGAACATACATACCCCTATTTGCTGTAGCTCTAACTCAATTAGATCAATGTACCACATTCAAAATTCGCATTTAGTTGCACTGCAGAGTAACTTCAATGCAAATTTGATTAGACGTAGTACACGCAGTCAATACGTTCAGGCCCTGCAGACTTTGAGAAAATTCCAAGCTTAATTGCACTCCTCCGTACGTGCACATTGAAAACCACGAATGTGCTCAATTCTTAATTGCTCAAATTAAGGGTTTGATTTTGTTTTTGTAATGGCATATCTACCCCTGTTTTGTTTTGTAAGAGGAGTTTAGCTGCATATTTCAAAATGACACATCGATGGGCACATGTCTTTCAAATTCTTGACATTTGCAAAAGGGTTTTTTTTAGGATTTTTGGTGCGGCCCATTCTTTTTAGCTTATAACTTATGGTTTCTCTCGAACAAACAAACGAGACAGCTTCTTCGCCATCGTTTTAAAGCGACTTATTATGATAGCATTTTCAAAGCAGCTTATCAGCATTCGGTTCATTCGCACAAACGCTAGCGTTATGGTCAAAAGTCATAAGCAGTAGCCGAAAAAACGCACCCAAGAAGATGGATGAGAAGTGGAGTGAGAAAAGGGGAGTTAACGGTTGGGAGTGGGAGCTAGGAGCGTCTTGCTCTTCTCCCTTGTTTGGCATTCTCCCTTCCTCTTCATACATGAAAAGCCCGGATGGATTTCTTCGGGACAAGGTACGTACGTACGTGGACAGGGTAGAAACTGTTGGGCTACGACTACGAGTATGCATACACACATGCTTGTCTTATCCTATCCTATGAGCTTCGTTCTTTGACAGTTTCGATCCATCCATCCTAGTAGTATCATGCATGCATACTGGTTTGGTTTGGTTCGGTGCGCACTGAATGAATGTATTGTAGCGTAGTCTTCCTACATCATCAACAGAGTTGGTGATCTGATATATCTACCCCCGATCCATCGGGTCAAATTAGGATTGCTTGCTTCTACTAAGTCAGGGAACTGCGTTGCACATGGGGCCAGTACGTTAAGCCTCCAAACATTTGTATAGTTTTACATACTTACATTAATCACCACCATATCAAGCCCTCATTTGGCGTAATCACAAGACAAAGCCCCTTTGTTACTTGATCGCAACAAAAAGTCCCTTTGTTACTCACGAATTATACAAATGAAGTAACTGAAGAAGAAGAAGAGCTTTCCACCGGCCGGCACGAGAAGAATCAACCATGATCAAAAGCAATCAAGCATATATAGCAGCCTTTTTCCTTTTGTTTACCTCGCAGCGGTTCGCAGCCCAGACCAGATGCTCATCGAGATGATAAAAGTGAAGAAAATTTTCCCATCTAGCTTGCTTGGTGATTCGAGCGTGCGCAGGAGCGCATGAAACTGCAGAGTCGTTGCCGCGAAGTTTCGCGCACAGCACGATGCCGCCACGCAACACTGCAGCTGAAAGAACGAAAGAAAGAAAGAAAGGTTATGTACAAAAAGCTCACATACATGATAGGTGGTGCTAAAGGTTTTTGCAAGGTGGTTTACACGCTAGTCGTATTGTCCAATTGCCATCACAGCATTTTTAGTTTTAACCAAACAAAAGCATGCCATGATTGGATTCCTTAGCCACGAAAGGCTTCTTTTTTCTCATGCTACATAAAATTTCTATGCATCTAAATCTAATGACGATTGTCGTGCTGCTATAACAGAAGCGGCTAGCTCTTCCAAAGAGCCATGATTAACGCACTAGTGACCTTTTGATCTAGCTTTTATTATTTTCTCCTCTCTCACTGGCATCATGTCATGTGCATCCTGCGCTAGTACTAGCACGACTAGTGAACCACATTCTACTCCTGAAACTGCAGAGAATAATGGAAGCACCGGGCACACGTCTCGATGCATTCTCACCGGATCCAAGGGATATTTGATCATGCCATGACTTTGCTCACTTCAAGGTGGTCTTCGAGGATACAATCAAAATTGCCACCTACGAATGCTAAGAAAAGGTTACTAGCTTGACTTCACAAGGGTCAGCAGTGCTAGCCACAAATATGCAGAAGAACTGCATTCAATCTTGCCATGACAGGCAAGCAAGCAAAAGAAAAAAAAACTCCCTCTTGTTATTTCTGATGCACTGAATTCTTGCTTCAAGAGTTTCAGCCATACAAAAAAAAACTTGCTTTCAAATCTCAACAGTAGTTGGTAGTATGGCACAACAATATATAGCAAAGCATGCACAAGGTGCTTTCTTCAGCCATGGTAGAATTGTGGCAATAGGATAATGAATAGTGCGTCGGAATCATTGATGTTTTGTCAAACATAACTTTGCCTGCGATGCAAGCATCATTCCAAAGTTCGTTAACGAGGTGAACTTCGTGCTTCAGTATTAATTAAGCACATGGTCCAACAAAATACCCTCCCTACCTGAAAAAAACTCTCTCAACCGGGGAAGAGGAATACTTGCTAGTGCAGCAAGCCAGCAACCAAGAAACTTCTGATGAACAATGCTCCATGACCAGAGTAATGGCCTTTGTTACTAACCAAATCTTCTCAATTGACGAAACAAAATGAAAATATACTCAATATATTGACTAATGTAGAGAACTGGCTTAAACATGAACGATAGTAACAAAATAAAATATACTTATAATAAAGAAACTTTTGGGAAGTTCAGGCTCGATTTGGGAGGATGTGCCCTCCCTTCCGATTTGCAAAAAGATGCCTTTTTTCTCCATTTTCTAAGTTGCGGTAATCAGGATAGCTGGACAATCATACATGGGTACCAGAAAACGCAATACAGCCATGCCCTTTGAGAACGTCATCAACTTTGCCTGCTATGCCCATCTGTTTCCTTTTCTGCTGCCTATGGCACTAGCCGTCTGTTGCATTCCTTTGTCTTCTCTGTCATGTGAACCAGCGTGAGGCTGTTCCAGACTTCCAGTGCAGTGCCTTTTCTACTTCAAAATGTGAATTCAGCATTTCACATTATTGAACGGGTATGTGAGAACATTTGAGCATTCACCAGTGTCTTGTAATTTCCAAGCACAAAAAGAAGCACTTTAAGCTGAAGACACTAGAGGTAATACTGGCAGATTTGCACTTGTCGAGAGCTCCCAAGAGTGTATTGTACAAGGAAATCACAAAACTACACAAAGATACTAGAATCTAAAATTTCAGCAATTTGGAAACAAATTAGTTCAGACTATAACACACGACCCAAGTTGGCCATCAAAACAAAGATATGACATGTTGCATACGAGCTAGAGTGAGGAACAATTAAGCATATGGGCAAAGGTTATTAAGATGGTAAGGCAAGGCAAGGCGACTCACCCCCTCACACCTTTTAAGCGGTAAGGCGTGAAGCGAGGTGACGTTTTACACACATCCTAAGACACTAAAGTAGCAAATAAAATGAGCATGTTAGCAGCAGTGCAACACATATGTACCTTGTTATTGCCAATTCTTAAGCCCATGTAGCACCCATCCCCCTTTCCAATTGCTCTTCTCCCATGTAGCATCCATCTCCCTTGTATCTATTACCATCTATTGCCATCTCTTTCAATTATCCATGTTAGCTCAGTGGCAACAGATGGCAGTAGATATAAATACAGACTGAGTGTGATACCAGTGAGGAGGGAGTGGGCTGGCTTCGGCCCAACCCAGCCCACTCCACTCCTCACATAACCTTCTGCGCACACCGCCGCCCCAACTCATGCCTCCCTTCCCCTGCCTTCTGTGCACACCGCCGTCGCCCAGCGCCGCCGCTCCCTCGGCCACACCTCGCCTTCCCCGTCGCCCTGTTGCTGCCGCTGAGATAGGGATGATGCTTGCTGGGCGACGGGGATAGGCTGGAGAGGATGTCGAGACAGGAGCGGCGAGATGGAGGCGCCGCCGCCTAGGGTTCCAGGTGAGTTTTCACCCTTCTCTCTCTGGTTTAGCCGCCGCCTTAGTCACGCACGCAAGACGGGGCAACGCCTTGCTACCCTGGGACCGCCTTACTGCTTAGGCGACGAAGCAATTTTCTCAAACATTGCCAATCCTAACATAAGCTGACACTTCTATGAGATGGTGAACGCAAAATGGGGAAAATCAAGCTCAATTTTTACGTTAAATTCTAGAGAATTCTTTTCTTTTTCAATCAGCTCCTACTACTTGTATTGACTACCGATAAAGATAATCATGTTTCATAAAATAGATGGACTACCGATAAAGATAATCATGTTTCATAAAATAGATGGAGAACAACCAATTAATTTCACCCTCTTTCAATCCTAGATTTTTTTTCAGAAACAGTTGATTCCGAGGATTATTCAATTTGATGCACTAGAATGAAGCTTCTCAATCAGTTAAGCTTAATCACCTTAGTTGCATCCAGCAAAGGGGAATGAATTAAACTAAAGAAGCAGCAAATACAGGTGTGCAAAGTAATGGTGAAATACTTATGTTTGACATTATTGTTGTCAAATAGTGATCTTAAGTTTTTGTACTATTTGAAATGAAGTTAAATCATTCCCTGACCAGCTCAATTCAGAATTTCACTTGGATTGGTCGATGAATGAGGCCTCTCATTTATTCTCATACAAAAAAAAAGGCAGGATTTCGAAGCTTCTTTTCCTACAAAATCCCCAGAGGCTAACTACTACCAAACATATTTGGATTTGGAATTGTAAATGTTGCTTTTACACATCAATTTAACTAGCAGTAGCACATCATACAAAATACCGATTAAAGCAACTACACTTTAGCAATATGGCAATACTTTGATATCGTGATTGCAAATGTGACAGATTTGGATTCGTAAATGTTGCTTTTACACATTAATTTGACTGATAGTAGTACATCATATAAAATACCAACAAAAGGAACTACAATTTAGTCATATGGCAACAATTTGCTAGCATTAACATGATCACTCGGAACACATGCCAGGTTCCGATCAAAACATGTACCGTTGTACTATAATATTCGACGCCAGAGCACATAACTCAATACTGCAATGCAGTATCAAAATTTTCAGACATCAGCATCACAGCTACCAAAAGTAAACAAATTTCAGAGTGCATTTGGATCTCTCACACATCTCATTTTAAACGATGCAGCAAGTCCAGGATTGGCCCAGAAGACTCAGCCTCTGCAGCGAGCTCTTTCACCATCACCTCCGCAGCCCTCAAGTCCTCCCGCACCTCTGTATTCAACACAAGGTGGGAGAAGTGCTCGTCCAGCACCAATCCCAGCGCCCTGGCCACCGCCCCAAAAGAGGGCACGCTGGCACACTGCTCCAACCCCAGCATCCCCGCTGCCTCCCGGCACGCCTGCGCCTCCGGGAACCTCTGGTACTTCCCTATCCACTTGGTGAGGTACCTCATCAGCCTGACCACCTCCTCACCATCCAGCTCGGCCACGGCAGCACCAAGAACCACAGTGTCCACATCACCCGACGCGAACAGGTAATGCAGGCACACCTCCGGGGAGGTGAAGTCGTCGTGCCCCATCATGAGCAGCAGCGCCGCCCGCTTGGCAGCGGCATTGACCTTCTTCCCGGCGCCCTTCTCTCCGCACCTGTTGACGGCGAGCACCGCGGCGTCCTTCCACCTGTTCTTAACATCCACCATGGCGTCGTAGGCGTCATTGGAGGCCGGCGAGAGGAAACATTGGAGCGCGGCGAGGAGCTCGGAGGAGCGGAGATCGGCCGCCTGGCGGAGGACGGCGCAAACGAGGTCGGGGCGGCCGGCTTGGGAAAGCGACGATAGGAGGTCCGGCGGGGGGTGGGGGAGGAGGCGGGAGTGGGCGAGGGCGAGAAGGACGTCGTACTCGGCGAGGCGCGCGGCTCGGGAGGCGACGAGGGAGGCGAGGGTAGCGGGGAAGTACGGGGCGAGGGAGCGGATGGCATCGGGGAGTTTGGGGGCGGGGGGCGGGAGGGAGAGGGAGTGGGAGAGGGTGGTGAGGAAGGAGGCGAGGAGGGTGCGGAAGCGCGGGAGGGAGAGGGTAGCAGAAGAGGAGGAGAGGGAGGCGGAGAGGAAGGAGGCCGCGGTGGCGAGGGCGGGGTCGGCGGGGGAGAGGG
Source organism: Dendrocalamus sinicus (assembly GCA_036346575.1). NCBI lineage: Eukaryota > Viridiplantae > Streptophyta > Magnoliopsida > Poales > Poaceae > Dendrocalamus > Dendrocalamus sinicus. The sequence continues at coordinate 781,368 of CM070641.1, forward strand.
ACCAGTCGGAGGGCGGGATCGGGGTGGGGAGCGCGGAGGAGGTGGCAGGCGGCGGCGCGACGCCGGGGGTGAGGACAACGGGGTGGGCGGCGGAGGAGGGGGTGGAGGTGGGGGAGGGGCTGGTGATGGCGGCGAGCAGGGTCATGGTGCCGGCGCGCGGGGCGAGAGAGAGGAGAGGGAGGGGTTTGGTTAGGGTTTGGGGAGGGAGATGGATCCATTGATACATCAGAAATGACGGCGCATGCCATGCGACAACTTGGGTGGGCCTTTATGGGCCGTGAGAATTATCATTTTGGGCCCTGCCAGGTGCCACACGAGGAACATCTCATCTGATTGCCACAGGTTCAGATTCCGCCGCTTGATGGTGCTAGTGTTAGATGCAGCATTTTCAAAAGAAAGATGCACACATTTGCACACAAAACTAAACCATATTTTTATATATATATATATATATATATATATATATATATATATATATATATATATATATATATATATATATATATATACACACACACGTATATGTATATTAATATGTATGTATTCAGTATAGTACAATTATTTCTTGCAGGAATGCCATTCGCTGCATACGTCTTGGTGTGTGCTACGATACGAATACGATCGAGCTCTGCTTCCTTGAGTGGCTAGAAAGAAACGTCGGGGTGGACTAGTGCGACGATCCAATTCCGACGGAGCCGGTGACAACCCTGTTGGACGATGCGCCCTTGCCGCAGAGGAAAGCCATGATCGCATCGGATCGCCTGACGATTCTGTTGCAGAGGGAGCCCAGCAGCATGCCGGAGATGGGCGCGACGATGTAGATCCAGATGGAGGTGTACCTGCCGAGCACAATGGCAGGGCCCAAGCTTCTCGCAGGGTTCATCGACCCTCCTGATACTGGACTGCGCAACAAGATGCATACGAAGATGTTATTACGATCCAGCAACAGCCTGGTATAAGATGATAAATTACATTAAACTGAGCAACGCTCAACGAATATTTGCTAATCCATAGATGATTGCATTAAACTGGGAGGAGCTTGCATGATTCGTTCAGTAGAGTACCCAATGATGAGACCCAGGGTGCCGACAGCACCTCCAATGGCGAGCCCTCCTAATGTCTGGCTCTGCATTTGCATATACCAACCCAACATTCAGTCAGTTCTTTGCATGTCACTCGCCTGACAAAACAACAAGATAGCCTGAAATCTGTCTCTTTTGGACAGTAACAAGTACGCACGACTGAACCCTGGGCTACGGTGGCGATGACGATCATCAGGACAGCGGAGCCGAGAAACTCCATCAGAAACGGTAGCTTTGTATGTCCGATCATTGGAACGGTCCCGTAGAAGTGCACCTCCTGTGGCTTCATGATCCCATTCACTGACAAGCATGCAAGCACTGATCCTCCAATCTGAACCATCACGTAGAAAGGCAGCTGCAAGCATACACATCAAAGTTCAGGTGTTTTAAGTACGTACACTGGCATTGCAACGAGATTACCCGATCAGACTGCTTCCAAAAAGGAAATTTCAGGTGATTTGCAGAGTGTAGGTGTACCTTGGTCCAGGGGGTGTACCGGAAGACGGTGAAGGTGATGGTCACGGCAGGATTGAAATGTGCCGGGCCGATCCAACTCAGGACAAATGCGACAGTAAGAGCAACGGTGAGGCATACTATGGGAAACGTCAGTGTGTGGTACATCTCCTGCATCAGCGCCGCTACGCAAGACCAGAAAACCACCAGGAACGACGCCAAACCCTCCACTATCAGCTACTCAGTTAGCCAGTTTCATATATGCATTGCAGACATTTCAGAAAGTGAGAGTTAAAACCAGCACTACGAGAGCCTTAGATTAGACCGAAACTGTTGTAAACAATCTCAATTCTCATCTCGTTCTGTATGTAACATAGATGCAGGGAAGGATACGAATGCACGCATGTATCTGTCTCCAGTATGAAATGCATGTACCTCCCGTATGAAATGGCCAATGACTAGACCTTTGGTGACATGATCAGCAGCCGGTAGCTCCTGACCATGGCAAGCCTGCTCTAAATCCTGTCCGTTCCCCGCGACACGCTCACCGTCGACGCTGCCAACGACGATGTCTTTCCCGACGCGATGATCCATTGTCATTTCAGGGTACTACTACTGTTCTTCCTTGTGTTTACTTCACCCTCCAATAATCTGCTTCTTGAACAAGTGCAGATTAATCTGGACCATATGTAAATGGTTGGCGCAACCGTGCCGCCACACACACACTCTTGGCATGTCAAAACTGAAAGAGATACGTGCTGAATCAACTGAATTAACCATCCATGTGTTGCGCTCGCTTTGTGTGCCCTCCCGAATTCTTGGTGGATCGAACGAGAAGCGGTTAATTGGTTCTTCAGGTTAATCCTTGACCTTGTCGATCAGAAGAAACCGTACAAAAATTGCCATCGTGTTTGTCCGCACAAAGGTGATAGATCGCTTGCGTCTCTCTTCTTTCCGTTGGGTTGGTAGGCATAGATTTCTAATACCTCACGTTTGGGTTTGGGACTCCTGGTGTTATCCTTTTAGGGCCGATGTTGATGTTCTTATTGTAACTTTTCGAGGCTGGTGTATTTATCTTCTCCTTAAAATAAATGGCAGAGCTCCTGCTTTTGGTTTCCACAAAAAAAAAACTCACGTTGCAATTCGGATTTCGGAAGCAGATTTGTTGCTGTTCGTTGATTCTGAAATTTCTCCAATCAAGAAAACAATGGAAGCCAAACTAGAAGATTAACAGATTTACTAAGGGAAGGGAAGGAACTGACGGACACAATTGGAATTAGTTGTCTAGGAAAGTACATAGCGAGACTGATGAAATGGAAAAGTACTTTCCTAGACACCAATTCCAACCATCTTCGGCAATACTACTTCCATTCCCCGTAAACCATCTCATCGTCGAGAGGGAAGTTTTCTAAATCTTGTGTATGATGTTGTTGTCGCCTAAGGACTAGAGCCTACGACCTTATATAGAGCGCGATCTACATGAGCACTTTTGGAAAACCATTTTCGCTTAAAACCATACGTAGAAAACAGCTTGCTCTTAGTCATGGTATTACGAAAACAGTTGAAGAAACCAACTGGTGTCTGCAAAACCACGTTAGGAAATTGTTGGCGCCCATTCACTGCACAAACAGTTCAAGAAACAATTATCAGCTGCAGAACCACGTTAGAAAATTATTCGTGTATTATTTTCCTATATGAACTGATAACGCTACGTTCCAAATGGCATCACCTTTAATGGGATCTACGAATAAATACTTAGAAGTTGGGAAACAAACAAAGTAATTAGAAGAGCACATATAGTGATAATGGATCATTTAGTACTAAAGTGCGCCTCCGCCTCGCTCCCAGTGTCGGCACTCGTTCGTGTCCCTTCAGACCCAGCACTGCCGCCTCCGAGGCTGGGGTATTGAATAAATATTATTATTTTCTTGCACTTTCTTGTACTGGCGGCGGTCGAGGCGGCGTCGTGGTGGTCAAGGGAGGCTGCGCCGTCGGCCCAAACCCGGTGCCGAGGAGGGCGGTGGCGGCGCGGTGGTGGAGGGCGTCGACGGCGGCGCCTAACCCTAGCTGCTGGTGAGTGGGGGAGAGAGAGAGAGTGAGAGGGAGGAGTTTTTGGGGAAGAAAAAAGACGCACGGGGGTTTTCTGCAAGGTGAATTAAGTGATAAGTACAGATATTTATGCATTTTTAAGAGAGTTCATAGAGTATAAGTGGCAAGAACGCAGCAGCAAATAAAACATTTCTTTTTTTGTGCAGAGCCCTAACTGTTCGGACTATCGTTCCACTTGCGGCAATTGTTCTGCCAAATAGTTGTAATGACAAGAAAAAAAATCCTACTGTCACCTCGGGAAGAAATTTTGCTTTAGTTGAGAAGCCCAGCACTCGTCTTGCTGAAGCCGTGTGTGTCTGATTTTTGTCGGCGCTGGCATCTTCTCCAATAAATAAATAAAAATTTCGATGTAACTTAGCTTTTATACTGCAATGCAATTGCCGAACGAATCCAGAAGGGATCAGATGCGAAATGAACCGTGCTGGAGCTCCACACGCAAAGGCAAGCACGCGAAAAATCTTTCCAGCGTTTGATCAAGCAATGGATAACGTAAAAAAGCTACATGATCAGGCTATGATGGGAGACATCTCCCTTTGAGACGCAAAGAAAGCAGGTATAATTGGCGGCCTTTCTTATGGTCACATCATGACCAGGCCGGCCAATGAGACAAAAGGCTTTTTACACACACAGAAAATGATCTAATGATCTATTGTTAGCAGCAAGCTTTCGACTGTGCTATCTGAAACAGTTTTTTTCAGACGTAGTGAGAGATTTAGCTAATGAAGTCTCAGAATATTCAGCCATCAAATCCAGAAATGACACATAAACCTTTCGTACACGGAGAACAAGATAAGATTGATGACTGAACGGTCGAATTGTTTAATCTGAAGCAAAGTACACCATAACAGAGTCCAAAAATACGAAACATTAAGCTAATAGCTTGTCTAGTCATAAATGATAGAATCATAGTCAGAAGCAGATCGGACTAAAGAGAAACAAGGTGATTGATTACCTGGTCAGGTTCAAAAGGAAGGCATTTAAACATCGAAAATGTGGTCAGAAATGAAGTACTGAACACAGAAATTAAGGGTCTAGCTTTTCAGACATGAAGAATGGGATCTTTACTTTATATCATGTACAATCCATTCCTCAGAGGAAATGTCTCTTTTTTTCTCTTTTTTTTTTTTTGGCCTCCTTTTGCTTTTGATACATTCACAAAACATGGGAAGGGGAAACGTGAATGAGAAGAAAATTTGTCCTCCTTTTTCAGAACAACACACAAGATTGAAATGGAAAAGGAACTATGTCAAGAGCTTAGTATATGAGCGCTTACACCAGTCACTCGGTCCTGTCAAGGCCTGGACCGGCATCACCAGTCTACTTCCATTGCAAAATACGGCGGTCACCTGAAGCGACTTCATGCGAAAGAAGCCCGGCGCTGCAAATGCCTCAAGCTCTGCTCCATGCTGACCTTCACCATCTCAGCAAGCATCTTCTTAGCTTTCCCACCACGGTCGTCTCCATCTATTTGTGAAGCAATGTTGCTTACAATGTTCTCAAGTGTGTCGGCCTGCAGCTTTGATCTTGAATATGGTGAGTTCCGCAACAAGTCAAGAAGAACATGAGCCTTCACTCTAGACTTGGGTGTACCATGGACTGTGAGCTCAAGAAGACCGGGAATTGCCCCTTCATTTAGAATGAGATCTCTATATTTACTGCGATCACTCTCACACATTGTTAGGAGTGCTCCCACGGCATGCTCTCTACCTTGAACAGAACCTTCCTCGAGTACCTCCACAATGGTGAGCACTCCATCTTCCTCGGAAGTCAAGGCCACTCGACCTTGATCAAAGGCAAGCAATGACTCCAAAAGGGCACAGCATTTGTCAGCTGTTTTGGAGGACCTCTTGCCACCTTTCAGTAACTCTATTAAAGGGGGAATAGGTTGAACAGAAAGGATGATTTGAAGGTTATCTGTAATCGTGGAGAGGTTGTAAAGAGCCATCACTGCATCATTCTTGGCTTGTGGATTCCCTTCTTTGAGGACCTTAACAAGGAGAGGGATTGCTCCAGAAGCACTTATAATAGGTTTATTGGTAGATGAGGCTGAGAGCGTAAGGAGAGCAGCAGTCGCATACTCCTGTAAGTTTAGATCACTTGATTGCAAATAACCTAGAAGTGGCTCAAGTGCACCAGCATCCACTATCTTGATCTTATTCCTGCATAGATGAAACGATCCAAGTTTAGAAACAACACGCATCATAAACAGTCCTCATCAAGTTAAATATTGCTGACACACATTACTAAGCCGCTGACCACATTTCAGATAAAACATCATTTCAAACTGAGAACATTTTAGCAAATAAAAGCCGAGTTCTTTTGGGTTTAAAGTTGGCTTATACTTGCACTGTCTACAGTAACTAGCTTTTAAACGGTGCATTTTTCAAAACAGGGCCAATAGGAAAAGTATAGTAAAAAGTGTACTGAGTTCAGCTATACCAGCCAAAATCACATGCGATTATTTTCCTCTACGTACTGCCTCTCGCGAACAGTCAGAATTCAAATATTTAAACCATAAACCATTAGCCCAAAAGAACCTACCCAAAGATGTGCTCATACTTCTATCGAGGAAGACCATGTTACTCTCATTGTATCGTATATACATTAAATTAGGCTGAAATAGCATAAATTGGCCATCAAAGTGAATGCTAACAAAGTCCACACTCAGATGAAGGAATTAGCTGTAGATTATCACCTCAATGTCTTAATACATGAATTATCACTAGCAAAAGCAAGACATTTCGTCATGGATGAACTATGCAGAGATAAACTGGAGCAAGTACAAGGTCCACAAAGGGTGACCCTAGTATACTGCTGGACTCCGACAAAACAGTGTCAGGCCAATCCACAGTTAGGCCAGCTATGGCAGAGATCTAAATTGAAGGCTCTGCAACTACTAGGATAGTACCCAAAGGGCATTGAAGGTTTTAAGTATGCATCTTACACTAAGATGGACGCCATGATGAGATTATAAATGTTGCTGATTTGAATATTACTGCTTTAAGTCTGATTCATGTTGTGAAAGGAGTACCATAAATGTGAGATATGGGCAGCTACACCATCTAAAACACCCCACACATGTCCAGAGGTGAGGAACTAGAGGCCTTAGATAAAATTTAATGTCTTAAAAATCCTTATCGTTTCTCTGCTAGTGCCCAGAAAGCACCATAACGTCTAAAAGGGATGTACTAGATACGATCTCTCAAGACAAGAACTTGATTCTCTAACTGTTGGAACAGTTAATCCCACTAGAACCAGTGGCAATCAATAGAAGTCATCAGATTCTTGACAAATTAAAGAATTGTCTGAACACCACAGTGGTGCCGAATTTACCGCTTGTCTATCCTTGTTTTGCTTCTAATACTTGAGAAAAGAAAGGGGGCACAAGAGGGAAACAATTCTGAATTCTGGTACATGGCACCATACTTGTCTGACTCCACCTTTATCCACAGGTTGGTATTGAGGCGCCTACCAAGAACCATGAGGTCGACATGCTTGGATATATCTCAAAACAAATTAGGTCACGGCATGTGCACAAAATTCCTAAAAGGAAGTATGGGGTAACTGTATCTTGACCAACTGCAGTTGAAAAAAGGGGAGAAATATTAGGCAGCCCAAGAAACCTTTCACAAAGAAAACATTTTTTCCAAGTTCCTGATGTTAGATTTTTCTCAGAAGCAGACAACCAGGGTAGGGTGGTTGGCAGCCTTAGGTCAGCTTACAAATCAGACCAACTGTTTCTTCCAACATCTAAACCAACCGTTTCCTTTGCTTCCCTCTTGCTGCCATTTCCAAGAAATCTACACCACATTCTAGGGATCGCAGATTAGTTGAAGGGTCACTGGAACAAAAACTCTTTGCTACCAGCAAATACTCTGCGATTCGCTGCGCGCCTAAAAAAGCAAGATGATGCCTCGTTACCTATTAGATGGTGATGGTGATAACTAGCAAGAAAATCAGGTGCGAATTTATCCTAGCCGGTTTCTCAGAATATGCTTGAGAATATATGCGCGATTACTGAGTTGCAATAATCAAGGGCCTATCTTCAGTTTGCATCATGGTAAAAACAATCACACATCATAGTAATACAGATTTACTACCGATGGCTGAAGAATTAAACTACTAAACTTTACCCAACCACACAACCCTCCAATCTTTCAGGTACAGAGGAGGACCACAAAAGGAGGGATTTAATTTATCTTCTATTTCCTGATCGAACGAAAAAAAATTCAGATTAATAAGTCGCCATGATTAAACAATCGGGACGAATTGTACTACCAAAATCAGTTCAATAACTGGCAATTAAATAGGCCCGTACTAGAACTAAACGATGAAAACTGCGACTTTTCCTAGGATTCGGCACACTTGCACCAAAACAACCAATCAATCGAAGAGAAGGTTACGAATTTAGTGGAAAAAGGAGAAAACTTTAGAAAAATCACCAAAGCAATTGGGCCGCCGAACGAAGCAAAGATTACCGAATTATCGAAAAGGGAAGTATGCCAAAGACTTGATTTTTTTAATGAAAAAACAAACATTCAGACTTAGGAGCATAGAGCAAGGCAAGGAAGGGTTCGGCCAGGTTCCCCACCTCTCGTCCCTGACGGCGAGGTTGAGCAGGGCGAGGAGCGCGGCCTCCCCAGCGTCCGGGGCGCCGGAGCGGAGCATGGCGACGAGGGGCTCGACGGCGGCGGCGAGCTTGCGTCGGTGCCTAGAGGAGGACCGGGTGAGGCGGCGCACCTCGCGCGCGGCTTCGACCTCTCCGGAGCGCACCCGGTCGACGAGCGCCCGCAGCGCCGCCGCCTCCGAGGGTCGCTCCGCCGCCGCCACGGACGGGCCCGCCTCCGGCGACTCCATCTCCACGGGGTGGGTTGGGCTTTGCTGGGCGGCGTCTCCCTCTCCCTCTCCTTGTCTCTCTCCCTCGCGCGCTCGCTCGCTCTCTTTTGGAGAGAGGAGAGGGGAGGTGGGTTGATCCATCGTCTTATTAGAGGAGGGGACGGGGTTGACGACGTCACGTGACGGCGACGGCGACGGCGACGGGGCCGTCAGTTGCCTCCCCCTTTCCGTTCCGTTGGGTTTCTCTCTCATTCTCCCTTGCTTGCTTGCTTTCTTTCTTCCTTTTTTCTTGCTCTCATCAAGCGCTGTTTCTGGCGTGGACATGGCGAACCGCTACGGCCCACATGATAGCTATATTATCTAGGGGATGCTGAGCAGTGAAGCTATCAGCCATGGATGCAGGTGGTGATGCTGATCGAGATCATTCCAAGTGGTGCACAAGCAGGAGCGTAGCCAGTAGGTAGGCTTTAATAGACTAGAGTCCACGCTCCGGTATCTATAATTCTGTCTCTCCAGCTAGTCTTTATAGTTCTTATTTCAATATTCTGTAAGAGGTTACATTTTGTGAGATAGAACGAGAGAGTTATGTGTTAATTGAAGAAAATGATATTGTAAAATTTTATATATCAATTTTCATTACGAAATGATATCTCTATATACTATATTTGATGATTGAGGATGAATCGATGAATGAGAGGAATATCTAACTAAGAAACAGTGAGTCGAATTGAGAGAATAAATTTGCTTTTTTTATTTATCTAATTTATGATTGATTTTAGTCTAAAATTATGGTGATTGTGAACTTTGTATGCATGATGCATAAATTAACTTGTTTGTGACAAATTAGCCATATTTAGGTTAGTCCCAAATAAAATTGCCATGCATCCGCCATTGCCAGCATGTACGGACCGTGAGTTTGTGTATGAGACCAATAGAACCAATGTAGGCCATAACGCCGTTGATCATGCGTGTATTGATCTACAATGTTAACGTGGATAGCTAAAGAAGCTTTGATCTACGAACCCCTCTTTCCTTTTTATTTTAGCTTTGCCACTGTGCACGAGCGTGACAAGGCCCTTTCAAATAAGGATGTGACCGTGGAATGGTTAAAACTGCCTGTCATTGATGTAAGTAAAGATTTGAGCATTAAGGTAGTTAGCTAATACTGTAGCGGAAACAAAACGATGAGAGGGGTTTCGTTTGGTGATGCATGCCACGCGTAGCTAAGACGGCGAGACGGCAGGCAGCGAGCGAGCTAAAAAAACACACTTGCGAATGCGAATCATGACCTACGCGCTCAATTAGAGCATTTACAATACAAGATATTTATATATAAGTGTTTAAAGAGAGAAAATATAGCCACATCATCAAGCATCCATGCAAAAGTTATTTTCTCCAATGCAAGCATCTCTTCCATAGATACTTAGATGCTATATTATCTATTAATAGATATAGTTATACACATAAACATCTACTAAACACCGGTGCTTATTTAAGCATCGATATTTCAAAATAAACACTTTATCTATTCTATATGGTAAAAACAATTAATTTTTTTATTATTAAGCATCTTTCTAAACGCTGGCCTACCGTACGTAGCTCGCTCCCATCCTCATACAGTTGCCGACCAATTCGATCCTAACCGATCCATCACACTATCACAGCGTGGAGCCGAGCAGCGAAGTCGCACTGCAGAGACGAGACACGTAACGCTGCACGCAGGAATTTCTATGGATCATGGCAATTAAGCTTGAAGAATTATGTGAAAAGATATAAAATAACATTATAATAAACTATTACAAATTTACATAGTGGTTATTTGATTTTACAAATATTGCATTTTATTTGAATGCTTTCTGAATTTTTTTGGGAAACGGTAGTACCGTGTTTTAGTACGGTCATACTATCGGGCGGTAGTACTGCAGCATGGTATCAATCGTACCGCTAGGCAGCAATTCTCATTTTTACTTGTCGGTAGCTAATTCATATAGGTTCAGTTGCGAGGTGCAAGGTGCAATAGTACTTAGCATGTGGGAGCAGTAATACCGGCCTAGTTGAGCTTTTTGGGGGTTTTTTAGAAAATTGAGTTATGGATTGAGTTGAGTTGATCTAGGACAGTGTATTAATGTTGCATAAAGCATATTTTGACCAACGTGGGTTAAGTTGTGAAGAATTTATGTCTGAAAATGATTTCTTTATCTTTGGATGTGTAGGGTCGCTTGGTGTCAACCACAGTCACGGCGAGGATTGGGGCTACGCTCATGGAGGAGCCGAGCACAGAAGGATCGAGGATGCCGGGTGAGGTGGTGAGCTCAAGCATGACACGAGAAAGGGGGGATTTGTTAAAGACGAGTTCGAACAGCGAGGTTACACCATGTGATTTGGTCAGCCCAAGTGAGGTGTGGTCTGTTGGAACCGGAACGAGAAAGACTTGCTGGCACATGGCAAGCCAGTGGTGCAACAATACATGGCAAGTATGACGATTGTTCGTAATAGAAGATGAAGACCAGGTTAAGAAAGGATATTTTGCTAGTTTAGCCAAAATACCGGAACTACCTTGATCAAAACCGCGACGCTTGTGAGAGCAGTTTAGATCAAGGATAAGTTGGTTTGATCAAGATGGATCAAGGATAAGTTGGTTTGATCAAGATGGATCAAGGCTAAGGACTTAGCAGATTCGAACTTATGCGCTTTGAAAAGTATGCATAAGTGAACATATGTGAGTAAAATCTGTGCATGTGGGATTATCGGGTTTTCCCCATTATGTTAAGTGGATAGTATCTATATGGCTAGCTAACCCATCTATTTAAGGGGTGGGATAGAGACTTGTTGTTAACCGTCTAACCTACATTTCTTGTGCTTTCTTGTTTAGAGTTAAAATTTAAGAGTTGAGTACTTAGTGTGTTCTTTGTCCTTTAAAGTGGAGTGGTTATAAAACATTTTGGGTTTTGTTAAATATCATCCGGATGTTTTCTTTCTAACTATCATCCAGATTTAGGATCGTTGGATTAGAGATCCAATGGCTATGAATTCTTCTCCCTCTCCTTGAGTTTTACCCCATCCCCTTTGAAAAAAATCTCCCCCCTTCAAAAACAAGGAATCTCTTGATTTCTAATCCAAGGTCACAAATTTGGATGATAGTTAGAAAAAAATATCCGAGTGATGTTTAGACACTCCCAAACATTTTAAGTGGTGCATGAGCGGGACAAGGCCCTTTCAAATAAGTATGCGACCGTCAAATGGTTAAAATTGCTTGTCATTAATGTAAGTAAAGATTTGATTAGGTCCCACTTATTTCGATTTTAGTTTCTAATTTACTATTCCTTAATTTCGTTTTTTCCTGATTTTTTAATTTTTTGAGGATTTTCTTTGTTTTTTCGTATTCCTTTGCATTTTTCATAATTGCTCTTTTGTTTTTTAAATTTAATTACGCTAAAAACTATCAGTTGCTATAGTATAAAATAAACTAGCTACAATTAAAAAAAACCGAACTGAGCAGAAACAGAAACGATGAGAGGGGTTTCGTTGGGTGATGCATGCCATGCCTAGCTAAGACGGCAAGTCGACGGACAGCGAGCGAACTAAAACACACACTTGCGAATGACGTACGCGCTCAGCTCCAAACCTACCACCACCATACGTAGCTCGCCACCAACCTCATACAGTTGCCGACCAAATTCGATCGGTCACTATTATTAACCGATCCATCATCACAACGTGGAGCCGTGATAGCGAAGTCGCACCGCAGCGACGAGACACGTAACATTTCAGATGGATCATGGCAATTAAGCTAGCCTCAGCAACATTTCAGATGGATCGTTTACAGATCGGTCGCTGTGCAGATGACGGTGCCGATCGATGTTAGCTATCTGCTGGATGAATCTGCGACCACACAGTTGCATCCATTGCTTGTTAATTATCTGGATTGGAATTAATACTATCTTAGAGCTGGGAACTAACTGTATATAATGTGTATAGGGGTGGCAACGAGCCGAGCCGAGCCGAGCCGTGGAATCTAGGTTCGGTTCGGCTCGACTTGGTTAGGGTATCAAGCTTTTTTGTGGACTCGGTTCGGCTCGTGATGCGGCTCGAGCCAGCTCGAGCGGGCTCGCGAGCTAACAACCACCGAGGGGAACCGACGGCAAGAAGACGAAGGCACGGCAACCACCGAGTCATCGCCAGGCGACCACCCCACCGCAAGCAAGCGACCACCACCAGACCCAAACCCTAACCCTTCTCGCAATCACCAGTAAAGGTAAACCCCACAAATCACCATCCATGTACTACATTCATGATTCATCCATTATAGCCAACATTGAACTAGAAACCATAAGCATCCATCCTCAGTAGAACACATGGAACCAATCAACCAATCCAAGCATATCACCAGAGGTAGAAGAGGGGAGAAGAGGCTTACCGAATACCGACGAGGACGGCGGCTGCGTGCGACCGCCGGGCGCCGGCCGAGCCCCTAGCTACCACCGGCCTCCCAGCCTAGCACCAAATCGGCCGGATCTGGGGAAAAAGCACCAAATCGGCCGGATCTGGCCATAGCTCACCGGGCGGCGCCGAGCGGCAAGGAGGGAGCGGTCGGGCCGTGACTCACCAAGCAGCGCCGACGGGCAAGGAGGCGCGGGAGAGGGGGAAGCCGCACCGTGCGATGCAGCGGCGTGAGGAGGAGCCGAGGCGCGGCGACGGGTTGAAAGGAGTTCGGGAAGGAGAGAGAGAGGGCCGAGCGTAGGGGAGCGCGGAGGCCGGAGACCGGAGTAGAGGCCGGCGCGGAGGAACCGAAGAGAGGCGTCGGCCGGGGCAAGGAAATAGGGAGAGGGAGGGGGCGCGTCCGCGCGTGAGTGGAGAGACCGAGAGGGAGAGAGAGAGAGAGAGAGAGAGAGAGAGAGGAGAGCCGAGTGGGGGAGGCCGCCAGGCGCCCAGGCCGGGAGCAGGGTGCCGGGGTAGCGTAGAAGGGCCATTGGGCCATCATGCAGTTGGGCCGAACCAAGCTGGCTCGCGAGCTGGCTCGGGCTCGGCTCGTTTAGATCCCGAGCTTTTTTGCTGGCTCGGCTCGGCTCGTTTCATCCACGAGCCGAGCCAAGCCTTCACGAGTCTGAGCCGAGCCCGAGCTTTTTTTGCCAGCCCTAAATGTGTACTCGGAACTGTACACTCTTGTAGATTGTAGTAGTACTGTTGTTCCCAATCAGTCTCACCACAGCGCATGCTTTTGTCTTAGTTTTTGGGAGTACCGGCTGGCTGAATCAGACGATCCATCGATCGATCGATCAATCAAGACAGCGAAGGCTAACTGCTGGTACTGCCCGTGGATCCATATCTTTCCTTTACTTTTGAGAATCGACCTAGTCCATCCAGTTAAGATGTACGCACACGCCAATCGTCCATAGAATGCAGAAAGGTTGAGTTACGGCATATTTCTTTCAAAAAGATCTAGTGCGAGGTACGAAAGAGCAGTAAGTATCGATTTAGGGAGCGATAGTATTAAAGTACGGTAGTATTGATATGACAAGAGCGATACTACCGGATCTCACAGGAAAACAGGATTTTGGATTTTGAGTTAAGGTAACCATTTGGTCATGGTATGGGTGTTGTTGATTATGTGCACATAAATTTATTGTTTGGTCCTGGATTTAGGATCACTAATTTAGTTGCATACATTTTGCATGGTACATTATATGGATTGATTGTGTCAATTTATCACTTTGTGTATTGTGCGGTGCTACGTGATGGTTTGCTTATTAGTGTTGGTCGCAGGACCTCGAAGCTAGATCATGGTGAAGTGTATGAGGACTGGGACTAGGTACAGGATGGTGCTGAGGTCCAGAACGGTCAAGAAGACGTCGAAGATGACCGAGACTTGCAGGGTGGTTACAAGTCAGGACGACGAGGAACCAGAGCGGGAGCTACCGATGGTGGACATGACGGGCAACAGCAAGATGGACCGGAACTAAGCTTAGGGAGAAGTCGAGGTGTAGATGATCAAGAAAGCCGGGTGCTGTCATGTGCGAGAAGAAGCATGTGGTGCACCAAATGACTTGGGTCGTTTGCAAGGAAGGACAGTTCGGTGGGATCTACATGTGTGAGAGGCTTGGCGGCAAGTTATTTGGGCCATATGGAAAATGGCGAAGTATGGATAATGCCTCATGGCAACAGAAGCGGGAAGCTTCGTGGAAAATGGTATAGGGGTATTTTGGTAACTTGTCTAATACTGTAAAAGTGGCGGTGTGTGAAACCATGGCATTGGCCTAAGTGGTTTAGGTCTTATATGTGCTGAAAATGTGAAGTGGATTAAGTGTTGATTCACTAATTGGTTAATAGTTGTAAACCGGTTTGAGAAATGTACGTGAGAAAGTAAAACCCGGTATTAGGTGAGATTAACAGGTTATTCCCAGTTTGGCCTAATGGGTGGATCCATTAGGTTTTGATTCAGATTGTGAGACTATATGGGGGAGGTAAGAGTTAAAATTTGAGAACGTTAACTAAGCCGTTTGGTGGTTAACTCCTCCCTGCCATGGGAGATAGGTTATAGTGTGTATGCGCGCGCGTTCTAGGCTTAGAGCTTTGTTATCCTGAGAGATTGGTTGTAAAACCTACCCTCTAAAGAAGCAATATATCAATTGTTGATCACCTCTTTGTCTATCTCTTGTTTTGATTGATTTACTCTTGTTTTAGTTGATTTTGATCTCTTCTCTTTCCTCTTCTTCATCTTGATATGTCAAGAACGTGAATAAGATAGAGATAACATCTTAATATCAATCTCCAATCATCTAGCCACTTTGATAGTAAGTTCATCAAGAAACCCGGTTTTGGTTGATTTTGGCATCACCAAGTGATTTCTTGATCCCAGGATTTTTGGAGTAATTTCTTCGGTGTTCTTATTTGCTGGGACATGTGGCAACATATCTAGACCTATCTTGATCATTACTCACCCACAAGCAAGTTGTATTCACCGATTTCGTTTTTGGCTCGGTTTTCGTGCAACCTTCTAACAAACTGAAAAAGATCTCAACTTTGACCATTGTTTTTATGATTGTTTGTTGAAATAGGTTCTCAATATTCTAGAGTAGATCTCTGCAAAATTTCTTGTCATTTTAATCTACAGATAAAAGTTCTATCAATTCTTGGTTTTGAACTTGCGCTGAAATTACTGTTCATCAAGGAAATCGGAAGTGCCACAGTGCAAAGAAAGGTGAAAGGTACTTTTGATTTCCCTGATTTTTCTCCAAAAGTTCATAGGATTGTTTTGCTTATTCGGTGGTGGTTTCTTATTCTAATCTTCATGGCTTTGTAGCTATTGAAGTAAAAGAGTGTTAAAATATTTGAGAAAAATACAAAGACGCTATTCAGGGCCGTCTTAGAGGGGAGGGCAGCAAGTGCGACGGCCGGGGGCCCATGCCACAAAGAGGCCCATGAGTATATGTATGTATATAGTACTTAGTATATGTATTTGGCATATTGAAATGAAAATTTAAAGGCCCATACACTTAGCATAAATCCAGCAATCAATCAGGAATTAGCTTGTCGTCGCTTCCTATTCTGATATTCGGCTATTCTCGATCGCCGACTGATGATTGTTTCGCCTCCCTATCGCCCAGCCCAATCGCCAGACGCGGTGACACCGCTCCGTGAGGCGCGACACCGTGAAGCCACGACACGCCGATGCCGCTCGTCCGCATGCGACGAGGGATGGGCCCCACGCCCCCACGAGCGGACGGGCGGGATTACCGACAGATCACCCATCACCGATCAGGTTTCTTAAAAAGCACTGAAGCATTATTTTTTTATTTGAGGTAATCATAATAGTTATTTTACCGTTCTTTTAGTTTGTTTATTGTACTATCGTTATCTTTTATGAACTAAACATATGCTGTAAGTTAACTCTTATTAGTAGTACTATATACTTTATTAAAAAATTAGATTGTTGGGCTCTTGCCGTCTTACTTGCCTAAAGACCCTTGAAATTGTTGAGACGGCCGGACGCTATTTACCTATTTTTGTTATCATCTTTGGTCCTATACGACCTGAGAGCTAGGGATTAATGGATTGCACGTGCGCTAGCTAGCTAGCTAGCTGCAGTCGTCGCAGGCACGCCAGCATATGGTTTTTCACATCAGACGTACAGCTTGCATATTGGTTACAGCCAGGTGATAAGTGCAACGGTGTGGCCTGAGACACTCCTAATTACCTTCCATTAGACAAAGAAAACACCCTCCTAGTTTCTAACCGCTAGACAAAAATCCTAGCTAGCTGCGTAATGCATAGCAAGTGATGCTGTGTAAAATGGCCCTCTTGATTGTTGTGGGGGAAAAGGTTTGACCTTAATTTCTTTGAGGGCAGTACTGATCTCCAGACTGATCGAGGCAGAGATGGAGGAATTCAAAGTGCGATCACAGATCGACTTGAATTACTATTAAGCCTGCTCGACCACTGCATGTTGTTTAAAATATGCTGCATCATGCATGCTCTTATTCGATCATTAAACACGTACTCTTTTGTGTCAGCACTAGTTCTTGTTTGGTTTTAGTGTTGAGCTCGCTAAGACCCTACAGATCGGAAGGCCAACTGCAATATATCTTTGACAGCAATGTAAGCTACATATTGGTGCTTTGTCCTCACCATTCAACAAAACAAAAGTAACTAGTCCACTATGCATGTAGCATGCATCAGAAAAATAAAGAAAATCTTCAGGAGATATACGCACGCCGATTTGTAAGCTAGCTAGCTAGCTAGCTAGGTTGTTAGAAGAGAATCCACTGCCTGCCTGCTGTTGATTAATCTATATATCGCAAAAGATGATACAGTCCTACGCACCTTTGTTAACTAATTAAACTAAGCATGCGTGATATGCATGCATGTTACAAAGCTAGTTGACTCCATATTACTCTGCATGTATATATGCACCATGGTTTTGTTTTCGTCGGTCGACGCATATCATAATTAGTGTATTTGCAATGTACCACTAAACAAATCTCAACAGGATGGAAAGCGATGGCCTAGCATATTTTGCCTACTGTCGTATATGCATGCATGTGATCGATATATTCTTCCTTCCTTCCCTGTACACTGCAGACTGCGTTGCACGTACACTGTGCACAAGTCGCATGCATTATTGCATTAGCTAAGAACTACTAGCTAGTCATGTGTGAGATGTAGTACATTAATTAATTATGTTCGTCGATCATGTGCGGCGCTACATATTATACGTTAATTTCAGCTCCACCTAAGGATGCCTTAATTACTCTTTTGTTAACTAACAGCCTCTTATTATACTTGCTCTAAGTTTTCCAGTTAGAGCAAGTACAATAAGGCTTAGTCAGCAGGCTATAGCAAATATAATATCAATCAAATCTTACGTGGCAGAGAGAGAAAGGAAGAGAGAGAAGGAAGCTGGCTACTAAATTACAGCTAGCTATAGCACGTAAAAATATGCATTTCACTCTCCTACACGTGGGGCCAAATAGTTATTGTAATAGCTACCTTATTGTATGAACTATTTTTTTGAAGACTATAGATGAAATGGACAAGTGTTATAGCCACTAATTAGCTATACTATTGTACTTGCTCTAATACTGCGTGTTGTTAGGTATCATGCATATGGGGATCATCGTAGTGATATAATACCATATGCAAGATCCCTAATAAATGTATTTACGTAGGTTTGAGATTTAAGAATCTCGCAGATTAGTTTAATATTCTCGATGGGATTAAGTGATGCTGATTTCTTATTAGGTTGGCTCAGTATATCCATGAACTAGGCTAGTTAACAAATCCGACTGGGATCTACAGCTGGGAGTCATGACTAGGACTAGTATATAACTATATATTAGACGGCCTCGGCCAGCTCTAACAAACAGATTAAGAATGAATTGATTTTGAAAGGGCTTTGAAATTAGCACTCCTTGTGGCTGTGGATTGGTTGTTCATAGCTGTATGTGTACTTACGGCGTTGTAACTGTGTGTAGCTAAGAATCTGGAACCAAATGTGTCTTCAAACAATACAACTTATGTTCACTACTACAGAAAAACTTATCACTGACGGTTTTTGAATTGTCTGTGTTTATAGGTCTGTAATATCCTAAGTGCATTACAGATGATTTTTGAACTGTCTGTGATACAATTATCACAGACAGTTCTTACTACGAACTATCTATAATAGTTATTATCACAGACGGTTTCTAAATAGAACTGTCTATGATAAGTTTCTATCAAACTCAAAAATATACCTCATTCAGTTCATCAACATTCTCTGATTACGATATTTGCACTAATTGTGTTATAAAACAACGCAATTAGATAATACAGATGAACTAAAGCAATCCTATTTTTATAACAAGATCATCCTAGTCATGTCCATCAAAGCATCGCATCCATCCGAGCATCAATAAGCATCACATCCATCCAAGTATCTAGGCCTAGTTATGAGAACAAGATGAATTAAGGTGTCAACAAATAATTTTCACACACATCATATGCATCCAAGCATCAAGAAAAAGAGGAGAGGGGATTGAATGCGGAGATGAACAAAGTATGGCGCCGATGAAGAAGAGGAGGCGGCAGCGTCACCGTTGTGTCACAACGGTGACTTTGCACAAGACACTTTTATCATAAAAGTGCCTTGCGCAGTGAACCGTGACGTCACAATCGGACGCATAAGAGATCGGGGGAGGCGGCCGGCACTTCGATTGGCGGCTTAGGAGAGCTAGCAGGCGGATTGGTTTAGAGTGTGTTGGGGGAGGCGTGTGGGGGAAGGTATATATAAAAAGGCATTTGGGTAGCAGAACTGAGAGGTTGCGACGCTTCAGTTTGAAAGTTTGAATAGAGGGGGTGACAATATCATGTGGCAAAATATCATAGACGGTTTTTGATAGAAACCGTCTACAATGAAGTAATATTACAGATAGTTTTTAATACAAACCGTCTGTAAAGTATCACAGACGGTTTTCACTACGAACCGTCTGTGATATTTTCTCTTCATAGATAGTTTATTTTAAAATCGTCTGTGATTGTATTTAATACTGACGATTTTAGTTAACTGACTATGATGAAACGTTTAATAGCAGTTATTTTGGAACAAAATTGACTTAGCAATGAGGTACGGCCTTCATTTACTGAAGAAACTAGTAGTAGCTACTCGTTAATCTGTAGGTAACTTCCTCGAGTTCTCTTTTTTTTCCCGCGTGGTCGGTCTAGTTGGAGCTGACATGTAAATACTCTAGCCATCAATCGCCGCATCAGGACGTAAAACGTCCCATTCTTCCCTGAATTTAACGGATTTTTATTAAGCACACCCTCGATCGCAAGAGAGGCTTACTAATTTGACTGACCCAACTGAAAATTACCAGGCGCGTGGCGTGACGTATCACCACAAGATTTCCGGCCGTAAAACGGAGAACCGTCGGCGACCGTCCATCCATTAGCGGTCGGAACCCGATACCGGTAGTAAGGCCCTGTTTGGATCAGTTTCAGATTCTTAAAAACCAGCTATTACTTCTAGTTTTTAAAAGCTAGTTTCTAAGCAAAAACTGATGGGGTGTTTGGATCCCTTAGTTTTTAAAAGCTGATTTCATTTATGATTGGTGCTAATAGACTATTATACCCTTACATTTATTGCTCTTGAACAGCACATTAAACAGCCATACGTGGTCTTTAATGAGGGTAAATGGGTATTTGTGCAAAAAAAACTGGCAAAAGCTGGGTATCAACAGCTTCTTGGTTTTTAAGAATCTGGTAGGTAGATTTTAAAATCGCCCCAAAAGCGGCTGTTTGGATCCCACGGTTTCAAAAGCGATTCTTAAAATCTGGGTGGATCCAAACAGGCCCTAAGCAAGCAAACGGAACGGAACGGAACGGAACGGCGCGTTAGAAAGGCTCGCGTGGTCGTTAAGCCAAAGAGAAGGGGGGAAAGCTGCCTTGGCTTTAGAGTTACTGATTAATCTTCCATCACCTGCATGCATGACGACGCACCATCATCGGGCTCCAAAACCTAGCCTGATTAAATTAATCCAATGGCCGCTTATCCAAGCCTTGATTGGTTAATCAAAGCGATGCCTTTCCTTTCTTTTCTGGCATGCCTGCCTAACACAGCAAGTTTCATCCACATCAAACTTTTAGCCGACATGCACGGTTAATCCACACCTTTATTCAACTTTACAAATGATACAGAACCTTAGATGTACATAGATAGATTGATGGCCGTATACACTACACAGATGGCTCAGTTGAAATTAGGTCGCGGAGAAGGTGATGCAACGTCACCAGGTGAAGGCAGTTGCAACGCAAAACCTACCTTGTTACAATCCATACACGATCGAGTGACACCACCGAAAGGAGACCATAACAAATTGTCGACCATATGCATACGCTATCCATTTATCCATCTATCCGTCCAATACTCACTTTGAAGCAAAAACTACTGTGACTACAGACCAAACAGTAAAATAAAGAGACCAAAAGAGTATGAAAATGAATTGAATTTGCTTTCCCTGCTCTTCTAAGACGATATTTATACATAACCATGAGGCCTTAATATAATCACACCTCCACCTTAGGATACTATTACAGAAGTATTAACATCTTTTTATATCTCTCACTAAACCTTTCAGCTTAACAGACCGAATAGATACGATAGAGGACCATCCGCACAACAAAAACCAAAACCGTGCGCGCGAGAACTTACTATGCCTAACATTATTATTAGGTGCCCATCGTTCTGTCTAATCATTATTTATCCATGTTTGAAATTTGATGGCAGATTGGCTATCATTAGACATTGTTAGGACGAAACAAGTCAAGAGTTGTACCGACTTACAACCTAACCTTACGTCAACGGTGGGGTAAAGAAAACAAGCGGTGTCCGGTGCTGCAGTGCCAGCATGTACAGACAGAGGAGGAAGATAAGAATGTGTTTCACACGTAGATCAAGCTGGTGTGAGCCGTGAAACATGAATTAACTGATTAGTTAAACAAAGAATTAGATAAAAAGCAGTGAAAAGGGTTCGGAAAAAAGACGGGGTTGAAATAAAGAAGACAGAAACAGAGAGAGAGAGAGAGAATCAGGGCCGAGTAAAGCAAACTTAATGGTTACGTCTGGAGGCCGTAACCATCAGGTAGGAGTATTCTTTGCTTACGTGAAACATCTGCTAGGGCCTACCATAGCCAGACACGTGCCCTCCCATTACATACGGCACCAAGGGCAGATGCAAGCCTACGACAGCCTAGCCTCTCATCCAGAACGTGAAAAACTTAGATAAACTTGAGACATAACTTTTTTCGACTAAAGTAATAGTGATCATTAGTTCTTTATAGTTTAAAGTATGATAAAATTCTAAATCCGCCATTGCGGTCCACGGCTCATCGTCCGCCCGGCGTTGTGCTCTGGAACCAATCTGACTCGTCTGACCTGACGTGGACAGATACCATTCGTTCGCCTCCACAGCACTCTTACTTGGATTCCATCCTTCCTTCCGGCTCCCAGATCTCTTTCTTTATTAATCCATCTCGGTTATTCGATCGGTGTTGTTAACAACTTGCTTTGATTTCTATTAGTTCTCTCTATATAAACACACATATACTGCTACTGCGATGCGCAGTGCTAGACGCAGCATGATCGAATTAATGTTTATAGATTTCATTTCATTTGACCATATGACGATGCTGGCCAGAATTCTACGGTCGATCAAGTTTGTTTGTTCCCATTTCTTTCGGCAATCCAACTCTACGCACACTTATACTCCTGCTATGTGCTGCGACGCTGATGGCCTTGTAAATATCAATCATCAACTGATTTAATTGATTAATTGATGGGGTTTGCTCTTACTCTCTAACAAGTCCTTAATTTCCCTACCACTTAGGGCACATATAATAATATTATTTTAACTGTCTCTTAGCTATATTAAATAAGTAAAATCGTATGTGGAGGAGAGATGAGGTGAGGAGATAATGTGCTTCTCTTATGTAAGAGATGACTTATACCGCAAATCAACGTAAATACTGAGGCGATGTGAAATAGAAAATTGTAGTGAAAAATAATATAAAATAGTTAGAGGAATAATTTATTGTTGGAGAGATTATCTCTAGTACTATCTTTAGGTAAGATACAAGCTTTATAGACAATCTTAAGAGATATACTTTTGTGCATGCCTTTATTCTCTTTCTTTTTCCCTATAAAAAACTACCGCTAATACATATATTATTCAGCTTTTGTTGATCTCACCTTGCTTAACATACAAGTTAAATTCCTTTATGCTACTAGTAGTGCAATTAGTTGCAGGGAGATTAAGCATGCATGTCCTTTTCAGTGAAAAGCGATCAACAATGGCGAAACAAGAAAAAAAATGAACAAGTGTGCATATAAAACTAACCTACAGAGAGCACAATTAAATGAGGTGCGCGCATATATAGCGGCAGCTAGCTACAACCTCTTGCTGTTAAAAAAAGAAGAAAGAAAAAGAAATAACGAAGAAGAGCAGATGTATCATGTGTGTACAAAGCAACAGAGGACTATTAACCGGAAAGGCAGAAGGGATTTCATTTCCGGGCCGGTTGTTTGAAGAGGCCCAAAAAGTTAGGTGCTTCGTCAGTCGTTTGAGTTGTGATCCTGAGTAGGAATACTACTTTAGAGGCCCTGTGCTCAGTAGTTTTGGTTCGGACTTGCAACCAAGCAAGGCCGTGTCGGAGGAGTGGGAGTGGTGTCAGACCTATCGGCTCTTTTGCATGTCGTCCACTGTCATCAACTGAGCAGAAGGGCCACTTCCTCGCCATCTTCATTCTGAAGTTTTCTGTTGATTGTCCTGCTAGTGTACGATGCTTACCATCGTTCTTCAATTGTGGTGGAACTGTGGTTCACCTTGTCTTTGCTTCTATTCTTCTTTCTTAAGCTTCGTGCAATTGTGGTCCTCTGCATCTAGCTTGATTTTCAGTTAGAAGCTTTAGCGTGTGGAAACGTGGGGGTGCATTTGTTTCTTCCCTTAGCTGCATGGTGTGTTGTGTCTAAGAGTTATTTGGCGTGGTGCTATTGACCTTTTGCATGCGGAGTTTCTTGGTAGGATGAGTGTCTTGTTCTTTTTTTTCTCCTACTTTATCAATATATCAGACAGTTCTTCTGCTGGTTCGTTAAAAAAACTATATAGTACACTGTTTTTTTATAAAAAAAATCAACATCTAAGGTGCATCGATCAACTGATATTTGATCGATGTTCTTCAAACACAATAGCAATTTTTTGCATCCCAGTTACATCGGTAGCCCAGATCGATGTGTATATACGATATGTTTTTTTTTTTGTTGTATCTGTAGTAATCCTGATAGGTATACTTGTCCGTATATATTGCCCTCCACAAGTGCCTCTCGTTGAAGGCGACTTCGATCTTCGCATGACGCCTAACCATGCGTAGTGTGAGTTCTCAGTCTGAAGAAAATGTGCCATTGTTTCAGGAAGAAACAAAAAAAAATGCTCCTAAGTTTTACCGAACATATATGTAATATAAGCTATAATTAATTATGGACACCGAGAAGAGAAGATGGACTGAACTGAATTAATTATGGACACCGAGAAGAGAAGATGGCCAACTTATTTTAAGCTTTGTTCTAAAACACTTATTTTAAGGTTTTAACTACTTAGCAACAGATGAAATTAAAATTAGGATCTGTCTATCGGATTTGACAGGGTTTTTCTCCAAAAAATCAGTTGTTTTCTGACATGTTCCCTTCCACAGACCACAGCTATTACCATTTCCTTTCCCCAATCCTGTCACTCTTGACTCCATCTCACGGCGCTGCCTCACCTCTTGCCTCCCGAGCTGCCACCCAGCGCCGCATCGCGCGACGTCCGCGAGGCTTGGCGGCCTTTGTCGCCGCCCGCCTCCTCGTCTCCCGTCTCTGTCGCCGTCCACCTCCTTCTTTCCCTGTTCATGCCGCCGCCGGCCTCCATCTACCTAGACCCACCTTCTCCTTCGTCTGCAAGGGCTACTGATGCTCACTGTCTCCTAATTACTCGTCGTTTTTATCGTCTCAGCCACCTCCATCGCCCACTATCCTCCTACAACCCTAATCCAACGATGGCGAGAGACAGCGGCACCGGAGAGGAGAACAAGCTCGTGATAGAAAAGATGAGAAATTCGACCGATTTCACGAAAATTTTATTCGACAGATTTCTAGCAGATCTGTTATAATTAAAGAAGATGCATGCATACCATGATGGGATCAACACAGTCGAAGGTGGAATCAAGACGACGGAGAACAACCACTCCATTAAGGAAAATGAATTGGTGAAGTCGACTGGGCGTACGGGTAGGAGAGGGGTGCTGTCTGACAGTTGCATGACTAATCGTGACACAACAAAAGAAACCAAAGCAAGTTGAGCTTCACGTACGTATGTACAGCCGGTTTGGTTCATCGTGTTAGCAGGTAGCGCGTGCATCTTCGTCCCTACGCAGCCAGATTCCCGGTTATATATATATGTATAATTGCAAGCACTGATGATCCCCTAACGCCTAACTAAACGCATGGACGGAGTCAGATCGATGGAGCTTCTCATTGATTGGTTTATTTGCCCTGTTTGAATTGAATTGATATGAATCGGAACCATCCATATAGAGAGCAGAGCACCATCAATACAAACCAATGCAATCTGTCCTCCCTAACCATCGTCTTCATTGGGACGGTAGAACTCGAGGAATGGTCGTTAAGACACAAGACACGGGAAGGAAGAAGAGCATGCGACGAAAGCTGCGCTTCTGCTACACTAGTACTAGCTTGTTTGGTCGCGCGTCGCATCGTACCAACACGTGCGATGCGATCGAGTTGACAATGGTGTCGGTAAGCTGCTCCTGCTCGCTCGCGTCAAACGATCTACCCCACCCGATCCCTAATTTTCTGTCGATTCGACAGTTGCCTAAAAAAAGCCCCAAGTTTCAGTCGATTTTGTGAACCACCTGATCTCCAATCTACTGTTGATACTGTTTTGTTTCAGTTGAATTCGGATGTGTTGTGCTGTACCTATTATTGCTGGGTCTGCTTGTTTAGCATAGTCCACCTGTTAAGGAAATTTTTGCCACCCTTTACAGGCCATTACGCAAAACCAAAGGCCCAATAAGAAGAAGCCCACAAGACAAGACGAAGTCTTTCTCACAACGAGCATAACAAAAACGATAAAATAGCGAATGAAAAAGAACGGCCCAACTCAAATAGCAAAATTCAGAAACCAGATAAATCTCCTGTAGTTTTCTTCTTATGGCCTGTTTGGGAGAGCTCCACTACTGAAAATATGGATCTGGAGCAGCAGCTCCACCATGTAGCAGCTACACCGTGGATCTGGGATCCCACCATGGAGTGTTTGGCTTGTACAGCAGCTCCAGATCCACGAAATTGAGGTTTTGGTGGGAATGACCACTTTTGGTGGGATGGGGTATGTAACCAGTGGCATTAGTGGGTAATTACCACCTAACTCCACGGTGGAGCACCCCTTGAGGAGCTCCATGAAATCCATGGATCTGACCCTCAGATCCAGGATTTTGGTGGATCCAGATTTCGCGGAGCTGGAGCGTTTGGGTAAAATTTCGTGGAGTGGAGCTGTTTTTCGTGGATCTGAAGCTGGTGGAGCTCTCCCAAACAGGCCCTTACGAAAAACCCTACTACCAGGGTGTAACCAAGGCACAGATACTAGCATTTATAGAGATCCTTGATAATCTATTTCTCGCTTTCGTGATCGTCAACAATTATGCTGCTGTTGCAAGATCCGGAGTTTTCGGAAGGAATCTAAAAATGTTCAACGCGTTCATCGATTTAAGTTGATGCTAACAAGTTGTTCATCGATTCAAGTTGATGCTAACAAGTTGTTCATCGGATATCTCATATCTTTAATATAAAATTAGATACTTGTGTACTTTATCTTTGAATTTTTTATTAATATAAATTAGAGGATGATTCTAAAAAAAAAAAGATAAACTCATGTCTTCTTACCCTTCTCCCAAGAAAAGACACGTCAATACCGTGGAAAAAGGTCTTCCCATCCTAACAACTATATTCATGCTTTCCCTTCTTTCACATGGGGTACGGGCATTCGGGGTGATTGATGGCACTGTTGTAAACCATGAGCTAAGTAGGCACAACCAATTTGAACTCCACTCGGTATAGGAGTGCAGCGAGCTTGTTTTCTATGAGAAAATCTATAATATACCACTAAATAACTACATAATCTACAATCGATCATTTATTATAAAATTGACATGTGAGGTCGGAATCTGCAGTAAAATAGTAAGATATAAATGATTTATTATAGACATATAAAGTTATTTGGTGGGATATAACCGATTGCCTCCTTTTTCTTTCATTCGAGGCCACCTTTATTTTTTTAAGAGATAAGCTGCCCCCTTTTTCTTTCATTCGAGGCCACCTGTAACACCCCGTCTATTCTCTGGGCCTAAAGTGCTACCATCATTGCAATACAATATCATTTTTAAAATATCTGCTAATCAACTTAAGCAAACTCTACCTTACCCATAAAGCAAAGCACTTACACCATCCTTTTTTTTCTTAAGCAACTATGCTAGCTTACTGGTGGAATTACACATACTAACAAAAACTGATATGTGAAGTGTTACAAGTACGTGAAATTATTCATGTGCTACACTCGCCCATGCATGACGTCCTCAACGGCCACCTAAAAAAACAACAAAACAAGGGTGAGTCCAAAGACTCAACAAGTACACAATAGAACGATAAACATTACCAAAACATGTAAGCAAATCAACCAACCATAACATACTCCACATGCATTGTCATGCTCATATCATCATTCTCATGTTTCCACATTAATCACAATATGCTCCACATGCATTGTTATGCTCATATCATCAGTGCCATGCAATGCAATGCACCTCCGTATGCAGCTTATACCGGTATAGTGGAGTGTTTCACCCGTCGATGAAACCCCTCTGCCTTATCGAAGGGAGCTCCTCGAAGAAGCTATAGTTCACCCTTTCAATAGGACTTTCTGTACATGCCTTGCCGAAGGGAGCTCCTTGTAGAAACTATAGTTCAACCTTTCGGTAGGACTTTTTGTAGTTGCCTTGCCGAAGGGAGCTCCTCGTAGAAGCTATAGTTCACCCTTTCGGTAGGACTTTCATAATGCTCATGGTGTAATGTAAATGCATGCCCATTGGTATAACCATGTTCATCATTGACATCATTAGCAGGTAAGCATCATGGCCCACCTTACCCCATCATCATCACCATCATTTACCATGCAACTTTATGTCATGTAAACATCACATTTCCACATAGATATCAAGTAATCATCGCATTTCCACATAAACATTATCACATCAAGCAAACATTGCATATTCATAAACTCTGGTCTACCGCTCTACCATGCACTTGCCTGGTTAGCTTCGGGAATGACGCGTGGACGACTCCAACCCAGGACCTCCACCTGCGTACAGGTTAACCCGACTCAACGGCAGATCAAAAACCAAAGCGTAAACGGAGAACAACGTACGTCCCTAAGCTCGTATCCCGACCTTGGGCGTAATCGCACAAGTTTATAGGGACCTGTCGCGCAGGTGCCGAACCCCCCTTTTTTCTCTCTCTTTCTTTTTCTCCTCTTTTCTTTTCTTCCTCTCCCTTTTTTTCCTTCTCTTTTTTTTCCTTTCTTTCCCTCTCTTTTTTTTTTCTTTCCTTCCCTCTCTTTTTTTTTCTTGGCCGAATGGCCTCGCTCCTCCTGCACTTCATGCCACTCTCTCTTCTCCCCATTTCTTTTGGCCGAATGGGCCTCCCCTCCACAAGTCTCTCTCTCTCCACTCTATCTGGCCAGAGGGCCTCCTCCTCCCCTCACCGGCCTCGCCTGGGGCGGCGCGGCAGCGCGTGGCCGGTGACCTCGCCAGCCCCCCTCCATCGCCGGCGGCCCCCTGCCTTCTCCTCCTCCGCCTCCTCTATCCCCCTCGCGTGCGGCGCTTGGGTGCAGCTATGGCAGCGCGGTGGTGCGTGGCCGGCGCGGCGTCGCCGGCCCCCCTCACCGCCGACAACTCCTTCGCCGGCCCCCGCCTCCGCCTCCTCCTCTCCTCGTCCCCTCTCTCTGTGTAGCGCGGCGCTTCTCCGGCGGCTTGAGGGCGCGCGGGCGGGCTCGGCCCGCTCCTCCGCTGTTCCCTTGCAGCACCGCCCCCCCTACGCCACCCCTTCGACTTGCCGGCCTCAGGCCGCCGACCCCTGCGCGAGCGCAGGTCGGTGCTCGGCCTCGCCCCCTACTGGACTCGAGCTCGCCGGCCACGGTTCTTCACCGGCCGGCCACTCTCCTATACGGGGATGGTTCGCTATTTCTCTACCATACGCAAGATTGGGGAGGCACACCTCACTTGGCTTGGGTTCCCGGTGGTTGGGGTTGTCGACGGCGTCAGCTTATTGTCGCCGCCTTCGCTCCCGCCTTCCCCTTGCCGTCATGGCCGGCTGCTCCCTTGCCTCTCCTCTTCAGCTCTTCTCTTCTCGGGTGAGCTTGGAGGTTGCGCTTGGATCTTGGGGTGGCTCTCGGCCTAGCGTAAAAGTGGAGCAGGTGGGGTAGCTGTGTTGTCTTGTCTACTTAAGAGGCATGGTTATCCCTCTCACTGCGAAATGTCGCTTCTACCCCTCCCTTCTTGCCTTGGCTGGCTGTGGCCCTAAGGGCTATTTGGTCCAACGGGTATGTTGGCTTTGGAGTTTTTACTGCAGCGGTAAGTCGGTAATAAAGGTAAGGTTAGACTTTGCCGGATGATGAATACCCACGTCGCGAGACGGCGCCGACTGTACCTAGGCGGTCCGGGAACCTCTGAAAACGCTAATTATACGGCTCCGACCTGCAGCTGCCTGCGTGACCTAGCTACCAGCTGGATTGATCTCCGAAATCTTGGACTAGCATCGTCCGTCCCAGTACACTCCTCTACTGATCGAGTGCTGATCCTATTCATAATCAATGTAGTGAGGAGCGTTAGCATCGCTGTGTCAGAATACTACGCATAGGGTTGGACTTATTAGCAGTAGCGTAGGTGTGCGTACCCAGGCACAACTACCGTTGAGCTTGTCTCTTTGCAACTTGCCAGGAAGGAGCGAGCGTCCATCCAGACCAATCTTATTTCACTGCAAGAGTAGACTGTGCCTCCCAAACTTTGTTGGGGTGGACAGTTTTTAAGGCCATTGCCATTTGGATAGATCGAGAAACCAAATTACCCAAGGCGAGGGGAGGCAAACCACCGGCCGGCCTAGACGACACTGTTACACGATTCACACAGAGAGATTTCATAAGCTGGACAGGATCATGAAGCCCTCTTCGTCGCCATCATCTTCTTCGTTTCCCCTGGCACGCACTGTGGCTCTCCTGGTTATCATATGCTGTTCCCTAGCATGCTCCGCCGCGGTACAAGGTAAATTAGACTATGCTATATCAATTTTATTTGTATCGATTAAAACCGTAAATAATTTATTTGTGTCTTCATATTATCTTTCATGAACAAACCATTCTCGTGCACATGTTCTACGTAAGGTATTTACTTTTGTGATGCAGTTACGTTACAGATGGTGACGATGAAAATTATATGCGTGGTAACACAACACTAGTTGTGTATTTATCAATGTGTGTACGTTTAATTTGCGATCGATGGCATGCGTGCAGTTGCTCCGGACGGAGGCCGTGGGGGAGGATGGAGCCCTCCGTCGCCGAAGGCCGGGACGGTGCACCACATGTGCCCGGACCCCGAACCCGAGTGCAGCCACGGCGGCGCCCCACCGCCGCCGGCGACGTCGTCACCTGTGCCGCACCGCAAGACCCTGCAGCTAGGAACAACGTCCCGTGCGTAGAACCACCGATGCGATGCGATGAGCCGATGACGACCGCTCTTATATTTGTAGTTATGTAAGAACATCGATGATGGTGTTTACTGCTTACATGTTTTTTGAGTTTTTTGAGATGAGATACATGCAGTCTTGAGTCCTGGCAAATTTACCATTTCGCCTGCTTATGGCGATTGAAACAAGCAAAAACATATAAGAAAAAAAGGAAGGAAATGTCAAGGGAAGGAAATGTATGTTCCCCAAGGCCAGAGGAGCAGGAAACGGATCCTTTGACGTTAACGTCAGTGACGTTGGGTCACTGATGTGTAGACTCCACGAGTCGTGAGGCCCACACGTCAGTGACCCAACGTTACTGACGTTAACGTCAGGCGAGACCCATCCCAGAGGAGCACAGACCCGGCCTACAACTATGAGCAGAAAATAAATAAAAAAAGCCATGACTAATGAGCCTGATTCACAAATGTTTTTCCCAGAAACAATGTCAGGATTGACTTGCACTGCTGCATAGGCACACTTCCCAAGGACAGATCAAAGACCGAGTCTGCTCTGCTGTCCCAATGGGAAAGGCAACAAGTGGCAGGGCGGGAGGGAGCTGCACTTCACCTGTCCATCCGAGTCTGCTCTGTTCACGCATGCATGAGAAGCTTCCTTGATCCGTTCAACACGCAAGTCACGGTTCATACGTACACACTACAGGAGTAGCTAGAAATCAAGATTCGATCACATTACATTAGCTGCAAGTGTTGAGGGCACGCCCTATAAATGACAGGCCATGCAGCAATTCATCAGAAAGCAGGCAACTCCATACTAGTGGTACATCAGTTATGAAGAAGCAGCCCACGAGATTTTGGTCCAGTAATGTGTGCTCCATGCTCTTGGTCGCTGCGATCCTCTGCGCCCTGCACATTGAGCTCGCGCAGGGAGGTGGAAGGCTATTGCCGCCGCCCCCGTCTCCGACAGGCCGCAAGGCCTCCCACGAGGGCTGCACTTTGCCGGGCTGCAGCGACGCCGACCCAGGCGGCGCCCCACCGTCACCACCACCTCTTCCTCCGGCGGCCGCGGCGGCAGCAGACGTGCCTGCACGCTCAGGGGCGACAGCTTAATTAGCCTTTGTCCATCGACCGGCATACACATAAACCAGCGCATGCATGTCTCATCTACTGTAAAAATGTAGCAATAAACAGCTACTGAGTTGAATTGGCATTTTTTCAGAATTTCCAGGTAGCTATGTACTGTAGATTATTTCTTTCGTTGTTTCAAGCCAATTCGATCATTGTAACCAACCAGTATTAGTTCTCTACTCTAAGGTTCAAATCGACTCAGACCTAACCACATATGAGTTGAGAGAACAATAGATAGTACTAGCATGATTATCGATTACCACGGTAAAGGCCAAAACTTGCATTGAGGAGGCGCCGTGAATGTTCTCAAAACAATATATAGCCAGTAGAAGTCAAATATGCTCATTCCACACGCAGCTGATCGAACGCTTATGATATGATGTGAATAGACCCAAGTTAAGCTGCAGTTGGTCCACTCTAGCTCACGCGGTTTTCTTCAAGAATCTTACTGCAATAATTGAAGGGCATCTCGTTGACATGCAGCAATCGCCGGTCGGTCAAGATCTGAATCAGAGCACGCGTTCATGCATAACAAGACACACGACCAAGCTGGCTAGATCGATTTTGAAAACAATCAGCGGCAAACTAAAAAAGGCCAAAGTTATTCAGAACCATGGATATATGTACATGCACATATCATTGTGTTGAGCAGAGAATTAAACTGCACGTTTGGCTAAACAGAAAGATTATGAAGCCCGCATCGTCTCCCTCCTTGGTTTTTGGTACCTCTTCCCTCTCAAGGATGGTAAAATTTCCCTTGGTTGTATGTTGGGCGATCTTTGCAGCTGCAGTAATCCTTTGTGCCGTGCATATTGAGCTAGTCCAGGGAGGTAAGCTAGACACATGTCAATTTCGATCTCTTAATTGCCTTCTTAAGCTGTCGTTTGTTTTGCGTTACTGTTAATGTAGAACTCCTACTACCAATGACAGATGTCTCTGCATGCAGGTGGAAGGCCAATGCCAGAGTTAGTGTCTGTTATGAATAGCGCTTGTATTCAATATGAGGCCAATGGGCCGGTATATATACACAAAGTACAGGTGGTAAATATGCAAAGAACCCCTCATAACAATGGGGAATAACAAACTATACATATATCTCTAACACCCCCCCTCAAACTCATGGTGGATCAACAACACTGAGTTTGGAGAGGTAGAAGCCGTGCTGTGCGCGAGTCTGGGCCTTCGTGAAGAAATCCGCTATTTGAAGCTCGAAGGCACATATCAAGAGTAATCACCGATCATGCACACAAGACCTCATGAAAGAAGCATCAACACCAATATGCTTGGTGAGCTCATGCTTCACAGATCACGAGCAATACCGATAGCACATGTCTTGTCGACAAGAGAGGGCCTGTAGTGACGAAACACCAAAATCCTCAAGTAACCACCGTAGCAAGTAATCTCGCTGTCAAGAGAGCCATGGCTCGCAACTCACCTCTCTGACTCGAACGGGACACTGCATCTGCTTTCTTCGTCTTCCGTGCAATAAGAGAACCCCAAGAAAAACACAAGAAGCGAGAGATAGACCGCGATCGGAGGATCGCTGGCCCAAGTAGCATCCGAATAGGCCGAAGCAGTAACGAGCTGGAACGTGGAAAGAAGAGACGGCGAGAGATAGTCCCGCCAAGGTATCGCAGAACTCAAGAAGGTGGGTGAGTGGACTGTGTGGGAGCTGAAACAAACCGACTCGAATATGAACTGGATAAGTGATATCCGGACGAGTAATGACAAGGTAGACAAGACTCCCAACAAGATGACGATAGCGAGTCGGATCGTAAAGAGGCTCGCCATCGAGAGTCGGAGATGAACATTGAGCTCCATGGGAGTCTCAACGAAGTGATCGCTGAGAGAGGCGCGATCAAGAAGATCCTGAATGTATTTCTCTTGGGACATAAAGAAACCATCCGGAGTGGAAGTAACCTCAATCCCAAGGAAGTAACGAAGAGGACCAAGATCCGACATAAGGAATCGCTCACTAAGACGAGCCTTGACAAAGGCAATGTACTCGAATCATCTCCGTAATGATCATATCATCAACATACGAAGAAGAAGAGTCCACCACGAGACGAAGTGTGGACAAAGAGCGCAGGATCATGATCACTAGCTGAAAAGCCAGCAGCAGTGACCACAGAGGAGAAGCGCCAAACCAAGCACGAGGGGCTTGCTTAAGGCCATAGAGAGAGCGAAGGCGGCATGCACCATGCCCTCGAGAAGAATACCGGGTGGCGGATGCATGTAGACCTCCTCACGCAACTCGCCATTAAGAAAGGCATTCTTGACATCAAGCTGAGAAACAGACCAGTGGCGAACACCGAAAGAAGAGTGCGAACAGTGGTCATGTGGGCCACAGGAGCAAAAGTCTCGTCGTAGTCAACACCATGCTCCTGCTGGAAGCCACGAGCAACAAGACGCGCCTTATAGCGCTCAAGAGAGCCATCATAGCGAGTCTTAATCTTATAGACCCACTTACACGTGATGGGGTGAGAATGAGATGGAAAAAGAACAAGATCCCAAGTACCACTACGCTCGAGGGCAGCAATTTCCTCGGCCATGGCAAGCTGCCACTCAGGATGAGTAACAGCATCCCGGTAGAAGACAGGCTCACGAGTAGCTGCGCCAGCAAAGGCAAAACGGGCGGGAAGCCGAATCGATCGGCGATCGCGGAGAGCGTAGCGAGGAGAAGATGACCCATCAGGGGAAGATGGAACATCAGAAGAAGATGGAACATCAGAAGAAGATGGAACATCAGGAGAAGATGACTCATCTGGAAGATCCTCAATAAGGGGAAAAGGTACTGTAGTGGGAGGAGTCTAGGGAGTCGTAGGAGACGACACAGGCGGCGACAACGGCGGAGAGGCCACAGGGGAATATGTGGAGACTCGGTGGGACAGTGGACGAGGCAAACAGATATAGGTGTATCCGAAAGGTCAAGAAAGACAGAGACTCCACAAAGGAAGCCAAGTAGAGGCGGGACGTGGGTAGAATGGACGAGACTCGTCGAAAGTCACATCCCGAGAAACCCGTATCCGACGACCAACAGGATCCCAAAGACCGATAGCCCTTGTGCTCGCATCAGATCCCGTAAAGACACACTCAACAGATCGGCGGTCGGTTTGGTGCGTTCTCGGGGCGAGGAGAACGTAGCAAACGCAGCCAAACAGATGAAGGGCGAGTAGTCGGAAGACGACCACATAGACGCTCAACAGGATCGCACTCAAGAGCGTAAGAGGCTGGATGTTGACGAGATAGGTGGAAGTGGAACATGCCTCGGCCCAAAAGTGAGGTGGAATAGAGGCGCGATCATCGAGCACGAGCGGTCTCAAGGAGGTGACGATGCTTGCGCCAGCGACACCATTCGAGCATGAGCACCGGGACAAGAGAATCGAAGCGAGAGTGCCTTGCTCAGCAAGGAAGCCGCGCAGGTGACGAGAGAGGTACTCGCCAGCAGAATCAGCACGAAAGACACGAATAGGAGTGGAGAACTGTGTGTGAATCATAGTGGCAAATTGTTTATAGATAGACAAGGCCTCACTACGAGAAGACATGAAATATATCCAAGTGTGACGAGAGAAATCATCTATAAATATGATATAATATCGATGACCCCCTTTCGAAACGAAGGGAGCCGGACCCCAAACATCTGAATGAACAAGATCAAAAGGGCGCTGAGACACAGACTCACTATGAGGATAAGAAAGCTAAATCTGTTTACCTAACTTACAGCCCTGACAATCTAAAGACACGTCTCCTAAGACAGACCCCAGAAGACCACGACGAACTAAGGACGACAGACGAGATCCACACAGATGGCCAAGACGGTGATGCCACTGCTGGAAAGAGCCGGTAGACGAAGTGGCGGCGGAGAGATCGGCGGCGATGGTGGCGCGGAAGGAAGGTGAAGCGTCAAGCTCCCGAGACGCCGTGAGTCACGGCGCCGAGGCCGAACCAACCGAGCTCCGTGTGGCGATCCCGAACACAACAAGAGTCGAGTCGAGAATGACCCGATAACCAAGGTCGAGAATCGCCGTGAGAAAGAAGTCGCATGGTAAGGCGAGGAACATGAGCAATGAAGGAACATGAAAGGATGAGTTGCTAAGAGATCCTCGACCGAGAGACAGAAGAGATGTACCATCAGCAGTAAGAACACCGATAGGAGAATCAAGAGGTGTAACAAAGACAGAGTGGAAGGATCGGAGTCATGTGAAAAGATGCTCCGAATCAAGAATCCACAGGAGGTACCGATCGTGTAGGGGTGGTTTCTCGGTTCGAAGAGTCGATGAGCGTAACTCGCAGAACTCGCCGAGGAGAACTGCGGCAAGCAAAGCGCCGGTCCGGCTATCTCTCGCCGGTGAGAGAAGCTGCTGAAGAAGTCGATGCGACGCCGTCGTAGAAGCACTAGTGCCGAGAAGAACGGCGTGAAAGATGCCGCTTCTTCTTATAGCACTGGGACTCAATGTGGCCGGCCTTGTCGCAGTAGGAACAGTGAGGACGGCCACCTCCAGACGGAGGACGGCCACCACCACCTGTGGTAGCCGCTGGAGGAGGTAGTGTAGCAGGCGGACGAGCGGCGAGCACAGAGGGGAGTGGCATCAGACCAGCACCACTCAGACGAGTCTCCTCTGCGCGTATCTCGGTAAGAGTCTCCAGGAGAGTGACACGAGGGTGGCGTGCAAGGAGCTGGGTACGCCTTTGCTCGAACTCAGGACGAAGGCGAGTAAGGAACTCGTAAACCCGCTGAAACTCGTGTCAAGACGCACATCCAGCAAAGACGGACAGTACGATGCGGCGGCCCAAAGGCGAAGTGAGTCCAACCGACGCCGCATGCCAGAACTCTGAGCGTAAAAGGCGTCAACAGTAGCATCACCCTGCTGAAGAGAGTGCTCCTGGCGGACCACGCAGTGCAGGCATCACCCGAGGGCTCGTGAGCACCGACGAAGATGAGTCCACATCCGAAAGCCGAAGGAGTCCCACAACCTCGTAAGAAAATCGAGGTGGACATCGGCGATGAAGACAAGAAGGCTCGGCGCCGCCATCGTACTCACCGAGTGTAGACGGCCGACGATCCTTGTAGGAATCGAGCCTCTGGTAGGCGAGGCGCTTCATCATCGCCTTCATCATCGCAGCAGCCTTATCGGCTATCGGGGGCAATGCAACAGGCGTAGGCTCCGTCGGAGGAATAGGGCAAGGCGGGCAGGTGACATCGCCAGAGAGGACGCCCCAGAGATGAAGACCACGCATGTGAATGCGCATGTGAGACACGAAGTCGGTGTAATTAACACCATCAAAGATCACCGGGCAGCGAGGGAAACGGTGCCCATTGGTAGGCGGCGCTGGACGGCGCGGCGGTTAGAACAACGTTTTTTTTCTCTTTTTTTTCTTTCTCCGCTCGGTTAAAAACGGCAACCGACTAAACGGGCCGGCCCGCTACTCCGACGCGCTTAGGGCACACGCACGAGGCGGCGGCGGCGCGACGGCGCGGCGCTGAGACGGGCGAGGCGGCGAGGCGGGCGGCGCGGGCGGCGAGGCGAAGCGAAGCGAGGCCGAAGCGGCGGTCGCGGCGGCGAGGCGAGGCGCCAAGGCCGGGCGGCGGCGGCGCGGCGCGGGAGGCGGAGGCGCCGAGGCGGCGACGGCGAGGCGGGCGAGCGGCGGCGGCGAGGCCGAGGCGCGAGCGGGCGCGGCCGAGGCGAGGCGCCGAGGCCGGCGACGCGGAGGCCGGAGTCGGCGACGGCGGCGGAGGCGGCACACGGAGTCGGCGACGGCGGCCGACGGCAACAGCGGAGGCGAGGCGGCACGCGGGAGTCGGCGACGGTGGTGCAGAGTCGGCGATGGCGCGCGGAACCCTAGGTAAGCCAAAACCCTAGTTTTGGCTCTGATACCATGTGATGAATAGCGCTTGTATTCAATATGAGGCCAATGGGCCGGTATATATACACAAAGTACAGGTGGTAAATATGCAAAGAACCCCTCATAACAATGGGGAATAACAAACTATACATATATCTCTAATAGTGTCCAGTTGATGTGTAATGTAATTAAAAGCAGCAGCGCACCATTTGGCATCCAGATGCATGTGTGAATGGATGATGGATCTGAGTTTCGATCGTTAGGTTGATTTTATCACTGCAGCAGCCTGCAGAGCATTTCACTTTTACTAGCAAATTCCAAAATAAAAATGCCTGTTTTTGTGGTCTTCACTTTATACGTAGATTGATCAATGCCTTAAGCTAGCAAATGATTGGTTGTTCTCAAAGATTTCATTTTAGCAACTCCTAGCTACTTTGGACAGTACTGCTATATAACATCCATGGAAACTTGTGGATGCAAACATGCGAGCTATGCTGAAGAGAAATGCTTACTATGTCGTGACTCGTGAGCCTTCTAATCAGCCTGAGAATGCATAGCCTTCGTTGACTATGGGACGCTAGTAGCGACAATGTCTCTACGGAAGCTGACAACCATCATCCCAAAATCAAAATGTTCGTACACTAATCTAGTTGTTTATGCACGACTGCATTGAACAAGTGGCGACGACCCAATTTACTACAGGACTACAGGAGTCAAGTGCGCTCATTCTTTGGCTAGGAAACCAAACCGCGTTCAATTGGCGCCACAAATATTAATCATTTGTACTACTAGTCTAGCTGCTACCCCCTAATGTCATATATGGAATATGGATGATTAACCTCCATATGTCGCTGCATTAATTGTTTTTCTTGTCCAAGCCCGGCGGATTTGGTGTAGATATGTACCGGAAGAAGACTTCTAATATGTTTTTTTTTCATAGTCAAAGCTAGCTATGAACAGGAGAATTGGGATACATTCTCTAATCATCCCAGGATAACATAAAATTGTTATCGGTGATCGATAGAAAATATTAGAGACAGTTGACCAAGCTTGCTTCTAAGAACACTAATACACTATAAAGACAGAGTATGATGATGAAGAACTCCAGTACTCTACCATTAGCGAAAGGATCAGGGCCGATAAAGAAGATGAAGTACTTTTTTTTTTTTTTTGGAAAAGGAAGACTTTATTAATCCCAAGTTCATTACATCGAGTTGATACACATCATTGGAACAAAAAACTTCCAGCCTCTGCCTAGACGAAGAACTCCTGTTGCATTGTGCTTATAGCCGCAATCCTCTGTCTCTTTACCATGCATTCGGGGCCAGTCCAAGCAGGTGCATGCATGCGTCTTCTCATATCACCAACCAAAGAGAAAAAAAACACTTGTGATATTAATTGACAGCGTAGTAATTAACATGTGTGCATTATGGCAGCTGGGCGGCCATCGGGAGATCGGCAAGGAGAGTCACCTCCGGATCCGACCATCGGCACGGCGTCTCACTACGGCTGCTTCCGGCCCGACTGCGACGACAAACCAACTCCTAGGGCGGCGGCTCCACCACCAACGGCCCGCTGATAAGTCTATATACTACTCTAGTTCGCTCCTAGCTATACATGCACGCATTACCAATTAAGTTAATCACTGCAAACCTGCATCAATGTACGGTTTTGAGTATAGATGCACTTCATGCACATGCATGGGCCATAGAAATCTGGTTTGTTTAATTCATGACTGTATCTTATGATTATGCTTGTACTATCTTGGCCATGGATCGCATGGCCATGGGTAACTAGACACGAACACATATCATGTACTTCCCACCCTTAGACCACTCTCGTCTTTCCCTTGTCAAAACATGATGCTCGATCATGTACATGAACACTCGCTACGGGTCGGCCCAAAAGGGAATGGGCCTGAGTCACAGATAAGGCCGAATAATCCCGAACCATCCCTGTCATCTTGCCCTGCGTCCTCTGTAACGTTATCATGCATGTCAGGTTTCAGTCAGTTGGCTTGTGAGAATAGAGATCTGAGAACGACACAGTAAAAACAGAGAAATATTACAGCGGAATTGAACACATACATAATTAGATATCTGGAGAGCTAGCTTTGACCACAAGGATTTGGTGCGATACTGTCATCAATGTATCACACATGCCATGTTTATGTAAACCAAGAAGGTGCTCACTGATCCAAGAACTAAACCACTCTACTGAGCTTACAGAACGTCCTTTTAGAAGATCAAGCAAGCTGTACTTCTATACAGGGCTCAGTTTCTCCTCGCCTCTATCCCAACCGTTCATTCCCATCCAAGAATGTCTCCTTAGCATTTGCTCTTCTTGCCTTCTGTCTGTCAACTTTCGAGAAAATTCAGAACAAAAGGCAGATACATGTGGTGCACATGAGTTGCTCTTTTAAGAGGCAAAGAAAAGGAGGAAAGAAGCAATGGGATTCAATGGAGGATCACTTCACAGAGAGATGAAACAGCAGCAACTCTGCTGCTGCTCGTTCCTCATCCGTACACTAGTCGTGCTGCTACTACTTCCCCTCATCCTTCTTGCGGTGCTCAACATCGGCTTCCTCACAGGACGTAACAACGACGACATCTTTCGTGCTTGATCTAGTCTCGTACAGCACATGATTGAAACTTTCATGACTTCTGTACTTGCCATGCATCCACCGTATGGTTCATACGATGAAACATTTACATTCCAATATAGCTCTCTGTTTATCATTGTCTCCGTTTCTGAACTTAAAAGAGTAGCATAATCAAGAGCAGGTTCTATAGCAATTTGCAAAGTAGCATCTCCCTTTTTTTGGAATGTTTAACAGCAGATCTTACATTCTTCAACTTTGCAGTAGAGAAGTCCATGGGCGGGCGAGACGGCGGCCGTCCACCACCGGCGCCAACCTTCAGTGGGGGCCCTCATCAAGCTTCCAGCTTCCCAAGCTATGGCGTGCTGACACTGCCAGAAGACTAGTGCAATCGGTGTGGCATGTCGATATATATCTCTACAAGTAGACTCGCTGTGCTCTTCACAACTTCAAATTTAACCCGGCCAAAGTTGTATGAAGTGTAGCTGTGGAGTACTCCAATTGGGTGTAGCGCAAAAGTTTTGGATTTGTACCACGGACTACTAGAAGCATACCAACCTTCCATAACTAGCTAAACTAGCTCTAGTTGAACAGTGGAGAGACTGAGGTTCCATTTCCACATCATGATTTGAGAATGTTTCTCATTTCTCATTCTTATGCAAAAATTTGATAGTATCATTAGTTATTTGCGAAGGTTTCTCGCTTTATTGCAAATTTTGATAGCGTTCAATTTGTTCACTTTATAATTGGATCGTACATCAAATCCTCCCTTTGCACTTGATTGTAACTGTTCTTTTCTGTGAGAATATTTCTCATTTGTTTTTGGCCCTTATTTCCATGGGCTCATAGCTTCCAATGCATTTCTGATCCCATTGCATTTCTGATTTAACAATGAAGCAAACAACCCCTAAATGTGCTGAGCATTGATTCTATTTACTGAAAAGATGTGTCCATGTGAAGTATCGGAGACACCACACCAAGCTTCAATACTAAATTGGCGAAAAGAAGGCAAAATGGCATCCCCTTCAAGCAATCACACGATGCATAGGCTGTTGGACAATGGACACAAACAAGGACATTTCATTAACCTGATGTACTGATACATGGAAATGCGATGGACTCCCAAATGTCAGACCAGCTCTTCTAGAGGAAATGTGTGTCTCAAGACAAAGGTCTGTGACCTAACTCTAACAAACGAACAAATGACAAAAGCTAAAGGAAGAACTAAACTATGTCATTTGGTGAGATCTCCTGACCCTATGGGCCTGTTCTTTTTGACTGCGGCTTTTGGCTTTTGGCTGTGGCTTATGACTTTTGAGCTGTTTGTACGAGAGATTACAGAGTAACAGAAACTCGCGTACGGTTTTTGCCAATATAAATGAAATCAGTAAAGTATGTACTACAATTAACTAGTAGACCCTATCTAAAAAAATACTCCGTTTAAAAGT
Organism: Dendrocalamus sinicus; assembly: GCA_036346575.1. Classification (NCBI taxonomy): domain Eukaryota; kingdom Viridiplantae; phylum Streptophyta; class Magnoliopsida; order Poales; family Poaceae; genus Dendrocalamus; species Dendrocalamus sinicus. Next base: position 822,680 of record CM070641.1, read on the forward strand.
TAGTTACTGTAGAAAAGCCGAAAAACAGCTTTTAGAAGCTGAAAAGAACAGGTCCATAACCTCCAACTTGGGGTAGATCTGTGTCACATGCATCTATCATCTATGTGGTTGGAGTTTGGGCAAATCACGTTGGATGGGAAGGCTATTTCTGCTCTTGTTTTTCTTGCTGATGATAGTGTTCTCTTTGTGTGCAATCCATGGAGTTTGGATAACTGGAGGTAATCTCTTACTTTTCTTGTGAATTAATGTAGTTTTTTTTCACATATATATTTACTGTAGGATGATTGTTCCTTCAGCAAAACTTGTCTATTTTTGTTTTGCTACTTTTTGTGTATTGACTGTAGAGAGTAGAAGAATTCTCGGTGGAAGGCAAGGATATGAGCCCCCCGCACCATCATCATGGCACATCTTCCCACCAAGAACACCATATCCATGCTAGTTTTGTATAAAATCACCCACAGAGAATGGAGTTCAGTTAACAAGTACTGTAACTTTGCAGGAGGCACTGCGGTTTAAGTGATGAGTACAATATTGTACAGTAAGAATAAGAACAGTACCAGTGGGTTCTCATGTTTCGTTGATGCTGCAACAATAAGAGCAGTTCTCTCCAGGTTGTTTGGATTTATATACACCAATGCAGAATGAAACATTGCTTATATAAAATAAACTGCATGTAAACCTGAAAAGTTCCACTACCATTTGATTGAGTTCCATATGGCTCAGTTATAATTCGCATCATTTCGACCCCTTCTCTTCATATTAATAAATATCTTCTTCTTTATATAAATTAGAACCTTCCCTATTACGTCTAAATCTAACGGTAACATATCCTTACAATCTCAACCTTTCAAAATAAAAATCAACTTATCAAAGCCACCTCAGGTTATGACACCTGAGGTGGCAGAAGGATAAATTTTGATACAAAACTAGTCTAGGATAGACGGGTACTTTACTCTGAGATTGTACTAAACTCGGATAATTGACAAGAATCTGCAACAGAGGTGTTCTGATCCCCACAGAAGAACGGCTCAGGAGGTATCTGCAGGCCATCAATGCCAGCTTCGAGCATCTCTAACACCTCGCTCATCGTGGGTCGATCATGCGACCTCATCTGAATGCACCACAACCCAATAATGCACAGCTTCCTCTCCACCTCATGGATATCAACAGCCTCACAAATCTTACCCACCTCTTGCCGAGTTAATTGATTATACACCCAGGCTGGGTAATATATCTGGCTTCTTGCTGCTTGTGGGTCCATGTTCCTCCGCCCCCCAGCCATCTCCAACAATAACATTCCAAAACTATAAACATCAGTCTTGCATGATACAGTGCCAAAGCTACGGGATATCATCTCAGGAGCTATGTAGCCAACCGTTCCCCGTGCAGCGCTCACCGGCACAAAGCTGTTATCCCTTGGGTACAATTTTGCAAGCCCAAAATCAGCAATTTTTGGAGTGAAGTCACTGTCTAAAAGGATGTTGTGTGGCTTGATGTCGAAGTGTAATATCTGCATATCACACCCTCGATGCAAGTAGTCGATCCCTCTGGCAATGCCCAAAGCAATCTCATTAAGCTTGTCCCAGGAGAAACTCTTCTCAGATGAGAAGATGTACTTATCAAGAGATCCATGGGGCATGTACTCATAAACAAGTGCCCTCCTCATTTCCTCTGAGCAGAAACCCACTAGACACACTACATTAACATGGTGAATACTTCCAATGGTGGACACCTCGCTAATGAATTCTTCTCCGTTGCATAACGAATTACTCAACATTTTGACGGCAACATGGACATCACCAGGAAGCACACCTTTGTACACAGACCCGTAGCCTCCTTGGCCTAGCTTCTCTCTGAAGTGACTTGTGATGGCAATGATGTCTGTGTAGGCATACCTTCTTGGTCCAAGGGCTAGTTGCATCTGGAGAAACTTCTCGACAGCGTCAATTGATATCTTTGTTTTCCAGTATTTGTAGGCGAGGAAGGTCAATACAGCCAATGGTGCAAACATAAACCTGGATACTATCACAAGCACTGCTTAAACAAGATTGCAGACTTGTGTCAGATGAACACAATTATGTAGCCAATAACGATTAGGATTAGGTGATTCTGTCATACCGATAATGAACTTGACGATATATATAGCAGATACTATGACCAGTGCAGCCCAAAATAATTTAGTTCGGTACGAGTAATCATTTACACATCTCAAGAAATGCATGTCGATCCCAACAACTGCAGAAGTCCGATTTTGGATGCTTGAACTAGACATCTGTTCGTGGAAGTAACTGCAAGTTATGGCATGGTACATAAAACAGGGATTAAAGAGAGGATGAACAACTTTGATGTAAGATAATCAAATGTTGGGGAGAACTCTCTAGTTCCCAGGTCGCAGACTCACCTCATCGAATCTTTCAGACATGTGTCAATAATCCAAGAATATGTCCAGGGTGTAACTTCTTGAGGAAAATTAACAGCAAATCCTTTTTTCATGAATTTTGCAACATATACATAACTTGCATTATCTGGAACCAATGTGTAACGAGAACCCAAGGGAATCATGGCCAAGTATTGACAAGATGGTTCAAGGTATCCAACCTCATAAGAGTTCCAGCGAGTCAAGACATAGACAAAATAACTCTTAGTACTCAGGCAAGCGACACGCTTGTACATACCATTGTTTTCTATTAACCTCGAACAATTCACAAAGGTCGCCCATGATTCTGCATCGGGATAAAATAGGGTTTTCTGACCATTGTCTCCTGATTGTAACCCGTATACATAAGGATGTTGGTTCCACCTGGGAATAAAGCAGCTGCTGTCATCCAAATCTGCATCGATGACCCAGAAAAGAGAGTCCTTATAGGAGATGTTAGTCACAGAGTATGTTCCCGTGTTGATATGAATTATAGCCTTGTTACCGCTACAAACTAGCTCATAAGCTTGAACACCGCACCCAGGTGGATCACCCTGCCGACGGAAAGGATAGCTAATGTTCTGGAGAAGTCCACAGGAGAAAGGAGGACAAACTGCTAGTTCTTGAATATATGACGCTTCAGTGCTTGTTGGAAGAACTGAAAGCACAGAATAGGTGGTTAATGCTTGCCATATAACAGAACGAAGAAGTGCTCCAGAGTTCGCCATGACCCTTCACAGATGCAAAATCGAACATGAAAGTTGATGCCAGTAAGGCAGTTGCCAGAGTTAGAGAAAAGATTAGTTATATGAGGCTTGACCAATATGGTTTCAGAACGATTTAAAAGTTGAGTTTTGGGACGACGGAAGAGGAAGAGAAGTCAAACCTTGTGTCCTTAGTCCTTGACTGCTGGGTTATCTGTTACCAGTCTAGTGGTGGTGTTAGTCAAACTGGCGTAAATGCATTTTGACTTATAGTGCATCCCTTTTGACATAATGAACATCCAAGAAGTAACATCCATGGAACAAGTCAGAATTCTTCCACATATGTAGTCCTGAGTCCTGACTGCTGGGTTATCTGTTACCAGTCTAGTGGTGTTAGTCAAACTGACGTAGATGCATTTTGACTTATAGTGCATCCCTTTTGACATACTGAACATCCAAGAAGTCCCATCCATGGAACAAAGTTAGAATTCTTCCACATATGTAACAGGTCCATCATTATGAAACATAAAGATGTAACCTGGATAATATTGCAAGCACTGCATAAACAACACTGCATAAGTTAGAAGTATACAATTATGTAGCCATAAAGATTAGGATTAGGTGATTCTGTCATACCGATAATGAACTTCATGATATATATAGTAGATACTATGACTAGTGCAGCCCAAAACATCTCAAGAATGCATGTCGATCCCAACAACTGCAGAAGTCTGATTTTGGATGCTAGAACTAGACATCTGTGGAAGTAACTGCCAAGTTATGGAATAGTATGTAAAACAGGGATTAAAGAGAGGATATACAGCTTTGAGGTAAGACAACCAAATTTGAGGGGCAAAATGCAACCAGAGAGAAGCCTATAGTCACCACAGTGCAGACTCACCTCATCGAATCATTCAGGCATGTGTTGATGACCCAAGAATATGTAGTGAGTCTATCTTCTAAAAGAAATCTAACAGCAACGCCATTCCTCATTAATTTTATGACATTTTCATTATTTGGTGCTCTCACACGCAAACTGCCCAAAAAGGAATTATAGCCAAGTATCCACATGAAGGCTCAACGTGTCCAACCAAGTAAGAAAACAGAGTAGTCAAGACATAAACAAAAGAAATGTTCGTACTCCGGCAAGCGACGGGCATGTAAATAACATTATTTTTCTATCAACCGTGAACAACTCACGAAGACAGCCCAAGTAACTGCATCCGGATACAACAGGCTCAAGTTTGCTGATTGCAAGCCATATGTATAAGGATGTTGATTCCTCTCAGGAATAGGGCAGCTGCTGAAAGGCCCTCAACTTTGATTGAAAACCCCCTTTTTCTTAAGGAGTAGTCTTTGGTTTGGAATTTCAAAAATATTTACAAATAAAATTGCATCCACATACAATAATAAAACAAGTATACCTCATCCTTTGGTGATCCGTGCAATTAGCTAAATTAGGGTTTCCCCTTGTGACTTGCTGAGCTGTTGTGCTCACAGCTTGCTGAACTCCTTCAAAGTATCAAGAAGACAGAGAAGGTCAGACTTTCGAGAAACTCCAGAAGAACCGTTCTACGATGAGGATCCGTGGTTCTAGGTCTCGATCGCGCTCAGGCTTCCTGGTGGCTTTTGTGTAATGTATTATATTTCGGACTTGCACGCCCGCTGTAAAAAAAACTTGATGTTAAACCCTATGATGTAATATAAGTTGGCTCTTTTGCTGTAAGTATGTTTGTGATGGTATTTTCTTACTCGACACTCCGTAACTGATCATGCTTGGGTAGTTACGGAATGCCGGGTCCTGGCGCCCCCGGAAACGGGGGCGTTACAGCTGCTATTAGTCAAATTGGCGTCAACAACCCAGAAAACAGTCACTGCAGGAGATGTTAGCCACAAAGTATCTTCCCGTGTTGATGTGAATTATAGCCTTGCTATCACTACAAACTAGCTCGTATGCTTGAACACCGCAACCAGGTGGATCACCTCGCAAACGGAAAGGATACTGGATGTCTTGGAGATGTCCACAGGAAAAAGGGTGCAGACTGCCTGCCCTATAATATCCTCAGTGTTTGTTAGAAATGAAAGTGTGGAGAAGATGGCCAATGCCTGCAGTGTAACAGAAAGAAGATATGCACCAGAGTTCGTCATGACAGCTTAGCAGATGCAAGATCAGACTTGTAAGTTGGCACCAGAGTTAAGGAGAAGGTTAATTTTCTGAGGCTTGACCAATATGGTTGCTGGATGATTTAGATAGAAAGGTTTGGGTGTGTATGGGACAGAAGAGGAAGAAAAGTCAAGCCTGGTGTCCTGGTTGCTGGGTTATCTATTACTAGTCTAGTGGTGCTGTTAGTCAAACTAATGTGCATACACTTTGACTTGTGCATCTCTTTGGCGTACTCAACACACAAGAAGTTCCATCTGTGGAAGCGAAGTTAGAATCCGTCCACCTATCAATGGGTCCATCATGACATAACAGTCATCGAAGCCAACAGGTTACTCAGATTTTTCTTCTTTTTTGTTCCAACAACACGAGGAGCTCAGTTTTGTAGGCATAACTTCATATCTTTGCCTCCTATCTTCATTTTATCACAGAAAATGTTTGAAGTTTTAGCTTTAGCTCTGCAATTCTCAGTTCTCAACTATGGAATCAACACGGCCACAGCAACTGGTGATGGAGACTTTTTCCATAACTGCCCACCATCCAAGTGCAGTGAAAGCAGACCAGAGATCCGATTTCCATTCCGCCTTGCAACCAGCCCCCCATCCTGTGGAGCACCTGGCATGGAGTTATCGTGCTCTAGGGAAGCAGATACCGTCCTACTTCACCCAATTCTTGGATTATGCAAGGTGACTGCAATCGATTACAGCTATGGTCTCCTGAATGTCATCCCGCTTGAAGAATCATGGTCTCAGTGCCCGCTTCAGAAGATCGTCTCTACCACCAATCTGTCAACTAATGTATACAAACCTGTCGCAGATGATACAGCAACCCTGGTACGCTGTTCGAGAGAGTTCATACCAAATAAGGAGGGCAGTATTATACCGGGTAGGGAGGACAGGATTATTGGCCCAATCTCTTGCCTCAGCAACACAAGCCAGTTCATCTATTTGATGGACTCCTACGAATCCATGTCTCTTCTTCCCTTAGATTGTGCAGTGGTTTCAAATGGCATTTCGATGCCCTACCTGTTCGACTATGATGGCAATGAGGGTGTGTACTTCAATGAAATGGCCAAAAGAATCATTGCATTTGCTGAGACAACCTTGACCTGGTCAGTTCCTAACATCACCGACATTTGCAAAGATTGCGAGCGAAAAGGGCATCCTTGTGGATTCAGCTCACAACGCAGGCAAGCATTCTGCCAGCGTCATGGTACTGTTTCTAACTTCTTAAGCATGAAAGAACTTGTTGTGAACACTTACATGCCTTAGTTGATCTTGACAAGAGTATCTAAATGACTCAAATAAAGCACGGTTCTTTTTACCCCACAATTTGCTATATTTACAGATATGTTTCTGTTGAGCAGCATACCTGAGTCCAATACATATTTCACACTCAGATGGCTCTGATACTCCCCATACCCATTGTGAAAGCATTATAGTCTAATATTTACTAGAGTAGTATCACAATGGTTCTGATATTATAGCTATGTTTTGCCCCAATATTTTTGATAAACAGGTTGGTTGACGTATAGGATTGTTTTCAGATCTTTCAAGCCCTGTTAAAGAAAAACATTTTTTTCACTACCCGCTAGGATATTTAGGGCATAGTCATGTTCGAAGCACCATACCAAACTGCTCAGGGAGGAAAAACCTTCTCATACCAATCCCCATGGTTAGTTCCTGATTTAGAGTCCAATCTTACTGTATGCAAACAAGCCGGTGAGATAGATTCAGATTATAATTACTATGCTACCTTCCGAAGAAAATGAACCAAATTCCACCCCAGCTAAACTGGACCTTAGTGATGTTCATACCATTGAAGTTGTTGATTAAGAAATAAAGTGATGTCGGAAAAAGTTAAGATCTATATGGTAGTTGGATCATTATGTTCTTTTATAAACCAATGTTATTCTTCAATAGTTGAGTCGGCTTTATGTTGCTAATCTTGTTGAGTTGACTTATGCTGTCATTTCAACTAATCAAATAACCTATTTTCTTCTCACTTGTTCAAGAATTGTAGCAAGGCAAGTTTAAGTGTGTGTTCACCATTTAAGGTCTAAGTTCGAAATACATATGATCGAGCTGTGTTAATTGCAAATTAGCATGCTTTCATTCTGTACAATTGTACCATGTCCTACTCGCATGAGTTGGTTCTCTTTTCCATTCCATCCAGAATAAAAAATGTTATGAGTTGGTACCTTTTTTTTACTTCCTTATAAAGAAATAAGAAATTTGTCTATCTTCTATTATTCTGAACCTAAAATATAAATCACTTATTTCCTACATGCAGGTTCGCGTGTCAAAGTCATTGCAGGTACTGCTGCAACCCAGAGGCTCAATTATGTGTTCTCTATTATGCATTTATGCATACATCTTTTTGCTTATCGCTCTAATTCTTACGCTCTCTTATCCATAAAGAGACAAAAAGACATGAAAGAAAGTTTTTTTTACCCGAGCGTAACTCACTAATTCCTTTCATTCTGTTTATTTAGCAACATCATCAGTAGCCACATTTGTGGTTCTCTTGTCAATGGTGGCCACTGCACTATATCTATCCCTAAAATCGAAGACTGATGAAGAGGTACGTTTGAAGATCGAAATGTTTCTCAAGGCATATGGCACGTCAAAACCAACAAGGTACACATTCTCAGAAGTTAAAAAAATAACAAAACGATTCAAAGATAAACTAGGGCAGGGTGGATTTGGAAGCGTATACAAAGGTCAGCTAGCAAATGGTGTACCTGTGGCAGTCAAGATGCTGGAGAATTCAAAGGGTAATGGAGAAGAATTCATCAATGAAGTTGCGACCATTGGAAGAATCCACCATGCCAATGTGGTCCGCCTCTTGGGATTTTGCTCTGAAGGAACAAGGCGTGCTCTTATTTATGAATTCATGCCTAACGAATCACTAGAGAAATATATATTCTCACATGAATCTGATATTTGTCAAGAACATCTAGCACCTAACAAAATGCTGGAAATAGCTTCAGGCATTGCACGAGGAATCGAGTACCTGCATCAAGGGTGCAATCAGCGCATCCTCCATTTCGACATTAAGCCTCACAATATCTTGCTAGACTACAGCTTCAATCCAAAGATTTCAGATTTTGGACTTGCAAAGCTGTGTCCAAGGGATCAAAGCATCGTCACGCTGACTGCAGCAAGAGGAACGATGGGCTACATTGCACCAGAACTATATTCGCGGAACTTTGGGACAATATCCTACAAGTCAGATGTTTATAGCTTTGGCATGCTGGTGCTGGAAATGGTGAGTGGGAGGAGGAACTTGGATCCAAGGATTGAGAACCAAAATGAGGCTTATATTCCAGAGTGGATATATGAGAAAATAGTCACTGGGCAAGAACCAGAATCGAGCAGGGACATGACGCAAGGAGAAAAAGAAATAGCAAGAAAGCTGGCCATTGTGGCACTATGGTGCATTCAATGGAACCCAACAAATCGCCCATCTATGACAAAAGTGGTAAACATGTTAACAGGAAGCTTGCAGAGTCTAAGGATGCCTCCTAAACCATTTGTTTCATCTCAGGGCCACCGTATGCCACAAGTCTAGAGAAAATATTACTACGACTCTGAAAATGATTGAGAGTTGGTATGCCACAATAGTGCCTATTGTATATGACATTTGATTTTTCAACTCAATTAGCCTTCTGATTGTAACCATGTAATATAATTAGCAGGATATGAATGTATGGTATAAGATCTTGCAATAATTTGCAATCTCGTAGCTGAAGGTACATGAGAAGTCATCACTTACTTCCTAATGTCATTGGAAGGTGTAATTCAGAAATCGCTACTCATCAACAGATCAATAATGCGTAGTGTGTGTCTCATTTGATTTTCAACTGAATTGGCTTTGTTACTGTAACCTCGTATGCTAACCTCGTATGCTAACCTCGTATGCTATTACCTGGGTATGACATCAGATATCAAAAAATTTGCTCATTGTCCAACCCATGCATGAGAGAGTAATTAGTAGGAGGCTCACAATAAGTATCCAGAAGCCTATACTTTTTTATAATGTTAAGTCTGTAATTAGTCATAGCTATATATTTGTGACAAACCGACAATGTAGAATCAAACATCATGTAGGCAAAATTATGCCAGTGTAATATTCATTCCCAGGGATTAGCAGGAGGCTCACAAAGTCACAAGCCCGTAAAGAAAACAAGAAGTTTCACCTTTGTCGATGCGGAGGAAGAGCTCCTCGAAGACTGCGATGAACTTCCCCTTGGTGCCCTGGATGGAGGCGACAGCGGCTGGAGGAGAGCCCGGCGAGGAGAGGCGGCGCCCCGGCAGGTGAGAGACGACCTAAATATGCCTAACAGTAGCACGCGGGCGACCAGAAGCCATTGGGAGGCGGTCCAATCCAGAACACCACCGCCGCCGGCGGAGCGCCGCCGGGAAGCGTGGTGGAGCGGCGGAGGAAGGGCCGAAGGGAACGGGTCCGTATAAGGGCTCTTTTGCAAAACTTCTCTGCTCATTCTCTCTCCGGTCGATCTAGGCCACGAACGTTTGATCTAACGGCTAGCTAACGTTCGATCTTGTGAGCGATCCAATTCTAGAGGGCACTCTGATAAAGCAAACTTGTAGCGGGTTCTTTATGTAACAATGCCTGCACCGTTTCCGTTTTGGGCCTAAATATGGGCCGTGTAGTTGGGTCGAACAACAACCGTAGGGCCGATCAGGTTGAGGTGGGCGGTAGCCCACTCACGCAGTGAAGCCCATGGCAGGCACGGTGCGTCCAGCGCAGCGGGAGTCCTCTTTCCTTTTTGTCCATGTCCTCCGCCGCGGCAGCCCGCTTGGCCACGGCGGCGCCTCCGCAGCCGGCATTCTCGTGTGGAGAAATTCCTGCAAACCGTTTACGGTGTTCACTCCTCCTCACGATATCCTTCTGCAAATTGCAATTGCTCTTTGGTTGTTTCGCTTTCTTCTTTCCCCTTCCCCTCTTTCTTCCTTCGGGCGGCAGCAGTGTCAATGGCGGCACCACCGCCCCCACTGTTATGACCAATGCTGCTCCAGGAACCGTCCGAGCTCTCCTCCCATTACCCGACTCCTCCCCGCAAAATGGGCTTACGCAGGTATGTATTCACCTTACCGATTTAACCGTTCAGTTCCTGCGCCATACAAGTGAAAATTTCGCTTCAGTTATTGCCAAATTAACGAAACTCGGATGTTTGTTTGTTGCAGAATCACACAGACGCGGACTGAAGGCTGCATCGATTTGGTGAAGGCACTTATGCTGATCACAATCTTGGCCATGACTCCACGAGGCAAGCAAGGTAAGCAAAAAAAAAAAAAATTCTTGTCTTTGAATTGAATTGGTATAGTAAATTGCAAATTATTGTCATGTATAATTTGATGACGTAGTAACAATTTTGCATGTTTGCAATTCACAAGATACCTATTAGAGTCGAAAACCAAGAGTACTTTAAACTAGGCATTACATTTGCAGTGCTTATTTCAGAACTAAGCCCCCTGAACTGAACTGAACTGAACAGCATGACATGCTCAACATATATATTACATGGTGATACATGTGTTTTTCTAGGTGCGCTGCATAGGATGGCCTAGAGATGAGACAAATGGCCTACATGTGTTGTTTCCCTGGCAAATCCTAATTCTTGCCCATTGACTATTGTCTCATATATCCACTCTGGAACAAAAACCTAATTTTGGTTATTGATCCTTGGATCTGAGTTCCTCTTTCCACTCAACATTTCCAACACCAACATGCCGAAACTGTAAACCTCTGACTTGTAAGATACCATCCAAAAGTTCTGAGAAAGTTTTGGTGCAATGTAGCCCATGGTGTCTCTTGCTGCAGTCAACGTGATGATGCTTTGATCCCTTGTGCAGAGCTTTGCAAGGCCAAAATCCGAAAACTTCGGATTGAAGCTGTAGTCCAGCAAGATGTTGTGAGGCTTGATGTCAAGTGCAGAATGCGCTGATTACACCCTTGATGTAGGTACTCAATTCCTTGGGCAATGCCCAATGCTATTCGACCATCATGTCAGGTAGTAGGACTTCTTGAGAAGTACTATAATCACGTGAGAATGTATGTTTCTCTAGTGACTCATTAGGCATGAATTCGTAAAAAAGAGCACGTCTTGTTCCTTCAGAGCAAAAGCCCAAGAGGCGGACGACATTGACATGATGGATTCTCCCGATGGTTGCTACTTCATTGATGAATTATTCTCTCCTTTTGGGTTCTCAAGCACCTTTACCGCAACAGGTACTCCTTTTGGTGGCTCACATTTGTATACACTTCCAAATCCATCATTGCCTAGTTTATGTTTAAACTGTGTCGTAATCCTTTTTTACTTCAGGGAATGTGTATCTTGCCGGTTTCGATGTGTCATATGTCTTGAGAAACATTTCAACCTTCAATTGTATCTCATCGTCATTCTTGGTTTTAAGAGAGATATATAGCGCGGAGACCACCATCAGTGAAAGTAGTATAAATGTGGGTACAGATACTGCTACTGATAATCATAATGTAGGACATTAGTAAGTTGTATTGTGGATAAACAATACATTCTGACTTATTGACTATCCCTTGTTTGTACTAGGAGAACTTTAGAATTAGAATAACACAACACTGAGAAGTTAAAAATGCACTGGTTCCTATAATGACTTCGACACGTGCTGGTGAACCTGCAGATAGAAAAGTTAAAAAATAGATTTATTCACATAAAGAAAAATATGGCACAAGTTTCTCCATATGAATCAGAAGTAAAACAAGGAACAGTTTTCTTCGTATGAACTGGAAAATAAACCTACCATGTTAAGCTTGTGTCATCTTGTGAGGTGTAGACAATTCAAAATTAGGACTTTTTCAGCCAAAGAACATTTTAAGGCCTGTTTATATTAGCTTTTACTTTTAGCTTTTACTTAAAGAAGTTAGAAGCCAATATGAACACTTAACTTTCTTACTCTTCTTGCTCCTGTCTCACTTTGAGGATAAGATAGGGTTCATGGGTGCAACACGCACACTACACCTCCTGTTCCCATCTTGCGTACGCATCTCTTCCTCACCGTTTGCCCTTTCTTTTAAAGCCACTTTTTTTAGTAACTACTATTTATTTTTAGCTAAAATCCATGAGCCTACAACTCTTTTGCTTTTTTGTGGCTTTTAGCTTTTAGCTTCTCCAGAAGCTGAAATAAATGGGACGGCTTCTCCAAACAGCCTCCAGAGCAAGGTTCTAAATATTGGCGGTAACCGGTTTTACCAGTGCCAACTGAGAAAAAAACTGCCGGTTTTTATTTAATTTAAATTTTAACTTTTGAATGTAAAAATTAGTTTTTCTAATGATGTTTACATTGTTTAGCACTAATATAATGTATTAGAAAGATACATGCACTTCCTATGCTTGACTTCATACTTTTTGCCATGAATGTATTAGGAATTTCCAAATTTTGAATGTAAAAGTTAGTTTTCCTAATGATATTTACATTGTTTAACACTAATAGAATGTATTAGGGAGATACATGCACCTCCCGTACTTGACTTCATACTTTTTGCCATGAATATATTAGGAATTTCTAAATTTTGAATGTAAAAGTTAGTTTCCGTAATGATGTTTATATTGATTAACATTAATGGAATGTATTAGAAAGATGCATGCACCTTCCATGCTTGACTTCATACTTTTTGCCATGAATGTGTTATGAATTTTCAATTTCAAATTTGAAAAACCGGTTTTTATTTGTTTTTCTCTGGTTTTTTGGTGGTAACCGGCCAGTTTTTTCTGGTTATCGATTTTAAATTCAAATTTTGATGCATGAAATTCGATCGGTTTTTTTTCAGTTACCGGCTAGTAACTGGTATCGGCCCCCCTGGCGGGATTTACCCCGGTAGCGGGATTTAGAACCTTGCTCTCGAGCCCAAACTGTGTGCATCATCTGCCACTATCTCGAAAAGCACAATATAAAAGCCATCAGCTACAGCCAAAAGTCAACCGTCGCAGCCTAAAGGAATAAGGCTGCGGCCAATATGAACATACCCTTAGCTAAATGTTTGGTTAGGACCAGGGTTCCAAATATCGGTACCGAAGGATTTCTCGCTGGGGGCCAATAATGGTAATCGGCCGGTTACCAGAAATCCCGAAGAAAACGTGGGCAAAATTCATGAAGCGAATTTTGAATTTGAGCGGTTGGAGGACCGGTAACCGTCCAAAATCCAGAAAACTGGTTATGGGTAATTAAATATTGGAATACTGTAATAATTCATGCAGTTTTATTTCATACAATAGTTAATCTACCACAAAAAATGTCTAAACCAATCTAAAAAGTGTATTTTGCAGTCACAAATTCAAATTTACATTTGAGAAATTCCGCCTGGTATTTCCAGTTTCCAGTTACACCTGGTCAAATCTGGCTCCAGGCACGATATCGTTGGCCTGGTGAGGCATGGCACATCATGGACAATGAATGTGCCATGCCGGTCTAGCCCGACCGCATGTGTCGTGCTTGGGCCGGCGCTTGGGTGTGGCACGCATAGTACCATGCCAAGGTATTACCCGGTTCGGCCCAGCATAGCACGCCATTTATCCCTCCCCAACTCTTCCAGTAGGCTAGGTCTATTCAGAAGAGTACGGTAATTCTCTGTGGTAGTATAGTAAAATTGCTTATGAATGACAACAAAATCACTTTTGTTAGATTTACTGCACTCTCTAAATGTGGACAAATGACTGACGATAAAATTACTTCTCTATGTCAAATGCACAAACACATATAGCCACACCTTTTGGTGTGCTCAACTGACAGCTGCTGACTTGGAGTGCATTTCCGGCTTCATTATTACTCCTACTAATACTTCTCTCAAAAAATATTAGTAATCATTATCAAATATTTTCCTCTAAAAAAACCGTCATCAAACATTGCATAAAGAAGAAGTACTCCTTTTCTCTTCTGCGAATCGTGTAAGATTATTGCAACTTGCAAATGATGTATGTCTTCCAGGAGAGAAAAATTACAGGAATATAGCAGTTACAATTCTCCGTCTTCCCAACTGCTATCTGTTACATGATTATTTCACACTCGATACAAGTACAACCATTACTTTTCGCAAGCCAAGTGCACCGCCTCATATATTAAATAACACGTATATGTTTCACTCATCATCCTCGGATATTACAGTCAGCTCGGTGGAGAAATGATAGGAATCTGCTACATGGATGTGGTCATCATCACAGAAGAATGGCCTGGAAGGCACCCGTAGGCCATCAACGCATCCTTCGAGCATCTCTATGACCTCGCTCATTGTCGGGCGATCACGAGACTTCATCTGAATGCAGCAAAGCCCAACAGTGCACAGCTTCCTCTCCAGCTCATGCATATTAGCAGCAGCAGAAGATGTCTCACCCAGTTCTTGCTCAGTTAGCCGGTCATACACCCACGACGGGTAGTAAGCCTGGCTTGAGTTCGCTGCATTCGGATCTGCATTCCTTCGTCCTCCAGCCATCTCCAGCAGCAGCATTCCAAAGCTGTAAACATCGGATTTGCTAGAGATGACGCCAAAGCTCCGAGATATCATTTCTGGAGCTATGTATCCAATAGTTCCCCGTGCAGCGCTCGTTGGCACAAAACTGTTGTCCCTTGGATACAGTCTGGCAAGCCCAAAATCGGCAACCTTGGGGACAAAATTGTTGTCAAGAAGGATGTTGTGCGGTTTGATGTCAAAGTGTAGAATCTGCATCTCGCACCCTTGATGCAGGTAGTTGATTCCTCTGGCAATGCCCAGTGCAATCTCATTCAGCTTGTCCCAAGACAAAGTCTTCTCGGTAGAGAAGATGTACTTGTCCAGAGATCCACGAGGCATATACTCATAGACAAGCGCCCTTCTCATCTCCTCCGAGCAGAACCCCACAAGACGAACCACATTGACGTGGTGGATCCTGCCGATGGTGGAGACCTCACTGATGAATTCTTCTCCGTTACAGTTGGAGTTGCCCAGCATCTTGACGGCGACATGGATATCGCCTGGGAGTAGCACGCCTTTATATACAGAGCCGTAACCTCCTTGGCCGAGCTTGTCTCTAAAATGGCTTGTGATTGCAGTGATGTCCGTGTAGGCATACCTCATCGGGCCTAGCATTTGCTGCATTCGCAGGAACTTCTCGACTGCATCGATTGTTATCCTCGTTTTCCAGTACTTATGGATAAGGAAAATCAATACCGCCAGGGGCGCCAAGACGAACCTGCATAGCACTGCATAAACAAGTTTATTTGGTATCATCAAGAAACTATAAGAATATACAATTCTGGCGTACCAGCAATCCACTTCACAATCAACATAGAAGGTACTATTAAGTACCCTACATAAGGTAATCGAAATCCATCCACTACGCACGTCCAGAAACTAGCGTCAACAGAAAGGAGGACCGAAATCCTATCCTTGGTAGTTTGTTGTGCACGGAGGCCGCTGCAAGACCACGGCATTCCGCCATGGTACAGAAAAGGAGTTTAAGAGGCCACCAGATTGTATGGCAACAAATAGAACCTCAGTGTACATACATATCTAAACTCACCGAATCAACTCCATCAGGCATTCGTTGATGCTCCTGTTCCTACCATATGGGAAAGAAAATCGAACGGCAAATCCGCTTCTCATGGATTTTACGACATCTGCATAGCTTAAGTTGGCACGCCGAGAAGCCGCAGTGTTCCACCACGGGCGACCCAAAGGAGTACCAGCCAGATATCCACAAGAAGGCTCGAGGATCTCAATGTAATTAATGTCGTACCAGCCAGTCAACACGTAGACAAAAGAATAGTTGGTGCTCAGGCAAGCGACAGGCCTGTACATACCATTGTTCTTTACTTCCTGCGAGCATCTAACAAAGGCAGCCCACCAATCTGTATCAGGGTCAGGGACCAATTCGACTCCGATGCTGTCGCGCGAGTCTCGGATCGAGTATGGATCAGAAAGCCGACTCCACCGAGGAAGAGGGCAACTGCTATTGTCCAAGTCGGCCTCGACGATCCAGAATTGATCATATCTGACGTTGATGCCAGTAACGTAGTACGTTTTGTTGATGCCAGTAACGTAGTACGTTGCATTGTCGATGCGAAAGGTAGCCTTGCTAGCACTGCAAACCAGCTCGTAAGGTTGAAGACCGCACCCAGATGGATCACCTCGCCGACGGAAAGGATAGCCAATGTGTTGGAGATGTCCGCAGGAGAAACGTGGGCACCCGTCTTGCCCCTGAACGCGATCTGCTACAAGAACTGCAAGCACAGAGAAGACAGTTAAGGCTTGCAGGGCAGTGGAACGATGAAGTGCACCAGACATCGCCATGGCAGAACCACACATGCATGTGGCGTATGATACAGTAACGGACTAACCACGTTAAGAAGACTAGTTGTCTAGGTACATGTACAATAGGGTAACATAACTGTCTATAAGAGATGTCACGTAGGAATTTTGCTGAGTTGGATAAAAGAGAAATAGAAGAGAGAATAAGGTCGACTGTAATTCTATAGATGGTCAAAACGCGAGAAAATAGTCTGCTATAGACGGATTTCGTATCATTATATCAATATTATCTATAAATAGCCTGCTATAGACAATTTTTATGGTATTATATCAATGCTGTCTATATTTTACAGACAACTTACATGCAACCTATTATAGAAACTATCTTCAGTATTGTCTATAGATGACATAGAAAAGTACTATAGATAATAGCTGTCTGTACCACTGTACATGCTCTAAGATGACTAGCTATCTCTATATGATAGTGTTTAGACTCTAATAGTGTTGGTGTTGACTGACTCGGGGTAAAAAAACAATTGGTCTACTAGATGTGACAGAACAGAGCCAGTTTTCCATTACAATCCAATTGTGTCCAAGAGTAGTCACACTAACGTACTAGTAACGTTGAAAATGAAGCCATACATTATTACCCTTGGTTGTGTGGTGAACAGCGATCACAATTTCGGCTGAATTTCGTGAAATTCAGATTTTTTTTTTGTCTGGGTCCGAAATTTGGTGGAAGATTTGTATTTTCATTTGAAGTTTCAGATTTAAATAAATTTCCTAACTAACATAAGGAAAGAAAGCTAGTCTAGTGGCGAGGGATGATGGTGGGTGAGCATGAGGTTGGGAGTTCAAGTCACAAAATTAGTCACAAAATCAACAACCTTAGAATAAGGTTCTCGAAACGTTAGGTTGGTAGAGATTAATGCCCCAAACGTAGCAGAAATTTTCAGACTCAAAACTCAATGTGGAGAAGATTAGAGGGGGGGGGGGGGGGGGAAGAGATCTGCAGAATAAAACGATATAAATAAAAAGTCACCATTCATCTTAGATCTGCAGAATAAATTGGACTGTGGTTTGGATTTTGCAAGTCTTTCTACCTAAACAAACTTTCTAGTAGGACAAGGCTGCAGGGTAACTGACTAACTACTAATACAGCCAGTAAATCAACACTGACACCATTCCCACATTACACGGAAGCGCTTCTTCATTTTCTGACGGAGACTGACTCCAGTCACACTCGAATCACCTGAACACCACGGCAGAAGTTTCATTGGCCGTTGGAATTCCTCCTCATCCATGCAGCTATCATGACAAGCACATAATAAATGCTCACTTAATTTCATTACAGGTGCTCTCTTTTTACACTCGCGGTCTCTTCTTTCCACGGTGCTGCTGTTCTCTCTTCTCGCCAATGGAGCCTATGTGGCCACACCAAAATATTCAATTTCCCTCAAGTTCTTTCAGATTTCTTGATTGAAATAGATTGTTAAGATCATAAACTAGTTTTGGTTCAAGTTTTAAATCTTTTAGATCGATGAATAAAAAACTACATGGTTTTTCGATGGATCACTGGGTCCAAATTCTTCTGACTTCTGAGGGCCCCCTCAAAAAAATGTCAAGCCATTTCATTGCTTGAAGGAGCAAGACATTTGATTACTAGCCCAAACTGGTCAGAACATGCGTGTTAAATTTTTTGGTTTGTATCTTTCAAAGCTCGAATCATGATATATATATATATATATATATATATATATATATATATATATATATATATATATATATATATATATATATATATATATATATATATATATATATATATATATATATATATATATATATATATATATATATATATATCATATGTGAAAATAATAATCAGATTGTAACGCCTCTGTTTCAGTGCGCAGACGGACACGGCACACTTAACTATTCACGCGTGAACAGTTATGGAGTGTCGCGCAAGAGTATACCATTGCATGCCTACAACAAAAGTTCAAAGATATATTTCACATACGGATTAACATCCATTTTCAACAATGGCGTGCAAGCCCAAAGTATAATTACATTACGAAGCTCCAAGATCCGCTTGCGCGGCCAAGACCTAAAGCCACGGATCCTCGTCGAAGAAGCGACCTTCCGGACTTCCTCAACGGGAGGCAAACACCTTCGCCTTGATCCTCTAAAGAAGGGCAAAAGCAAGCCGTGAGCCAATCAACCGGCTCAGCAAGTCCCAAAGGGACCCTAACTTATTACATGCACGGAACATCAAAGGAAGGGAGTATACTTGGTTTATTAATTTGGGTGGATGCAGTTTTATTTGCAAACATTTTATAAAAGGGACCCAAAACTACTCCTCAAGATCTCAGGGGTTTTTCAACAAGAGTTCATTAACCAACCTAAACAAGTTAAACATTTACAAAACTACTTAAGCTTTATGATGGAATCACCAAGTGACACACTCCAATAACCGGAGCACGGCGTATTCGAATACCATTTGTTAGACTCTGCAGAGTTTGCTCAGCTTTACCCACACGATCCCTTAACTCCCGCTAAAGAGTTAAGAAAGCCAGGTCGTTTCACTGCTCAGCTCTTTATATAGGCTCTACCCGGTAGAATTCACTCGGGTCTGGCTCGCACACACACACACACACAAGAGAAAAACGGTGCCACTTCGAGTGAACTCTACCGTTGTTAGGCACCCAATCACGGCTTGCCTAACCTCACTGCTAAACCTCCTGTAGAGTTTCAATCGAGTTGAGCAGCTACTAGACCAGTGTTGACAAGTCAACTCCTGTGGTTGAGCGATCACTGTGACATTTGCTCAGCGTAAGGGTTTCAGTCCTTATTTTCACATGGTCCGCAACCTCACCAGGCCCGCGACCCAACCTAGGGTAAGCGGTGGGCGAAAACCGTCTAGCGGCGCACCTCAACCCCACTTACCCTACTCCAATCCTAGGGTAAGAGATGGGCGAAAACCGTCTTGCGGCGCACCACAACCCCCTTACCCTACCTTGTGCCCGCAAGCACTCTCCGCTCTAGGGCACGGTGTCCCATACCACCCTACCCTAGAGTCGGGTTTGCAAATTCTATTGACCCGCAGCCACAACCTTATCAGTACAAGACTTTTGAGTGATAATAATATCTTACAGTTATCTAGATTAACAGATAATTATTTCTAGGGTTACAAAGGCATGGCTACAAGTTTAACATGACATTTATCGGTGGTAGGTCTAACTACATAACATGTCATTCTAAACATTTTATTTTATTTTCGAATTAATATTTCACAATTAGCTCAATGCAAATAACATAATAGCATAATTAAATGGCATGGGATACAACATGATTAAAGGATTTGAGACTTGCCGTTGATTTGAATGATCTCGGCTAGCTCGAACGAAGAAACACCTGGATCCCGAGCCTGCACTTGAACTTCCGGGATCTTCGAGACTAGCGCAAACACATAAAATAATTAAATCCAGCTTGAGACTAATCAAGCGAGGGAAAATAAACTATTTGAAAAAGGAGTAAAATGCATAAATCCTTCAAATGGAATTTTAGGAATTTATCTGGAATGAAACTGGAGGAATGGAGGCCAAAAATAGGTTCTGGACATTTTTCTGAGCAAGATGGTGAAATTTGGGAATTTTTGGGATTTTCTGTGATTTTCTAGGATTTATTTGGATTTTCTGGGATTTTGGAAATTGGAAAATCACTGGAAAAAGAAATGAACAGTGCTTGGGCCGGCCTTACGCTACGCATGCCCGGCGAAATGGCCCGCGCCGAAGCGCATGCCCACGCCACGACGCCCCCGCACCGATGGTCGACGCGCGGCTTGCGTGGACGGCCGAGATGCGGAGGAGCAGGCGGATGAGATGAGCTGCTGCGGGGATCGGACGGCAGCGGAGTAACGGAGGCGGCGAAGCGGTACGGCGGACTGATCCGACGGACGAGAGGCGGTGCGGTTATGAGGATCGAACGGCGGTGGAGAAACGCCCATCCGACGCTCGCGGACAAACGGCACCGACTGGGGGAGACGGCCGAGATGCGGCCACGTAGCGGGGAGGGGGTCGTCGTCTACCTCCAGCCGCTACAGTGCGGCCGAGGCAGAGCTACGGCGGCGACGACGGCCAGGGCGCAGGAGGGGTCGCCGGCGGCGGGGAAGGGTACCGGCGGGCGCGGCTCGACATGGGGATTCCATTTTTGGGCTCTGGAAGGGGAGGGGAACAGAGGAGAAGGCGGGAGAAAGATGGGGGTGCTTCGGGTGTTTGGTGGCGGAGAGGGTCACCGGCGGCGAGGGAGTTCAAGTAATGACAGCATCCCTACACTGCATGGAACATTTTCTAAGTTATTTATTGCTGATGAAGACTGGAGTGCAATCACACTCAAATCACTGGAACACGGCGCGCCATTCATTGGCAGATGGAATTCCTCCTCATCCAAAGCAGTTGGCCACAGCATGGTATGACGAACACTTCTTCAAAACTTGCTCACCACAACGGTGCAGCAAACATGAGCCAGAGATCCGGTTCCCGTTCCGACTTGCAACCCGCCCTCCGTCATGCGGCGCATCTGGCATGCAGTTATCGTGCTCTGGGCAGGACACCATCCTGTATCACCCAGTTCTTGGTTCCTGCAAAGTGACCGCAATATATTACGAGCAACGAGTCATAAACGTCATCCCGCTTGTAGATTCCTCCTCACTGCCTGCTTCAGAAGCTTGTCTCAACAAATTTGTCAACTGATGTGTACAAACCTCAAACGTTGGAAACTGCAACCCTAGTAAGTTGTTCAGGAGATTCTATACCAACAAATCAATACGGTATAGTCGGGCCAATCTCTTGTCTCAGTAGCAACGGCAGCCAGTTCTGGTATTTGGCATCTCCCTATACACCCATGTCTGTTCTTCCGTCGGACTGCACGACTGTTCATAAAGGTATCCCGATACCCAGTGGCGGAGAGGGGGGGGCGGGGGCCTGGCACCCCCCAACGATCACGCAGCCCCCCACGGCCACTGGATGCACATGCAGGCATGCTGCCATGCAGCCCAATTAGTCCAGACTCCCACTCCCAGTTAATGACGCTTCACATTTCATTTCAGGCCGAGCCGCCGAGGATGTGAAGCGACTAGCCGATACGTAACGTCACTACGGCGCTGCGCTGCGCATGCTCGCCAACCGGAGTGGGGACTGACGAGTCCGCGTCCGGCGTCCGCCCGCGCCAACCGCCGACCGGCCGACGCCGTCCCAGTCAGGCATCAGGTAATCTCTAGTTCTCTACTCTATAGTCTATAGTTTATACGTTGATATGGCACTACGTTCATGTAAAGAAATATTGGTACGAGCTCGAACACATAGTTACAAATAAGGACATGAAAGAATTGATTCAAACGTGTGATGTGAAAAGAATTCCTGGAGTCGGCTTCCTTTATACAGAACTAGTGCAAGGTATCTCACCCATATTCCCCCACCTCATCGAGAAAATACCGTTTGTTCATTCAGTACTAGTGTTTGTTTCAATCAAACACTTGCCAGTCCCTCGTGTGGAGGCCTCGGAGCGCTTCCTGTTCAGAAGGGTCGACTCAAAAACTTCCCGGATGTTCGGGTGCGTGGCACGCTATGAAGATCGATTCAGTTCTCAAGCGACAGAGCTGTTGTTCATGTTGCCCCCCCCTATATCTAATTCCTGGCTCCGCCCCTGCTGATACCCTACACCGATGGGGTATATAATAGGTCATACTTCGCAACCTTCAAGGAAAAGGCAAATAGAGCCATCAGCATTGGTGAGACGGCATTCACTTGGTACTCAAGTAACTTCGGTAGCGTTTGCCAACAGTGTGAAAATGAAGGTCGATACTGTGGATTCAGCTCACAAAGGGGTCAAGCATTCTGCCAGCATCATGGTATTGTCTCTTCCTCAAGTAGAAAATTCATATCACTGTGGTACCTTGTAAGCATATCTAGGATGTATAATTTTCTATCTTTAGTTTGAAACAATCTATACTTGATAATCAATGTCTTGAACCTTCCCACAAGATTTTCAAATGTTAAATTATTTCACAGAATCATACTGCAAATCGATCCAATGGCTAGCCCGGTGCAGGCACATTGGCGCTCTAGGTTAACATGCACCGGTCATTCTCACAAAAAAGAAATTCCACAAGAGATGGCGGTGCCTAGTTAAGTGGTGATGATCACAAGCGAGTATCTCTCTCTGTAATATCTGTCACAAACAGCTAAAATTGAGTGAAAACTGGGTTAGGGTGGAGAGATGGGCTGGTTGGCTGCGGGTTGAGTGGGAAGTGTCAGCAGTTGGCTGAATAAGAGTAATTGGCTACTTTTTTTTTTCGTTTTTTTCCTTTTCTATATTTGTTGGATATACTTAGCATATGATGCATTTGCACTTAATAAAGCTACCGTCTAACTGTCGCCTAGGCACCTTGGGCCTCTCGGCGCCCCTGGGTCGCCACGACTGGCTGGGAGCACTGTGACAGTTTTGACTGCACAGAAGAAAGATGTGTAATTACCGTTAACCAATTGTATGTTTGCACATTCCCCCAGTATTAACACTTCCATGTTGTTAGATATAAACTTTCCATGAGAATTGAAACACCACTAGATGTGCATGTTCTTTTAGGAGGAATCCACATTTGATTGAATTGAATTCATCTAACCAAAGTTCTAATAAATTTGAAAGACAAATTGAACCGAAGCGGTTCAAAGAAAAGATCAGCATGGACCCTTTTTCTCATATATGGTGTTATGGTTATATCTAGTGTATATTCAACTCTATACTCCTGCATAGCTATGTTAAAATGCACTGGAGTTAGTGGAGATAATTAGAACCGGGGTCGTGTGGTGCTAAATAGCTATGGAATAGTTTGGATTACAGCAGAGCTGCTTGCACAAAACCAATCACCACTGGAATTAGGGCCTTTGGAGCTATGGGAGTAGTCCTGACTATTACAGAGCTATGCCCATCACAAGAAACTAAGTACTTACCAAAATTAGTCGATACCATTAACAACATCATATGGTACTATGGAGTAGGATCTGAAACAAATTTGTATAAAACAATGCTGGTCAAAAGGTTGTGCACCTTTCTCGTAAGGATCTTTGAGATTGAAGGGATTAGATTTTTTTTACGAACATCTAATTTTGCACTCCTTTTTTTCTTCAGATAAGAATTTTTAGCTTCCATTATGAGTACGAAGCCTATAATCCAACAAATCTTTATGATGATATTCACAAAAAAAGAGAGGCACCAAAGAACTTGTCGTTAATAGTGAACATGTTCTCGTGCATTCCATATTTCCAATCTTTAATTCTTTATCTTGCTTATGATGTAGTCTTGTGGTATGGTATAAGCATACGAATTAGAGTCCTTTTTAAAATTTCCAATATTCAACTAGCTAAGAAAGACTATGGTCCTGTTGTTTTTGACTTTTCAATTGGCTTTTGGTTTCGACTTCTTTCAGTGATAACTATTCATTAGATTAATAAGCCGCAGTCTAAAAGAACGCTCCTTATAACTTATGGCTTTCCCCAAACAAACAAACAGGACAGCTTCTTCATCGTATTTTCGAAGCAATTTATCGACTTATTGACATTCGATTCATTTGCACAAGCACTCCCTCTAAGGGTAAAAACTATCAGTCATCGCCATAAGTCATCAGCCACAGCAGAAAAGAATAAACCCATTGAAAACTAAAGATATATATATGTACTTCTTCAAACAGTTGTAGCAAGTTGTCAGGGGTGTGGGCCTTGGGCCCAAGGCCTAGTCAGTTTATTATTAGGAATTAGGGATTGGTTTCTATTTGAGTTAGAGATTGGTTTTCTTGTATTAGAGATATAGTTAGAGACACGATATTAGTTACTATATTTGTTAGAGTTATAATTGGAGTTAGATTCTATCTGTTAGGGAGAGCTCATCTATATAAGAGGGCTACAGCATGCTATTGCAATAAATCAGAGAAATACTAAAGTCTTCTCCATCTAAATATCTCTCTCTCTCCTCCTACGCCGATGCCATCCGGCTATCTTCTTGGTGGTGTTTACCCGGTTCATGACAACTTGGTATCAGAGTAGTCGATCCCTTCCCACGACTTCTGCTACCATGGTTTCCCCGACTCGTCCGGTTGCCGAATCGTTGACCATAATAAAAGTTAGCGCTAACGAGGCTGCCAACATCGATAAAAAGATGGCAGACATCTTCCTCAACATGCATGCTATCCTTGAGAAGATGATCGCGGATAGAGAAAAGGCGCAACAAGAGACAAAGAGCCAGTCTCATCATCCAACACCAGATTCACAGATCACCAGATCCTCAACTACAACAACAAAAACAAGAAACATCACCACAGCCACCACCAGATCTTTCTCTTCCCCTCTGCAGACCACCAGATCATCATCCACTGCCAGAAAATACCGAAACAGCACATAAGAGCACGACAGGCCAAGGATCAGAAGCACACATCCACATCATTGGTGTTGTGTCAAGATGCACGTCTGATCCACGAGCGACTGTCTTCACGTCCGAACCCAAGTCCTCAAAAGCCCTCGAAGATGTCTACTCGGTGAAGTCGAAGCCGACCGTCGACCTACATGGGCCACCTCGCCAGATTCACCGTCACCCGGGTCGTGGTCGCCCAAGCCGTCGCCCGAGCCGCCGTCTGACCTCGCCAGATATTAGTTACTATATTTGTTAGAGTTATAATTGGAGTTAGATTCTATCTGTTAGGGGGAGCTCATCTATATAAGAGGGTTACCGCATGCTATTGCAATAAATCAGAGAAATACTAAACTCTTCCCCGTCTAAATATCTCTCTCTCCTCCTACGCCGACGCCATCCGGCTATTTTTTTGGTGGTGTTTACCCGATTCATGACACAAGTGTACATCTGTTTTTGCTGCAAGAGCTACAGGAAAATTAAGTAAAGAAAAATGCAGGTAAAATAGTGCAAATTAACTATAGATTTGGACATAATTTGACTTTTTACAAGCATAAATGGGAATGTATTCAAACGGTATACCACTTGATATTTGAGATCCTGCATACGTGAAGTCAACAGGGGTAAACCCCCAATGTTTCAGAACAAGTTAGAGCTACAAATCACTCGATAGTTGAGATATGCTATGCATAAAGCTAACAAGAACACGTACACACTATATCCCTTTTCTAGTACTAATCAGAAGTTAGAAATACATACCACTCAATATTTGAGATCCAGCATACATGAAGCTTGCAGGAACTATACTGTTTTCTAGAGCCACTTAGAGCTCATGTAGAAATTAATAGATTGTAAGCTGTAACTACTTTATCAGAAAGAGATATACTTTTTTTTCTAATTGTCTTGTTTCCAACTTGCAGGTTCACATGTCAGAACCATAAGCATTGCAGGTAATACTACTAATCAAATCTTTCCGGTATGCATAAAATTCTTATTGCTTACTAACTCTTATGCTCTTTTATTCCCATAAGAGACACTGGGTTTCATTCAAGAAAAGCATGTGCCAAGAAAAACATGCTTTTTGTCTGGACACAACTTGACAATTTCCTTCCTATTTTTTTTCAGTAACATCATCTGTAGCCACTCTCTTATGTGTGCTGATTTCCTATTTTCTGTTTATTCAGCAACATCATCAGTAGCCGCGTTTGTTGTTCTTTCATTAATTGTGGCCACTGCGCTCTATCTCACCCTGAAGTCAAGATATGATGAAGAGGTGCATTTGAAGGTCGAAATGTTTCTCAAGACATATGGCACATCGAAACCCACAAGGTACACTTTCTCTGAAGTAAAAAAGATAGCAAGACGGTTCAAGGAAAAGGTAGGCCAGGGTGCATTTGGAAGTGTATACAAAGGCGAGCTACCAAATGGAATTCCTGTGGCAGTCAAGATGCTAGAGAACTCTACAGGACGGGGAGAAGAATTTATCAATGAAGTCGCAACCATCGGACGAATCCACCATGTAAATATTGTCCACCTCCTGGGCTTTTGCTCAGAAGGAACAAGACGCACTCTTATTTATGAATTCATGCCTAACGAGTCATTGGAGAAATATATATTCACACATGAATCGGATATTTCTCGAGAACTCAGAGCAGCAAACAAAATGCAAGATATTGCTTTAGGAATTGCCCGAGGAATGGAGTACCTACATCAAGGGTGCAACCAGCGCATCCTCCATTTCGACATCAAGCCTCATAATATCTTGCTGGACTACGGCTTCAATCCGAAGATCTCGGATTTCGGCCTTGCAAAGCTGTGTGCAAGGGACCAAAGTATTGTTACGTTGACTGCAGCAAGAGGCACAATGGGCTACATTGCACCAGAACTATATTCTCGGAACTTTGGGGCAATATCATACAAGTCAGATGTTTACAGTTTCGGCATGCTGGTGTTAGAAATGGTGAGTGGAAGGAGGAATTCAGACCCAAGTATTGAGAACCAAAATGAGGTCTACCTTCCGGAGTGGATCTATGAGAAAGTAACCACTGGGCAGGACTTGGTACTTACTAGGGAAATGACAGGAGAAGAGAAAGAAACGGTGAGGCAGCTGGCCATTGTGGCACTATGGTGTATTCAGTGGAACCCGAAAAACCGGCCCTCCATGACAAAGGTGGTAAACATGTTAACAGGGAGGTTGCAGAATCTACAGATACCTCCTAAACCTTTCGT
Organism: Dendrocalamus sinicus; assembly: GCA_036346575.1. NCBI lineage: Eukaryota > Viridiplantae > Streptophyta > Magnoliopsida > Poales > Poaceae > Dendrocalamus > Dendrocalamus sinicus. Next base: position 849,930 of record CM070641.1, read on the forward strand.
CCCGTCTGCAAGCGATCCTATGCCGGCGTAAAATATGGAGAAAATATCACCATGGCTTTGCACATGTTTGAAAGATAGACCGCGTGCTGTATATTATTTGTAGAGAAATTTTATAATTCAACTCCATTATCCACCTGAGTTATATAACATAGAAGCTGTGTGTGACCATGTAACACTACCAAATTAGCAACATATGACATCGGATTTGTATGCAATTTAATACTTTCATGTACAAGAGCATGTTAATTACCTTATTCTGTCGCCGGGGACGGGCTTCCAGTGAAACACGAACCCGGTGGCTGCACCCAGCGGCAAGCAGTGGAGCCACCCAGGGGAGGGCCGCAATAAAATACGATAGGGGTGACGGCGAGGCATGGTGGCGCAGTGCACGGGCGGAAACGCGTTGCCGGGCGTGCAAGCAGTGAAAGAGCTCCGGGGAGACAGCAGGTTGCGCAAATGGCGATGCCACATCGCCGCCGCCGCCGCCGCCCGCCGGGGAGTGTGCGTGGTTATTTTGTAAAAATGGCTCTGCTATTTTTCTCACCCATCAATCTGGGCCACGAGGAAAGAGCGATCAATTTCAGGGGTAAATTTGATAGCAGAACTTAAAAACGGGGTCTCTTTTGCAAAAATTGTGTAGCTATTTTTCTGTCGGATCAGTATGGGCCGCGATACAGTTGAATGGGCTAATTGAAATAGACCGATCTCCCTTTGCAAAAATGAGTCGGCCCACTCTTGCAGAATTGTGTACCTTCCATCGAAGTCGAACAATGCATGGAGATCCTCATCATTCTTGGGAACCCATTCCCTTTCTCTTCTGCAGATCATGCAAATAAAAAGATACGAGCTTCATTGTGTATATGTCTTAAAGGGAATTTTTGTATAACAGATACAAACCAAAGAACGCGCTAGCTTCTCCCGATTTTACATATATAGCAGATTGTTCTTCGACAGTAATTACAACAACCATTACTTAAGACCTTTTCACCACATATTAAATCACACAAATATGTGTTTCACTCATCCTCCTCCGAGATTACAGTCAACTCAGATGACAAATGGTAAGAATCCCCCGTAGGGATGTGCCCCTCGTCTCAGAAGAACGGCCTAGAAGGCATTTGCAGGCCATCGACACCAACTTTCAGCATCTCTTTGACCTCGCTCATCGTCGGCCGATCATTCGACTTCATCTGAATGCATGTAACATCCCAATTTAGGTAGTATTTGGAAAATGAGAAGTATTTTAAATTTTTGTTGCCTTCGGGTGTGATTCAAAAATTTTGGCTTTCATTTGAAAACTTTGTTCTGGTTTTTCGAAAACAATTCTAATAATGAAATCGAAATCTTGAATCAAGAGCCAAAATGTTTGAAAGCTTTTCCAAGCAAAACTTGAATTTAAAATACATATCCGCTATTGAAATAAAAAGGCAAGGCAATATAAAAAATTCATCTTCAATCGATTGAGCCAAGAATTCAAATTCAAATTTGAATTCAGTTTTTGGATCTCAAAAATGGAATTTCTAATCCAAACCCCAATCTCTAAATTTTGCTAAACCTTTTTTCTTTCCTTCCTTCCCTCCTTCCTGTCACTGCCATCGGGCCCCATCTCCTTTTCTTCCTCCCTCTTCCTCCTTTGTTTTGCATGCTGTCGCACCCCGACCAAGCAACCTCGCCCACCCTAGCCCAACACTCCCGCCACGCCAAACGCGCACTGGTGCTGTAGCACACGGCTGTCCCACGCGTCGCTTGGCCCCAGCTGGCCTGACTCCGGAGCCACACGCTCGATTGTGCTATCCCTACTACGCTCGTCGTGCGCGCCATGCCGCATACTCATCTTTGGCACGCGTCCTGCCAGCACACGTGCCATGCTAGCGTGCACGCCATGCCTGGCCCTGCTTGTGCTGCACACTGAACGCATCCCCCCGCCCCACTACGTGCGTTGACCGCCTCGCGCGTCGCCTCCACGCCGCCTTCTTCTATTGAGCCACAGCGTTGCACAATGGTCTTCTCCCCTCCATCACCTATAAGAAGCCCCAAGGCTCACCATTGCCTCCCCTCGCCCCCTCTTTCTTCCTCCACAAACCAAGTCGACGTGAGCCCACGCCTGAGAGCCAATTGCCACTTTTCCATGTCGTTCCAGTCGCCGTGGTGCATCTCTCTCTGAGACACTCGTTCAAAATATGTTCCCAAGCTTCTTCCTCACTCCCTCCTATTTAATTTGAATTCCATGCTTGGAGCTCGCTGTAATGCTGTCCTCCCATGCCTCTGACCGAAGAGTGTCTCCGCCACCGTCGTCCTCTCCTTGGTGATTTCCTCCTCGATTCCTTTAGATTGGAGCATCCTTCCACTGCAATCGTCCTTCCCCAACCATCGCTGAGGCTCCTCCCTCACCCCAAGCCATCAGCACCGCTGACCCCACTATGTCTCCACCGGCTCACATCTTTCTTCCTAGCGAGCTATTCGAGCTCTGCTCGTTGAAGCTCACGAGCTCAGGATTAAGCTCGAGTTTGGCTCGTTTAGAGTTTGAATCAAGCCTAGAGCAAACCAAACTCGAGCAGCTCGTGAGCCTCGAGCTTTTTTTACAGCCCTACCTAGAACCGTTGGTCGCCCACCTTGGCACCGCCCTAGCCCCTACGCCACCTCCCTTGGCCCCTACCCCTCCTTGGCATTCCATTTTGCTGGCCCTATTCCTCTCCCCGGCGTCGCCGCTGCCCATAGTGCGCCCCCCGCCCCCCATTCCCTTGTTTAGCTGAGCTCCTCTGTTTTTGCTTTGATAGTCTCTCTCCCTCTCTCTCTCTCTCCCTTCATGATGTGTGGGCCCACTTGATAAAAAAATGTCCAAAGCAATCACTAGTCAGTATGTTCAAATATTTGAATTCAATATATGAGGAGAATCCAAGATAAAAATTCAATGGCAAATAATGTTAGTTATAGATAAATATAAATATGAGAATAAAATTGAATTGTGGCATTAGAATAAAAACTTATGCAAATTGTGAATATGAGATATTTAACCTTGATTAATTACATGCCAATATATATTAATGAATTAATCCTCTCAAGAGAATAATTAATGCAAGATTAAGCCATGTAAGATTAATTAACTTATTTCTTTGCTAAGAATCTTGAAGACCTCTAAAATAGTAATTAAATAATTGAGGTAAATGAATTTGAATAGTAGGTCAACTATAAATATTGAGATTTAAATTAAAGATTTTCTTGTTTATAATTAAGAAATTCTGAAACATGATTAGTGTGTCGTTAATCTTTATCTCAAATCCAACCGCTAATCAGATGCTCTCAAACTGAATTATATGCCACTAATATTCATCTCAAGTCCAAACATTGCAAAAAGGTACATAAAATAATGACATTTCATCCAAAGAGCGTCTTTAATTAAAGAATCATACAAAAATGTAATCTTCCCTAACTAATAATCATCCGGTCATTATCTCAGGACTTAAATTTACCAATGATAATTGAGAATAATTAATATACCGATAATCAGCACAATCTTAAAGGAGAACCCACTTAAAACATTAACTCCTTGTCCAATAATGCGCGGACCGTTGGTCATTAATAACAAATTTGTTAATCAACAAAATAATTAACTTTGTTCATGATAACAAGTGGTTAAATAACCAACTCCATATTTTTTAATTAATTTATTGAATTAATCAATTGGTAGTTACAATCTCATAAAATATTGCATCTTGGATTATCAAACTTTTTCGACCAGTTAAAAAGTATACACATCATTTGTGAAGACCTGCATCCTAAAATCACTAAGTTTTAACACTCGGCAAATAATACTCAGTACCCCGGTTAAACTCTCTTATCTATCCATAGGTCTCGCCTAACTTATGGAACTTTCTTAATAAATATCAAATAATAAAAGAAGCTATTAAATTGAAGTTCGAGATATGTCTTCCACCGATCAACTATGTTTAGCCATCTTCCAAAGCTGAAGCGAAATATTCTTGTGAATGCTCCCTTCGACGTCAATCATTCTTTTATCTCCTTCCCGGCGAAGTCACTCCACCGTTTCGCTTCCACTCAAAATTCGTTTGACTCAATCTTATCCCACACTCGCTAAATCTTCTCTCGTATCCTCAATCATAGCAAAACATAAATAAGCTCAATGGAATTTGTTTGGACATTTGAAGTTCTTTGGATTTATTTGGTATTTCGATCATTTATTGTGTAATTTGTTTGGACATTAGAAGTTGTAATTAGAAGTTGAAGTCTCAAATAAACATAAATAAGCTTAATTAAGTATCAGGGCATTAGCTTGCCCTAATCATCATTCTTTAAACATGAAAATCTGATTTGGGGCAGTAATTAGATGTAAATAGCTGCTAATTTGGGATAACTTAGTTTATGATTTTCAAAACCCTAAAACTTGTTGTTACCACATTTAGGCGAATGGTATGTTGGATGGTGCGGATGTTGCACGAGAAATGGTGAATTGTGGTATGTACCGTCCTGATAAATTAATGACTTAATAATGACATTCTAATATAAAATAATACAATCATAGTCTATAATGGTATTGATCTGGCTAGCTAATTTGCATCTAATAATATGGGTTGCATTATTGAGGTGACCCACGAGTCATGACGCTGGTCATCACTGGTCGCCCAATTTGTACATGAGTGAGTAATTGGCACGAGACTCACCTTTATGGATGCGGAGGAAGAGACCGAAGACAGCGATGATTTACCCCATGGGCCCCTCGCTGGAGGCCAGAGATGAGGGGCGGTGCTCCGACGAGTGGGAGGGAGAAGTGACGGCGCGCCACGGGCGACCGGGCGTGCAAGGGGAAGCCATTGGGCTGGGCAGACCGTCCAGATCGCCGCCGGGATGTGCGTGCGGTGGGAGGGATAAGAATAACCGAAGAAAGAGGGGACTCTATTGTAAAAATGCGGAGCCAATCTCCCCTCAGATCAATCTGGGCCTCAGTACAGTTGAGGTGGGCTTTAATCGGTGGGCTTTTAATTAGGGTTATCTTGTGTTACCGTGTGTGTCAAATCAACTGCGTTTGTCGTTTGCCAACAATCACGGACAGACAGCCAGCAAATCCTGGGCTCTGCGGAGCGATGAAGCTGCAAATTGCTTAAGACGCAGTGGGCGCTGTAGACAGATTCGCATTGCAGATTTATTTCTGCTGTTCAAAATGGTCCTAGCTAGGCACAACTCACACAAGCATCACAAAAACACACAAGCTCGATCTCTATAACATGCTCATTTGGGCTTTTTTTCAGGTGGCTTATGGCTGAAAAGCACTGTAGCTGACTGAAAAAAATACTGTAACTGACAGAGGCTTATTTAGCATAATTAAATTTAAAATTTTTAAAAATATAAAAAATATGTTAACCCATTACGTATAATACAAACAAATACGGGAAAAAAGAACCGGCAAAAAAACTCAACAAAAAACCAAATGTTCAGAAAAAGACAAAATTTATGAATAGTGAAAAATAACCGAAAGCCAGAAGCTAAAGCCCAAATGAGCACAACGTCAAATGCACAAACACATATATTGTCAAAAAAAAAGCACAAACACATATTGTTGTGCTCCACTGACAACTGCTGACAGCGTACAAGTTTTTTTCCCTGGCCTTTTTGCCTTTCATAACTTCAGTCTAGAAAGAGTTTGACCTATGTATCTCTCTATTGAAAACTTCTCATACTTCTATTCTAGCTAGCTAGGTGATAGAAATACTTACCAACTCTTGAAAAATATCGACATCCCAATCACAAAGTTACGATGAACGAAGACTTCCCCATACTTCACGGCATATTGACCAGTCAGTCAACGAAGACTTGCCCATACTGCACGGCATATTGACCAGTCAGTCAGGACGTCTAACGGTCAGTCTTTGAGCTGGTTCCACGCAGCTGCCTCCGACTAGCTCGCGCCCCAAGTTGACGCCTCCAGTGTTGCAGGTGATCTGAGTGTGTGCCGAAGCAAAGCACAGAGCAAATTAGGAATGAAGAAAGTAACACTGACTGAAGGCTGAAATGCAGCCTATAGTATATGGAATTCATGCTGCTTTTGGTCCATTTCAATGAAAATAAGACGGGGGTGTTGCCCCGAAATTCTAAAAAAGATACACAGCTTATACTTTACTTTGGGTCTGTAGCGATATGTCAGTTTGTACACAAGAAGGTTACAATATTCAATCACGTAACTAACATCAAATCTTGACGTATACTATTTGCTATTCAGGCCAAAACAAAATGGCTCTACCCTAATTCCAATTTTTTAGCAACGATGGAAGCTCATTTTGTTGTACTGTAAGCCCACGCAGTCAGCTATATCCAACTGACCAACTCTCTGGAGTCTGGACCTTTCAAGTTTTTTCTGTATATAATATAAATGGCAAGCAAGTCCTTGGAGCACTCTAGTTCGTATGCTAGGTTGTTGACTGTAGACCTATGAGCAAATTCAACAGGCAAATCAAATTATTAGAAGATTCCACTGACCCGCCCCTGTCTTCGTCGATTAATTATTCCGCTCTGTCACAGTAGTCCAACTACAACAACTCAAAATTTAGTTCCAGTTAACCACTGCAAGCAAATCGTAGCAGAACAAAAATGACAGTGGTGGTGGCCACCTCTCGGACTCTTCACCTCCTGCCTCTCCTCCTCCTACTACTTGTTGCCACCGGCGGTGCTGCCACATTCAGCATCACCAACCGATGCTCCGACACCGTGTGGCCGGCCGCTCTGCCGGTGGGCGGTGGCACGCAGCTCAACCCAGGGTAGACGTGGGCCCTCGACGTGCCGGCTGGTACCAGTAACGGGCGCATATGGGGGCGAACGGGCTGCTCGTTCAGAGGCGGCAAGGGGGCATGCCAAACGGGCGACTGCGCTGGCACACTTTCCTGCTCGGAGAGCGGTCAGCTGCCTGCCACGCTTGCCGAGTTCACGCTCGGTGGCAGCACGGATTTCTTCGACATCTCCCTCATCGACGGCTTCAACCTCCCGCTGGACTTCCTGTAGGCGGCTTCAACGATCGAGATAACACCTTCGTCACCAAGTCCTCTGTCTGTACCTTTTGGGCCAACAAGTATGAGATCCTCCACAGGAAGCAGACTTGTTGTGATTCTAGCTCCTGTAGGCGGTGAAAAACCCCAAAATTTCAACCCTAAAAATTTTTGTGAATTTTTGCTGCATTTTTGAGTGAAATCTGGAAACTTTCCCTTTTTGGAAAGTCGCCAAATTCCGCTTTTTTGGCCGGCGCCTCCTTCGCTGGCGCCCTTCCTTTTTCCGCTTTCCCGTTCTGGCGCCTCTCCGCGCCTCTCTCGCTGGCGCTCGCTCTCTCCCCGCCTTCTCCTCTCGCGCGCTTCGCTCGACCGCGCTCGCGCGCCTCCACACCGCCTCGCGCTCGGATTCTCGCGGCTGACGCCAGCCCGACGCCACGCGTCCGGCCGGCAGCCTCCCGCGCCACGCGCCGCCGCTTCGCCCGACCCACCCGCGCCGCCGCACTTCTCCGCGCGCGACGCGCCCGCCATTGCCGCAGCTCCACTCGCCCCGTCACTCGCCATTACTCGCTCGGGCGCGCCGTCACCCCATCTGCGCGGGGAGACACTCCCACCACTCCTGTCCCTCTGTTGACTCCCGCGCTGCTTCCTTCTACCCAAGGAACTCCTCCTCCGCCCGGGCATAAAACCCCCCCCGCCCCCTCGCGCTCCTTTGCTCCCAAGCCATCCCCACGCTTCCATTCTCATCCCATCGCTCCCTAGTGTCTCCTGAGTCGCCGATTGGATCCTCTTCGCCCGAGCGCGCGCTGCTCTCCCGGCGCTAGCTACCCGTCAAACCGGTTCTCCCTCTCCCTTTCTCCATCTACCAATTCATCTGTCCCCAAGCACCTCCACGGCCCTCGACGCTTTGGCAAACTCCCCGGCGGTGCGAGCTGTGGAAGCCAGCCAGCAAAGCTCACCGCCGCCAGCAGCTCTCCGTGGCGGCCTCCCCGAAAACCCCACTGATCCTGCCGCGCTTTGTGAGCCCTCAGGTCCTCGTCGTGTAACCACCCCGCTTGAACCATTTCACCGCGGCAACCCCTCCGCCACCAAAAGGCCGAACCTTCCCTTCTCCCTCCCGCTCTCCTTTGATCCTCACTCTCCCAAGCCCCAAAATGGAATCCCACGCCAATCCGCGCCGCCGTGTCCTTGGTCGCCGCCGACGAGCTCCCTAGCGCCTGTGCCGCCGTCGTCACCGCTGCCCCGCCTCCGGTGCATCAGTAGCGCCGGAGGTTGAAGACGATCCTCCCCGCGACGTGGCTCTTTCCCGCCCGCCCATCTCGCTCGTAATATCTAACCTCACCGTTTGATCCGGTCGCACGCCGCGCTTCGCGCAGATTTCCCTACCGTCCGATCTCCCACCACCGCATCTCGCTCGTCTGCTTTCGCCATCCCGCCCGCCGCCCTTGCCGCGTGTCGCCATCCGCCGAGGAGGAGCGCGTTAGGCTCACCCGTCGGCCGTCTCGCGCATGGGCCGCGTGCGCCGCGTGGGCCGCTCGGCCGCGCGGGCCGCTCTCCCGCACGGGCTGCACTGTCGCAAGGAGGCCGGCCCGTCACTGTTCATCCGATTTTCCTCGGTTTATTGAATTCTAAAATCCCAGAAAATCCAAATAAATCCTAGAAAATCACAGAAAATCCCAAAAATTCCCAAATTTCACCACTTTGCTCCAAATAATATTCTTGACCCATTTTTGACCTCCTTTCCACCAAAATCATTCCAGATAAATTCCTAAAATTCTATTTGAAGGATTTATGCATTTTATTCCTTTTTAAATAGATTATTTTTCCTCGCTTGATTAGGCTCAAGCTGGATTTATGTTATTTTCTGTGTTTGCGCTAGTGTCAGAGATCCCGGAAGCTCAAGTGCAGTCGCAGGATCCAGGAGCTTCTACGTTCGAGCTAGCTGAGATCATCCGGATTGACGGCAAGTCTCAAATCCTTTGATCATGTTGCAACCCATGTTATTTAATTATGTTATTATGTTATTTGCATTGAGCTAATTGCGAAATGTTACTTCAAAGTAAAAGAAAATGTTTAGAATGACATGTTATGTAGTTAAACCTACCACCGATAAATGCCATGTTAAACTTGTAGCCATGCCTTGTAACCCTAGAAATAATTATTTGTTAATCTAGATAACCGTAAGATATTATTATCACTCAAAAGTCTTATACTAATAAGGTCGTGGCAGCGAGCCAACAGAATTTATAAAACCCGACTCTAAGGTAGGGTGGTATGGGACACCGTATCTTAGAGCGAGAGTGCTTGGCGTGCACAAGGTAGGGTAAGTGGGTTGTGGTGCATCGCAAGATAATTATGATTTTTCACCCGTCTCTTACCCTAGGATTGAAGGTAGGGGGGGTTGTGGTGCATCGCTAGATGATTATTCACCCAACTCTTACCCTAGGTTGGGTCGCGGCCCGGTAAGGTTGCGGGCCATGTGAAAATATAAGGATGAAACCCTTACGAGCAAATGTCATAGTGATCGCTCAACCACAGTGTTGACTTGTCAACCCTGGTTTAGTACCTGCTCAACTTAAGTGAAACCCCGCATTGGGAGTCAGTGCAAGACAACGATAGGTCCTCACAACTCGGGACCGGCGTTCCGCGAGGGCCAACGAACGCCCGAGGATGTGCGGGATTATTATCTATCGGGTGGAGTGTATACCAAGGGTTGAGCAGCGAAAGACCCGGTTCCTTAACTCATCATGAGGGTTAAGGGTGCGTGTGGGTAAAGCGAGCAAACTCGCAGAGTCAAATAAATGGTATTCGAATACGCCGTGCTCTGTTAATGGAGTGTGTCACTTGGGTGATTCCAGCAGCAAAGCTTGAGTAGTTTTGTACATGCTTTAACTTGACATAGTTGGTTAATTAAATCTTCATGAAAACCCCTGAGTTCTTAAGAAGTAGTTTTGGGTCCATTTTGTAAAATATTTGCAAACAAAACTGCATCCACTCAAAGTTAATAAACCAAATATATTTTCCCCTCCTTTGATGTTCCGTGCATGTAGTAGGTTAGGATCCCTTTGGGATTTGCTGAGCCGGTTGGTTGGCTCACGGCTTGCTTTTGCCCTTCTTTAGAGGATCAAGACGAAGGTGAAGGTCTCCCCGTCGAGGACGTCCCTGAGGGTCTCTTCTTCGACGAGGACCCGTGGTTTTAGGTCTTGGCCGCGCTCAAGCAGATCTTGGAGTTTTTGTAATGTAAGTATACTTTGGGCTTGCACGCCCCGCTGTCGAAAATGGATGTTAATCCTTATGTAAAATATATGCTGGACTTTTGTTGTAAGCATGCAATGGTATACTCTTGCGCGACACTTCATAACTGTTCATGCGTGAATAGTTGCGAGGTGTCAGAACCAGACGCTACCGAAACGGGCGTTATAAGAAGTGGTATCGAGCGTGCTCTTGACCGTAGGTTGAGACCTAAGGCAAACTAGGAAGCGATTTTATCGCAAAACTTAATTTAAGCCATAAAAGGGTTTGAAAAACATAAGTATTATTTGTCTTCTCCTCTCTTGTTGCTACCTTATCTATCTTAGTTTTCTTCTGCTTAAGTTTTGCTTTTGCAAAATGTTTATTGCCCCTCTTGTCTAGCTTCAAAATTTCGCTCCTCGGCAGCTGGAGGAGTAGCCGTCGTTCGCTAGACTAGACTGACCCTGAGTTGTAGTAGTGCTTTTGTAATGTAAAGCAGGTGTAATCATGAACCCTAAGTGGTTTGTGTACCACTTGCATATTGTAAATTTATATTTATTATCCTTGTATGTTGTTTGCTTAATTATCAGTAATCCCCCTGTGTTCAAAGCTTTCTCCTGTTCCCTTTCGCTCTCGTTCTTACCTTTTTCATCCTATACTTACCTTGAAAATTCGATGTCTTACTTATCCCCTCTTGATTGCCAAAGCCGCTGCAAAGCTGACTTCAAGCTCCCAATCAACAGATGGATCCGGCAGAGCAGAGTGGTCAGACCAACAGGCAGGGTGCACCTGCCACAGATCAAGCGACACTCGCCAGTGTGATAGCAATGTTGGAGCAGAACCGAAAGCAGGGAGAACAGAACATCTTACAAATGTTAGACCAGCATGCCAGACTTCTTGAACAGATAGCAGCCAGATCTCCGGGAATTCAAGATGGAAGCAATGTTCCTCGGGATGGTGCACCAATTTCCACCCGATGGGCAGACTTTATGAAAACACGTCCACCAGTCTTTTTCACCTCAACTGACCCCATAGTAGCTGAGGATTGGCTCGTGGACGTGGAAAGGAAACTTGACACTGTTCGATGTGATGATAAAGAAAAGGTGTTGTATGCATCCCATCGCTGTGGCGCTGCAAAGAACATGGTGGATCAACTATCAACGTACACTGCAGAATAGAGAGATTAGTTGGGAAGAGTTTTCCAATGCATTCCGCAAGGCTCATATACCGGATGGTATCATGGAGGCTAAGCGCCGGGAATTCCTAGCGCTTAAACAAGGTGGAAGCACAGTCATAGAATACTTACATCAATTTAACCACCTATCCAGGTTTGCTCCGGAGGATGTTGACAGCGAGGATAAGAAAATGAGCAAGTTTCGAGCAGGACTGCAACAGTCATTGAAGTTCCATATCTCATCCATGAAGTTCAAAGACACGCACGATATGGTGAACAACCCGATTACTTGAAGAGGCTAGAGGTGAAATGGAAGATTACAGAAGCGCAAGGCAAGTGCACAAATCTCGTCTTCTTCGCATAGTGCCCAAAAGCAAAACCCCTGGATCATTCTCATTCCGATCCCAACCTCACGTCGGTTTGTGAAGCTACCAAGAACGATGCGGACAATCTCAACAAGATCAGATTCTCCTTACCCTTCGCCACCAAGTGCCCCACTGCAATGGCAAGCATCCTGCTAGCAGCTGTCCACGAAGGACAGATGCATGTTTCCATTGTGGAGAGACTGGACACTATAAGCATCAGTGTCCCAGGAGGAGTTTGAAATCAGATGCAGCTAAACTCCAATTCCAAAACCAGCAGCAGCAGGAAGCAAAGTCACAGTCAGGCTCTAGCACCCCCAAAGGAGGCTCTCTGCAGATCAAAGCAGATGGACCTCAATCACCCGCAGGCATAGCCAATTTCACATCTGCAGGCAGAAGCAAAGGCCGTACCAGACCCACATTCTATACAAGAGTAAATCATGTGTCCGCAGAAGATGCAGCTGAAGCTAGTGACATCATTGCCGGTATGTTCCCAATCAACACCATACCTGCATTGATTTTATTTGACCCTGGTGCAACACATTCGTTTATTTCGAAGAGTTTTGCTTCAATAAATCAGTTGCCTTCTGTTTCATTGCCAAGACCCTATGTGGTTGAAACCCCTGGGATTAGAATGGAGTCCCACAGTGGGTGTAGTGGGCTCAATATAAAAAAAATCCAAGGGGTAGACTTCAGAGCAGAATTGTTGCAGTTAGACATATCAGGATTAGATGCCATTCTAGGTATTAATTGGTTAGCCAAAAACAAAGGCAAGGTAAACTGTGAAATCAAGACCGTATCCTTGTAAATCCTGAAGGTCAGAGAGTGATAGTGAAAACAGACCGAGAAGTTTTGAAGGATGCAAAAAGGCGCATGATCAACATGCTAGCGCTACACGATCAAGTGCCGATGAGTACAAGAGTATCTGATGTATTTCGGAAGAACTACTGTGCAAAACCCGGATAGACAAATAGAAATTGCCATAGAGTTGGTTCGGGCACAAAACCAATTGCCAAGCATCAAAACAGAATGTCAGCCAGTGACTGAAGTGAGGAGCTTCCTTGGATTGGCAGGTTATTATCGCCGATTCATAGAAGGATTCTCCAAGATTTATCGTCCACTCACTCAACTGCTGAAGAAAGACAGGCTATTCACACGGACAGATGTTTGTGAAGAGAGTTTTCAGATGTTAAAGACCAAGTTGACAACCACGCCAGTGTTGATTTTGCCCAATCCAGAGAAGGGATTTCAAATCTACTGCGACGCCTCAAAGCAAGGCTTGGGTTGTGTACTCATGCAGGACGGAAAGGTTGTTGCCTATGCGTCCAGACAGTGAAGCCACATGAAGAGAATTACCCCCACACACGATTTAGAACTAGCAGCTGTGGTGCATGCACTCAAAAATTTGGCGGCACTACCTGCTAGGTAATCGTTGTGAGATATACTCAGATCACAAGAGCTTGAAGTATCTATTCACACAGCCAGAGTTGAACATGAGACAATGAAGGTGGCTGGAATTAATTAAAGATTATGATATTGAGCTTCAATATCACCCGGGCAAGGCTGTAGTTGCCGACGCCCTTAGCCGTAAGGCTCACCCAAGCAAAGCCAGCATGACAGAGTACCCACCAGAGTTGCAAAAGGATATACTGCAACTGAACTTGGTGATCACAGAACAAGGTGAAGAAGCAGAATTAGAGATTCAACCGTTACTGACAGATCAGATTAAAGCAGCTCAAGATGAAGATGAAGAGATTCAAAAACTGAAAAAGGAAATTTAAGAAGAAGATCCATCAGAGTATGCGATAGACGAACATGGAATCCTCACCTTCCGTGGTCGCTATTGTATACCCGACAAGAAAGAGTTGAGAGGGTTGATCCTGTCCGAAGCATACTCTTCTCAATTCTCAATTCACCCAGGAGGTACCACAATGTACCAAGATTTGAAGAAGAGGTATTGGTGAAACCAGATGAAGAAAGAAGTGGCAGAGTATGTAGCTAAATGTGATGTCTACCAGCAGATCAAGATAGACCACCAAAAACCATCGGGATTGTTGCAGCCTTTGCCAATACCCGAATGGAAGTGGGATAGCATTGGGATGGACTTCATTACTGGACTTCCCAAGACTCGAGAAGGATATGATGCTATTTGGGTCATTGTTGATAGATTGACTAAATTAGCTCATTTCCTCCCGATCAAGCAAACCTACGGGAAGGACAAGCTTGCTGAGTTATATTTGACAAGAATTGTGACACCGCATGGAGTTCAAGAAGATTGTGTCGATCGAGGAGCACGTTTACATCCAAGTTCGGGAGAAATTGCATGAAGCTATGAGCACCGATTTGAATTTCGATTCAAAGATATCACCCACAGCATGGATGGATGACAGAGAGAACCAACCGATTTTGGAAGATATGTTGAGAGCTTGTGCAATAGTATATGGTGCAAAGATGGAACACTTGCCTACCCTTCGCTCGGTTCTCATATAACCACAGCTATCAAGCCAGCATCCAAATGGCCCCGTTTGAAGCACTTTATGGCAGAAAATGCAGGACTCCACTGAATTGGACAGAAACAGGAGAACGACAACTCATTGGACCTCAGATTGCTCAAGACGCAGAAGCACATGTCAGAATTATCAGAGATAGACTCAAGATTGCCCAAGACCGACAGAAGAGCTATGCTGACAACCACAGAAAGGACTTGAGCTTTGAAGTCGGAGATTTCGTCTATATCAAAGTCACCCCATTCAAGATAGTCAAAAGGTTTCAGGTCAAGGGCAAACTAGCACCCAGATATGTGAGACCGTTTCAAATTACCGAAAGAGTTGGAGAGGTTGCTTATCAAGTGCAGCTTCCGCCCAACTTGTCAAAAATACATAACGTGTTCCACGTATCCCAGCTTCGGAAGTGTCTGCGACAACCCACCGATGAAGTGCCTTTGTCAGATATTGAATTACAGGTTAACTGCACGTATGCTGAAGAACCACTACAAATACTTGAGACGTCAGAAAGATAGCTCAGAAACACGAATGCCAGATTTTACAGAATTCAGTGGAAGAACCATACAGCGGATGAGTCCACTTGGGAAAGAGAGTCAGATTTGCAGCGGGATTTCCCCAACTTACTCTCTGGTCCAAGTTAATCTCGAGGTCGAGATTCTTTTAAGGGGGGTAGGTTGAAAAACCCCAAAATTTCAACCCTAAAAATTTTTGTGAATTTATGCTGCATTTTTGAGTGAAATCTGGAAACTTTCCCTTTTTGGAAAGTCGCTCGAAATTCCGCTTTCTTTTTTTTTGGCCGGGCGCCTCCCTCCTTCGCTGGCGCCCTTCCCTTTTTCCGCTTTCCCCGTTCCCTGGCGCCTCTCCCCGCTCCTCTCCGCTGGCGCCTCTGCTCTCTCCCCGCCTTCTCCCTCTCGCTGCGCCCGCGCCCGAACTGCGCTCGCGCCGCCTCCACACCGCCTCTCTGCGCCCCGGATTCCCTGCGCCTCGACGTCAGCCCGACGCCACGCGGTCCGAAGCCGGCAGCCCTTCCGCGCCACGCGCCGCCGCTTCTCGCCCGACCCACTGGCGGCGCCGCACGCTCCTCCCTCGCGCGCGCGCCCCGCCATTGCCGCAGCTCCACTGCCCCGTCACACTCGCCATTACTCGCTGGCGGCGCCAGTCACCCCATCTGCGGGAGACACTCCCACCGACTCCTGTCCCTCTGTTGACTCCACGCCGCGCTGCTTCCTTCTACCCGAAGGAACTCCTCCTCCGCCGGGGCATAAAACCCCACCCCGCTCCTCGCGCTCCTTTGCTCCCAAGCCATCCCCACCATTTCCATTCTCATCCCATCTGCTCCCTAGTGTCTCCGGAGTGCCGATTGATCCTCTTCGCCCGAGCGCCGCCTGCTCTCCCGGCGATAGCTACCCAGAAACCGGTTCTCCTCTCCCTTTCTCCATCTACCAATTCATCTGTCCCCGAGCACCTCCACGGCCCCGACGCTTTTGGCAAACTCCTCGCCCGGTGCGAGCTAGGAAGCCAGTGCCAAGCTCACCGCCGGCCAGCGGCTCTCCGTGGCGGCCTCCTGGAAAACCCCGGTGATCCCGCCGCTTTGTGAGCCCTCGGGTCCCCGTCAGTGTAACCACCCCGCTTGAACCATTTCACCGCGGCAACCCCTCCGCCACCAAAAGGCCGAACCTTCCCCTTCTCCCTCCCGCTCTCTCCTTTGATCCCCTCACTCTCCCAAGCCCCAAAATGGAATCCCCACGTCAATCCGCGCCCGCCGGTGTCCTTGGTCGCCGCCGACGAGCTCCCTAGCGCCCAGGCCGCCGTCGTCACCGTATCCGCCTCGGTGCTTCAGAGCGCCGGAGGTTGAAGACGATCCTCCCCCGCGACGTGGCTCTTTCCCGCCCGTCCATCTCGTCTGTAATATCTAACCTCAGCCGTTTGATCCGGTCGTACCGCTTCGCCCGCTCGCGCCGTTTCCCTACCGTCCGATCTCCCCACCACCGCATCTCGCCCGTCTGTTTCCGCCATCCCGCCCGCCGCTTGCCGCGTGTCGCCATCCGCCGAGGAGAGCACGCGTTGGGCTCGGCCGTCGGCCGTCTCGCGCATGGGCGCGTGCGCGCGTGCGCGCTGGGCCGGCGGCGCTGGCCGCTCTCCGCACGGGCTGCACTGCCGCAAGGAGGCCGCCGTCCATCTATTCATCCGATTTTCCTCGGTTTATTGAATTCTAAAATCCCGAAAATCCAAATAAATCCTAGAAAATCACGAAAATCCCAAAAATTCCCAAATTTCACCACTTTGCTCCAAATAATATTCTTGACCCATTTTTGACCTCCTTTCCACCAAAATCATTCCAGATAAATTCCTAAAATTCCATTTGAAGGATTTATGCATTTTATTCCTTTTTAAATAGATTATTTTTCCTCGCTTGATTAGGCTCAAGCCGGATTTATGTTATTTTCTGTGTTTGCGCTAGTGTCGAGATCCGGAAGCTCAAGTGCGATCGCAGGATCCAGAGCTTCTACGCTCGAGCTAGTTGAGATCATCCGGATTGATGGCAAGTCTCAAATCCTTTGATCATGTTGCAACCCATGTTATTTAATTATGTTATTATGTTATTTGCATTGAGCTAATTGCGAAATGTTACTTCAAAGTAAAAGAAAATGTTTAGAATGACATGTTATGTAGTTAAACCTACCACCGATAAATGCCATGTTAAACTTGTAGCCATGCCTTGTAACCCTAGAAATAATTATTTGTTAATCTAGATAACCGTAAGATATTATTATCACTCAAAAGTCTTATACTAATAAGGTCGTGGCAGCGAGCCAACAGAATTTATAAAACCCGACTCTAAGGTAGGGTGGTATGGGACACCGTATCTTAGAGCGGAGAGTGCCGGCGTGCACAAGGTAGGGTAAGTGGGTTGTGGTGCATCGCAAGATAATTATGATTTTTCACCCGTCTCTTACCCTAGGATTGAAGGTAGGGGGGGTTGTGGTGCATCGCTAGATGATTATTCACCCAACTCTTACCCTAGGTTGGGTCGCGGGCCTGGTAAGGTTGCGGGCCATGTGAAAATATAAGGACTGAAACCCTTACGCTGAGCAAATGTCATAGTGATCGCTCAACCACAGGTGTTGACTTGTCAACCCTGGTTTAGTACCTGCTCAACTTAAGTGAAACCCCGCATTGGGAGTCAGTGCAAGACAACGATAGGTCCTCACAACTCGGGACCGGCGTTCCGCGAGGGCCAACGAACGCCCGAGGATGTGCGGGATTATTATCTATCGGGTGGAGTGTATACCAAGGGTTGAGCAGCGAAAAGACCCGGTTCCTTAACTCAGTCATGAGGGTTAAGGGTGCGTGTGGGTAAAGCTGAGCAAACTCTGCAGAGTCAAATAAATGGTATTCGAATACGCCGTGCTCCCGGTTAATGGAGCTGTGTCACTTGGGTGATTCCAGCAGCAAAGCTTGAGTAGTTTTGTACATGCTTTAACTTGACATAGTTGGTTAATTAAATCTTCATGAAAACCCCTGAGTTCTTAAGAAGTAGTTTTGGGTCCATTTTGTAAAATATTTGCAAACAAAACTGCATCCACTCAAAGTTAATAAACCAAATATATTTTCCCCTCCTTTGATGTTCCGTGCATGTAGTAGGTTAGGATCCCTTTGGGATTTGCTGAGCCGGTTGGTTGGCTCACGGCTTGCTTTTGCCCTTCTTTAGAGGATCAAGACGAAGGTGAAGGTCTCCGTCGAGGACGTCCTCGAGGTCTCTTCTTCGACGAGGACCCGTGGTTTTAGGTCTTGGCCGCGCTCAAGCAGATCTTGGAGTTTTTGTAATGTAAGTATACTTTGGGCTTGCACGCCCCGCTGTCGAAAATGGATGTTAATCCTTATGTAAAATATATGCTGGACTTTTGTTGTAAGCATGCAATGGTATACTCTTGCGCGACACTTCATAACTGTTCATGCGTGAATAGTTGCGAGGTGCTGTGTCCGTACGCGCCCCTGGAAACGGGGGCGTTACAGGCGGCTTCATTTTACTCATGTTGCTCATCATCATTTTCTTCGTTAGTAAACGAAGAACACGACACCGGGAGATGGAGGAAGAGGACGAGTTTGGGGAGCTACAAGGAACACCAATGAGGTTCACATTTCATCAGTTAAAAGTAGCAACCGAGCAATTCAGAGACAAGCTCGGGGAAGGAGGATTTGGGTCTGTTTTCGAGGGACGATTCGGTGATGAAAGAATAGCGGTAAAGCGTTTGGATCGAACTGGTCATGGGAAGAAAGAATTCGGTGATGAACAATCGGCAGCATTCACCATATCAATCTGGTGAGGCTAATTGGTTTCTGTGCAGAAAAATCACATAGGCTCTTGGTTTACGAGTATATGGCCAAAGGATCCTTGGACAGGTGGATATATTATCGGCATGACAATAATGCTGCTCCTCTGGATTGGCGAACGCGATACAAGATAATTACCCACATAGCTAAGGGCCTCTCATACCTTCATGAGGAGTGCACGAAGAGAATTGCTCATTTGGATGTCAAACCACAAAATATCCTATTAGATGACAACTTTAATGCTAAGCTTTCTGATTTTGGACTATGCAAGCTCATTGATAGGGATAAGAGCCAAGTGATTACTAGAATGAGAGGAACACCTGGGTATTTAGCTCCTGAATGGTTGACGTCGCAGATCACTGAAAAGGCCGATGTTTATAGCTTTGGCGTAGTGGTCATGGAAATTGTAGGACCGAAAAGGCAACAGAGGGGGGGTGAATGGTGCCTTAAAATCTCTCCAAGTATTCACACAATCTTCTTCTCCAATAGCTACAAAGCTATGAAGAGGAAGATCGAATGTTCACTGGAGAACGTAAGATCGATCGACACCGAACTAGAATCGCCACGCCGAGGACAAAACAAGGCGGTCGAAAGGATCTATCGTGATCACTCGACAAAGAGATAGACCATCTGCTTTGAGAGATCGAACGCCAACTCGTGGTCGATCGAGTCACTCGGAAGACAGACGATCCACTGAAAACCCGAGATCGACCGACAAAAGAGACGCACGAGAATGACCGAAAAAGAGAAGGCGCGCACGACCAACTAGACAAGCGAGCTCATGACTACTTGCTTTGATTTCCAAATATCTTGCAATTCACAAAGCAATCGGGTATGAGACTTTAGACAACGCTTGCTCACGCCCTTTGAGAGAAAAACCAAGGCGGTGAAAAACTTCTTTGCCGATATCCGACAAACGGCGTGGTCGAAACCGAAACAGAGAATTCGGTCGACTCATGTACAAAAGTCTCAACGTGGTCGTAGCGAATGCAGAGCATGTACTCGGATTACAAGGTAGCAAGCAGGGGCTCGATGGAGACGATCGCTCTCCAGCACATTTGAGGTGGGCTTTAGTGAGGTGGAACGGGCACCATTTGCCAATGAGTCAGCCCACGATTGCAGGCACGGACGGCCCATGATGCGGCCAACCAAAGCTCGCCGGAGAACCAGGAAGCGAACGACACGGCATCATGCCATCATGTGTGTTAGCACTCAAATAATAATAACTAGTATAGTACCCGTGCTAACGCTACGGCGGCATTTCAGGGATGCACATGAAAACAACCAAATGACGATATTTTTTCATAGTTTAAGTTTCACGCAATTGTATATCACCATGTATATAATCTGGAAAACACTCATGTATATCACCAGCAAGTTCAGGTCATGAAATTACAAGCCTAGGCCAATTATAACGCATAACAAGGCAATAATAAGTCATGTCTCGCTTGAACCATCTATCAAAAACCTTGACAGAAACTTGTATGTTGTTTTAGCAAGAGCACTATCAAAAATATTTGAACTCTGGATTTCCAAATGAGGAAAATCGCCAGAATATCAAAGCTACCATTGTACAAGACTATCCATCCTGCGACACCAACCAAACGACGCTGAGAGATATATTTCAGAGGTAATCCAGTGGTATCACTTATCGCTTTGTGTATTGACAATAGTTACTATTTTCCTATTAAGATTGAATGTAATGTGGCAAAAACTCCCATTTCCAGGTTTGATCGCCATGTGTGGAATTAATTGATCGCATCGATCCTTAATCCTACTCGTGTGTGTTGTCCTTTCTTATGTATCACCGCACTATAATTCTTTAGGATTTTGATGTTGAGACTTGAGAATCAACTCAATTTATGGTTGGTTATTACCATATTAGATGTAAAACTAAAGTCTGCCTTTTATAAAAACCAAGAACTACCTGTTGGACCTCACAAATATCCTTGCTCCAAGACTTGGTATGCTCACGACTAGCAAACAAATTTGTTTAGAAAATTCAATCAGGTGAAATGGAAATTAGGTTCATGATTCTAAAAAAATAGATTCAATTTGGTGCAGTGGAAATTTTCCGTTATTCTTTTCTGGGAGATTAGTTGGTATAGTAGTGTGCCCGTGCTAACGCTACTGTAAAATACAAAACAAGATAAAATTTGTGAAAATTAAAATGAACAATCGATTCATTAAGATTCACGCCTCATATATTATATAACCAAATATTTTTGTCACATAATGAATGCCACATAACGATCGATCTTTTGAGGATGGTAAGTTCACTGATTTTTGGGAGGAGGGTGGGACGATACTGATGGAATAGGAGAGAAAGTGTGCAAGTAGATAATTCGCACATTGCCCCTATTTTCCATGTAAGAAAGTATATCTACAACACCGGCGCTCCTCCAGGCTATTCAAATTGGAAAGTTCCCAATTTTGGGTTGGTTTGGCTTTGGGCTACTCGTGTGTGGGCGATTGCTTAGTGATGGGACTGTATGTTCATGAACCTTTCTAAATGGAGATTTTGCTTGTGCTTGAATAATATATGGTGGTGATTCCTCTTGATATGTTGGAAAGGAGGAAGAAGGCTGCAAGGGTGGATCAAGAGAAAGAAGAATGACGGTGTGGGAGATGGTTGGGGTAGAGGAGGAAGGCGGAGCAAGAATGGAGGAGCTAGCCAACAGCTGCTGCTGCATGACATCTGGGGTGAAGGGAATTAGACTTAGGGGTGGAGGGTAGTATATATGGGAGGGTTGGATCAAAATTTAATGGTCCGAAAAATCTACTATGGTATTTTTAGAAAATAGGCTACGGTGTTATAGTTGCCCCGTAAGACTAATAGTCTAATAATGGTTCATCAACGTTTCAGTTGTTAAATGTAAGTTTTATCTTTCCTGTCAAAAGAGCCACCAAGCAAGAAGCATTAGAGCACTAAAACCTGCTTTAAGTTTACTAGATTTCACCAGAGCCAGAGACCAAAATCAAAGAGCCAACCGATTTAAATCGACTCCCCCAATGCAAACCGTTGATTTTACATAATTTGGTTAAATTTATTGCTCGATTTATTATTGCCCAGATTTCCAAAATTATACTCTACTGCACATAGCACCCAAGAACAAACGGGTTCCTAGGTAGTGCATAATTCAGCCAGCATAGTATGAAACAATCAGATTCATTAAGATTCACGCCTCAAATATCCTTTTCCACAATTCGGATGAATACAAGTGTCTATACGGTTCTGGTATAAGGGAAGAGTGTAAATGTTGTGAGAGATATACGCATGACAAACAGCAGGGTTAGTGTCTGGTCATATACCATATGAGGGATAAATAGCTCAATAAACGTAATGTTCTTCTCACAATGGGAAAGGCTAAGATAATGTAGAATTTTTACAGAGAGATCAATTGTGAGGAATAGGGGAAAAGAGCATACTGAAGAAGTTAAATCATCTTCCTTTAAGGTCTTAGCTGGGCCAAAATCTCCTGCATGCAAACCAATGAATTGTGAAACGATAAACATAGAATTAGAAGATGCTGATGTAGTATGAAACAGCAGACAGCTCCAGAATTACAGTACTATATTTGTTATCAGGAACTAACCAAGGCGTATATCCTGATCTTTGGTGAGAAATATATTGGAGCACTGCAATTATGAGGAACAATTGTCTATGATACTATCATATAAACAATCAACAATGATACTATCCGTTCTCACTAACCTTCAGATCACGATGCAAGACATAGTTTGAATGCAAAGTAGTCAACAGCTAATGTCAGTTGAGCGAACCATTTCAGCAATTTCTGAGGATCAAACAGTATTGTGAGCCCAATGTTGGATGCTTTTTTCCTTCATTCAGACAAACAAAAGAGACAAGTCATCTCGTACCTCCTCTGCAAAGTAAGTACCATGTGATTTCTTCATCAACTCATCCCTGTCGTAAAAGAGCAAAGTGAGACAAATACAGTGTACAAAAATGGCAGCGAGAAAACTGAACTCCAAAGTGCAAATCACACTCACATATCTCCACCTTCACAATAGCCTGTGACAATGCAGACATAGCAACCCTGCAGAACTCACCTTGTCAACTAAACAAGTACAAACCAAACAAGCAAAGCACAAGTTCCTAAAGGACAAACCTTCTCAACCCAAGCCTCTTTAAATTCAACAATGTAAGGGTGTTGCAGCCGAGCAATCAGAGCCATCTGCAATTTGCTTTCCTCTTGATCAATTCCTCAAATGAACAACAGCGAATCAACATAAAAAAAGCCTAAGGATTCCACACTTCTACTAACCTCTTGATGAGCAGACTTGCGGCAGCGCTCCGTCTGCCTCGCAAGCCGGATTTTCTTCAACACATACCTGCGATCGAGACACAAGCATACGGTCACCAACATCAACGGAGAAAACCTTCACGGAAGGGTACTGGAATAAGTCTGCACAAGCCTTCTGTAATAATAAGTCACTTCATATGAGAACAATGTCTAATTGATAATGACAAAGAATACCTCCACACATTTCCTAAGAGCAAAATCGAGTAAAATCACAAATCAACACATCAATCTTTCATACAGTAAAATCTTATATTTGAATAACATAAGAAGGTTACAGACAGATGCCAAAAAAAATAGTTCCTCTAGCAAAAGGTGGCACACCATGCTTAGGCCAAGAGGTAATTTCAAGTATTAGGCCATGATTTATGGAAAACAAGTTCGTAAGGTAAGTCCCTAAACCAGCAAACAGTATGAGTATCCACACTTGTGTAAATCTTCAAATGCGATCTAAATGTGAAGCCCTTTACCAATCTAAACCAGTAGAGCACGAACTTTGCACAAATATGAATCACTGAAGCAACAGTTTCTAAAATTACAGAACCAAATGCTCAATTCATTTTAACAAACAACATATGTTCATCTCATAACACACATAAAATACTTTGGTTTTAGTAATCGTCGCATGTTCTTGAAGTGTCATGTTTATGCATGTCACTACTCCCAAAACTTCTCTCAAGGGCCAATACTGACCAAACTATTT
Source organism: Dendrocalamus sinicus (assembly GCA_036346575.1). Lineage (NCBI taxonomy): Eukaryota > Viridiplantae > Streptophyta > Magnoliopsida > Poales > Poaceae > Dendrocalamus > Dendrocalamus sinicus. The sequence continues at coordinate 873,553 of CM070641.1, forward strand.
AGAGTTTGCAAATGCCAAACATAGTTCCTTCAACTTCTAACTCTGGAATATACAATTTTAGCACCAATCCACAAGCTGCTAGCACTGCGCTAATTTATCCGTAGTTAGCAAAAAAGATGACACTTCGTGGCTTCTTGCTAATGTAATACTCTGCAATAATACCATTCACAATCTAAACTAACTGCTAACTGCCATAAATTTGTGTGTTGTTCCCAACGAATGTGATGATTTTGCTAACTTCATACACAACAACAATATCTAATTGTTGACAGATCATCACTTAGTTATCAACTTTATCCATCTCCTCACCAGAACCTGGAGATGAATAGGCCATCTCCATTCACATGTCTGAATGGCCAAACAGCCTTAATAGCTTAATAACCTACTTCTCAACTCACAAGTCACTAAATGAAATTTTTGCAAAGAAATGTAGTATGTGTGTGCTGATAAAAAAGTATGCACTTCAGGAAATGTCTCAACTTAGTTATTGAGCATGAAAGATGCAAAGAGAATTATACTAACTGGCCTATTAATGTCCCGGAGTTGCACAAGCTCAATAATGCGATTCGTCGACAGGCGCACAGGTAACCTTGATAGGGTTTCATCACGAGAAATTTGTGTGATCTGCTGCTCTTCTTTCTTGTTTTCCCAGAAAAACAAAGCCACCAGCACAACAATACCTGCAGTACGCTGATTCAAAAGTTTGATTATTTTTTAGTTTAGTTAATAGTGTGAAAGAAGAATTGTACACAAGATTCAACAAATGACTTGACTTGTACATCGCAAAGCGTGAAAGATAATTGGATCAAGTAATTCTCATCAATATGAACTTCTACAAGATGCGGTCCTCAGGGAGCTAGGACTGGAACAGTGATTGTTCTTTGTATTTTTTAAAAAAAAACAGAAACTTTTTTTGTAGCCGGAAAGGATTGATGAAATAGCAACACATTTATTTAGAAGTAAACTAAATGCAGATTTATGTAGTGGAAATTTCTGTTGAAGCATCTCAGAAATTCAAAATACTGCCTAGGTTTGAAAAAAGAAAAAATAATTGGTGTAGCAACCATCAGGCCTAAGCATAACCATAGGGAAAATGCTTCAATATACTGATGAATTAAATAAATTTTAGTGAATGCAGATTATTATAATTGTTTGGCAATGAAGAAATGAATGTACAAGATACTGAACTCAAATTGTAACTATATAAAGTAAACGTCACCAAGATGTAGTACAACTGTACAAGAAACAAATTTGTACATGACAGTTTTTCATATGCTGCTACTATGCATCAGGATGCACTATTGTCTATTGCCATGTAATGGTGGAACAAAATGCCATGTGACCAACTGGTTAACTCTTTGCAACACCTATCTTTTAGGACATGTTAATTTACCTCCAATATTGATGGCAGCATTCCCAGCAGTTTCCAGCAGATCAGGAGCACCATCACCACCTTGAACTGCAAGTATAAGTCTGGGAATGGTAAAGAATGTTGAAATTCCAGCTGCTGCAGTTAACGCCACATAAAAGAACCTTCGGACAGCACGAAATGGTGCTTGTACTTCACTAATGAGTTTCAGGTCTCTTCGGAACCCAAAACCAACATCATCTCCACCACGCAATGCCTGAAATGGTTTAGAAGTTGTACGAATCATCCCTTTGGGTTAGAAAGGATCAAGAAATGCGTCACACCCAATGGGCCGCCACGTTGATGAAGTCCTTGAGGTTGTTCCGCTTCTTCTCTGTCGAATGTTTCAAAATCGTGGCTCGTGAGCATGCCAAGAAACGATTTACCCATGGATCGGTCTTTGTGACGAAGGAGGGCTCGGGATAGGAGGACCTTGAGATTGAGGGCGGTGTAGGGAGCATGAGCTTGCGGAGGTCCCGCTGGAGGTGGCGGAGCGTGGAGGAGCTTGCCGCGGAGAAGACGGCTCTTGGGGATCTTGGCGCCGATGACTGGTCCACGTTCTCCATGGCCGCTCACGCTTCGCGCCAAACACGCCGGCATCTTCCATTTGCCCTTGCCCTTGCCGCGCCCGTTCCTCTTCTCGCCGGCAAGAACCGGGACGGTCGACCAACCCGAACAAAACCAAGCGAGCGAGGCCGTGCAAGGAAGGTCGAGGGGTCGAGAGAGAGAGAGAGAGCTCACGTTGTGGAACCGCGCCATGGTTAGGGTTCTTGGAGCGATCGCTGCGTTCGGAGGCGGGAGGAGGAGGCGATGCCGATGTGTGCAAGGTCGCGAGATCTACACGCATCGCACAAGATCCATCTCCAAATCAAACAACCGTGGAGTCCTACACATGAATGCGCGATCTAAGAGCGGCCCGGGGAGACGGCGGAGGCGCGGCCGGGAGGCGGAGGAGGAGGTGGCGCGCGCGGCGTGGGGAGGAGGAGGCGGCGGAGTGGAGGGGGGGAGGAGGCGGCGGCGGCGAGGCGGGGGAGGAGTCGGTCGGGAGGCGGCGGCGGAGTCGCCGGAGGCGGCGGCCGCCGGGAGGGGGATGCGAGGCGCGGCGGCGCCGAGGAGGCGAGGCGGGCGCGGCGGAGTCGGTCGGAGGAGGGCGGAGGCGCGGCCTCGAGGAGGCGAGGAGGCGCGGCGGTGAGGCGGGGAGGCGGCGGAGGCGGCGCCTTGGGAGGAGGCGAGGCGGCGGCAGGCGGGCGGCGAGGCGGCGCGCCGGGAGGAGGCGAGGCGGCAGCAGCGAGGCGAGGAGGCGCGGCCGGGGAGGAGGCGAGGCGGCGGCAGAGGCGGGGAGGCGGCGGCCCGTGAGGGCGAGGCGGCGGCCGGTGAGGCGGCGAGGCGGCGGCCCGTGAGGAGGCGGAGGCGCGCGGCGGCAAAGGCGGGAGGGGGCCTTCGGGAGGCGGGGAGGCGGGGTCGGCGGGGAGTCTGGAACCGAGAGACGACATCGACCGCATGCATGCGCGAGCACCGTGGACGCGGAGAGTAGTGCACATCCATTGAAGGATGACCGTCGGATATGGTTGAGTAAGGAGAGAGAATGAAGGAGAATTAATCTGGTGCGGACGTTTGTAGGATGGTGTAATTAAGGGTGCATATTGTGGTGTGGACGTAGTTAAGGTCATGATCATGAGCGAGTAATTGTTGGGTGGATGTAGCATAATTTTAACTGGTGGATTAATAGTGTAGATAATAATAATAATAATAATAATAATAATAATAATTTTTTATTAAATAAATAAATAAACAAACCAAAACCCTCATCTAATCTCAACCTTAAATAGTGGGATCACTTTTTTTTTTCCAATCACGCCGTTTCTTCCTCCCCAGGTGCAATCTCTTATCTTCTCTCTCCTCTATACCTCTCTCCTCTCTCTCTCTTTGGGTTTTGCATGGGGCTGCATGGCTCCGGCGGGGGGCAGCTTCGGCGGCGGCACGCCAAAGGCGGCCTCACGCGTGCGAGCTCGGCTGTGTGCTGTTTCAGCCATGGCGGCTGCGCGGGATGGCGGTGACGCCGGCGGCCGGTCCGGCAGGGGCGGAGGTAGCGGCGGCGGTGGCCGGCGGCGGTGTTGGCGGTGGCCGGCGGCGGTGTTGGCGTTGCCCGGCAGCGCCTCGCACGCTCGCGCCGTGTGCATGCATGCGGCTGTGTGGCTCGGCGGCGTTGACGCGGCAGAGGCGGCGGTAGCGTTTGGATCGAACTGGTCAGGGGAAGAACAAATTTTTGGCAGAGGTTCAGACAATCCGCAGCATTCACCATATCAATCTTGTCAGGCTGATTGGTTTCTGTGCAGAGAAATCACATAGGCTCTAGGTTTACGAGTATATGGCCAAAGGATCCTTGGACAGGTGGATATGTTATCGGCATGACAATAATGCAGCTCCTCTGGATTGGCAAACGCGATACAAGATTATTACTCACATAGCTAAGGGCCTCTCATATCTTCATGAGGAGTGCACGAAGAGAATTGCTCATTTGGATGTCAAACCGGCAAACCGCAGAATATCCTTTTAGATGACAACTTCAATGCTAAGCTTTCTGGTTTGGACTATGCAAGCTCATTGACAGGGATAAGAGCCAAGTGATTACTAGAATGAGAGGCACACCTGGATATTTAGCAGCTTTGGTGTAGTGGTCATGGAAATCATCAGCGGAAGAAAGAACCTCGACATTTCCCAATCCGAAGAAAGCATCCATCTTATTACCTTATTGGAAGAAAAGGTGGAGAATGATCAATTGGAAGATTTGATTGACAAGCACAGTAACGACATGCAAGTACACAAGCAAGAAGTAATTCAGATGATGAAACTCACAATGTGGTGGTTGCAGATTGATTGCAAAAGAAGGCCTCAAATGTCTGAGGTCATCAAAGTCTTGGAAGGTACCATGAATGTGCAGACCAAAATAGTTCGTAACTTCGTAGCGACAAGTCCAGTAAACTTTAGTATTGCTCGAAATGTGGGTTCCTCAGCGCCAGTTCTAGCCTCAGATTTATCAGGCCCCAGGTGAAATAAGGTAATTCGGAGAAGCCAAGTAGATTATGCGCAGGAGATTTTGCGTGTCTTGAGAAACCCACGGTCCGTTGCATTTTCGCAAGAAAATTTCAATTTGAAGCCCCTTATCTTGAGTTAATTTTGTTTGCAGAATACTGCAGTATTACAGACCTGCAGAATATAGCAGTATCACAGACCTTCTTTGATCCACAACAGATGAAGAAGTCAGTGCTATTCTTCTGTTCAGTTTCTCCTTGTAACGCAAATATGTTTCTAGTTTTTACAGTTGAAATTAATAGCATGTTTCAAAATGCTCCTATGCTACAATAAAGCAGAAAATTGCTGAAAAGCAATACCTAGATATGTAGTTTGATGAATCTGCAAAACTATATCCGTTCTTCATTCTTGCAGCATGCTTCATGCACACGCAGATGCCACATTGGTTATTGTCTCCGTATCGTGCAACGTGCCATGGCCTTCGCTTCCAACAACCTTACATGCCACCTCCCAACCCCCTCAGTGCCTTAATGGTGGCGGAGGATCCCGAATGCAGTGAGCTTCCGCAGTAGGCCCTCGCCGGTGCAGAGGCCGGCGAGAACGGGTGTGCCGGTCGGACATGTGGGAGGCTGTGGTGTGCGAGTGAGGGAAGATGTCAAACTCCATAGCTGAAAGCGAAGGGGGGCGGCTAGGCATGGTATCGCAGCGCCCGGGCGGTGACGCGTCGCCGGTGGCGTGCAAGAAGCAGGGGAAGCAGCGGTTCGATCGAGGGTTGAGGCCACATCGCCGCCGCCGTGCAAGGGAGGTGGGAGGAGGGGACGCTCCAGGGGCTCCTTTGTCAAAATGACCCCGTTATTTTTCTCGCCGATCGATCTGGACCACGAACGATTGATCTAACGGTTACTGGGGGACCCAGTTCAGATCGCAGATTTTAATTGCGATCGCAAATCAGAGGCGCAGTTGATGGCATAAATTACCAACGGGCCAATCTGGGCTCAGTGTAGTTGAGGTGGGCTTTAGTGATGTGGATCAAACCCAATTCAGCCATTGGGCCGCGATCAAACTTAAACGGCAGTGCCACTTCACAGCAATAAGAGGCTGTACACAGATCATCGATACTTTATTGGATATATCATTTCAGCAAATATACAGGTAGTCCACAGCTACGGTTTTTTTGTTTTTTTCCAAGGAACCCTACAGTCACGTGGAAATGCGTTCTTATTGACTGCGGCTGATGGATTTATAGCTGTAAATAATGTTTTTTGGTCTTATCGTAAGTACTCATATGAACGAATCAAATAATGATAAATTGATTCGAAAGGCGGCGAAAAAGTCATCACATTCATTTATTTGAGAAAAATCAAAAGCGATAAACTGAATAGAATGGACTTTGCATTGCAGAGGAACCTGCAAATCAAAGTGTTCCTAGGCACAAGCATGTGTTGTAACTGCGTCATCCCTGAGCACTAAAGTTGCAGCCAAAATAATAATAATAGTAATAATAAATCCTCCAACCATATACTTCACCTTAGCAAATGCGCACACACAAGCTCTAGGGGAGCCTGGAGATGCCCCCTTCGGAAAGCACTATAGCTTGTGCTGTGCTCAACTGCTGATCATAACATACATGTTTTGCTTCTGGCCATTAATTTTGCCTCAATTCCATTCTTTCATAAACATCAGTTCAGAAAGCTATACCTAAATGTCTCTCTCGTGAGAAATTATCCATACTTATAATGTAGCTAGATGATAGAAATACGCAATTCTCTAGTCTTGAAAAATAAAGTTATACAATATCGGCGTCCCAATCACAAACTATGGCGAATGAGACATTTTGGCCCCCATAGTAGACGGCATGCTTGGCCAGTCAAAGCGTGTAAAACCTGAGCTGGTTGGACGCAGCTGCCTCTGACTAGCTTGCCCCCAAGTTCACTCATTCATGTTGGACCAAAGCTTAATTTCTACTCTAGATGATGACCTATGCACATCGATGTCTTCAGAGCTGCCAAAGTCATGTTGTTTTTCAGCTTTTAATTTTAACTTTTGGGTTTTCTATAGTAACTAATTTTTAAATAAAGTGTCTTTTTAAGATAGGATCTACTAGTGAATTGTAATACATACTATACCAACTTCATTTATATCGGCAAAAATCGCACGTGAGTTTCAGTTACTCTGTAATCTACTAATCTCTCGCACGAACAGCTCAAAAGTTATAAACCACGGCTAAAAATCATAAGCCTCAGCTAAAAAGAACAGACCCAAACTATTTTCAGTGGAATTCTCTATTTACTCGAGTATGTTAGGCCGTTAACAGTAGATCGTTGAGCAATTCAACAAGCAAATCTTAGAAGATTCCACTGATCTGGAGAACCCCTATCTATTGACCGTTGACCGTAGATCGCGGAGCAATTCAACACGCAAATCTTAGAAAATTCCACTGATCTGGATAACCCCCTATCTGTTGTCCCCAGCTGCCACGATTAGTTCGTCCGCTCTTCCAAAAGAGCCCTACTACAACCCCAAATTTTAATTTTAGTTGATCAACGCAAGCAAATCACAATACAAATGGCATTGGTGAGCACCTCTTCGACTCTCCAGCTCCTGCCTCTCATCCTCCTACTATTCGTTGCCACCAGCGAGGCCGCCACATTTAACATCACCAACCGATGCTCCTACACCGTGTGGCCGGCCGCTGTGCCGGTGGGCGGCGGCATGCAGCTCGACCCAGGGAAGACGTGGACCCTCAACGTGCCCGCCGGCACCACGGGGCGCGTGTGGGCGCGCACGGGCTGCTCATTCGACGGCAATGGCAACAGGTCGTGCCAAACGGGCGACTGCGGCCGCGTGCTCGCCTGCACGAGCAGCGGTCAGCCGCCTGCCACGCTTGCCGAGTTCACGGTCGGTGGCGGCACGGATTACTTCGACATCACCCTCGTCGACGGCTTCAACGTGCCGATGGACTTCCTGCCGGTGCCGGCCCAGGGACAGGGAGGCCCAGGGTGCAGCAAGGGGCCACGTTGCGCTGCTGACATCACGTCGCAGTGCCCGAGAGAGCTGAAGGTGCCGGGGGCTTGCAAAAACCCGTGCACCGGGAACGGGACGAACGGCTGCGAACCCACCACCTACACGGTGTTCTTTACGCGGATGTGCCCGGACGCGTACACCTACGGCGGAGATGATAGTGTCTCGAGCATTATCTTCACTTGCCCGTCGGGCACCAACTACCAGCTCGTCTTCTGTCCCCCGATCGATCTAAATCTAACTTCTTCGCCTCCAAGTCCTCCTGCACCTATTGCTATTGGGCCAACAAGCATGGGATCCTCATCCAACAAAGGACGAACGGTTGGTCCGATTCTAGGTTCCATAGGCGGTTTCATTTTTCTCATCTCGTTTATCCTTTTCATCGTACATAAAACAAGATCACGACGGCGCCAGGAGATGGAGGAAGAAGAGGAAGAGTTTGGCAATTTACCAGGAATGCCAGTGAGGTTCACATTTCAACAGCTAGAAGTAGCAACCGAGCAATTCAGAGACAAGCTCGGGGAAGGAGGATTTGGGTCTGTTTTTGAGGGACAGTTTGGTGAAGAAAGAATTGCGGTAAAGCGTTTGGATCGAGCGGGTCAGGGAAAGAGGGAATTTTCGGCAGAGGTTAAGACAATTGGCAGCATTCATCATATCAATCTGGTGAGGCTGATTGGTTTCTGTGCAGAGAAATCACACAGACTCTTGGTGTATGAGTATATGAACAAAGGATCCTTGGACAGGTGGATCTATTACCGACATGACAATAATGCTCCTCTGGATTGGCAAACACGACGCAAGATTATTACTCACATAGCTAAGGGTCTCTCTTATCTTCATGAAGAGTGCATGAAGAAAATTGCTCATTTAGATGTCAAGCCACAAAATATCCTATTAGATGACAACTTCAATGCCAAACTTTCTGATTTTGGACTATGCAAGCTCATTGATAGGGATAAGAGCCAAGTGATTACCAGAATGAGAGGCACACCTGGATATTTAGCTCCTGAATGGTTGACATCCCAGATTACGGAAAAGGCTGATGTTTATAGCTTTGGCGTAGTGGTCATAGAAATCATCAGTGGAAGAAAAAACCTCGACACTTCCCGATCTGAAGAGAGCATCCATCTTATTACCTTATTGGAAGAAAAGGTGAAGAACGATCAGTTGGTAGATTTGATTGACAGGCACAGTAATGATATGCAAGTACACAAGCAAGACATAATTCAGATGATGAAGCTCGCAATGTGGTGTTTGCAGATTGATTGCAAAAGAAGGCCTGAAATGTCTGTGGTCGTCAAAGTCTTGGAAGGCACCATGAATGCAGAGACCAACATCGATCATAGCTTTGTTGTAAGATGTCCAGCAAACTTCGGCGTTGCTGGAACTGTGGACTCCTCAGCTCCACCTTTAGCCTCAGATGTATCAGGCCCCAGGTGAAATGAGACAATACCGAGAAGATAGCCAATTAGATCGTGTGCAAGAGATTTGTGTGTCTAAAGAAAGCCATGGTCATCTGTATTTTCTCAAATTTCTACAATCTGAAGCCCCATATGTTGAGTTAATTTTACTTGCAGAATGCAACAATGTTGCAGTCCTTCTTTGATCTACACCAGATGAAGAACTCAGTTTTATTATTTTGTTCAGTTCCTCCTTGTAACGCAAATCTGTTTCTAGTGTTTCTAGTTGAAATTAATAGTTCTTTCTTTCTTTCATAGTTGAAATTAATAGCATGTTTCAAAATGCTCCTAGCTCTAGTAAAGCAGAAAAATGTACATATTGAAAGCAAACTGGGAGTTTGAGGTACTGATAAACACCGATTTATTAGTAACCACAAGTACTTTTAGGTTATGTGCAATTTCGACTTATTTTTTATGACATATGTAGTGATTTACATAGGGTTCCTAAGTTTAAAAAGATGGCTCGAACCTGTCATAACAATAGAACTGTAAAATGCTACCTGTATTGGCAACTTTTGTGTTCCGTAGTAACAAAAGCATGGCAGTGCCGACGGACTGGATAGTAATGGCAGCGCGAAGAAATCAAGGTAACATTCTGCAGATGTATGTGACCGTATTACCAGAGAAAAATGTTGTTTGGATGGAGATTCTTACCTAGATATGCTTATTGGACTCCGTAGTTTGACGAATCTGAAAAACCATATCCATTCTTCACTCTTGCAGCATGCACACGCAGATACTACACTTGTCGAGCACGAAGAACGAATGCCCCACCACCCAATTGTGGCAGCGGATCTGGAAGACAGATAGCTGCCGCAGGAAGCCCTCGTCGGAGCACAGCCCGGCGAGGAGGGGCGTTCCGAATTGACACGCGGGAGATGGTGGTGGCGTTAGGAAAGATGCGAACTCCATAGCCGGCGGCTCAGCGCGGCATCGGTCTCGGTGAATTCGATCGGTGGTTGCACTCAGCGGCACACGGTGGCTGCAGTAACAGACAATAAGGGCACGGGCGACGACGCTCTGACAGCGGCGTGTAAGCAGTGAAACCACTCGAAGATTTGCTGGAAATGCTGCCGATGCTGGAAGCACCGGGTCGATTCAGCCATTCAGGCCGCCGCCGCCGCGGCCGGAGCTCCGCTGGGAAGTGTGGTGGGAGGAGAGGGCGCTCCGTGTAAGGGGTTCTTATGTAAAAATGGCTCCGCTCTTTTTCTGTCCGATCAATCTGGACCACGGACTATTGATCTAACGGTTTCCAATGGGCCTATTTTCAGATAGCGATTTTCCAGCGCGGTCCAAATCAGGGGCAAAATTGACGCTGTAAATAGGATCTTTTCGCAGACCTTACTTCCATTAAATCTGAACCATCTAGATGGATCGGACGGCATTTGAAGGCTTGAGTTTCGGTGGATCAGTTTGGCTAGGCTTCAACGAGGTGGGCTTTCGTATGTGAGCTCACTTGCGCAAGCAAACCCGGCCCAGCGTGCAGCCTGGAAGAACGGGCTGGACGCCTCCTTCGAGCGTCTCTATGGGCTCACTCCTCGTTGGCCTATCGTGAGACTTCATCTGAATGCAACATAGACCTATCGATGCACAGTTCCCTCTTCAGCTCATGCATATCAGTAGCAGCAGCAGCACAGATCTCACCAACTAATCTTGACTCATATTGTATAGTCGTGTGTTAGTACTCGTGTGTCGAGTACTGTATAGTTGTGTGTCGAGTACTCGTGTGTCGAAGAGTAGTCGGAGACTCCGGAGTACAATGAATCTGGTTGTATCTACAGTGAATCGGTCAGTAGTCGTAAGCTACAGAGACGCTCGGTAGTCGAAGCTACAGTAACACTCGATGGTCGAAGCTACAGTAACCGGTCGGTGCTCAGAAGACCTGTACGCTCGAAGACCAGTAGTACCGGCTCTGTGTGAGCGGTACTACCAGAGTTACGGTCGAGAAGTCGTGATCGAAGTACTCGTAAGTTGAGTAGCAGCTGTGGTCAAAGAGCCATACTCGAGACGCCGTCGTCGAAGAGCCGTAGTTGAGACATCGTGGTCGAAGAGCCATGGTCGAGATGCCGTGGTCGAGACGCCATGGTGGGAATGCCGTGGTCGAAAGACTCAAAGAAGGACTCGAAGTTGGTCAGGTTTGTGTGTGGTCGTAGACTTGGGTCCTGTTTGGATCCCATAGTCTAAAGTTTAGTTGTCTAAAGTTTTGAACTAAACTTTAGTTGACTAAACTTTAGCCACTAAACTTTAGTCAAAGGTCCTGTTTGGATCCTGTACTAATGGATAGGACTAAAGTTTCAAAAAGACCATACTACCTCTCCTCGTTTCGTGCGTCAGTCATTAAATGGGAGGTGAGAGACCAACATACATGGGTAAACACGTCTTTGTGCCTAAGAATCCAAAACTTTAGACCACTTTAGTTCACTTTGGTGGACTAATGGTCTAAAGTGTTTTTTAGGGGTTAGCTAAAGTTTAGATCTAACTTTAGACCATCTGTTTGGAGACTTTAGATCTAAACTTTAGTGACTAAACTTTAGATGAAGGGATCCAAACAGGGCCTTGGTCAGGTAGCAGTGTATCTGCACCAGTTGTATCCACTAGTTGTGTTAGTTGGTTAGTGGAGCGAGTCTTTCGGTTAGTGTGTGGTGTGCGCTGAGTCATAGGGAATCGTGTGCAACAAAACTAGATCACAGGTAGTCTAACTAGTGGAGTTAGTGGGTGCGCGTACAGGTCAAGTGATTGTGTGTGCGTGAGGCTTATTTAAGCCATGACTTCTTATTAAGCAATTTGAGGCGTTGCGAGTAGGGCTGGACGAAAAACTCGAAGCTCGTTAGCTCGCTCGGCTCGTGGCTGGCTCGGCTCGGCTCGGCTCGTTAGGATAACGAGCCGAGCCGAGCCAAGATTTTAGCTCGTTAGCTATAACGAGCCAACTCAAGCCACTCGCGGCGCTCACGAGCCAAACGAGCCATACTTCCAGGAATTTAGATATGCATATGCTGCTTTCATGGACCTAATTTGTACTCTATTGCATGTGTTAATGTGTAAATTTGTACTCTATTGTACCCAAACGAGCCATGCATGTGTTAATTTGTACTCTATTGTACCCAAACGAGCCAAACGAGCCATACTTCCATGGATGAATATATGATGGAGACATTTTTTGGCCCTGGCTCACGAGCCAAACGAGCTAACTCGAGCTTTTTACGAGCCGAGCCGAGCTAGCTTTTTAGCTCGTTAGTTATAACAAGCCAGCTCGAGCCAGCTCGTTATCCTACCGAGCCAGACCGAGCCGAGCCGAGCCAGCTCGTTATCCAGCCCTAGTTGCGAGTGAATAACAAAGAAGAAGAAAAGATGTGTGTTACCACCAAAAAAAGAAGTCTCTTCTGTGTTCATTCGTCCTCCCTACTCGGGTACGTGTGTCGTTCCAAGGGAAGAAAATGTGTGTGAGTTTTCTTCAAGAGACTAGAGCTCGGAGTTGATGAGTTCATCTCCAACGAGTTAATGAGTTCAAGATAGTAGAGCTCGGAGCGTCAAGATCCAAGGGGCTGAGGCGAGACACTACCGCAGCTGATCGTGTGTCGGTTGGATGGTGACGTGTGTTCAGGTCGGCGTGATGGTGCACGCAGTGGCGTGTGTCGGGCGGAGGTGCACAAGGCACTGGCGACGAGCCAGCTACAGCACTGAGCACCCAGGAATATGACGACAGAGGTCTATGCGGCCCTGGCGAGACCGGTTGTGTACCGGTGTCACACACAATATGCGTAGTGGCGATACCAGCGGCGAAGGGCAATGAACGCCGCCGGGTGGACACGCCGGAAGAGAGTAGCATAACCGGAGGTGGTGGCACTAGGAAAGATGCGAAACCTCGTAGCCTCGGTGGCGCAAGGGAGACGGCGACGCCTGGTAGCGCAGCGCCCGGGCAGCGCTCGTTTACGACGACGAGCAGAGCAGAGAGAGCTCGGCGAACTTGTTGGATATGCCGCTAAAGCTCGGGGGAAGCAGCGGGTCGCCGCCGGGGAGGAAATGTGATCAGTCTCGGTGGAAGCAGCGGCGCGTTGTGGGAGGCGGTGGTGGCTCGCACAAGGCCAGATTGCCGCCTCCGCTGTCGTCGGCGGGGAAGCGTGGGAGAGGAAAGGGGATTATTTAAAGTTTACATGGGCTTTAATGAGATGGGCTTTATAGCCCAGTTTGCAGCCCACCAAAACTCTAGAGCCCTTGGTTGATGCTGTTGTAATCGATTTGTAATCTTTAATTCACTGGGTCCAAATTCTTCGGACTTCTGAGGGGCCCCTCAAAAAAATGTGAAGCCATTTCATTGCTTGAAGGAGCAAGACATTTGATTACTAGCCCAAACCGGCCACAACATGCGTGTCAAATTTTTTGGTTTGTATATTTCAAAACTCGAATCATGATATATATCATATGTGAAAAATAATAACTGTAGATGTTATTTCCCCTTTTCTAGGCAACGTAGATTCCACGTGTACACTAATTGGTGACTAGAATGTTGTTTACTTGAAAAATATTTTGGTCTAAACAGGACATAAAAGCTGTCCATAGGAATTTGACTGTATGGCGCACATATAGTCAGTAAGTCAAGTAATTCTAATGCCGAATTGCAAACTGTGGTTAGTCCAATTGCCCTGGTGCTCTTGCTGTCTAGCTAAAGGGCAAAGTTTGAGCTCCACAATGTATATGTTGAACGAATTTATATGTGACCTCGCAATTGCTACGCTTTAGTACAATGCACAAATTGCAGTTATGTCCACTCGTTGGTGATGGTTCATATGCGGCACTAGATTTGCCACGCTGCAGCCCTTTCAGCACGGCAAAGCTTCTTCATTATTTCAGTTATTTAGAGCAATTTCAGCAGGGCCCCTACTTGAGCCCTCATCCTATTTTTGAGGGCCGATGGGCAAAAAAACTCACTCCAGCAGAGCCCCTACTTGAGCCCTCAAAAGTAGGGGGCCCTCAAATCTCCCCCTCGAGCCCTCATTCCTGGGGGTCTGGAGCGAGCCCCTACTTTTGAGGGCTCAAGTAGGGGCCCTGCTGGAGTGAGTTTTTTGCCCCTCGGCCCTCAAAAGTAGGATGAGGATGAGAGTGGGTCCTATGTGTCATCCCCTCTAAGAATGAATTTGAGGATCCTGTTTTGAGGGCTCATGCTGGAGTGTAGCCCAAAAAATAGAGTCCTCAAAAGTAAGAAGAGCTCTTAAATAAAAAGTAAGGGTCCTATTTTGAGGGCTACTGCTTGAGTTGCTCTTACAAAGTGCAGATGAGACGGGAGTGAGCTGCAGCAAGTCTGCAAACGCGTTCGTCACTGGAACACGGCAGGAGGTTGCATTCCGAATCGCAATTCCTCCTAAGCACACGGCAATCAGTACAGCACGACTTTGATTGTTACCTAATGATAAGAATAACTGCTCATCTTTTATTTAACAAAAATGCAGCATTGCCATTGCTACAGCATGGGGATGAAAAAGATTTCTTCAGACATTGTCCTTCCCAGTGCAGCAAAGATGGACCGAAGATCAGGTTCCAATATTGGTTTAAATCCAGCAATACATAATCCCAACTCCCCATAGGCCCATACGACTTTGTTCATATAAGATTCAGGTTCCAAAGGAGCATTACATTGCTAGTAGGCAAACAACTAACGTCAATAGCATTTCCATTATACTATTTGTGATGGTTTAGATACCGTCACCGGCTAATCAATCGATTAACCGGCTAATAGTAGAGAAATCCAAGCCTCGTAGAAAGATAAAAAGGGAAAATGGAATGATTTTTATTGCTATAATGAGATTACCATATGCTCTTAATGAGTGATTATAGGGGAAAATACTACTTGTACTAGTACGAAATGATCTTGCCGATGTTGTTCTTCATTTTTTTTGTGGTTTTCTTCTCTCTCTTTTCATGGCAGAGCTTAAGTAGCGCCAAAAGGGTGTTAGTTGCCTTCGTGAACTAGCGTTTTGTTGATTCCATCCATCCACCCGAGCAATCTATTTTTGTCAGCAAGAGGGCCCTGATAAATAACAAATCAAACCGTTGACCGTTTATTGTCAGTGAGGGAGAACTTTAGTAAATAACCACAAAGCGGTTGTTGTCAGAGATACAGAATTGAACGTGGTGCGGTTGAAGGGAATAGAAGCGTACGTATGCTATGACTTAACCATACAAGACATCATTCAAAGGGGAGACCATATGTCAGATTACAGAGCTTCTGAGTAGTGGTTGGTTGGGTAGATAAGAAGTAATTGTTCTCGGGTGTGTTATAGTATAAACCATTATAACACTGGTATTAGGATTTTGATTACGTATAAAAGTAGTTCTTTAATGGATTATCTAATCTCGTCAACATGCATGTTATATTTTTTGGTTTGTATCTTTGGTAAACTCGAATCATGATATATATGATATGTGAAAAATAATAACTGTAGATGTTATTTCCCTTTTTTTAGGCAACGTAGATTCCACGTGTACACTAATCGGTGAATAGAATGTTGTTTACTCAAAAATATTTTGGTCTAAACATGACATAAAAGCTGTCCGTACATAACTTAGTTCTTTTGGGTTTACTTTTAGGATTTAGCTTCTATTTTTATAGTAACTTGCTATTAAATGGTATATTTTTTAAGATAGGTTCTACAGGTAAATTATAGCACAAACTATATCAAATTCAGTTGTATCGGTCAAAATTACATGAGACTATTTCTCTTTATAAATTGTCTCTTATAAATAGATCAGAATTTAAAAACCACAATTAATAAGTGAGGTAATTTTAGTACCGACTTGCAAACTGTGGTTAGTCGAATTGTCCTGGCGCCCATGCTGTCTAGCTAAAGGGCAGAGTTTGAGCTCCACAAAGTATACATTGAATGGATTTATGTGTGACCTCCCGATTGCTACGCTTTAGTTATGTTCATTAGTTGGTGCTGGTTCATACGCGGCACTTGGAATTGGAACTGAGACTGAGACACCTGGCTCGGACTTTCTTGCCCTGAGATGAGAGGCAAGACTGAAGTTGCTAAGGGCACTCCTAATGCAGAAACTATGAGATAGTTTCTATACTTGCCAATTAATATAGACACTACCCATAGAAACTATACTCCCAATGGATAGTTTCTACAAATAAAATTTTCATCCAATCATTTATCTTCTCTCTCCTATCATCCACCTATCACAGTTCTTTCTATCTTGGTTCCTGTGTAGACATGGTGTCTATATAAGAAACTATTTCCTTATCTCTCCTCCTTAACTCCAATGACACATCAACATTTTGCTTACTTGGCACCTTATTTAATGCCATAGAAACCATCTATAGTTTCTGCATTGGGAGTGCTCTAAGTGTGTAGTTCTGTCCATTAGTTGGTGACAGTTTATGTCGATTGAATTTCATATGCCAATCAGTTTATCTAAAAGGTTAAGTTAATTACAAAAAAAGAATAATTTATTTATAATTTAACACTTCTCTTCATATGTAAACTCTCTCAAGCCTAAGATATGAAATAGAAGTGAGCTGCTATTATTTTTTAATTGCGCTAGTCGGATCTTCAACTCAGGACCTCTTGGTTCTGATACCATATTAAATTTTATGCACCACAGTTAGTTCACCTAAAATATTAAACCGATAAGGAAAGATAGATAATTCACTTGGGCTGCTCATTTGGGTTTTTGTGGTTTATGGCTTATTTTTCACTATTTGGTACTATAGCTAGTTTATTTTGCACTGTAACTGCTACTGACTTTTTTTGGTGTAATTAAATTTAAAAAATAAAAATAGAAAAAATATGTTAGCCTATTAGAGACAAACACCAAATATATAGAAAAAGACGAAATTAAAAAAAACAAAGAGCTAAAAGTCCAGAGGAGAAGCAGAAATGAGCGGGTCTTTCAACAATGCCAACGCTAGAATTTCCACGCTGCAGCCCCTTCAACACGGCAAAGCTTCTTTATTATTGCAGTTATTTACAAAGTGCAGATGCGACAGGAGTGGGCTGCACCGCTGCAGTCGCACTCAAATCACTGGAACACGGCAGGAGGTTGCATTCGGATTGGCAATTCCTCCGAAGTCACACGGCGATCAGTACAGCACCACTTTGATTGTTACTTATGATAAGAATAAGTGTCCATCTTTTGTTTTTAACAAAAATGCAACATTGCCATTGCCACAGCATGGGGATGAAAAGGATTTCTTCAGACATTGTCTATCCCAGTGCAGCAAAGATGGACCGAAGATCAGGTTCCAATATTGGCGTAAATCCAGCAATACATAATCTCAACTCCCCATAAGAGTGTGTTCTTATAAGATTCAGGTTCCAAATGAGCATTACATTACTAACAGGCAAACAGCTAACGTTAGTAGCATTTCGATTATACGGTTTAGCTATCGTCACCGACTAATCAATCAATTAATCGGCTAACAAGTCCTGGGCTTGCTAAGCATATTTGCAAGAGAAAGAGAGAAGCATGGAACAAAGGCCAGATAATTTCTTTGCAACTGACTCCCTTTCTCTCCTGCAGGTCATGCAATTGCTTATATATTTTACCGGAAGAACTACATCTCAGCATAAACATACTGTTATGAAATCGACAAGATAATGCACGAAACAATGAAGAACACGAGACAGAGATTTAACATGAAAAACCCTTTTGGATGAAAAATCATAGACGCACTTCCTCTCCCTAAGTACACCTCAGCACATAATCAAAAGAAGACAAATATCACGATTCAGTGAATAAGAACTACCACCACAGCTAGAACAGGCCAGCACACCAAGATGAATATATCATATGTGAAAAATAATAACTGTAGATGTTATTTCCCCCTTTTCTAGGCAACGTAGATTCCACTTGTACACTAAGGGCCTGTTTGGGACTGCTCCACTCCAGATTTTACAGCTCCGCTCCACCTTTGTCTTGCCAAACACCTCCAGCTCCTAAAACTCCGCTCCAAGAAAAAGGTGGAGTTGAGGACCAACTCCACGTTTTTTGTGGAGCACCTCAAGGGGTACTCCAGGATTTGGATTTTTGTACTCTCTCATGGAGTTGGGGTAAAATTACCCACACTTGCCACTCGTTAATGAAAACACGGATTCCCTTTTTCCCTCCGTCGGTTTGCCTCCGTCACGCGCGCGCGCGCGCGCCAGTACTCGGCCTCGGTGGCGCCGTGCGGATGAGCCGATGCTGTTCAACGGCAGCGGGGACCGAGCCGAGGCGGACCCCTCCATGCTCGCCGGCCTCAGCTCGCTCTCCGTCAACTCCGTCCGCGAGATCAACCTGCTTTCCGCGAGATCGGCCTGCTGTCCGCAAGCGTCCGCATGATCGACCTCCGTCCACAAGATCGACCTACTACTCGACGACGCCGTCGCAGACCTCCGCGCCTTTGCGCAGACCTTCGTCGCCCACTCCATTCCGTTCATCGGCAGGACTCGCACAAACATGAACTAACAGATCGAGGTGGATGGGTCATATATACGCTAGCTAGAAAATATGAAATATCTGAGAAATTTCACTTGTAGTGACGATCGATCAAGTGGGATTCTCTGTATGAGAAGTGCAGAATTCCCGTGAGAAAACTAGGGTTTTTTTCATTCATGTTATACGAAAACATATGCAAAAATTATTTTTAAAATAATAAGAATAACTTACAAAAGCTAAATATGTCAAAACATTTACATACAATATCCCAAGGGCATAAATGGTTATACACACCAAAACCTCCAATCACTAGAGCTAGAGCAGAGCTACAAGCCAAACAGGTGCACCTGCTCCATAAACTCCATAGTGGAGCTACTCCATGGTGGAGTTGGTGGAGCGGAGCTGGTTTTTATGGAGCAGAGCAGTCCCAAACAGGCCCTAATTGGTGACTAGAATGTTGTTTACTTGAAAAATATTTTGGTCTAAACAGGACATAAAAGCTGTCCATAGGAATTTGACTGTATGGCGCACATATTGTCAGTAAGTCAAGTAATTCTAATGCCGAATTGCAAACTGTGGTTAGTCCAATTGCCCTGGTGCTCTTGTTGTCTAGCTAAAGGGCAAAGTTTGAGCTCCACAATGTATATGTTGAACGAATTTATGTGACCTCGCAATTGCTACGCTTTAGTACAATGCACAAATTGCAGTTATGTCCACTAGTTGGTGATGGTTCATATGTGGCACTAGAATTGCCACGCTGCAGCCCTTTCAGCACGGCAAGGCTTCTTCATTATTGCAGCTATTTACAATGTGCAGATGAGACGGGAGTGGGCTCCAGCAGGTCTGCAAACGCACTCGCCGCTGGAACACGGCAGGAGGTTGATGTAAATCATAAGGAATATTTTAATTTGGAATGTAACATAGAGAATTAATACTCAAGATGCTAAGGAAGAAAATAGCATTTAGATAGGTGCTATTCTTAAGGGTGGCAAAAAATTAAATTTCCCGAAGTAAGTAGGCTTTTTGTCTGTTAAGACTTTTATCTTGCGAGGAACCAACGAATTAAGGGGGTGTTTGGTTGCAGCAAGTACGCTTTCTACAATTAAGGTTAGACAAGTTTGACCAACTTTGAGAAATTGTTTGGTTAAATGCCACGATTGTGGCAAGATTCCCTTCAGCAAACTAGGTCCCACGCGTTAATGACTCAAAAAAGTGTGGCAAGATTCCCTTATGCTTGCTAAGGTGTGGCAAAGAATTTGAGCACCTCAACTTAGGCAAATGTGGCAATTTTTGTTGGCAAAATATGGCTAGCAACCAAACAGCCCCTAACCTCCGCCCTGGTCTTTGACTAGTCAATCAAAGGCAGCTTGTCCTTATCTAGTCAATGCTCAACAACCACGTGACCAGGGGTCATCAATCAATCTCCGCCTGTCATGGTGTGTGAACCGAGCACGAAATACAATAGTATAGCCAACTAGTGACTATAACATTTATCTATTTCATCTATAATCTTTAAAAAAATAGTTCATACAATAAGGTAGCTATTACAATAACTATTTGGCCCCACGTGTAAGAGAGTGAAATGCATATTTTTACGTGCTATAGCTAGCTGTAATTTAGTAGCCAGCTTTCTTATCTTTTTTCCTTTCTCTCTGCCACGTAAGATTTAGTTGATATTATATTTGCTATAGCCTGCTGACTAAGCTTTATTGTACTGCTCTCAAAGGTGTTTCGTGCTCGGTTCACACACCATGACACCAGGCACTAGGCAATCAACCAACAGATTAATCATTAATTAATGAAATCTCGGCCGGTCGCGCAGAAGAGCACATCATGATTTATGCGTCAAGGCAGAAGAGCACGGTGCTTCGATGGTTTCGCGCGCGGAAGAAAACAGCGGGCAATCGCACAGTGATCGAGGAGCGCCGGACGCGCGCACGGAAGAAAGGCAGAAAACAGCCGTGGAAGCCATCCTCGTTCGACGTGTTTTTTTTAATATTCTTCAGCCGCATGCATTGAGCCGATCTGTTGTTGATGGTTGAGATTACAAATTCAGGTAAGAGCAAGTACAATAGTATAGTCAACTAGTGGCTATAACATTTGTCCATTTCATTTATAGTCTTCAAAAAAATAGTTCATATAGTAAAGTAGCTATTACAATAACTATTTGGCCCCATGTGTAAGAGAGTGAAATGCATATTTTTACGTGCTATAGCTAGCTGTAATTTAGTAGCCAGCTTCCTTCTCTCTCTTCCTTTCTCTCTCTGCCACGTAAGATTTGGTTGATATTATATTTGCTATAGCCTGCTGACTAAGCCTTATTGTACCTGCTCTAATACTTATTTTCGTAATGGTAACTAATAGTTTTTTTTCTAAACCACTCAGGTCTTGCTTAATCTTGTATTAAGAACAAATTATTCATATTATTGATGTAAGTGATAGGAAATAGTTTGATGTGAAATGTAACTCGAGGAATTAATACTCGAGGTGCCGAGGACGGCTGTGCTGGAATATGGTAGACATATTTATTGAGATCAAGTCTACTGGAATTTTAATATGTATGCATTTGTTTAACCCGAGTACAGCACAAGGCGGAATAGTTTGGTTTGTTTTGCAGGATCGGCTCTGCAGTCTGTTGACCAACATGATCAAAATGGAATTGACCTCGTAAACAATTTGATCATGACGCATGACTCACATGGATATAATAATTTAATTCATATATTGTGCTATCTAGCCACACTGAGAAATTTGGCTACTTTTTAGAAAGAAAAATTTTGGCTAGTTACTCTAGAGCTGGCCAATGGGCCGTGCCGGGCCGGCATGGTACGGGCCCGGGCTCGGCACGGCCCGTTTAGGCACGGCCTGTTAAGGCCCGTGTATTAAACGGGCCGTGCCATGCCGCTGCGCGGGCGCATGGTGGGAGCCAGCACGCGCCGCGCACGATTTCGGCTAAGCGGGCGTGCTTACCGCTAGCCCGCTTAGTCAGAAAAAAGAAAAATTAAGAAAATTGTAAAAAATTGTAGAAAATTCAGAAAAAATATAGAAACTTGTAGACATTGTTAATCACAAAAATAAATATTTCCAATGACATAATGAGCTTTATTAACTTATTAAATTACATGGGATGGTTGCCTCATTACAAACTTTACCAAGTAAAAACTCAATTTGAGAAAACCTTGGTAAAGAAAAAAGAGTACAGCCTATAAAGCTCATTAGTGACCACATGTGAAGAAAAATATTGAAAATCCTATTCATTGCTATCTAAATACAAATTCTCAAAAGATTCTTCTAAATCTTTATTATCTGCAGTATGTTGGAGTCTTGATTCAGCTTGTTCCCAGTCTTTGACGGTCATAAGTACTTCGACCATCTCGTTGAAGAGACTTGTTCGTCGCTCCTCGATTATTCTTCCGGAAAGACTAAATCTCGACTCGAGGAGAGCTGTAGAGAGACAGAGCAGATCCAACACATCCGCGCTAATATGGATAGCACTGGATATGATAACTTCTGGATTTGCCACCATGAGATGATGTTCAACTCCTGCTCGAAGCTGACGCTATCACTGTTGAGATAGCTTGATAAGTCTCCAGTGCTTTGTCGCCTTCCTCCTCCTAACTGCTGTGTACCTGCACCTGCACGAGAACTAGACGAAGAACCAAAAATCTTGCCCCATTGCATAGCCCCCCTAGAGGTGCTAGGGACTACCGGGAGTCTTTCCAAACGCACAGATCCAAACTTATTTTCATATTTATTATATACCTCATGTAATTTATCCTTAACTAATGCAAAATATGAACAGTAGTTTAAATCGGTAGCCTCACTTAAAACTTGTAAAACATTTATAAATCCTTGGAGTTTGGCCCTAGGATCCAAAATAAAAGCAAATGCATATAAAATAGGAATTTCTCTCCAATATTTTAAAAACTTAGATTTCATGGCAACTACAACATCCCGTAGTATAGGATCATTTTCAAAAGCCTTTAGGTGAGTGGCAATTTCAACAATATTACGAACAATCATAGGAGATGTAGGGTAGTATACTCCAGAAAGATAAACTGTAGCTTTATGGAAAATTTCTAGAAAGGAAAATATTTTTTCACCAACAACCCAATCGTCCTCAGTAAATTCAGGGTCTCTAACTTGGGTTCTACTGGAGGAGCTACGAGATTGATGACTTTGGGTGTGAAGGAAAACAGATAAAGTGCTCTTATATGGCAATATATGTTTAAGCATAAGGTAAGTAGAGTTCCATCTAACAGGCATATCTAAACCAAATTTTCTAGGACGAACATTCATTGCTACGCAAAAACTCTTATATGCGGCTATTCGTTGGTTAGAACAATTAATAAATGAAATTGCATCTCTAAAAGAATCAATACAAGCATTCAATTTTTTTAAACCGGATTTAACAATAAGATTAATAATATGACAAGCACAACGTTGATGAAATAAGAAAGACTGTGCATAAGTATTAAACAAAAGAGTAAGAATTTCCATAGCTTTAGTATTTGCAGCTGCATTATCTAAAGTTATAGAAAAAATCTTATCCGTGAGACCAAGATCTTCTACAACTTTAATAATGCTTTCTGCAATATTTTCAGCATTATGTGAAACATTAATTAATTTAAATCCTATAATTCTTTTTTCCATTATCCAGTCATCATTAACATAATGAGCAACAACACTAATATAATCCTCTCTAGCCCTACCACCCCATATGTCGGATGTCAAAGCAATAGAGAATGTACATGTATGAAACATTTCTTTCAATTTATCACGACAATTGTTATAATATTTAATTAAATCTCTAGTTGTTGTTTGCCTAGATACAGTACTAAATCGAGGGTTATGAGCAGTCCTAATATGTTTTTGGAAAGCACCAGATTCACCAAAATTTAAAGGTAAATCTTGAGAAGCAATTAATCTACAAAGAGATTCCCGAGCTACCTCTGAGTTGTACTCCCACGTACGTACCGAGCCGTCGGGGTTATATTGCAGTGTAATCGGCGCATTTGTATTCCTTGCCTTTTCTTGCAGCTTGCGGCATGTCGTTGTAGATGACCCGTCCCACCTGAAGATTTTGCACTCAATTCATTACCACAAATTTTACAAACAGCATACCTCACTTCAGTTCCATCATTGTCGGTCTTGATCTTCTTATCGAAATCATTCCAAACTGTTGATGTACTAGCTCTTGTTCTTTTTGCACCCATGCTTTGGGTCGTGGATGCACTTGTTGAGCCAGCAGAACATGGATCGATTGGACCTGTGCACGGGCCGCGTCGTTTCTTCGGCATCTCCAGTTTGTACATGTGGACCTTCCGCGGATGGATATGCTTGTTGAAACGATTGCATATCCTCCGCTGAGAGCCCAAATTCGGAGAGTTGAAAATCGTAGTTCTCCGTTAATCAAGTAATCAACTGCAAATTGAAATAGCAAAAACGATTAACTTACTATTAAACCTACAAATAACAACAAAAAATTAATCCAACAAATAATACCAAAAAATTAAAATAAGACAGCATTATTACCTCCTTTGCAGCTCTCATAAAAAAATTTGAAGATTTTTGAATTTTCGGAATTTTGCCTGAATTTTGACCAAATTTGCGCTAACACTTTCAGATTTTTCACAGCTAAACCGAGAGAGAAGAATGAGATTTGAGATGTGGAAGAAGGAGGCCGGATGCCCCCTATTTATAGGAAAAATCTCAGATTTTTTCCGAATTTTTTGCTATTTTTTTCGAAATTTTTACCCCCAACGATCATAAAAACGGCCGCCGTGCCGTGCCTTCGTGGGCCGGGTCTACAGTGCCGGGCCGTCACGGCCGACAGCTCTAAGTTACTCGTTACCAGGTAGCCCAGATGCTCAGTTTGCTTCCCATCTTCCCCGTTTGAAAGCCGAGAATTGAATTGATTCTCCTTCTTCCCTACCGCACTCACCTCGCCACCACCGACGCCGCCGATTCCACTGCGTGCTCCTCCCCATCCTCTCGTCCATATACCATCACTAAAGTGCGCCACCATCGCCTAACCCTAGCGATAGCATCATGGAAGGTGCGTGCGACGGCGAGATGGGCTAGAGAGGTCAAGCGACGGCGACATCCAGCCTGGCTACGTAGGCGATAGTCAGGCTATTTGTTCCTCTTTTTTAAGATCATAGTGGAGCTATTTGTTGCTTTGCTGCCCACGAAGACTGGACTACAATCCCGAGAATTCCTTCTCAGGCAAGCGCGACTTGGACGCTTTTTTTTAAGACTTTTGGACTGTTACTTATGTTGATTTTTTTTGCTTAAATACTTGCAAAGTGTTTTGCTTACCTCCATCTTCATGCCCATCTCTGTTACCGTGCAGCAAGATGAGTAAATTTCTTGTCGCAGCACTCATGCTCTCTCTTCTCAACCATGGCGCCGGCGCCAAGAGCACAGTTTCAGCTTGGGATGACCAAGACTTCTTCAGGTATTGTCCACCGTCCCGGTGCAGCGCAGATGGACCAGAGATCCGGTTCCCGCTCCGGCTTGAATCCAGCAATACATCGTCATCATGCGGCGCAACATGCGCGAAGCTAGCATGCTCTGGCCAAGACACCATCCTACTTCACCCATTTCTTGGGCCATGCAAAGTAACCGCCATAGATTACAGGCGTTCTGTCATGAAGATCATCCCGTCTGTAGATTCCTTGTCTCCATGCCCACTTCAGAAGCTCATCATCCCCAAAAGTCTACCACAAGCTTATGTCGACTCTCCCTGTGCATTATACAGGGCAGATCCTGGAAGAATAGTGCGCTGTTCAAGGGAGTTCACACCAAGTGGTACTGACGTTAGATACATTGTCGAGAGTAGTACTGCTACTGCCGATTATGTGGCTGGCCCGATCTCTTGCCTTAGCAACGGAAACCACTTCTCGTATTTAGTGTATGATGGGATACACATGTCTGTGCTTCCACTGGACTGCAAGGTCGCCTCAAATAGCGTCATTCCGATACCCAGCACACAAGTTGATGGTTCGACGTTCAAGCAAGTAGCAGAAAGCATCAGCAGTTTTGCTGAGACGACAGTCAGATGGGGCGTCAGATGGAACGGAGAAGTAGAAAAGGGCATATCCTACAACTGCAGCCAATGTGAACTTGAAGGGCAACGCTGCGCATTCAGCTCACAGAGGAATCAAACATTCTGCATGCGTCAGGGACCTCACGGTATCATTGTTAACTGGCCACAAAACCCTATATGATCACAACCAACCCATTTTGTTTCCTAACGTAGTTTCATACTTCGGAAGTTTTTTTTTTATAATTTACTCATATCGTACTACTTTCGATTTTTTGAAACTTCCACGAGCTTTGCTGTCAAATTATTTCGCAAAATAGTACTACGAATCATTTGGGTACAGCTTCAGCACACATTGAGCAATTTCTCCCCCAGTGCTCATCAAAATTTCAAAAAAAAAAAAGTAAACAAAAAGGGAATTATGTTTGTTCATCTAGCAGCAGTCAGATACCATGATTATAAAATTTGGAACAATTCAGATTCCAACACTCCAATAGAGATACACTACACAGATACAAAACTAGTGCACTGCTACAAAAATGACCCAAAAGCAAAATACTTGTAAATAGTGAAATAAAATTGGAAAATGCAAAATTTTATAAAAATTATACACTTTATTGTTAAGCATTTTCACGATAATTATGATAATGCGGCTTTACATACAGAAGACTACATAGATGATAATGGCCGGAGTTATTTTTTTATCAATTAGTGAGCAGCCAATATTTACATATAGCAATTTAATACTCTATTGTTAAGTGTTTTCATGAAAATTATGCAAAACATAATTGAGATAACATAATTGAGGACAAGATGACATCATACAAGTGGGGGATTTCTGGTTTGTTGCATGATACAATGGGAGCTGCAATTAGATGTCGCTTGGTTTTTTTGATGGGTGATGTACTGATGTGGGTATAGACAGATATGCGAGGTGATATGTGGTAACCCTTAATCCACCTTAACCCACCCTAATAATCCTTAATCTGCCAGTGACACGCATAGTCACCAACTGACGATATATTTTCCCCAAAAAGGGAACTTTTTAAAGAAAACTTTCCTGAAAGGAAGCTTGCTTCAGATATAGGAACATTTATCTTTTACATATGCATTCACGTAATCACAGTTCAGCTGTTCCTCAAAAACTAAAACTCTATTGTACCCCACAGAGGCCACGTATTGCGGCCACCTGGTACAACAATGTTGGATCTTACTCTTTTTTTTATTCAAGAAGTGAACTTCCCTTCTACTTACTAAACCATAAATCAAATCTTATTCTCTTCTTTGGCATTTGCAGGTTCACGTGTCAAAGTCATTGCAGGTACTGCTGCAATCCAAACTTTCCTTTTATTCAAGTGAAAAAATGAGAAGAAACAAAGTTATCTATAACACAGAAATTCTTGTTGGCTAATCTGACTCTTACAGTCTCTTATAGCCGTTACGATCACCAAGTGATGGCTTTCTATCCTAATAAATGTGCTGACTTCCTATTTTCTGTTCATTCAGCAACATCATCTGTAGCAGCATTTGTTGTTCTTTCGTTGATGGTTGCCTCTGCACTCTATCTCTCCTTGAAGTCAAGGTACGATGAGGAAGTACATTTGAAGGTTGAAATGTTTCTCAAGACATATGGCACATCGAAACCCACAAGGTACACTTTCTCTGATGTCAAAAAGATAGCGAGACGATTCAAGGAAAAAGTAGGGCAGGGTGGATTTGGATGTGTATACAAAGGCAAGCTACCAAATGGAGTGCCTGTGGCAGTCAAGATGCTAGAGAACTCTACAGAAGAGGGAGAAGAATTCATCAATGAAGTCGCAACCATCGGAAGAATCCACCATGCAAATATTGTCCGCCTCCTGGGCTTCTGCTCTGAAGGAACAAGACGCGCCCTTATTTATGAATTCATGCCTAATGAGTCATTGGAGAAATACATATTCTTGCATGATTCTAATATTTCTCAAGAACTCTTAATACCTAACAAAATGATAGATATTGCTTTAGGCATTGCCCAGGGAATGGAATACCTACATCAAGGATGCAACCAGCGCATTCTCCACTTTGACATCAAGCCTCACAACATCTTGCTCGACTACAGCTTCAATCCTAAGATTTCAGACTTTGGCCTTGCAAAGTTATGTGCAAGGGACCAAAGCATCGTTACCTTAACTGCAGCAAGAGGCACTATGGGCTATATTGCACCGGAGCTATATTCACGGAACTTTGGGGGTATATCCTACAAGTCAGATGTTTACAGTTTCGGCATGCTGTTGTTAGAAATGGTGAGTGGAAGGAGGAATTCAGACCCAAGTATTGAGAACCAAAATGAGGTCTACCTCCCAGAGTGGGTCTATGAGAAAGTAATCACTGGGCAGGAGTTGGTACTTACAAGAGAAATGGCACAAGAGGAGAAAGAAAAGGTGAGACAGCTGGCCATTGTGGCGCTATGGTGTATCCAGTGGAACCCAAAAAATCGGCCCTCAATGACAAAGGTGGTAAACATGTTAACTGGGAGGTTGCAGAATCTGGAGATGCCCCCTAAGCCATTTGTCTCGTCCGCAAGCGATCCTATGCAGTAAAATATGGAGAACATATCACCTGTGGCTTGGTACTTGTTTGAAAGATAGACCACATATTGAATATTATTTCCATGCATTAACTAGCATGTAGAGTATTTTTATAATTCAACTGCATTATCCACCTGAGTTATACAACTTAGAAGCTGTAACGATGTGATACTATCGATTAGCAACATATCATATCATATTTGTGTGTAATTTGATACTTTGAAATACAAGAACATGCTAATTACCTTATTCTGTCCTTGCCTTGATTTATCTGCACTCTCATATTATGTAGTTGTCACTGAACTCCTCGCTTCTCAGTAAGATTCTCTTTGCTTGCCCAATCCATTCAATGGATCAGTATCTGGTGGAAATCTCACAAGAGGATCCTGTAGGGAAGGCAACTAATCTACGATGTGAGTCGATGGGTCTAAGTACAACAGCTTCAATGCCTTCCATTTGTTGTAATCATGACTTGCTCCCACTTATTCTTCATTTGCTTGCTCGTGTACGGTAAACCGGTTCGCTCTGTGAATTTGTGGAGAAGGTTGTGCTTGCCTTATGTATTCAACCATGAATATGGCTGGTTCTGTGCTCCACCTTCTCGGCGCATACTTGCAGGAATACATGCGTACTCTCATCGCACCAAGTAGCCAAGGCCACCTGCAGCCATGGTGGCCAAGTGCGATAGGAAAGGTGGTGGACATGCCGGAGCAAACATGGTAGCTAAGCGTACCCGTCTCTCCAGAAAGGAGAACTAAGAGATACATGAAAGTACATGGAAGGAAAAGGGTCAAACCTTGATGTGGGCGGGGTGGTCGCTGAGAGGACGTCTACGCAAGATGCTAGGCTGACCCAATGGGGACCTCGCGCGCGCCTGGGAGTGGTACCGACGGACAGGCCACGTGTAGGTGACTAGAGGCACCGCAGGCCGCGGACGACGGAGCTCGCGTCATCGGCCCAAGCCGAGATTGTCGATCCGTCGTGGGACTCCACAGCCCCCAATCTGCGAGTGACCCACGACGAGGCCGCCAAGGACAGGCACGGGGACGAAGGCCCACGGCGCGGGGAGGGCCCAACTGGCTGCCGCAGAGGAGGTCACCACGGCCGGCGGCGGGGGGTGGAGATGGCGCAATCGCTGGAGGATGGGTGCGGAGAGGAGCATCCGTGGGTGGGGAAAAGCACAGCTACCGCAGGGGGTGGGTGGCTTTGCATAAATGCAGTTTCGGGGCTCCAGAAGAAATCGTATCCATCGACACATGCACCAGCTCTGACTAGCTTCGGGCTTCTTCAGCCAGAAGCCATCAGCCCAACTGAGCGCAACGATAGTCATTTGAAATTCGAAACGGGATGCTTGCATTAGAGCAAGTACAATAATGCTGACTAGGTCGCCTCTAGTGAAATCCACGTCAACACAATTCTAAGTGGAAGAGAGAGGCAAGCTGCCCCTCATGCAAAAGATGACCTCTAGCACATCATACGAGGAGAGAGAGGCAAGCAGCTCCTCATGCAAGAGGTGACCCCTGATATATTTATGCAAGTATTAAATGTTTGAGTGCTTTAGTAGAGGTAAACTCTACTCAACTTATTGTATAAGCTACATTCACCATAAGCCACATGTACTCTTTTTGCTTATTTGGCTAGTCCTAGAGGTGGCAGCCACCTCTTCTATTAAACTTGCTCTTAGATGTTACTTCTTCTGGGAATCCGCTGCTGGACCATGCCATGGTACAGAAAGTAATTAAAGACGGTACCGACAATTTTGAGGTAAGATAGCCAAGTGTGTGTAGCTGTGTATAAGGGCGAAAATGGAATGGAACCAGGGGCACTCTCTAAGATCCAAAACTCACCGAATCGACTCTAGGCATTCGTTGATCTTCGCACCATACATTGGGAGAGGAGATGAAATGCAGAATCTACTCCTCATGAATTTTACAACATCTGCATAACTTGCATTATGCGGCACCGTCATGTCACTCAAAGGACTGGTCGCCAAATATCCGCAAGAAGGCTCGAGATATTCAAGCACGTAAGACTCCATTGCAGTCAACACATAAACAAAAGAATTTAATATGCGATCCAAATCAAAGCAGACAAAACTGACAGCACAAAGGGAAAATAGGGCCCCTTTTGGAAAACTTACCCCCTTACATCTTTCTATAACATCCGAGCCGTCTAGATGGATCGGACGGCACCTGGAGGCCTGAAGGGACTCGTCCACTACCCGCCTTAATCCGTACCGCCTAACTAATTTGGGTGGGTTCGGCTCCACTTCTGCTTTTGTTTTTCACTTTCTATAACTACCTTTTAAGAGTAGTTTTCCTATCCTTGAGGAGATACCAAGAGATACAAGGTACCAAATTAGATCCAGCCGTTCAATCAGTGTGATCAACGGCTCAAAATTTGGTACCTCTTGGTACCACGCGTCCGGTACCACTAGGTACTGCCAAATCTCAGCCGTTCGATCAGTGTGATCAATGGCTCAAATTTGGTACCTCTTCCCCCTCAAGGATGGTAAAATTTCCCACCTTTTAAAGTCTTTTCATAGCGGAGTTTATAAGTTAATTATATTAGATACTATACCAAGTTCAAATATATCAATCAAAATCACATACAACTATTTTCCTCTTCGTGCTGTCTCTCATAAACATTTAGAATTCAAAAATCATAAGCTAAAAGTCACAACCATAGCCTAAATAAACTCACCCTTTGATCGAACGACTCGTGGAGTTTCATGGCCGGTTCATAGTCAAGTTCCAAGGAACACGAGTCCGCGCGGCGGTTCAATGCTCGCGCAATGGGTGCTCCTCCTTGCCCGCCGCGGTGCACACACTCATCGAAGGACAATGCACACCTCTGATTTGAGTGATTATGTAAGAACAACAGCACCACAACTGATGACGTGACATGGTGGTGACGCGTGGCACCATGGTCGATAAGACAGGCAGTCATGAAAGCCATGTTCGGTCCATGCTGTGGCTAGGGAGCAATCGGATCGGATTCGAACAGATATTGCTTAAACCGTATCCTAAATCATATTTTTTTCTCCGGATTCGAAGTCGGATACGAATATGAATTCAGAATATTCGGAGTTTCGAATATGATATCATCGAGACGGATATATATCGGTTACGGATCGGAAGCAGATAATATAGGCGGATAACACAGACGCACAAAAAGGAACATTTTCAATAGTGTCTTCTCATTAAAATTAAGGAAGACACGGGCCATACTAAGTTACAAACGTCATTCCGAGATCAAGTTGGCCGTTCGCTTGGGTTGTGCCCATGCTGGCAATCCACGACAATATCTCATAGCATTGCAGTTCAAACACAGAACTTCAACTCGATAGCATCATAGCAGCATGTTTTGCTTACATATACTAAATAGTACGGGCATATCATGCCTACCCACCAAAGTGGCTCCATTAAGTAAGAAAACCCTCGATATCCGGTTTCATGTAAATAAAAAAACTTATTACATTCTGCACTAAAACTTGTAGAAAGTGCAAGTACATAATTTACGAAATATCATGAAGGATATCAGTGCATTGGTCAGACTTCAAGGTAACTAAATTGAAATCACCAGCAGACTTTGTTGCAACGAATAACAAATCTCTTCATGTCTAATACCTAATGATAAGTCGGGAAACTGGGCATTGTTTTATTCAGATGCTTCTTTCAGGGTGTACGAAAAGTAACTAATTATTGAGGAAAGTGTTACAGTACGTACAATATTACGGTACAAATCAGAATTCTTACTTACTCATTTGAAACCATGCGTTCATTAATTCCAAATGTTACACATACTGTTACAGTATTCTTCTGCTTAATCTCTTTGTGATAGAAAGAATTTGTTTTCAATTTTTCATGTACCAACTGCATCTTGATTTAAGATGTCCGACCTCCTAAGCATATCAAATCCAAAATAACCAGTATGATCAAAATTGTGTTTTCTATCCACTTGTTTTTTTTAGATAAAGGAATAAACATTCCGGCCTCCAACATTCACAAGTGAATGAGTACAGCCATTTACGACACCCACAAATAGCACTAAGACCACTCTTCACCAAACGGTGATACAAGTTTTAAAACACCATTACATCAAAAGACTTAATTCGCAATCCTATGCCTTCTACTCCATCCAAACTTGCAAAAGAACTCCATCACCACCTTTTCCAGGATGCGACACCCTCCATTCAGTGAAGCCCTCTCTTCCTCTTTAGATAACTGCGACCACTGATTGATCCAATGCGTTCCCCTGAAAATTACCTGCAAAAATGAGTGAGATGTAATTTTTTTGAAAATAGCATCATTCCTACTCAACCATATCGCCCAACAAAGAGCTGCAACCCCAATTAATATTTGATGTCTAAGCTTCAAAGAGAAACTTTTAAGCCAAGATCCAAACAAATGAGCTACACTATTAGGTGGTTGAGTGTTAAATGCTAAAAAAATTGTATTCCAAATGGATCTCGCTATATGACAATCAAAAAAGAGATGCTGAATATTTTCCTCTGAGCCACAGAAACAACATTTTGTACAACCCTTCCAACCACGCTTAACCAAATTATCCTTAGTTAAAATCACTCCTTTCCTCAAATACCAAAGGAAAATCTTTATCTTTAAAGGTAACTTAGTCTTCCAAAAGACAATTTTCCTTGGAATACCTTCTCTTTTCATGACATCCTTATATAAAGAATGAACCGAGAAAGAGCCACTCTTATTCAAGTTCCACACAAAGACGTCATTACTTTCATTCAGAACAACCGGTACTACCAGAGCAACTAATTCAAGCCAGTTCATCAATTTTTCCCCTGTCAATGTCCGTCTAAACGAAACATTTAAAGGAGTCGTACTTAGTACTTGTGTTCTATCCACTTGTAAAGAGGTAAACAACATATAATTTTTTTAAAAGAAACTAAGCACAATAACCCAAAAAAACTACTGCAGTACTGTGCAAAGAAGTTCCTTTATTTTTGGCTTCGGAGTTAAGAACATAGATACAACTCAAGCTTTTCGACTCTTTTAACACATTTGATTAAATTAAACCAGTTAGTTAAACAAATGCATAAGGAAACCAAATGTCGCATTCCATCATGCAGAAAAAGTTCTCTCGGTCAACACCAAAATAAAAAGAAGAAAAGGACCACCATGACCATCTGCCACAAATGACTCCTCCCACCAAGAAACCATGAACCACCACCTAAACCATATGCGATGTTGCTACCATTGAAACGAACATTTAGGCTTAGCCAACAAGAAGGATCCAACTTCATCCTGGCATACTGAAGACCAAACTAAGCAACAAGGAGATTTACAAACACAGCGTACTCAAGATTTATTGATCCCCTTTTCATTCTCCATAAGGGCGTGTTTCAGTCATGATTTCCATCACAAAATCTGCCAACAAACCACTTTAATTGAACCACGTGATCTGAACTAAGATCTATCTATGATTTAAGCGAATCGAAAATAACCAAACCGTAACATCATCTGTAGCAGCATTTGTTGTTCTTTCGTTGATGGTTGCCTCTGCACTCTATCTCTCCTTGAAGTCAAGGTACGATGAGGAAGTACATTTGAAGGTTGAAATGTTTCTCAAGACATATGGCACATCGAAACCCACAAGGTACACTTTCTCTGATGTCAAAAAGATAGCGAGACGATTCAAGGAAAAAGTAGGGCAGGGTGGATTTGGATGTGTATACAAAGGCAAGCTACCAAATGGAGTGCCTGTGGCAGTCAAGATGCTAGAGAACTCTACAGAAGAGGGAGAAGAATTCATCAATGAAGTCGCAACCATCGGAAGAATCCACCATGCAAATATTGTCCGCCTCCTGGG
Organism: Dendrocalamus sinicus; assembly: GCA_036346575.1. NCBI lineage: Eukaryota > Viridiplantae > Streptophyta > Magnoliopsida > Poales > Poaceae > Dendrocalamus > Dendrocalamus sinicus. The sequence continues at coordinate 907,348 of CM070641.1, forward strand.
CTTCTGCTCTGAAGGAACAAGACGTGCCCTTATTTATGAATTCATGCCTAATGAGTCATTGGAGAAATACATATTCTTGCATGATTCTAGTATTTCTCAAGAACTCTTAATACCTGATAAAATGATAGATATTGCCTTAGGCATTGCCCGGGGAATGGAATACCTACATCAAGGATGCAACCAGCGCATTCTCCACTTTGACATCAAGCCTCACAACATCTTGCTCGATTACAACTTCAATCCTAAGATTTCAGACTTTGGCCTTGCAAAGATGTGTGCAAGGGATCAAAGCATCGTTACCTTAACTGCAGCAAGAGGCACTATGGGCTATATTGCACCGGAGCTATATTCACGAAACTTTGGGGGGATATCCTACAAGTCAGATGTTTACAGTTTCGGCATGCTGTTGTTAGAAATGGTGAGTGGAAGGAGGAACTCAGACCCAAGTATTGAGAGCCAAAATGAGGTCTACCTCCCAGAGTGGGTCTATGAGAAAGTAATCACTGGGCAGGAGTTGGTACTTACAAGGGAAATGGCACAAGAAGAGAAAGAAAAGGTGAGACAGCTGGCCATTGTGGCGCTATGGTGTATCCAGTGGAACCCAAAAAATCGGCCCTCAATGACAAAGGTGGTAAACATGTTAACTGGGAGGTTGCAGAATCTGGAGATGCCCCCTAAGCCATTTGTCTCGTCCGCAAGCGATCCTATGCAGTAAAATATGGAGAACATATCACCGTGGCTTGGTCCTTGTTTGAAAGATAGACCACATATTGAATATTATTTCCATGCATTAACTAGCATGTAGAGTATTTTTATAATTCAACTGCATTATCCACCTGAGCTATACAACTTAGAAGCTGTAACGATGTGATACTATCGATTAGCAACATATCACATCGGATCTGTATGCAATTTAGTACTTTAAAATACAAGAACATGTTAATTACCTTATTCTGTCGTTGCCTTGATTTATCTCCACTCTCATATTATGTAGTCGTCACTGAACTTCTCGCTTCTCAGTAAGGTGCTCTCTTTGCTTGCCCAATCCATTCAATGGGTCAGTATCTGGTGGAAATCTCACAAGAGGTTCCTGTAGGGAAGGCAACAAATATACGATGTGAGTTGAGTGGATGGGTCTAAGTATAGCAGTGTCTATTCTAAAATTTGGTAAAAACAAAAGGAAAGGAAAGCAGAGCAAAGGGATTACCAAGGCAGAGAGCTTCCACAGGAGGCCCTCGCCGGAAAATAGGTCGGCGGGGACGGGCTTCCAGTCTAACATGAGGCCGGTAGCTGCACCCAGCGGCAAGGGGTGGAGCCACCCAGGGGAGGGCCGCAATAAAAGGCGATAGGGCGAGGCACGGTGGCCCAGCGCTCGGGAGGAAACGCGTCGCCGGCGGCGTGCAAGCAGTGACAGAGCTCGGGGGCCGGGAAACAGCAGCTTGCGCAAATGGCGACACCACATCGCCGCCGCCAACGCGCTGGGATCAATCTGGGTAGTGGGCACTATTGATCTAACGATTCAGATCGCATATTTCATTTGCGATCCAAATCAGGGGCAAAGTTGACAGCGGTAAGTATAAACAGGTCCCTTTTATGCGCGGCTGAAGTAATGCAAAGACCACTGTACTTAGAATCTGAACTTACTTCGTTGGCAGCGGCCCACCAATCATCGTTTGTATTGATGCAACCGGTGTTAGGGTCGACGCCAAGCCCCGTCGCACGAAGCTTCAATGCCTTTCATTTGTTATAATCACAACTTGCTCCCACTTGTTCTTTATTTGCTTGCTTGTGTACAGTAAGCCGGTTCGCTTTGTGAATTTGTGGAGAAGGTTTTGCTCGCCCTATGTGTTCAACCATGAATATGGCCGGTTGTGTGCCTCCACCTCCTCTGCGCATACTTGCAGGAATACATGCGTACTCTCATCGCTCCAAGTAGCCAGAGCCATCTGCAGCCATGGCGGTCAAGTGTGATAGGAAAGGTGGTGGACATACCGGAGCAAACACAGTAGCTAAGCGTATCCGTCTCTCCAGACAAAGGGAACTAAGAGATATATGAAAGTACGCGGAAGGGAAAGAGTCAAACCTTGATGTGGGCGGGGTGGTCACCGGGAGGATGTCTGCGCAAGGTGCTAGGCCGACCCGATGGGGACCTTGCCCGGGCCTGTGAGTGGTACCGACGGACAGGCCACGCGTAGGCGACCGAAGATACCGCAGGTCGCGGATGACGGAGCTCGCGTCGTCGACCCAACCCAAAATTGCTGATCCGTCGTGGGACTCCACAGCCCCTAATCTGCGAGTGACCCACGGCGAGGTCGCCATGGACGAGCAAGGGGACGAAAGCCCACCGAGGGGGGAGGACCCAACTGGCCATTGCAGAGGAGGTCACCACAGCCGGAAGGCGGAGATGGCGCAATCGCTGGAGGATGGGTGCGGGGAGGGGCATCAGGGGTGGGGAAAAGCACAACTACTGCAGGGGATGGGTGCCCACATGTAAATGGCGCTTTGGAGCTCCGAAAGAAACCGTATCCACAGACACATGCTCCAGCTCTAACTAGCTTCGGGCCTCTTCAGTCAGAAGCCATCAGACTGGCGCTTTCAGTCCAACTGAGCACAACAATAGTCATTCGAAATCCGAAACGGGATGCTTGCATTAGACGTTACTTCTTCTGGGAATCCGCTGCAGGACCATGCCATGGTACAGAAAGTAATTAAAGACGGTACCGACAATTTTGAGGTAAGATAGCCAAGTGTGTGTAGCTGTGTATAAGGGCGAAAATGGAATGGACCCAGGGGCACTCTCTAAGATCCAAAACTCACCGAATCGACTCTAGGCATTCGTTGATCTTCGCACCATACATTGGGAGAGGAAATGAACTGGAGAATCCACTCATGAATTTTACAACATCTGCATAACTTGCATTATGCGGCACCGTCATGTCACCCCAGCCACCCAAAGGAATGGTAGCCAAATATCCGCAAGAAGGCTCAAGATGAATTAAGACTCCATTGCAGTCAACACACAAACAAAAGAATTTAATCTGCGATCCAAATCAAAGCAGTCAAAACTGACAGCACAAAGGGAAAATAGGGTACCTTTTGGAAAACTTAGAGCATCTCCAACAATCCCCCTAAATCTCCCCTTAAATCAAATTATTGGGAAATTATGTAAAAAGTCTTCTCCAACAACTCCCTAAACACCCCCCTATTTCTATTCCCCCCCAAAACTCTCCCAAAACTTAGGTAGAAACCGGGAACTTTCAGGGGTCCCCTATCCTCGCTCCCGCCGTCACGCGCGCTGGGAAAAAAAGTTCGCGCCACATTTTTCCTTTCCCGCATTATTTGGTTTATTTGCGGCTGATGGCGATGCGATGGAAATCAAAAACTCAAAGACATGTACAAAGTAAGAATTCCCATCTCAATTATCTAGTCTCACGTCACGTACTGCATGTGTTTTCTTCATGTTCTAGTCGGTCCTGATTTCTAATCACCGTTTGATATTTATACGGCGGCCATCGTCCGCGTACGCACACGCACGGGATTGGTTCAATCTCCCTATTCTATTCGGTTGGATGGGCCGGTTGTTAATATTGGGCCAGATTCAAAATACTATTAGGATATATTTAGGGCAGCTGTTGGAGGAGGGGACTAAAATAGGTTAACAAATTTTTTAGGCTCCCCCTAAAAGGTGTCTTTTGGGGTGGGTTTTTAGGGAGATTGTTGGAGATGCTCTTACCCCTTACTTTTTTGTATGACATCCGAGCCGTCTAGATGGATCGGACGACACCTGGAGGCCTGAAGTGGTACCACGATCATATTTGGGTGGGAAGTGAGATCAGCCACCAAAGCTCGACCAGGCCAGTAGGGACTCGATCCACTACCCGCCTCATCCGGACTGCGTAACTAATTTGGGTTGGGTTCTGCTTCACTTTTATTTTATTTTTCACTTTCTTTTACTAGCTTTTAAAGGTGACGTCTTTTCAAAATAGAGTTTATAAGTTAATTATAGTAGATACTATATCAAATTCAAATATATCGACCAAAATCGTATGTGACTGTTTTCCTCTTCGTACTGTCTCTCATAAACACCTAGAATTCAAAAGCAATAAGCTAAAAACCACAGCCAAACTTAAATGAACTCACCCTTTGATTGAATGACTCGTGGAGTTACATGGCCAATTCACGGTCAAGTTATAAGGAACACGAGTCTGTGCGGCGGTTCAATGCTCGCGCAAGGGTGCTCCTCCTTGCCCGTGGCGGCGCGCACACTCACCGAAGGACAATGCACACCTCTGATTTGAGTGATTGTGTAAGAGCAGCAGCAACACGGCTGACGACGTGACATGGTGGCGACATGTGGCACCATGACCGATAAGACAGGCAGTCACAAAAGCCGTGGCCGGTCCATGCTATGGCACCATAAAAGAGCTCAAATATTTTTATCCAATAGATCAGATTAGTTAGAATTAAGTTATGCTTTCCCTTATATACTACTTTTATTGGTCTTATAAGGAGTAAAATTGTAATTGTCCAACTAAGTTTAGAATGAATATGTTTGGACAGGCTAGTAAATTCCGCCGACGCTTACTCGTAAAACTCAACATAGCTAGATTTACTAGAGAAAAGTATATTATATTCTCAATAAATTAATAATCAAATTTAATTTCTACTGCTACCTCTTACTACCAGTAAAATATACATAAAAATTCCCTGAACTTACCCCTTTGAAGACAAAATTGCTTTGCAACTAACACGCTTTCTCTCCTGCAAGCTGCTGATAAAGCAAATAAGATAGTCCAAGCTTTATTATTGTTTATATGTTTTACAGGGGGGAACTACATCTAAGCATAAACATATAGAGCAGTTGCGGTTCTCCAGACACGGGGGCGCAACGTGACACTTGTAACGATTTTACATAAACAACGTTCACAGCAAACATAGCAGATTGTTTAACAGTAAATACAGCCATCTTCAGATTTCGCAATCTATTACTTCACCGTATATTAGATCAGACGGATATATGTTTCACTGATCCTCCTCTGAGATTGCAGTTAGCTCGGAGGAGAAATGGTAGGAATCTGCTTCAGGGATGTGCTCATCATCACAGAAGAATGGCCTGGAAGGCACCTGTAGGCCATCGACGCCACCTTCAAGCATCTCTATGACCTCGCTCATCGTCGGTCGATCTTGGGGCTTCATCTGAATGCAACAAAGCCCAACAATGCACAGCTTCCTCTCCAACTCATGCATCTCAGCAGCAGCAACAGCGTGTATCTCACCCACTTCTTGTTGAGTTAGCCGGTCATACACCCATGACGGGTAATATGCCTGACTTGAGTTCACTGCATTCTGGTCTGCGTTCCTACGCCCTCCAGCCATCTCCAGCAGCAGCATACCAAAGCTGTAAACATCGGATTTGCTTGATATGACACCAAAGCTCCGAGATATCATTTCAGGAGCTATGTACCCGATAGTTCCCCGTAAGGCGCTCGCTGGCACAAAGCTCTTGTCCCTTGGGTACAACTTGGCGAGACCAAAGTCAGCAACTTTTGGGACAAAATTGCTATCAAGAAGGATGTTGTGTGGCTTGATGTCAAAGTGTAGTATCTGCATATCGCAACCCCGATGCAAGTAGTTGATACCTCTGGCAATGCCTAAAGCAATCTCATTGAGCTTATCCCAGGAGAAACTTCTCTCAGATGAGAATATGTACTTGTCGAGGGAACCACGAGGCATGTACTCATAGACCAGCGCCCTTCTCATCTCCTCGGAGCAGAATCCTACTAAACGCACCACATTGACGTGGTGAATCCTTCCAATAGTGGAGACCTCACTGATGAATTCTTCTCCGTTGCAGTTGGAGTTGCCTAGCATCTTGACAGCGACATGGACATTGCCTGGGAGTAGCGTACCCTTGTACACGGAGCCGTATCCTCCCTGACCAAGCTTGTCTCTGAAATGGCTTGTGATTGCAGTGATGTCTGTGTATGCGTACCTCGTCGGACCGAGCATATGTTGCATCCGGAGGAACCTCTCGACTGCATCTATTATTATCCTTGTTTTCCAGTACTTGTGGGCAAGGAAGATCAATACCGCCAGTGGTGCCAACACAAACCTGGATAGCACTGCCCAAACAAATCGGAATAATGTATAAGTTACTGTCTACAAGATTGTAGCCATGATGATTAATGGTAAGGTAATTCTCACGGACCAAGTAGCTTGGTGATATCAATAGCAGATACTATAGGTAGCGCCACCCAAAATAACTTTCCTTTGTAGTATGGGTAATAATTTACGCATCCTAAGAAATGCATCTCACTCCAGGCAAAAGCGCGAGTTCGATTCAGGATGTTTGCACCAGATTTTTGCTCATGGAAGTATCTGCAAGTCACCGTTGCACAGAAATGGATTAGAAGGGGGAGTGTTTATATAATACTCTCTCGTTCTTTTTTAATTGTTATTTTGAACAACGACATGATCTCTGATATATATATTTGACTATAATACTTTTTAATAATGTATTAATTAAAAATAATTAAAATGTAATTGTAAGGAATTACTTCTGATGTCATTTACATGTGACAAACTGAATAGTTTTGTGTATATTAGCAATCAAGGTGTACAAGTTCGATTACAAGCATTCTAAAACATCTATTTGAGAATGGAGTTTAAGACAAATCAAATTTGGAAGGAAACGGAACCACAGTGTAGACTCACGCACCTGATCGAATTCTTCAGGCATTCTTTTCCTTTCATGGGTCTAACCATACGTTCTTTAGGGAACGAAACCGGAAATCCATTCTTTATGGATTCTGTAATGACTGCATAGCTTGCATTTTCTCGGTATGGACCACCAAAGGGAATCATGGCCAAGTATCCACAAGAACGTTGAAGACTTTGAACGCTACAATCGTCAGTGGAGACATAAACAAATGAATTGTTCTTACTCAGGCAAGGAACGGGCTCGTAGTCGTACCAACTGTTATTCGTTATTTCTCGCGAACAGTTAACATAGCATGCCCAAGAAGCTGAATATGAAGTGGCCAAATCGATGTTGCCATTTGAATCAATTGGCCCGTGATATGGTAGATAAGGAAGGTGATCCCAGCGAGGAAGAGGGCAGCTGCTGTGCATATCCATGCTGGCGTCGACCACCCAGAAGTACGAACCGGTATAGTTGATGCGAGTCACGTAGTACGTCCTTGTGTTGATCTTAATTGTAGCATTGGTGTCGCTGCAAGCCAGTTCGTACGATTCAACACCGCACCCAGGTGGATCACCTCGCCGACGGAAAGGGTAGGATATGTTTTGGAGATGGCCGCAGGAGAACTGTGGAGGACAGCCATCACCATGATGCCGCCCCTGAACGAGATCTGCTACAAGAACCGCAAAAACAGAAAGAACAACTAAAGCTTGCAAGGTAATAGAAGGATGAAATACACCGGAGTTCGCCATGACAGCGCCCCAGAGGTCCGCATGAATGCTCCAACAAGGGAGTTGATATATACAAGTTATGGAGAAGACTACTTACAGTCAGCGTTTTGGAGCAGACCACTTACAGTTACCCGCGGCGGGCCCTGTAAGACTCAGACGCCAGGCTTGGACCGTATACCGAATGACCGTATACTAGAGTTGTACTCTTCTCCGCCCCCATCAACTTGGTAGTGACCGTATACTAGAATTTCCACGCTGCTGCCCTTTGAGCACGGAAAAGCTTCTCCATTATTGCAGTTGTTTACTTAGTGCAGATGAGACAGGAGTGGACTGCAGAAGTCTGCAATCGCACTCGACTCAGTAGAACACGGCAGGAGGTTGCAGTCCAAGTCAAAAGTCGTTCCTCCGCGACCAGTCGAACAGCTATCAATACAGCACCGCTGGGTCACTCGCCTCAGTTCCACTAGAAATGCTATCAATACAGCACAGCTATCAATACAGCTTTGACCAGAAAAGCTTCTCCATTATTTCAGCCACGCAGAAGTGATCGAAGCAGCCACACAGAGGCAGCGTGTCTTCGGTTGCCAAGAAAAAAATAGAGAAGCGGCTTCAGTTTATTTTTCCTCCGTCCGCGCGATGAAAAAGCCGTCAGCACCCGCGCGAAAAGCGACTTCAGTTTTTTTCGACCGTCCGTATGGAGAAAAAAGTGGACGCACTAACGTGCCAATTTTCCTACAATTCGAGCCTTCAGTTAAAAAGGTGTAAACCAAATGTCCAGTGAACGACAGCAAAAAAGGGCACCAAATGTCCAGTGAACGACAGCAAAAAAGGGCATTTTGCTTTAGTCCCTTAGTTCAAGCGGAGAAATAAAGCCTAGTGCTTAGCAAATGTCTATCTCAAAATCAAAGATAAGGTTTTGTCATTCGTTCCACGACAGAGAGCAAGCCTAAGTTCTTGAGCCGTGTCCAAGGTCTTGTCGTGGTCTTGGCACAGTTGTCACTGCAATGAGACATCATCCAGTGTGATAGCAAAGATAAGTTTCGTTGTCTCGCTGTATTACAAATACTTACGACGAGCAATTATGCAGCATATGCAATCAAGATGAAGATTAACATTAGGGCTCAAGCCGAGTGGATGGTTCGCTCACCGAAGCGTGAAGGTAATAACACTTCGAGCAAGGCCACCAGAATCAGAAGCTTGATATGGCAAAAGTGAAGTGCTATAATTGCAACGAACATTTGCACTTTGTTTCAGAATGCCACAAGCCGAAGATGGAGAAAGCGTCTTTTGCTAAAGCTCTTAGCGATGATGAACCAACATTGCTATGATGGTGAGATAAGTTCGAGATGTTGAGAAGATGTGCTCGTCGTACAAACTCGAGTATGTAGAGTTGAGTCCGAATAGTTGAGGAGATTGTTAGTAATATGCTCTAGAGGCAATCATGAAGATGATTGTATCACTTCTATGTTTTATCATTTGTTTGAATAAAATGTTATTTTGTCCATTGAATAAATATCGTTTATATTGATCAACAAGTATGTGACTTATTCGTGGAACTCCTTATTCATGTTTTGATGTTATTCTAAATTATCTCTGATCTTATATCATTATATGAGACCATTATGATTTACAAATCAGCACATGTATTGATTGATGATCATGTTTCATAGATCATGGATATGAGATATCAAATCAATAATGTAAACACATGTTAGAGAACATGATGTTGGATTGACCCATCATGAGAAACTGCGGGAATTGTTATATTCTTAAGTGTCATCAGTTGGTCTCATAAATAGTGTATGTAGAATCCTTAGACCTAAGATAGTCATTATTTCCTACATGTGTAATAGTTTACTTAGTGGTTACCAAACACTGCTCCATGACTAAGTGGTAATAAAGGTAGATTTCGGGTTTGCTATGAAATATACGGAGAAATATGAGCGATCAATATAGAATCTGCCCCTCCTATTTAACAGGAGAGATATCTCTGGGCCTCTCGATGTGGTTGAATTAAGAAAGTACATGGACATACCGAATGTGGTTGAGGAGCCAATCACAACTGAGTAACCCACTACAAGTTTGAGTGGAGGATCGATCTATCATAGGATGGCACGTTTTTCGCCGTGAGTTCGATCTGGTATCGTTGGGCAAAGAGATCGATACATAAGTACTATATAGGTTCGTCCGATATGATCTTTATTTATGTTTGGGAGTCGTTATATCCTACTAGGGACTGCTACCGACTTATGGGTAGGAAATGAGTTTTTCAGGCCATGGCCAAATACACATGAACCTATAGGGTCACACATTTAACAGGCTAGAACGATAAGGGGTCAGATGATGTTTTTCGAGTGGGATTCGAACTCTACTCGTATCGGATATGAATCCGATTGGAGACTATATGAGGAGAGGTGCAGGAGCTGCTGGTGGTATCACGAGAACATACCCGTTGAAGCCCTAGTGGTCACTCTTATATCCCCTGTCATGCGCGCTGGTGCTAGCACACCGACGCACGGTGCCCCATCCTTGAACATGTGGACTTCGATAGAGGTGCTGCTGCGACTGCGGCGCTGATTGGGACGATCACAAGGAAGAGACGGTTGGCCGAAGCCCGGAGGATGATCGACTATTACCGCTACATCGACGCGCTCTTTGTTGAATCATCTGTTTTAACCCTACTTTCGTTGTACTGCGCGTCTAATGGTAACGATCCATGATCTCTTACTCGCATGCCTTCGTGGTTTACATGGTAAAATTTTTTAATCTATACTAGTGTAGCCTACCCGTATCCCAACAGAGATGTGTCACCATTTTGTATGAAGTATGAGTTAGGTAAGTTGTAGATGAGGCTGACTGACTTAACAAGTTAGAACCTTCGCATCTGGATGGATCCATACCAATTGAGTTGAATTCTTAACTGTAGCTTGCATGTAAAATACTTTATATGGAAACGTAGCTGGTAGTTTATAATGCATTGTGATTAAACTGGGAGTATGTCGAATCAAGATTAGAGGGAAGATTGTTGAAAATAATCTTGACTTAAGGTTTAAACTGAGTTCGAGACGTAGTAGAGTTCGTCACCTTATGTAACTAAAGTTAAAGTTGTGACCAACTTAAAGTCTAAATACGTATGTTAATACAAGAGTATTAGCCTATATATTAAGAAGACTTGTAACTGAATTTTATAAAAACAAGGGCAAGTAAGAGAATAAAAAATTTTAAAAATTCTCTAAATTTCTAACTCAATTCCTTGCTCGCCTTTATCTTCGTCTTCCTCATCCTCTCCATCCCTCCTACTCTCTTGTGATCTTGTCAACCATGGAACCAACTTAGCCATAACGTGGGAAGGTAAATGTCCCGTTTATTTTGGCTTTAGTTTCTGGTTTATTTTTCACTATTCTTAAATTTCGTCTTTTTATATCTTTTTGGCTTTTTTTTTGCCGGTTCTTTTTTCTGTATTCGTTTGCATTGTTCGTAATGGACTAACCTGTTTTTTCTATTTTAAAATTTTTTAATTTAATTATGCTAAATAAACCACCATTAGCAACAATGTAATTTTAGCCAGCTACAATCACTACCCAGTGCCCGGCCACTGTCCTAGTGCAGCCAACACGGCCAGAGATCAGTTCCCTTTCCGGCTTGAATCCAGCAATATATCATCATCATGCGGCGCACTGAAACAACCAAAATTTTGCCAAAATTTGAACTTTAGCTCAATTTCCAAATCCAATTGCAAAATCCCAATCTTGACCCTAATCTGCACTCATCTCAAAGCATCTTAGCTCCTAAACTCTGTCATAACGGCGTGAACGGAGGGAATTACGGTGCACACTGTGCACCCACTGAAACTGGGGAACGACAGTTTTTAGGACCCCAAATCGTACAAGACGCGGAAGCCCATGTTAGAATTGTTCGAGATAAAATGAAGATAGCTCAGAATCGACAAAAGAGCTATGCCGACGTTCGTCGAAAGGACTTGAGCTTTGAAATCGGAGATCTGGTATACCTCAAGGTTACACCATTCAAGTCCATAAAGAGGTTTCAAGTTAAAGGCAAATTGGCTCCAAGGTATATTGGTCCTTTCAAAATTATCGGGAGAATTGGAGAAGTGGCTTATAAATTGCGATTGACGCCCAATTTAGCTTGAGTGCATAATGTATTTCATGTATCCCGATTCTGGAAATGTCTTCGTCACTCTTGAGCAAGTGCGATTGATGACATAGATTTGGGAGATGACTGTCATATGAGGAGGAGCCATTTCAAATATTAGAGACCACAGAGAGGCAATTGAGAAACAAAAATATCAAGTTACATAAGATACGATGGAGAAACCATACACGGATGAGGCGACATGGGAGAAGGAGTCGATTTACAGCGAGAATTTCCCAACCTACTCCTTGGCCTGAGTTGATCTCGAGGACGAGATCCTTTTTAAGGAGGGTAGGTTGAAACAACCAAAATTTTGCCAAAATTTGAACTTTAGCTCAATTTCCAAATCCAATTGCAAAATCCCAATCTTGACCCTAATCTGCACTCATCTCAAAGCATCTTAGCTCCTAAACTCTGTCATAACGGCGTGAACGGAGGGAATTACGGCGCACACTGTGCACCCACGGGATTTTTGCCGCCGCTGCCGATTCTTCTCGTTGCCGCCTCCTCTCGCGCCTTCCAGCGCCTATGTGGCCGCCATCCAGCTGCAGCTCCGTACGCCGTCACCCCTACCCGCTCCCAGCACTCAAGTGCTCCCCCTCTCACGGCCGACGCCCTCCGGGACAGCTCAAGCGCCTCCCCTCTGCCACCCTTGACTAGCGTCTCTCACGGCCGACCTGCAACCTCTGACAGCCCCCTTGACCGCCGCCTTCCTTCATCCCGGCCGGTAGGCCACCTTGAGCTCAAGCCGAGACGCCCAAAAATCTCCCCACCGCCTCCGGCCAAACCGCCTCATTCCTCCTATTTAAGCCATCCTCGGCCCTCCATTGTAATCCACTGACCTCCCTGAAGCTCACCAATCACTCCCAGAGCCCCCACCGCCGCCCCATTGAAGGTGAACCCGAAAAGCCCCAAATTTGTGCCCTAATGCAATGTCCGGCCTCCGGCCCTCCACTTCCCAATTCCCGTCGCCTCTAGCACCCCCATGAGCATAGAAACACTTCCCAACTCCCACTTTGAGCTCCCAAGCACCCCTCTTCTCCGGCACCGTTAGCCTCTCCACCACCGCAAGCGGCCGCCGTGGCCAGCTCGTCTGGGACGCCCTGAGCTTCGGCCGACCCCTTCCCTAGCTCACCCAACCCCCATGGATGCTCAGAGACCAGCCCAATTCCCGTGGAGAGCCGCCACTCGCCCACAATTTCGAAATTACCGCAAGAAAAGAGGAGCTCGCCGCCGGCGAACGCCGCCTCCGCCGGCCGTCCAACCACCTGGAATGGAACCCCCTCGCCCCTAGGGACTCGCCGGTGCTCTCGGTTGGCGTCGCAAATCACTGGAGCGCCGCCGCCACAAAGCCGCCCCTCTCGTCCGAGCGCGCGCGCGGGAACGGGAGGAAGAAGAAAACGATGCGGGGCACTGTTCACTCGACCGCCGCCCGACGTGGTGAGTCGAGCCGACGCCCGCGCCCGCCGCGCGCGCGCCGCGCTTAACCGCGTCGCCCGCACCGCCGCGCTGGCGCGCCGCTATGCGCCCGCCGCGCCGCTTCGCGCCCGGTGCCTCCGACCCGAGCCGCAGCGACTTGATCCAGCCGAGTCCGCTCCCCCGCGCGCCAGTTGCGTCGGACCCGAGCCCGAGTAACGTGGTTCGGCTGAGTCCGCTCGCCCGAGCCCGAGGAACGATCGAGCCCGATGAGCAGTGCTAGCCCAAAATCCAAAAATGCATATTTATACTCCCGGATCCGTTTGAGCACGCCAACCCAAATCCAAAGCCCATTTCCCATATAGCCCTCCTATAACCCAATATCCTCATTTTATTGGAATTTTTCGGATTTTCTTTATTATTTTATTTTCTTTATTCATTGCTCAATCCTTCGGGCATGAATTAATTTATTTTATTTGCTTTGCGATAGCCTCCGGAGTCGACTTTCAGCAGGAGCCGGAAGGAGAAGTTCAGGCCCAAGTCCAACCCACAGAAGAATTCGAGTTAGTTGAAATCACCGAGTCGCAAGGCAAGTTGCATATACTTTTGAACATATTGATCCTACATTTCGGTATTATTTATTTACATGTACTTTTATTATGCTACTTTCATCTGTTATTTTATGTATAAAAGTTTAGAATGACATGATATTAGCTATGTCCTACCACCCAAAAGCCAGTTTAACTTGAAGGCCATATTCACCTTGACAAACTTAGTCACATCAAATATAAACTATAAATTATCATCGTAGTTAGGGACATTACATCCAATTCTATTAAGGCTTACTTTGTTGGTTTAGAGTTTTGGAAAGTGGATCTAGGATAGGCGAGGATCGCAGGGACGGATCCGAAGACCTTATCCTAGGGTAGAGGCTGGGTGTGATTTGGTGGCAGCGCAGTGTGTGCTGAACATGGGTTTGTGGGTGGATGTTGCCTCAGTTAAAATGTAAGGACTAGACCCTTATGCTGAGTAACGGACATAGTAACCGCCCAACCACAAGCGTTGACTTGGTCAAACTTGACTTATTCAAACCTGGCTTAGTAGCTGCTCAACTTCAATTGAACCTCTGCAAAGGGAAAGGGGGAGTCAGAGGGTGAGTCTGTATGGGAGGTGGTTAACCATACAACTGTAGGGCTGCGATGAGTCGGAGGAGATCCGTGGGGTCATCCAAGCTCATTGGGATTAATACCTACTGGGCGGAGTCTATACAAAGAATTGAGCAGTGAACATCCTTGTTGTCTTAACTCTTTAGCGGGAGTTAAGGGATCTTGTGGGTAAGCAGGCAGCTTTGCAAAGTCATGACAAATGGTATTCGAATACGCCGTGCTTCCGGTAAATGAAGCTGTGTTTAATGGGTGAATCCAGTAGCAATGCATAAGTAGATTTGGAAAGGCTGGGGTAATGTTGATAGTTGATAATTGAACCTTGAAACCCCCCTCAAGTTTATAAGAAGTTATGATTTTATGTTCAAAACTGTTTATAACTAAAATTGCATCCACATAAAATAATAGACTTGAACTCCCTTCACTTGGCACACCATGCATGTAGATATTGCTAAGCTCAGTGTGACTTCTGAGTACGGAAGTTGTACTCATACTTGCTAAAAACATAAGCGAAGCAGCTAATATCGAAGAGGTGGAGAAGACGAGAGATGATTGCATGCGAGGTTGAGGACACGTGGAATTAGGATCGTTCTTCGCTCGAGTTTGCTGTGGTTCTTTTGTAATGTAACTAAGGCGATTGACCCTCTTTGTGATACTTGGCTTTCGCCGTTATATTGTAATAAGGTTGTTTTTGCTCTTAAGCTTGTGATGGCAATGTTATACACTCGTTGGATATACTCGCGATTGAGCAGTCTGGCGTGCGAGGGTTTCATAATACCGAGTGCGGGGTGTTTTGAGTGGTATCAGAGCCCGCTTGCTTGACCGCAGGATGACCCTAAGTGGATTAGGAATATTTACTAAAACTATCTTACTTATAAAAATGAGTTACATAAAATATCAATATTATTATTAATTCCGTATACTCTCTTCCCTATCTACCTCGTCTATTAGTCTTATTTTAAAAGTTAAGTTTATTTCCCAGTATTATGTATATTACTCTTGTCTAAAATCAAAATTTGACGTGTGTGCAGATGCATCAGCACTCTCACGGCAATCCTAATGATTTTGAGGGATGGGCCGCACTCTTGTGGCGTATGCAGCGATACCTGTATGCGACGGAACGCCAGAGTCCGATATTTCATGTGAGAGCTTTGACTTTTCATGGTCGTCTGCATGATTGGAAGGCTTGGGTGTACTTGGAGCCGCTACCCCTCAGGCCGGATATCCGACGGAAGTTTGTAGCTTACCGTCGCAAGGAAGCAGACGCCATCCAAGACGTAGCCAAGAAAGCAGTGGAGTATCTGCGACACTATTATGATGACGAGTATGATGAATCGCCATTCCATCTCATTCCTCAAGAAAATGAAGATGGCACGGGTCTTCTTGTTCAGAATCCAGATCTGGAAGAGGATCCCAGGATGAGGGAGATTGCATCAGTCGTCTCCATTCAGGAGGAGATGTACGCCCGTATGATAGAAGAAAATAAAAAGATGCATCTCCGGCTCCACTCGGCTCAGACAGAGATTAAGATGTTAAAGATGAATTTGAAGCGTTTCCAGCACAGAGCCCGAGACGAGGCATCGAGGTGTGGTGAGACATCACGTGGCCCAGCGAAGACTTTCAAGCAGAAGGAAGGAACGACAGCGCCCCAAGGCCGTCTCTTCATCCGAGGAGCTACATCTCGCGCACCGCAGCCGCCCAAGGAAGCCAACAATGATGCAAAGGCAAGGAGCCCATGGTCGCATTTACGATGAAGAAGAAGAAGATCCTGAACCTGAAGAATGGCTTTCTTCTGGTGGTTCTTCTCCTGATGGCCAGAAGTAGAAGGCGTAGTGTGCGTTCAGTGCGTTAGAGTAGTTAGACCCTTTTGTAGTAGTATGTTTGGTATTGTAAAACGAGTTGAGGTATGAACTTTGTAGCATAGTGTATACCTAACTTGTGTTATGGTTGAATAAAGAATACTTTCCCTACTTGATATTTTGTTTGCTAGTGATATCTCTAAGTCTACTCCTTCAACTTTCAATCTATCTATTTCACTCTGAAGTACTTACCTACTTCATTCTGAACTTATCTCAATTCTGAATTCTTACTTCCCTATCTAACTTTCCTTAAAAATTCGCTGCAGATCTAGACTCTCGATTCCATCAAGCAGATCAAAATGGCTGAAACGGGAGAAGGATCTCAACAAGCAGGTAGCCCTCGTCGAGGTGATGCACCACAACCTAGCTTGGCCGACATACTAGCGAAAATGGAAGAAAATCGGCATCAGGCCGAGATGAACCAGTCACGTATGATGGAACAACACATGAAGCTATTGGAACAAATCGCAACGAGGACTGGAGGAATTAACCCACCTGCACCTACTATTCATACCAAGTGGCCAGACTTCCAGAAGACTCGGCCCCCGGTCTTCTCTGCTTCTCCAGACCCCATGGTAGCAGAGGATTGGTTCCGGGATGTCGAAAGAAAGTTGAACACTATTCAATGCAATGAGAAGGAAAAGATACTATTCGCTTCTCATCAGTTACAAGGTCCAGCAGCAGCCTGGTGGATGAACTACCAGACTATGTTGGGAGAACGGGAAATAACTTGGAAAGAGTTTGAGGATTCTTTTCGCCAGACTCATATACCCACCGGTGTGATGGAAGCTAAGCGCCGAGAGTTTCTCGCGCTGAAACAAGGAACCCACACAATCACGGAGTACCTCCACCAGTTCAATACATTAGCACGGTATGCCCCCGATGACGTGAAAACTGAAGAGAAGAAGATAGAGCGATTCAAGGAAGGATTGCACATCGCCTTGAAGCACCATATATCAGCTATGGATTTCAAAGACTTACCTTCAATGGTGAACAAGCTTATTATGTCCGAAGCAACCCAGAAAGAGTTGGAAGAAACACAGAAAAGGAAAATAGTGCATGTATCACCATCACCGGAAATACCGAGGAAGCGGATGTTTATGGCTCCATGATTCAAGGGACAATGAGGAAGAAATTCGTTATCAAGCCAAAACCGCAATTCAAGATTGGTCAAGGATCCGCCACATCACAACATACAAGTACCTTGAAATGCTTTATCGTGGAGGAACCATTTGCAAAGCGCGTGTCCCGCAACATGTCGCCTGTTTCCACTGTGGCCAAGCCGGCCACTACAAGAACCAATGCCCACGAGGCGGACTACCCTCAGATGTAGCCAAGGCCCAAGTCAGGGCATTGACATCTACACCTCGCCAGTTTATCGCAGTGCCAAAGCAAGAAGAGGGACAGAATCGTCAGTTTGTGGTCAAGCCAGCTGGAACGCAAGCTACGGCGTCAACGCCAACCGCAGATAAAGGAAAAGGAGTCCTGAAGCCAGTACAAGGAAGGATCAACCACATCTCCGCAGAAGAGGCAGCAGGAGCCAACGACGTCATCGTTGGTACGTATCTTGTTAATTCAAAGCCTTCTTTGGTTTTGTTTGATCCCGGAGCTACACACTCGTTTATTTCTTTGGCTTTTCTTTGTGAAAAATCAATTGCCACTCTCGACTCTGCAAAAGTCCTTTTCCTTTCAAACGGCTGGGAATAATGTAGAGTCTCGCTTTGGATGCAAAGACCTGGATCTAGATATCCAAGGAGTTAAGTTCAAAGCTGACTTGTTAGTGTTAGAAATGAAAGGACTGGACGTTATATTGGGAATGAACTGGTTGACCAAACATAAAGCTAATGTATATTGTGAGAGCAAGTTAGTTACCCTCGTAAATTCAGAAGGACGGAAAGTAACGTTAAAGACAGACTCGGCATTAGTGGAGAAAATGAAAGCAAGTGCTCATAATATAATGGTAGAAGAAGGAGTTGTTCAAGTCCCGATAGTTCAGAGTACCGGATGTTTTTCCAAATGAATTACCGGGAAAACCGCCTGATAGACCTATCGAACTCGCTATTGAGTTAGTACCAGGGACCAAACCAGTTACGAAGCGTCAATACCGGATGTCAGCGCAAGAATTGAAAGAACTTAAGAAACAGATGGATGAGTTGTTAGAAAAGGAATTTATACTGACCTAGTGTGTCCCCTTGGTCATTGAGACTCTTCGTCAAGAAAAAGGATGGTAGTCAAAGAATGTGTGTAGATTATCGCGGATTGAATGCCGTGACAATCAAGAATAAATATCCGTTACCAAGGATAGATGATCTATTTGATCAGCTCAAAGGAGCCAAGGTATTCTCGAAAATTGACTTGAGATCAGGATATCATCAGCTCAAGATTCGAGAACAAGATCGTGAGAAAACGGCTTTTACAACGAGATATGGATTGTTTGAATTTACTGTGAGTGCCGTTTGGCTTAACAAATGCCCCTGCATATTTTATGAACTTGATGAATATGGTATATATGGAGCAATTAGATCACTTTGTGATAGTGTTTATTGACGACATACTAATATACTCCAAGACAGAAGAGGAACATTGTCAACACCTTCACATTGCTTTGAGCAAATTAAGAGAGCATCAGTTATATGCAAAGTTTTCTAAATGTGAGTTCTGGTTGAAAGAAGTGGCGTTTCTTGGACATATAATTACCAATGAAGGAGTGAAGGTGGATCTGAAAAGATAAAAGCGATAATGGAATGGAAGCAACCAACCACGATGATGTAAATCCAAGCTTTCTTGGCTTGGTGGATATTATCGTCGTTTCATTGAGGGATTCTCGACAATAACTAGACCCCTCACCCAACTCCTCAAGAAGGATAATCCGTTTATATGGACAGATAAATGTGAGGAAAGCTTTCAAGAGTTGAAATCGAGACTTACTTCAGCCCCAGTGCTCATACTTCCTAATCCCGAGAAAGATTTTCAGATCTATTGTGACGCCTCAAAACAAGGGTTAGGTTGTGTATTAATGCAGGAAGGAAAAGTGGTAGCATATGCTTGAGACAATTGCGACCACATGAGACCAATTATCCGACGCATGATTTGGAATTAGCAGCGAGAGTACATGCGTTGAAAATTTGGAGGCATTATTTGTTAGGAAACCGTTGTGAAGTCTATTCGATCACAAAAGCACAAGTATATATTCACTCAGCAGATCTGAATTTACGACAACGAAGGTGGTTGGAATTAATTAAAGATTATGATCTAGATTTGCTATACCACCCGGGTAAGGCAAACGTTGTCGCGGACGCATTGAGTCGAAAGAAGTACCATACTATAGCCTCAATTATGGAATGCTCTACTCCCTTGTGTGAGGAAATGCAACGACTGAATTTGAATGTTGTCGAACAAGGCCAAATTGCAGCATTAGAAATTCAACCAACCTTGACGGATCAGATTAAGACAGCTCAAGAGAAGGATGAAGAGATTCAACAAATTATCAAGAAGAGTCAAGAGGAAAGTTCAACTGAATTTGTGATAGATGAGCAAGGAATTCTGAGGTTCAGAGATCGTTATTGTGTGCCTAATGATAAGGAGTTAAAAGACTTAATATTGCGAGAAGCTCACTCATCGCAACTTTCTATCCATCCAGGAGGCACTAAAATGTTCCAGGACTTAAAGAAGAGATATTGGTGGAGTAAGATGAAGAAAGAAATAGCAGAATATATTGCTCGTTGTGACACCTGTCAAAAAGTGAAGATAGACCATCGTAAACCCTCAGGATTGTTAAACCCCTTGCCAATCCCAGAATGGAAATGGGATGATATTGGTATGGATTTCATTACAGGATTTCCCAAAACCCGAGACGGTTACGATGCCATTTGGGTGATCGTAGACCGCCTGACAAAAGTAGCACACTTCATACCAATTAAGCAAACTTATGGAAAGAATAAATTGGCCGAGCTATACTTGACAAAAATAGTAGTGCTACACGGAGTGCCAAAAAGGATTGTGTCAGACAGAGGAGCACAATTCACATCTGAATTTTGGGAGAAGTTACATGAAGCTATGGGGACAGACTTGGCATTTAGTACGGCATATCACCCGCAGACTGGAGGTCAAACGGAACGAGTCAATCAAATTCTAGAAGATATGTTACGAGCATGTGCCTTAGTATATGGAGCAGCATGGGATATGTGTTTACCATTTGCAGAATTCTCTTACAATAACAGTTATCAATCTAGTATTAAAATGGCACCGTTTGAGGCACTGTACGGAAGAGAATGTAGAACTCCACTGAATTGGTGGCGGGAACGAGCGGTTTTAGGACCCCAAATCGTACAAGACGCGGAAGCCCATGTTAGAATTGTTCGAGATAAAATGAAGATAGCTCAGAATCGACAAAAGAGCTATGCCGACGTTCGTCGAAAGGACTTGAGCTTTGAAATCGGAGATCTCGTATACCTCAAGGTTACACCATTCAAGTCCATAAAGAGGTTTCAAGTTAAAGGCAAATTGGCTCCAAGGTATATTGGTCCTTTCAAAATTATCGGGAGAATTGGAGAAGTGGCTTATAAATTGCAGTTGACGCCCAATTTAGCCAGAGTGCATAATGTATTTCATGTATCCCGCCACGGAAATGTCTTCGTCACTCTTCAGAGCAAGTGCCAGTTGATGACATAGATTTGGGAGATGACCTGTCATATGAGGAGGAGCCATTTCAAATATTAGAGACCACAGAGAGGCAATTGAGAAACAAAAATATCAAGTTACATAAGATACAGTGGAGAAACCATACACCAGATGAGGCGACATGGGAGAAGGAGTCTGATTTACAGCGAGAATTTCCCAACCTACTCCTTGGCCTGAGTTGATCTCGAGGACGAGATCCTTTTTAAGGAGGGTAGGTTGAAACAACCAAAATTTTGCCAAAATTTGAACTTTAGCTCAATTTCCAAATCCAATTGCAAAATCCCAATCTTGACCCTAATCTGCACTCATCTCAAAGCATCTTAGCTCCTAAACTCTGTCATAACGGCGTGAACGGAGGGAATTACGGTGCACACTGTGCACCCACGGGATTTTTGCCGCCGCTGCCGATTCTTCTCGTTGCCGCCTCCTCTCGCGCCTTCCAGCGCCTATGTGGCCGCCATCCAGCTGCAGCTCCGTACCCCGTCACCCCTACCCGCTCCCAGCACTCAAGTGCTCCCCCTCTCACGGCCGACGCCCTCCGGGACAGCTCAAGCGCCTCCCCTCTGCCACCCTTGACTAGCGTCTCTCACGGCCGACCTGCAACCTCTGACAGCCCCCTTGACCGCCGCCTTCCTTCATCCCGAAGCCAGCCGGCCACCTTGAGCTCCAAGCCGAGACGCCCAAAAAAATCTCCCCCACCGCCTCCCGGCCAAACCGCCTCATTCCTCCTATTTAAGCCATCCTCGGCCCTCCATTGTAATCCACTGACCTCCCTGAAGCTCACCAATCACTCCCAGAGCCCCCACCGCCGCCCCATTGAAGGTGAACCCGAAAAGCCCCAAATTTGTGCCCTAATGCAATGTCCGGCCTCCGGCCCTCCACTTCCCAATTCCCGTCGCCTCTAGCACCCCCATGAGCATAGAAACACTTCCCAACTCCCACTTTGAGCTCCCAAGCACCCCTCTTCTCCGGCACCGTTAGCCTCTCCACCACCGCAGCGGCGCCGTGGCCGCTCTGCTGGGACGCCCGAGCCGGCCGACCCTTCCTAGCTCACCCAACCCCCATGGATGCTCAGAGACCAGCCCAATTCCCGTGGAGAGCCGCCACTCGCCCACAATTTCGAAATTACCGCAAGAAAAGAGGAGCTCGCCGCCGGCGAACGCCGCCTCCGCCGGCCGTCCAACCACCTGGAATGGAACCCCCTCGCCCCTAGGGACTCGCCGGTGCTCTCGGTTGGCGTCGCAAATCACTCGAGCGCCGCCGCCACAAAGCCGCCCACTCCCCGAAAGCGCGCGGCGGAACGGGAGGAAGAAGAAGAACAGCGTGCGGGGCACTGTTCACTCGACCGCCGCCCGACGTGGCCGAAGTCGAGCCGACGCCCGCGCCCGATCGCAGCGCGCGCGCCGCGCCAACCGCGCCGCCCCGCACCGCCGCGCTGGCGCGCGCTTGCGCGCCCGACCGCGCCGCTTCCGCGCCCGGTGCCTCCGACCCGAGCCGCAGCGACTTGATCCAGCCGAGTCCGCTCCCCCGCGCGCCAGTTGCGTCGGACCCGAGCCCGAGTAACGTGGTTCGGCTGAGTCCGCTCGCCCGAGCCCGAGGAACAGTACCGAGCCCGATGAACAGTGCTAGCCCAAAATCCAAAAATGCATATTTATACTCCCCGGATCCGTTTCGAGCCCGCCAACCCAAATCCAAAGCCCATTTCCCCATATAGCCCTCCTATAACCCAATATCCTCATTTTATTGGAATTTTTCGGATTTTCTTTATTATTTTATTTTCTTTATTCATTGCTCAATCCTTCGGGCATGAATTAATTTATTTTATTTGCTTTGCGATAGCCTCCGGAGTCGACTTTCAGCAGGAGCCGGAAGGAGAAGTTCAGGCCCAAGTCCAACCCACAGAAGAATTCGAGTTAGTTGAAATCACCGAGTCGCAAGGCAAGTTGCATATACTTTTGAACATATTGATCCTACATTTCCGGTATTATTTATTTACATGTACTTTTATTATGCTACTTTCAGTCTGTTATTTTATGTATAAAAGTTTAGAATGACATGATATTAGCTATGTCCTACCACCCAAAAGCCCAGTTTAACTTGAAGGCCATATTCACCTTGACAAACTTAGTCACATCAAATATAAACTATAAATTATCATCGTAGTTAGGGACATTACATCCAATTCTATTAAGGCTTACTTTGTTGGTTTAGAGTTTTGGAAAGTGGATCTAGGATAGGCGAGGATCGCAGGGACGGATCCGAAGACCTTATCCTAGGGTAGAGGCTGGGTGTGATTTGGTGGCAGCGCAGTGTGTGCTGAACATGGGTTTGTGGGTGGATGTTGCCTCAGTTAAAATGTAAGGACTAGACCCTTATGCTGAGTAACGGACATAGTAACCGCCCAACCACAAGCGTTGACTTGGTCAAACTTGACTTATTCAAACCTGGCTTAGTAGCTGCTCAACTTCAATTGAACCTCTGCAAAGGGAAAGGGGGAGTCAGAGGGTGAGTCTGTATGGGAGGTGGTTAACCATACAACTGTAGGGCTGCGATGAGTCGGAGGAGATCCGTGGGGTCATCCAAGCTCATTGGGATTAATACCTACCGGGCGGAGTCTATACAAAGAATTGAGCAGTGAACATCCTTGTTGTCTTAACTCTTTAGCGGAGTTAAGGGATCTTGTGGGTAAAGCAGGCAGCTTTGCAAAGTCATGACAAATGGTATTCGAATACGCCGTGCTTCCGGTAAATGAAGCTGTGTTTAATGGGTGAATCCAGTAGCAATGCATAAGTAGATTTGGAAAGGCTGGGGTAATGTTGATAGTTGATAATTGAACCTTGAAAACCCCCCCTCAAGTTTATAAGAAGTTATGATTTTATGTTCAAAACACATTTATAACTAAAATTGCATCCACATAAAATAATAGACTTGAACTCCCTTCACTTGGCACACCATGCATGTAGATATTGCTAAGCCCCGTGTGACTTGCTGAGTACGGAAGTTGTACTCATACTTGCTAAAAACATAAACAGAAACAGCTAATATCGAAGAGGCTGGAGAAGACGAGGAGATGATTTGCATGCGAGGTTGAGGACACGTGGAATTAGGATCGTTCTTCGCTCGAGTTTGCCTGTGGTTCTTTTGTAATGTAACTAAGGGCAGTTGACCCTACTGTGATACTTGGCTTTCGCCGTTATATTGTAATAAGGTTGTTTTTGCTCTTAAGCTTGTGATGGCAATGTTATACACTCGTTGGATATACTCGCAGTTGAACAGTCCTGGGCAGCTGCGAGGGTTTCATAATACTCCCGGGTACGGGGGTGTTTCACGCACCATGCATGAATTTAGCATGCTCTGGCCAGGAAACCATTCTTTCACCCAGTTCATGTCAACGCCACAGATTACAGAATTGTTTCTTAAAGATCAGCCCGCTTGTAGACTCATCGCAGTCTCATTCTCACTGCCCGATAAGAGCATCTCCAATAGTCTGAGTCAGCTAGCTATATGTATGTACACATCAGCATATATCCTATGTAGAGGAAAGAGAGTATGCAAAAAAAAAAAACCGAGCCAGCTCTTCCTTAAGCACTAGTCTATAACGCAAAACGAGGCAGCCTCTATAAATGATAGTCCTTTTCTGTGTGTGCATGTAAGCATCAAATAGCTATCCTTAGGGCGTCTCCAACAGCTGGCTATTTAGCTAGCTAGATCTGATGTGGCAAGAAAAAAGTAGGAGAGAGAGTAGTCACTAGTGACAAGCAAATAGCTGATCTATTTCACGTAGTCCAAGAACATGAGAGAGGAGCATGTGGGTCCAACAGTATAAAATAGTCTTTGCTTTTGTCTCTCACATCCACGTCAGCTGACTATATAGCTAGTACTAGCTATTACCATTGGAGATGGCCTTACAGATAGTTCTTTAGAATGCTAGCTTTTAATGTGTTGGAAGTCTTCTAGTTAGTTACTAGCTAGAACCATTAGAGATGCCTTAAAGGAGCGCCCAACTCAAGGTCCCAACAAGTCTACCAATTGGCTTGGAGCAACCTTACCAAGCATACGCTGATACGCCCTATAATCTGCAAGCTTACTCAGGAGAGTTCACACCAAGTAATGGCTTTACTTAGTTGGGCTTCTTTTTTAAATTTTAGGCTTTTTACTGTAGTTGATTTTATTTTATATTATAAATTTTTATCACAATTAAATTTAGAAAATTAAAAACAGAAAAAACTGTCCAAGAGTTCACACCAAGTAATGAATCCTATGTCGCTGATGGAATTGCTGCCCAATCTCTTGCCTCAGCAACGCAAGCCACTCTCAACCATACAAGGGAGAAGAAGAAGGGGGCGTTTATTTTGTATTGCCATCTATAATATTTTGATTATGATTTATTAGTCTAATAAATAAAATTTTCTGTTACAATACTCTCTCTCTCTCTTTCTCTCTCCTCTGCATGTGCGAAGGTTACTATGCATCAACTGAAGTCAGACATGGCCACTCAAGATACTTCCGATTATAACTTTTTACCATTATCTTCTAAAACTCTCCGAGCGGGATGCTTTTCCTATCTCCAAAAAGGGCTCTGTAAGACTCAGATGCCAGGCTAGGACCGTCTACTAGAATTTTACTATTCTTAGTTAGGGGTGGCAAAAAAACTAGTTAGAAAAGCTTGTTGGCTCGGTTTAAAATTAATTCAATTATACTTGTTAATTAATTAAACATTGAAATGGGTTGATTTTAAATGAATTTGAATTTTACTTTAACTCGACTAGGCTCGTTAGCTCATTTCTAAAAATATTTTTAAATTATATGTAAAATAATATTAAATCAAACTATATTAATTCTAAAATGAGTTCAATAAGGCAAGGACTTACTCGATACTCAATAAGGCAAGAACTTGGTAATGACCGTCTACTAGAATTTTATTACTCTTCTCTGCCCCCATCAACTTGGTAGTGACCGTATACTTACAATTTCCAAGCTGCTGCCCTTTGAGCACGGAAAAGCTTCTCCATGCCATTTGGACATTCACGTGAGAATACAAATAAATCAAAATAAAATTTAAATGAACTCCAAAATTTATGGTTTCACTTTTGTCAGAAAGATCTTAAATTTAGAAACAAGTTTCCCACTAGTTGAATTTAAAACAAGTGAAAACAGACCTTTCAAAAGTTTAAATAACGGAAAATCTCCAAAATAAATAGAGGAGAGAGAGGGTATCCCCTCATTGACAGGTGGGACACACAATGATTTTATTTTCTTTTGATTTATTTTATAATTGGAAAATGCTATTATGACTGACAGACGGGCGAGCCTTATTTTTAATCGTCTTCTGATTTACTTCCAATTAGAAAAAAAAGCCATAGACATTGACAGTTGGGGTTGACACTATAGTGCTCTCGCTCTACCGAAACAGAGCAATGGTTTTGCCGGTGTTGTCAAGCTCAGCGCCGATGAGCCAAGTGACAATGCCAGTCGCTGACCCCAAAAATGGGTTGCCTGGACCCTAACACACTTGGGCAAGGTGATGGCACAATGAACGGTGAGCTACAGCAATGACGTTCATGGTAGCGGCGGTGCAGCCACCACGACAACTGGCCTTGTGGTGGTGCGGTGAGGAAAAAAGTGCACGGGGAGCATCTAGAGGGCAAGAGGATCTCACCGGAGTGCCCCGTGAGGTCGGGGAGGTGGTGTGGTAGTCTGGCAAAGGTGACCCAAGGCGATATGGTGGTCCTCAAAGGCAACAGTGAGCCATAGATGATGGCATTCTAAATTGGTAGAGAAAGAAGTGAGAGGAGGGTGAGGAGTAATATTAGTGTGAAGATTAATAATTACTTTATAATATAAACTACATTAATTATGATTAATTAAATAACAGTAATTATGACTACGACTACGGGAATAACATCGAAAACATGCTATAAAAAATTACCTGTGATTCGGGAGAAGTAATCAGCATTGCCGCGTCCTCAATGACTTATGCACTGCCTTCTTCAAATAGTTAGTTACACACTATTAATTTTGAGAGTACCTTGCAACAAATGGGACAGACAAAATATTACTACGAATATTCATAATGACAACAACATACTACAAGTCAGTGATTACATGCGTACGTGTAACTACATACGAATACTTTACTACTTACCGATAATTTGATTACTTATCCAAAAAATGATGAGCCATTCATTACCGTCGTCCTTAGCACTAACTTATTACTTACCCCGAACTAACAAATTATGGGTACCGTACGTATACAAAAATAGTACAAACTATGACTAAATTTCTACGACATACTTACTTTGTAATACAAACTATATTAATCATGGCTAACAAAATAACACTAGTTGACTATGATTACAGAAATAACATCGAAAGCATACATTAAAAAATTACCTACCTTTCCAGAGAAGAAATCAGCACTGCCAATTTTGAGTTATGTACTGCCTTCTCGAACTAATGAGAAACATACTCCCAATTTTCAGCAACGACTGCGACAATGACCTTCTGCGATAAGCGATTAGGATGAGCAACGATGAACTGTCAGAGGTGCGTATTTATGCCTGAACAAAAGGTGAACCTGGTGCACCCGCCCCGTACATTGAGGATTCATTACCACGAGCAGCGCTTCGGGTGAGGGGGGATGGCACTGTAACAATGACAAATGTGCAAACAAGGAAGCAGATGATGGGGGACGACACGGAAATAATGACATTAATGCGAACGAGAGAGCACGCAAGAGGGACACATACATAGAGAGTGACAATTGTATGAACCAGATAGCAGTAAATAATATATACCACGATTGGCCGACACATGCCACTTCAAAAGATGCGTGACGATCATTAAATTCATGATTAAGTTAACCTGAATAAATATGGTAAATTCGGGCCACATAAAATTATTACAAAATTACACAATAACTATTACTATATCAGGAGGGTTCACATAAAATTTCGTAATTTTTGGAGCTCGTTTGCTATATGTAAAAACTCATAAAATTATCGAAATTGTATGAATTTTTGAGCAATATTCGTAATGGATAAAATTACTCAAAAATTACAATACAAGGTATGTTATGTCGAGAGGCTGTGCATAAATTTTTGTAATTGTTTGAGCTCATTTGATATATTTAAAAATTTAAATAAATACTAAATGAAAAAAATTAGGACGGGTAATTAAACCGGCTTAATCACCTGCCGTCTAGTGAGGGGGTAGCAGGTGCCTGCCGCCGATGGTAGCGTCGTGTGTCGCCTCGCGGGCGCTACCGCCCGCGCACTGAACGGTATAAGCGATATTTTTATCAATACGGTGGATATACGGTTATTTTTATAAATACGATGTGAAATAATGTTAAAAGTGGCTTTAACTCTGCACCCCTTGCCGCACGTAAGTGTCTCCAGACTCTCCACGTATCATTTTGGCAGGTAATAAATTTTGCATATATAGCTAATAAATATTTTATACGTCTCTAAGTATCGTTTTCGGAGTGAATGAGAGAGCACTGTATTGCAACAAGTCTTCCACGCTGCATCCCTTGCTGCACGGAAACGGCACTTATTGCTGATGTGTCTGGACTGGGCAGCAGTCATACTCAAATAACTAGAACACGGCAGGAGGTTGCGTGCCCGGAATACTTAATATGTATATTTTAATCCTAGATTTTGATTTTATTTTTATTTTTTAATTGTATTATTTCAAGCACAAACTCCATCAAGAATCTCGGATAAAACCCAGAAAAATTCAAATAACACCAAAGCGTATTAAAAAGTTTTTTAAATTTTTATATTTTCAAACATGCAAAATTTCTGGCGTTACACGCATTGGCAAAAAGAATAGTTCGCTTACTAAATGGAGCGATTTAGTGTGATAGTCATTTCATATGGAGACGGAACAAAAGACTGACGCAAAGCTTGGGCTTTCTCACTCTTTTGTCAGAGGTGGTGACTACAATATTGTTTGTATATACTAGAATTTCCACGCTGCGCCCCTTGCCGCACGGAAGTGTCTCTACGTATCATTTTGGGAGTGAATGAGAGAGCACTGTATTGCAGCAAGTCTTCCACGCTGCATCCCTTGCTGCACGGAAACGGCAGCTGATGTGCCTGGACTGGGCAGCAGTCACACTCAAATCACTAGAACACGGCAGGAGGCTGCTTGCACGGAATACTTAAAGCGGAGGAATTCCTGTCACAACCACCCTCATCGCGCTCATCTTCATCTCCCATCTCTGTTACTTTGCAGAAAGATGAGCAAAGTTCTTGCCACAACCACTCTGCTACTCTCTCTTCTCCTCATCCATGGCACCGGCATGCCCACAGCGTGGGACGACGACGACTTCTTCAAATACTGTCCACCATCCCGGTGCAGCGAACAAGGACCAGAGATCAGGTTCCCGTACCGGCTTGAATCCAGCAAAACGCCACCTTCATGTGGTGCACCTTCCATGAAGTTAGCATGCTCTGGCCAAGACACCATCTTTGATCACCCTCATATCGGCCGATACAAAGTGACAGCCATAGATTACAGGCGTGCTGTCTTGAAGATCATCCCGCTTGTCGACCCCTTGTCTCCGTGCAAGATCATGCCGCTTGTAGACCGCTTGTCTCAGCCTCAGAAGATCGAAGTAAAGACTTTGGATGTTGATGATGTTTTTTACTCGTACGAGTTTGGAAGCATAGTAGGCTGTTCAAGAGAGTTCACACCAAGTATTCGAGCCGATAGTATCTTTGGCCCAATAACTTGCCTTCCCGATGCAAGCCACTTCTCGTATTTGGTGGCCGGTTATAAATCCATGTCTGTTCTTCCATTGGACTGCAAAGTCGTCTCAAATGCCCCCATTCCGATACCCAGATGCTTCGATGACTCGACGTTCAAGCAATCGGCAGAAAGAATCTTCAGTTTTGCTGAGACCGAAGTCTGTTGGTACGGAGGTTCCATTATCAACAACTGCACAGAATGTGAACGTCGAGGGCGACGCTGCGCATTCAGCCCACAAAGGAATCAAACATTCTGCATGCGTCACGGTATCATTTCTAACTGACCAAAACCATATATATAATCCCATTCGCACCATCCCGTTTTATGCCCTATGTGGTAGCATCATACTTCATTTTGAAAGTTTTTCTAGTTTTCAATTTAGAATTTACTCATATTACGTTTAGAATTTACTCATATTACGTTGTGTTTCTTAAAAACTAGCATAATTTCTCCCAAGTACAATTGCATTTGCTACGCAACTCTAGTGCCAATGATTGAAAATATAATTGTGTTTTTATACAAAACACAATTGTAATATTTATATCACATTAATATACACCGTTATAATTTTGTCGAACCAAAATAAGTTGTGTAAACCCATCTATGTCCTCTGCATTAATGAGATAAATTCTAGAATTTTTTTATTTTATATGATTTATTATGGATTTCTAGCCTTTAAAACGAAGCAGGTGCCTTTAATCCATACCCAGCAAGAAAGACTTTGAAGCAGATTTTATATTTGTTAGAAGCATTATAAGGGACCGCTGGGTTAGGCTGAAAGATAGTGGCTTATGGCTGAAATTGCACTTTAGCTGACTGAAATTACACTATAGCTGAAGGTGACTTATTTGGCGTAATTAAATTTTAAAATTTTAAAAATAGAAAAAATATGTTAACTTATCATGGACAACGCAAACGAATACGAGAAAAAAGAACCAGCAAAAAAGTTTTAAAAAGATAAAAGTTCAAAAAAAGACGAAATCTATGAATAGTAAAAAAAAGCTAGAAGACAAAAGTTAAAACCGAAAAGAAACAAAAGTTAAAACCGAAATGAATTGGGTGTAAATTGGAGGGAAGTATATAGGCACGCTCAACATAGATAACAAGAAAATTTGAATCGCGCCTTGTACGTGGCACACAACAGCTCAATTTGGTCGATAGAAGCTTGATTTGATGCAAATAACTAATATTGTGGCGGCGGAATTTTGATTTGATGGGTTGCAATTGCACAGCGTTTCTACATAATAACAATGTGGTCTTTCTAATATTTTGTAGATATATGTAAATACATAGAGTTGCGTGAGATCTACGGGACAGTTGAGATGATTAGGACAATGAAAACTCCTCCGCGCTTTCACGCCGGTAAGACAGATCTGTGCGGCGATAACTCTTAATCCACCTTACCCACCCTAGTAATCCTTAAGAGCAAGTACAATAAGGCTTAGTCAGCAGGCTATAGCAAATATAATATCAACAAAATCTTACGTGGCAAAGAGAGAAAGGAAGAGAGAGAAGGAAGCTGGCTACTAAATTACAGCTAACTATAGCACGTAAAAATATGCATTTCACTCTCTTACACATGGGGCTAAATAGTTATTGTAATAGCTACCTTATTGTATGAACTATTTTTTTGAAGGCTATAGATGAAATAGACAAGTGTTATAGTCACTAGTTGGCTATACTATTGTACTTGCTCTAAGATATGTGCGCTTTCACAGTTGCGGTGATGTCTTGCTTAATCACCCTAGTAATCCTTAAGGTCTGTGCGCTTCTGATGATGTTTGTCCCGAACAAAAAACTTGCTTCTGATGATATCTGCTGAATAAGACGCAAGGAACATCTCTTTCACATTTATATTCGCATAATCACAGTACAGATGTTACTAAAAAACCAAAACTCAAGAAGTGAAATTCCCATTTATTTACTAAACTATGAATCCAATCTTATTCTCTTCTTTGGTATTTGCAGGTTCACGTGTCGAAGTAATTGCAGGTACTGCTTCAACCCAATTTTTCTTTTATTAAAAAAAACTAAAGTTATCTATTACACATGAATTCTTGTAAGTACACTTATAATGGCATGGCTATATTAACTACACGTAACAACATGTATAATAGCATGGCTATCAAGAACTGCAGATTTGAGAATGGACTTCATAGAACTACAGATTTAATTGTAAAGTTTTGCACATAATTAAGACGTAACAACTAAGAACTCCTGTAACATGCAGCATGTCTTGGACAGTTAGGCCCACTAGACATGCGTGGTGACCAATCTCGTCACCAAGAAGACGCGTCAAGTCTTTCTAGAGTGCAAAACCCTAGCCGTCAGGCAATGAGATACATGTGAAAATGTTTGGTGAGCCAGGATGGGCAATAAGATGTCTAGAGGCGATCGGGTGGGCTGGGTATATCTATGTAGCTTTTCGAAATAAATGAGATCTAAATCCGTAGTTCCTTGTTGATAATTATACCAACTATAGTTCTCGTCAAAAATTATACCAACTATAGCCTATTGGCTAGCACATTTGCCTGATGTAGTCTGGTATAATACAGTATAATGTATAAAATTTGCTTTGCTAATTCTAAATATTGAAATTCCCATAGGGCCAACAAGATACATTTGGGGTATTTGATTTCGTATTAAATTAGCACAATTTATTTCACACCTCTCTCCCCCTATGTGAAAGAGAGAATTGGGAGTTGTGCTAGTCTAGCAAATTTACACACTATCAACCTTAATGTAGGTAGTGCTACTTATCTTTTTTTGTTAAATTAATACATCTAGAAGCCAATTATCAAATCTAAGTCTTTAAAATTATGTTCCACAAGATTAAGGGCCAGTGTTTTTCTTTTTTGTGAGAATTGTTTCAAATTCTTATATCTCTAAAACAGCTATTAAATCTAAGTCTTTAAAATTAGAATCCACCAAATTAAGAGCTAGATTTTTTCCATTTTGAGAATTTCTAGTATATTTCTTATTTTTCTTGAAAGCTATTAACCACCCGTCATCGGATTATACTGCATGTAGTAGTTATGTCAAATTTACTCAGTTTTTTTATTGTTGGCTATTCTGACTCTTCCATTCCCTCAATACCCACTACAATCACTAAGTGACGGCTTTCTATCCTAATGCAATGGTTATTCAGCTACATCGTCGGCAGCCGCATTTGTTGTTCTTTTGTCGACTGTGGCCACTGCGCTTTATCTTTCATTGAAGACAAGATATAACGAAGAGATACATTTGAAGGTTGAAATGTTTCTCAAGACATATGGCACATCGAAACCCACAAGGTACACTTTCTCTGATGTTAAGAAGATAGCGAGAAGGTTTAAGGAAAGAGTAGGGCAGGGTGGATTTGGAAGTGTATACAAAGGCGAGCTACCAAATGGAGTGCCTGTGGCGGTCAAGATGCTAGAGAACTCTACAGGTGAGGGAGAAGAATTCATAAATGAAGTCGCAACCATTGGACTAATTCACCATGCAAACATTGTCCGCCTCCTAGGCTTTTGCTCCGAAGGAACAAGACGAGCTCTTATTTACGAATTCATGCCTAACGATTCCTTGGAGAAATATATATTCTCACATGATTCTAATACTTCTAAAGAACTCCTGGTACCAGACAAAATGCTAGATATTGCTTTAGGCATTGCCCGAGGAATGGAGTACCTACATCAAGGGTGCAACCAGCGCATCCTCCACTTCGACATCAAGCCTCACAACATCCTGTTGGACTACAGCTTCAACCCGAAGATTTCTGACTTTGGCCTTGCAAAGCTGTGCGCGAGGGACCAAAGCATCGTTACCTTGACTGCAGCAAGGGGCACTATGGGCTATATTGCACCGGAACTATATTCTCGGAACTTTGGGGGGGTATCGTACAAGTCAGATGTGTACAGTTTTGGCATGCTGGTGTTAGAAATGGTGAGTGGAAGGAGGAACTCAGACCCAAGTACTGAGAGTCAAAATGAGGTCTACCTGCCGGAGTGGATCTATGAGAAAGTAATCACTGAGCAGGACTTTGTACTTACTAGGGAAATGACAGAAGAAGAGAGAGAAACGGTGAGACAGCTGGCCATTGTGGCACTATGGTGTATTCAGTGGAACCCGAAAAACCGGCCCTCCATGACAAAGGTGGTAAACATGTTAACGGGGAGGTTGCAGAATCTACAGATGCCTCCTAAACCCTTTGTCTCGTCTGCAAGCGATCCTATGCCGTGAAACATGGAGAACATGCTGCCATGATTTAGTAAAACATTGGAGAGATGTACTTAGTTCATGTGTTGCATAGTCATGGATAGAACTAGCATGCAATGTATTTCGGTCATTCCACTCTATTAGCCACCTGAGATGTGAGTCGTCAGTCTTCAGCGTGTAATACACTTTAATAAATTCTTGATTAGAAGCATATCACATTGGACTAGAGTTGTGATTGTTAACACTCCAAAGAAAGCACCTTCTGTTCTTGCTGTAATTTATCTCAACCCTTCATACTGTGTAGCACTCCTCACTGCCGCCTTCGGTAAGATGTTCTCCTTGCCATTTTCACGAGTTAAAGAGCACCCTTCAGTAAGATGTTTATTCCCAGGTATTAGAATGTCAATGGATGGATGGACATTTTCATTGCAGCTATTCTAAAATTTTCTAAAAACAAACAAAACGAAAGCAAAGCAAAGCCAATGCCAATGCCAAGGAGGAGGCGGGTCTCAAAAGCAGAGAGAGCTGCCGCAGGAGGCCCTCGCCGGAGCAGATGGCATTTGGGCGAGAACGGGTGGTGCTCGCGTGAGGGAAGACGCGAAACTTTCTAGCCGGCGGCGAAGCTCGGTATCGAGCTTGGCAGATTCGATCTGGCGTGGGCTACGGCGTGCGAGCAGTGGAAGCGCACGGGGGCGGGATGCGGCGGCACCGGGGAAATGTCTTGGGCGAACCGGTTCAGTCGAGCCCTATAAACATAACCTAGTAGTGCGTTTCCTAGTTCAGGATACGTGAACAGAGGTCGAAGGCGTAAGCAATCGTTCATTGGTCGACCTGCACGGCTGCACCCCTCTCGCGCTGCCTCCAACAGTGCATGAACCACGGCACTGTCAGATTCAAGCAGCGACCCTGACAAGCCTCTGCCTCAGCCTCACCTGCATGTTCGGCAGACAAACTTGGTCAGTTAGTCCACTTATTGCATGGCAATGCCAGTGAGCACTAGCTATATAATTTGTAAGCTTAGCCACCTTAGTTAAAACTTGTAATTAAACTCTGTTAGCAACCTTAGTTGTAAGCTTCCACGATGCACTAGTATTAATTAGCATGATATCACATCGGATTTGTATACAATTTAATATGTTGAAAGACAAGCGAAGCTTCATAACCGGCGACGCAGAGCGGCATCTCCGGTTTGGTAGATTTGGCGCAAGGGGCACGGAGAGGCATGGCAGCGCAGGGCCCGGGCAGCGTGCAGAGCATTAGAAGCGCTCTGCGAAGATGCTGGATATGCCGCCAATGCTCAGGGGGAAGCAGCGGGTCGCGCAAGGCATATCCTGTTTGCTAACCACAGTCAATTCTGTAACGTCGCCGTTTCCAGAGACACGTACGAACACGGCATTCTACAACTATTCACGCATGAACAGTTATGGAGTGTCGTGCAAGAGTATACCATTGCATGCTTACAACAAAAGTCCAGCGTATATTTCACATAAGGATTAACATCCAGTTTTCAGCAGCGGGGCATGCAAGCCCAAAGTATATTTACATTACAAAAGCTCCAAGATCCGCTTGAGCGCGGCGAAGACCTAAAGCCACGGGTTCTCGTCGAAGAAGAGATCTTCCGGGGCGTCCTCGACGGGGAGACCTTCACCACCGTCTTGATCCTCTAAAGAGGGGATTTAGCAAGCTGTGAGCCAACAACCAACTCAGCAAGCCACAAAGGAAACCCTACCTTATTACATGCACGGATCCACAAAGGAAGGGAGTATACTTGGTTTATTAACTTTAAGTGGATGCAATTTTATTTGCAAACATTTTGGAAATTCACCAGAAGAAAACTACTCCTTAATTTTATTTGCAAACATTTTGGAAATTCAGTCCTTATATTTTC
The DNA here is from genome assembly GCA_036346575.1 of Dendrocalamus sinicus. NCBI lineage: Eukaryota > Viridiplantae > Streptophyta > Magnoliopsida > Poales > Poaceae > Dendrocalamus > Dendrocalamus sinicus. The sequence continues at coordinate 942,891 of CM070641.1, forward strand.
ATATGGCCCGCAACCTCGCCAGGTCCGCGACCTCAACCTAGGGTAAGAGGTGGGCGTCGACCGTCTCGCGGTTCCCCACAACACCCTTACCCTAACTCCAATCTTAGGGTAAGAGATGGGCGAAGACCGTCTCGCGGTTCCTTCCCCAACACCCTTACCCTACCTTGTGCACGCCGGCACTCTCCGCCCTAAGGTACGGTGTCCCATACCACCCTACCTTAGAGTCGGGTTTTCCAAAATCTATTGGCCCGCAGCCGCGCCTTATTAGTGTAATACTATCTACAGTTATCTAGATTACCAAATAATTACTTCTAGGGTTACAAAGGCGGGGCTACAAGTTTAACATGGCATTTGTCGGTGGTAGGTTTAACTACATAACATGTCATTCTAAACATTTTATTTTACTTCGAACTAACATTTCACAACTAACATAATGCAAATAACATAATAGCATAATTAAACATCATGGGACACAATATGATCAAAGGTTTTGCGACTTGCCGTTAATCTGGACGATCTTAGCTAGCTCGAACGTAGAAGCACCTGGATCCTGGGACTGCACCTGAACTTCCGGGATCTCCGAAACTAGCGCAAACACATAAAATAAGTAAGTCCGGCTTGAAACTATTCAAGCGAGAAAAAATAAACTATTTAAAAAGGAGTAAAATACATAAATCCTCAAATTGGAATTTTTGGAATTTTTCTGGGATGAATTTGGGGAAATGGAGGTCAAAAATAGGTTCAGGACATTAAATGGAGCAAAGTGGTGAAATTTGGGAATTTTTGGGATTTTCTAGAATTTATTTGGATTTTCTAGAATTTTTGGAAAAGAAAAACCCTATGAAAAATCGGTGAATAGTGACGGGCCGGCCCAAAGCCACAGTGCAGCCTGGCCGGAGAAACGGCCCACGTAGCCCAGACGCGCGCGCGCGTGGGGACGAAGTAGGCCGAGGGGACGCGGCCCACTCCTGCGCGCCTACGCGGTCCAGATGGGCGACACGCGGCTCGGGTGGACGGGCCGGATGGGGCGGGGCGAAGCGGTACGGTGGGAGAATCCGACGGATGAGGGGAGGCGGGATTATGAAGATCGGACGGCTGAGTTTGGGTTTCATCCGATGGCTGCGTTTAAACGGCACCGGAGAGAAGGGACGGTGAGGATAGCGCCACGTCGGTCGTCGTCTTCCTCCAGCCGTGCGCGCGCAGCAGAGGGACGGAAACGACGGTGTCTCCGTTCTCCAGCGACGGCGAGGACCTCCGGCCACAAGGAAGGGTGCCAACGGGTGGAGCTTGGCCTGGGGAACCCATTTTGGGGCTTTGGAAAGCGAGGAGATCAATGGTGGAGGCGGGGAACAGAAAGGGGGAAACGGTTCCACGGCGACGATGAAGGTCATCGGGATGGAATGAGCCAAATCGGCGGGAGATACATGGTCAGGGAAGTGCGGGACTCACAATGGTGGTGGAGATGTGAGTTGGGGAGCTTCGGGGTGAGCTGGCCACGGGAGGGGTGGTTCGGCCGGCGGCGTGCTTCGATGACAGCGCTCCACAGGCGGTCACCTGTCCAAAGAAGCCCACCAACGTGATTAGCACACCGAGGAGATGCTCTGGTGAGAAGTAATTGAAGAATGAGGGAGGGGAGAGGGAGATCGGCTTCGGGGGTCGCCGGCTCACAGGGCGGCAATGGCGGAGCTACGGGCGGCGGGGCTTCAATCGGCTACTCGAGGAGGTAGCTGGGAGCGGTGGGGAGACTCGGGAAGCAAAGGAAGCAAGGGAGCAAGGGGATGGGGTTTTATACCAGAGCGGAGGGGAGGAGGAACCGTGGAGGAGAAGGCACGGGCGCGGCGCCGGGGTCAACAGGAGTGGACGGGAGCAGGTGGGCGTCTCCTCCGCGTAATGGAGTTGTGACCGGGCGCTGGGCAGCCGTAATGGCGATGGACGGCACGGGAGCAGGCGGCCAAATGGCATGGGCGCACGCGAGCTCCCGCACGGCGGAGGGAACAGGAGGCGACTGACAGGTGGGGTCGGGGAAGGAGAGTGGCGACGCGTGGCACAGGGGCGCCAGTGGTTTCGGACCGGCGTTGTCGGGGTGGCGCGGGCGCGGAGAGAAACCGGGGGCGCGAGGGCGCAGAGGCGGTGCGGGAGCGATCGCGGGCGCGAGGGAGAAAGCGGGGAGGGAGTGGGGCGCCAGCGAGGAGAGGGGGCGGAGGGGCGCCGAAGGGGAAGGAAGGCGGAAAGAGGCGGGGTGCCAAAGGAGGAAGGAAGGCACCCGGCCAGAAGAGGAAAGCGGCCCCGGGGAAACTTTCCAAAAAGGGAAAGTTCCCAAAATACACTCAACAACCCAGCAAAAATCACAAAAAAATTTTGGGGTTGAAATTTTGGGGTCTTTCAAATTCACTGCTGCACGAGTGAGTGTTCATACATTTCATAGGTAACACTTGATTTAGTTGCTCCACAGTTGGTAATCGATTGTCCTACTCGAATAATTAGAGTTTAAGCAAACATTGTACCGAGATTGTTCATGTAACTAGACATAGATTAGTAAAAACTTGTGTTGTAGGATTTGTAAAAATTGTGAATGGGAATTTTTTTGAACCTGAAACAAACTGAATTTTTGCAAAATTAAGAATTTCAATTTGAATTTGATTCCTTTTGATTCTTTGCCCAAATTAGCTCAAAACCCAGCTCAATTGCGTCCTAATTCACTGCCAAATCATCTTGCCAACTCAGATTTTGGCGGTCACTGTTCATGGTAAAAAAATTTCGCCTCCGCCAGCTTCTTTCTTCACCGCCAAGCTTCTGCACTCTCCCGCGCCTTCTAGCCCTGGCCAAGTCACCTTGTTTAGCGCCGACGCTACCCCACGGCGAATATTTTCACCTCCTCCCAAAAAACAGCTGCTGCCACCCTAGTTTACTGCCGCTCGAGCCTTCTCGCGCCAAAATTCGCCAGCACCTCCCCAACCCTAAAAATCTCCCCTCCTCGAACCGCCTTAACTCGTCTATAAAAAGTTCCCAAGTCCCTCCGTTGAGACCCACTGGTGTCCAGTAAGCCACCCACGCCGTTAATTGCACCAGTGATCCCCACATCGCCAACAATCGACAAATATCCCCAAGTGAGCTCTAAACTCGATCCTCCTTCCCCGATCTATCCCAGTCCAATTTCTGGCGCCTACAGCCTCCTCGAGCTCCCAGGGACCTCCCCAAACCATTGCCTTAGCTCGCTGAGCTTTCCTCTTCCCTGCCATCGAAGACCGCCACTAGCCGCCATCACCCCGCCGTGGCTAGCCAAGTCCCGGCTTCCCTAGCCCGAACCACCTATTCCGTAGACTTTCCCTAGCTCCCTAGATGCTTAATCACCAGCTCAACGGCTCAATTAACACTCTGTTCGCCCTATAGCCACTGAAAACCGTCCCGAGTTCACCAGCTCGCCGCCGGCGATCACCGCCTCCTCCGGCTGTGACAACTCCCAAAATGAAATCTTCAAGCCTCTAGCATCCCGTTCATAGCTTCCCCTACTGTCGCAAACCGCCACAGTCCCCGCACGAGCCGCCGCTATCCTCCTCTGCTTCGGTTGCACGTGCACAGGTGGGAGGTTGAAGACAATACTGTTCCCGTGGGCTAAGCGAGCGTGGGCCGAATCTGTCGGGCGAGCTGGGCCGCATCGGGTTGCCGCTTGCACGAGTGGGCCGGACCGCGTTCTACTGTAGCGCGCGGGTGAACGGGTGCGAGAAAGATCGGGTGCACGGGAACTGTAGCTTGCGGATCCGGCGCCGGTAAAACCCAAACCCGCGATGAACAGTAGAAACGCATTAAGCACAGTAAACCCAGAACACGCTACTGTTCACCCGAGACACGTTACTATTTATAAAATCCGAAAATGCATATTTATACTCATTTGAACAGTTTTGAGCCCACGAACCCATTTTCCAACTCCGTTTCACCATTCCAAACACCCAAAAATCCAAAACCTTATTTTTTATTTGAATTTCTTTAAGTTTCTTTTTATTTGTTTTCTTTCATTCTCGCCCAGTCTTTTGAGCTTAGAATTGATTTATTTTCTCTCTTTTTTGGCATTAGCTCCCAACGTTGATTTTCAAAAAGATCAAGGAGGAGAAGCGCAAGCTCAAGAGCTAGGAGGTTACGAACTTGTTGAAATAATAAATCCGCAAGGCAAGTCACATGTCATTGATCATATTGAACCTACATTTCTTTAATTATTTATTTATCAGTATTTTCATTACGTTATTTATGCACTATTATTTTATGTACAAAGATGGTTTAGAATGACATAATATTAGCTAATGTCCTACCACCCAAAAGCCCTGTTTAATTTGATGGCCATATTCATCTTGACAAAACTTAGTAGTATTAAAAATTATTATTAATGTAATCACCATAGATTAGGAAACTTAACAATCTTTTACTACCAAGAGTCGTGGTATTTTGTTGATAAAATTTCAAAAGTAAATCTAGGATAAGAAAATATCACGGGGTGCCACAAGATGGCTTAAGCCCATGATCTTATCCTAGGGTAAAAGTTTGGCAGTGCCGCGAGCACTGGAATATGAGTTGGTGAGTAGAAGTTGTTTCAGTAAAAATATAATGACTAGACCCTTATGCTAAGTAAAGAATATAGCAACCGCTCAACCACAAGCGTTGACTTATCAAACCTGGCTTTAGTAACTGCTCAAATCGATTGAATATCTACTATATGGATTTAATACACTGTTCCAAAAAGGGAGCAGCCGGCGCAAAGACGTGGTGTGGAAATGGTAAAACCATACTTCACAACGGTAGGCTCCGCTCTGTCAGGCCACCGTATCCCGGACAGAGGGTCCATAGTCTATTGGGTAGATGCTACATAAAGAGATGAGCAGTGAAACAATCTTGTTTTCTTAACTCAGTCATGAGGGTTGAGGAATCTTGTGGGTAAAGTTTGGCAGCTCTACAGAGTCATTTATAAAAGTATTCGAATACACCGTGCTTCCAGTATATGAAGTTGTGTTTAATGGGTGATTCCAATAGCAAAGTATAAGTAGATTTAGAATGGATTTGGAAGTGTGAAGATGTATTAATCAAGTTTGAAAAACCCCCTAAGAAATTTATGATACGATATTTCATGTTTAAAAATAAAGTGTTTACAAACAAAAGTGCATCCACATAAAATAATGAAGTACTCTATCCCATTTCATGGCGACCTCTAGCATATAGTTAAATAGTGTTTCTCATGTGACTTGTTGAGTACGGTTGATTGTACTCATACTTGCTAAAATCATTACCAGATGATGTTTATCAAGAAAGTGAAGAAGTTTTTCAAGACGACGTCCAGCTGCACGATATAGACGAGGCCTGGTGTTAGTGTTTTGTTCTACACTCAGGCTCGCCTGTGGAGCCTTTTGGTAATGTAACTTTGGGTTATACGCCCCTTTATGTAAAACTTGGCTGTTAAGCCTTACTTCTGTAATAAAGATTGATTTTTATACTTAAGCTTGTTTTGGCAACAATGTACACTTTTCTACAGTACTCGCAGCTGAACAATCTTGGGCAGTTGTGAGGATAATCTAACGTCCCCAGAAATAGGGGTGTTATAGAATCATTTCTCCCTGTGCATGAAACTATGATTGCAGCCTCCCTGGATGATATTTGCAAGCAGATCTTCATCGATTCCTTGTGCCATCGCGCTATACCGAAGAGTCGTCTTATTTCTTTGTTTTAGAAAAGCTATAAGTTATAAATTGAAAAGGACCTAACCAGGGTGTTTTCATCATTCCCTTAGCCACCACACTGCACCGACTTTTGATGGTATGTATCCAACGATATTTCCCCAAAATTTTTTACTATTCAACTGTTCATTACTTTCGCCATTGGTAAAACAAGACTGTTTTACTTAGGAGTCAATTCTGATTATTCTACAAAATTTTCTTATCAATTATGCCCTGAGAAAGAGTTTCCCGCTTGACATTCAAAACTCAACTATGAATCTATGATGCTAGCATATAGCCTTCTTATTGCTTCTAACTAGCCCACATTTGCAGGCTTCTCCTACGAAATGTTTGGTTTCCTATTATTCCAATCGTCGCAGATCAACGACTCAAGCAGCCCATGCTAAAATGCCTTATTTCCCCTTACTTTTTCGCATAAACCATCAGCAATCTACTGTCATTTGTACTTCTGCCACAAATATTATTTGGTTTCCCTTATGAACGCGAACATGTGTAATCAAGCAACCCGCATGATTTTTGCATTGATTATCAATCCCTATCTAATAGCATTTTCTTACACCTAAATTGTGTTCCAATTTTTATCCCTGACAAAATGCTTGCTAAAATTTCCAGCAGCTACGCGCGGGGTACCTGCTAGTATAACATATATATGCACCATATGAAGCAGCTAGGCTCACAACTTCGTGATGCTTCACTCCCGATTTTACATAGACTATCACAGAAAACACGATTGTTTCACAGTAAATACCACCATTGCTAGCTTCAGCATTTCACAGCGTACTAGCTAGTTCACATCATACTAAAATACACGCACATATACACATTTGCGACAAACCGAGAATGTTGAATCCAACATCACATAAGGTTCACGAGCTGATGGAAAGAAAAGGGTTCAACTCCGACGGTGAGGAGGGGAGAAGGACGAGATCGATGCCACTGGAGATCAAGGCGCAAGCAGTGCAGCGATCCGCCCATGGCGTAGCATGGTGGCGGCGCGTGCATTTTCGGAGACATGGCAGATCGTAGTCGCACCGCTACCTTTCTGTCTGATTCATGTTTGCTCGCTCGCCGGAGGACGACGCACACCTCTGATTTGAGTGATTGTGTAAGAGCAGTAGCAGCACGGCTGACAACGCGACATGGTGGCGGCGCGCTAGCGGCCATGGTTGAGAAGACAGGCAGTCACGAAAGCCGCGGCCGGTCCATGCTGTAAAGCCTGGATATGTGTGTAGCTTATCATTTGAAGGTACCGTAAAAGAGGTTAAATAGCTTTGATTCCATTAATCAGATTAGTTAGAATTAAGTTATGCTTTCTTTGATATACTACCAAGATAATGGATTAGATTAGTTAAAATTAAGTTATATTTTCTGATATACGACCAATACAGATCCCATCTTAGGTAAAATTGTAATTGCCGAACTGAGTTTGAAATGAATATGCTTGGACGGACTAGTAAATTTTGATGACGCTTGCTCCTAAAAATCAGGATGGCCATATTTACAGAGAAAAGTCTATTACATCCTTAAAAAAATTAATAGTCAGATTTATTTTCTATTACCAGTAAAATATACATAAAATATACATAAAAACCCCTAAACTTACTCCTTTGAAGATACATGGGTTCTTTTGGACTGTAACTTTTTTGTTTAAAATTTTGAATTCTAGCTGTTAGTAAGGGAGAGTACGGAGATAGAGATACTGACGTGCGATTTTGGTAGATATAGATAAAATTAGGATAACATCTACTACAATTGATTTGTATACCTCATTTTAAAAAACAGTTCGTTTAAATATTTGTGACTGTAGAAAGTCAAGCTATAAGGCTAAAAAAAGGGAGCCGCAATTTCTTTGTAACTAACACGCTTTCTCTCTTGCGAGCAGCTGATAAAGCAAATAAGATGGTCCAAGCTTTATTATTGTTTATATGTTTTACAGGGGGAAACTACATCTAAGCATAAACATATTAGAGCAGTTGCGGTTCTCCAGACACGGGGGCGCAACGTGACGCTTGTAACGATTTTGCATAAACAACGTTCACAGCAAACATAGCAGATTGTTTAACAGTAAATATAGCCATCTGCAGATTTCGCAATCTATTACTTCACTGTATATTAGATCAGACATATATATGTTTCACTGATTCTCCTCCGAGATTGCGGTCAGCTCAGAGGAGAAATGGTAGGAATCTGCTTCAGGGATGTGCTCATCATCACAGAAGAATGGCCTGGAAGGCACCTGTAGGCCATCGATGCCATCTTCAAGCATCTCTATGACCTCGCTCATCGTCGGTCGATCTTGGGGATTCATCTGAATGCAACAAAGCCCAACAATGCACAACTTCCTCTCCAACTCATGCATCTCAGCAGCAGCAACAGTGTGTATCTCACCCACTTCTTGCTGAGTTAGCCGGTCATACACCCACGACGGGTAATATGCCTGACTTGAGTTCACCGCGTGCAGTCTGCGTTCTGCGCCCTCCACCATCTCCAGCAGCAGAGCATACCAAAGCTATAAACATCGGATTTGCTTGATATGACACCAAAGCTCCGAGATATCATTTCAGGAGCTATGTACCCGATAGTTCCCCGTAAGGCGCTCGCTGGCACAAAGCTCTTGTCCCTTGGGTACAACTTGGCGAGACCAAAGTCAGCAACTTTTGGGACAAAATTGCTATCAAGAAGGATGTTGTGTGGCTTGATGTCAAAGTGTAGTATCTGCATATCGCAACCCCGATGCAAGTAGTTGATACCTCTGGCAATACCCAAAGCAATCTCATTGAGCTTATCCCACGAGAAACTTCTCTCGGATGAGAATATGTACTTGTCTAGGGAACCATGGGGCATGTACTCGTAGACCAGCGCCCTTCTCATCTCCTCGGAGCAGAACCCTACCAGACGCACCACATTGACATGGTGAATCCTTCCAATAGTGGAGACCTCACTGATGAATTCTTCTCCGTTGCAGTTGGAGGTGCCCAGCATCTTGACGGCGACATGGATATCGCCAGGAAGTAGCACACCTTTATATACAGAGCCGTAGCCTCCTTGGCCGAGCTTCTTCCTAAAATGGCTTGTGATTGCAGTGATATCAGTGTAGGCGTACCTCGTCGGGCCTAGCATTTGTTGCACTCGTAGGAACTTCTCGACTGCATCGATTATTATCCTTGTTTTCCAATACTTATAGGCAAGGAAGGTCAATACCGCCAGCGGCGCCAACACAAACCTGCATAGTACTTCCCAAACAATTTGGCGTACATATATAAGTTAGACCATCTACAAGATTGTAGCCATGATTAGAGGTAAGGTAATTCTCACGTACCAACAAGTAGACTGGTGATATCAATAGCAGATACTATTGGTAGCGCCACCCAAAATAACTTTTCTTTGTGGGATGAGTACTGATTTACGCATCCTAAGAAATACTGCTCGCTCCAGACAAGAGCACGAGTTTGATGCAGGATGCTTGCACCAGATATTTGCTCATGGAAGTACCTGCGAGTCACCGTTGTACATAAAAGGATTATGGGGCTTGTTCTTCAATTATGTGTCGTTTTGGACATCAACATAATCTTAAATACCCACATTTGACCAATACTATCTATAATTATATGCTAGTAAAAATAATAAAAATGTGATTACACTCTCCGGTCATAAAATCGGCATACATGTATAAGTTAAGACCGTCTACAAGATTGTAGCCATGATGATTAACGGTAAGGTAATTCTCACGGACCAACAAGTAGCTTGGTGATATCAATAGCAGATACTATGGGTAGCGCCACCCAAAATAACTTTCCTTTGTAGGGTGGTAATAATTTACGCATCCTAAGAAATGCATCTCACTCCAGACAAAAGCAGGAGTTCGATTCATATGCTTGCGCATGGAAGTAGCTGCAAGTCACCGCTGCACAAAAAATGGATTAATAATTTTATATAACTACTCCCTCATTCCTTTTTACTTCTTGTTTTTGGACAACGGCATGATCTCCAATACATATATTTGACTAATAATTGTAATTATGAATTAATTAAAATTAGTTGTATGGAAGTACTTCTGATGATAGGTCTTCTAATATTATTTACACGTGATAATCTAAATAGTTTTGTGTCTATTAGCAACCAAAGTGTACAAGTTCGATTGCAAGCATTCTAAAACAACATCTATTTGAGAATGGAGGGAGTATAAGATAAATCAAATTTGGAAGGAAACGGAGCCACAGTGTAGACTCACGCACCTGATCGAATTCTTCAGGCATACTTTTATCGTCCAAGGTCCAAGTTTATCAATAGGGAACGAAACAGGAAATCCATTCTTTATGGATTCTGTAATGACCTCATAGCTTGCATTTTCTAGGTATGGACCAGCAAAGGGAATCCTGCCCAAGTATCCACAAGAACGTTCAAGACTTCCAACGCTACAACCGAAATACTTGGGAATCGAGACATAAACAAATGAATTGTCCCCACTCATGCAAGAAACGGGCTTGTACCAACTGTTATTCGTTATTTCTCGCGAACAGTTAACATAGCATGCCCAAGAAGCTGAATCTGAAGTGGCCAAATCCATGTTGCCATTTGAATCAATTTGCCCGTCATGTGGTGGATAAGGAAGGTGATCCCAGCGAGGAAGAGGGCAGCTGCTGTGCATATCCAAGCTGGCGTCGACAACCCAGAAGTTCGAAGCGGTATAGTTGATGCGAGTCACATAGTATGCCCTTGTGTTGATCTGAATTGTAGCCTTGCTGTCGCTGCAAACCAGCTCGTACGATTCAACACCGCACCCAGGTGGATCACCTCGCCGACGGAAAGGATAGCCAATGTTTTGGAGATGTCCGCAGGAGAACGGTGGAGGACACCCATCACCATGATGCCGCCCCTGAACGAGATCTGCTACAAGAACTGCAAAAACGGAAAGACCAACTAAAGCTTGCAAGGTAATAGAAGGATGAAAGACACCAGAGTTCGCCATGACAACGCCCTACACGTCCGCATGAGTGCTCCAACAAGGGAGTTGATATATACAAGTTACGGAGAACACTACTTGCAGTCAGCGTTTTGGTTTCCTGCCGGTGGCCGGAGTTTGAGACGCCGAGTGAAGACGCGATGATCGAGGAGAAGAAATCAACGGGCCTGTACATTCGTGGAGAAGAGAACAGCGATCTCGCGCGCGGTAGAAATCAGCGCCACATGCATGGACGTGCGCGGTCCGTCTTCTTTCCGTGCGCAGATCGAGGAAAGTTTTCAGCCAGCCTCTGCCGCGTGCGTTGATTGTTGAGCCTTGATCAAGGTAGCAAGTTTTTCGATCGTTGGACACTTCTGGCCTTGTAGACTTCCGAAATTCCACATTTAGTCTTTATTGTAAAAAAATTTGAAAACTGGTCCCTGTTTGACCGCGCGTCTCTGCTGTGCCGACAGCTGCCGGTCGTGTGATGCGGTACCGCACGACCGCACTATAGCTCGGTCGTGCGGTACCAGACCGCATAACTCTACTGTGCATTGTTCGACCGCATGACCGTGGTTCCCGAGCGCACGTCTGCTCTGCCGACCGCGCGTTCACACTGTAGATCGTTCAGCGCAGTGAATTTTAGGGTTTGGTCTGATGTTAGGGTTTGCAATCTCCGTGATTTTTTTAAGTTTTGGCAATTTTGTAGTTGTAAACTGGGAAAAAAAATCTGAAGAAGTTGTAATAAAAGTTTATGTTCATTATAAGTTGTAGATGCATAAAAAATTTTGGTAAATTTTTTTAGAAATGATTGACCGTAGAACAGTCGATACATAAAGTGGTAAGTGACTTTTAGGGTTTGGTGAGTTTTTAGGGTTTACAATCCCCGTGATTTTTGTAAGTTTTGTCAATTTTGTAGTTGCAAACTGGGAAAAAATCTGATAAAGTTGTAATAAAAGTTTATGTTCATTGTAAGTTGTAGATGCATAAAAAATTTTGGTAAATTTTTTTTAGAAACGATTGACCATAGAACGGTCGATATATACATAAAGTGGTAAGTGACTTTTAGGATTTGGTCTGTTTTTAGGGTTTGCAATCTCCGTGATTTTTGTAAGTTTTGTTATTTTTGTAGTTGTGAAATGGTAAAAAAAATCTGATGAAGTTGTAATGAAAGTTTATGTTCATTGTAAGTTGTAGATGCATAAAAAATTTTGGTACATTATTTTTAGAAACGATTGACCGTAGAACGGTCGATACATAAAGTGGTAAGTGATATTTTGATGTTACTGAGAATTCGTGTAGGGTGAGAACCGGTATGTTAATATTGTTAAATGAGTTGCTATGTGAATCGCTGAATACGAAAAGACGAGATAATAAGCTTATGTCAATAGAAATAAACTTCATAAAACAGTTGGGAGTAACATGCCTCGTACATTTTTATTACATGCATAACATATAGCATGATATGCGACTAACCCACCCAACTGCTCGTACCACCTACTGTGTGGACCGGGGCCACTTTTCCTTCCTTGCCCGCTCGGCGTTGAACTCCTCCGCGGCCTCTTTTGCCTTAGCCGCCATTTCCCTCTTTCTCTCGCGCTCCTTCTCGCGAGTCTCCCGCTCCCTACGTGTGCACGCTTTGAGATGAGCTTGCGTCTCGCGTTGTATACGCAGGGTGTGCTCGTTCTTGCGGCGCTCCTCCTCCAGCAACTCCTTCTTCGTGTGACATTCCACTCCTCGAAGTCGAGGGTCCATTGGTCCGTAGGGTGGATCTCAAGATCGATCCATTTGCGGTAGCCACATAGGGGCTCTGGAGACTGTAAATACAGGGGACAGATTGTTAGTGCATGCTGTGAAGGAGAAAAGGTAGGGGAAAATTGGTGCATGTGGTCGTTACCGGCTGCCGATAGGTTGCAATGTCAAAACGGCGGTCGGGGTAGTCACTGGAGTAGTTTGCGCAACCTAGTAACGCATACCTAGGCTGATTCGGTGCTTAGACTTGAAAAACTTGCACATGTCCCCGCACTAATAAAGGGGGGTGTCTCCCCCTCAGGTGGGAGTTGCGGCGAACGCTCGGTGGGGACGTTCGGGATGGGGTTGCTGCTACGCGGCCGCTCTTTGGGTGGAGCTGACCTCGTAGCCGCAGCAGCCCTTGCTTGTTCCTCGGGAGCCGCAGCAGCCCTTGCTTGTTCGTCGCGAGCCACAGCAGCCCTTGCTATCTTGCGGGTCTCCTCCCATTGTGCCTTCTTGTGGGCCTCCTCCCTAGCCTTCGTAACTCTCTCCCGTATGTTGTCCGCGAATTTCTGCCACTCCTTGAGCTGCTTGTTGTTCATCTCGACGTGGACAAGAAAGGTATGATGTAGTGTTAGATTGTGTAGTGTTCTCTTGCAGATGCATTGCACCTCATTTTATAAGCCAAAGGGTAGGCATGTGATTTATTTTTGGTCGCTGCGCAAAGCTGCCCCGTTTTGTCATGTCCCTGCGCAAAGCTGACCTCTTTTGTCATTTGACTGAGCAAAGCTGCCCCGTTTTGTCATCTCACTAAGCAAAGCTAGGCTCTTTTGTCATGTCACTGAGCAAAGCTACCCCTTTTTGTCTGGCCACTGCGCAAAGCTAGCATTTTTTGTCTTCTTACTGAGCAAATCTGCCCCGTTTTATCATGTCACTGGGCAAAACTGGCCTCTTTTATCATGTCACTGAGCAAAGCTGACCTCTCATTGAGCAAAGCTGGCATCTTTTTTCATCTCACTGATCAAAGCTGCCATGTTTTGTTATGTCACTGAGCAAAGCTGCCCCGTTTTGTCATGTCACTGAGCAAAGTTCTCCTCTTTTGTCATCTCACTGAGGAAAGCTGACCTCTTTTGTCATGTCACTGAGCAAAGCTGCCCGGTTTTATCATGTCACTGGGCAAGGCTGCCCGATTTTGTCTTGTCAATGCGCAAAGCTGTCATCTTTTGTCATCTTACTGAGCAAAGCTGCCCCGTTTTGTCATGTCACTGCGCAAAGCTGGCCTCTTTTGTCATGTCACTACGCAAAGCTACCCTCTTTTGTCATGTCTCTGCGCAAAGCAGCCCTGTTTTGTCCCGTCTCTGTGCAAAGCTGTCCTCTTTTGTCATCTCACTGAGCAAAGCTGCCCTCTTCTGTCATGTCAATTAGCAAAGCTGCCCCGTTTTGTCAGGTAACTGCGCAAAGCTGGACTATTTTGTCATGTCAATGAGCAAAGCTAGCCTCTTTTGTCATGTCTGTGTGCAAAGCTATCCTCTTTTGTCTCGTCACTGCGCAAAGCTGCCCTCTTTTGTCACGTCTCTGCGCAGAAGTGTCCTCTTTATCATTTTTGGTCACTGCAGTAAGTTCTCTCGTTTGGTATAAATAGCACGGTTGGGGTCCCATGACATTGTATGCAGAGAACCCTGTAAATCGAACAAAGAAATACCTTCTCTTTCGTGGTGAAACATACAATGTCGGAAGCCGAGGGGCCAGTCGGATTTGGGTCACCGAAGGAAGACCTTCCCCTCGAAAGGAGGGAGATTGATGGACCATGTGGAGGTGACCACATGCATATGATGAGTAATTGACATTGGTTTAGGTAAGTCGAGTTTAGTTTGAGTGGTTCGGAGTCGAGTCGTTGCGTGGCGCAATCGGGCTCGGTCGGATTTGGTCAAACTTGGTCGTATGGGATTAGGTTGCATATTCTGATGATTCGACAGGTTTGGACTTCGTCATAAGTAAGTATGATGTGCTTATGCTATTTATGCTTTCATGTATCGAGCGGTGCTATGTGACGTGTTTCTTGTCTGTGTGGCTGCAGGACATCGAGGCGAAGTCGTGGCGAGACACGGTGGACCGGACTAGGCGCAGGTGGCGCTGAGGTCAGAACAGTCGGGATGTGTCGAAGACGGCGGAGACTCGAGGTGGTTACGAGGCTTGGACGACAAGGAGCGCGGAAGCTTCCCGGAAGGTGCAGGAGGGGCGAAACGGGAATTTCGCAAGGCTGCACAAGCGGGAGCGGGCTCCGTTGGGTTTAGCGGGCGTAACGGGGCGGAGACCCGTTAGCCAAGGCTATATAAAAAAGGAATGGTTGCATGCCCCCTCATGGATTTTGGAGGGAACTAGGGTTTGCTAGAGTCAAAAGAGGCTTTGAGAGTTGGTTTTGGCTTTAGTTGGTGAGGCTCTTTAGTAGTTGAGAGCAAGGAGAGGGTAGAGGTTCTGTGTCCTCCATCGATGCCTTCTTGAGTCTCCTCCCCTGAGTGCTCCTCATGTGTTCTTGAGATGGAGAGGGAGAGGGAGAGGATGGATTGAGAGTCTTGTAATCTTCTTTGTCCTAATGTCCAGTGGTATCGGGACTCATATGTATTCCTTGCTTTTGATGGAATGAAAAATCTGAAGTTTTCCTCCCGAGCTCCTGTTCTGTTTTTCGATGCCCTCTTTTGCATGATTTCTTGACTTTTTGATTTTCGAGTTCTTTCTTGCTGGGAAGGCCCAAAATGGGTTGCTATATGATGGGAGGATGTCTCAAGATCATTTGATTGATTTCCCCAAGAGCAAACTTCATTTAATTCCAGATTTTGGTTTTTGGGCCTTCTCTGTTAGTCAGTTGCAATTTCTAGGGTTTTGGTCCTTTTCTTGATTCCCTTGTTGAGATGGCTTGAAATTTGGCGTGGAGAGTCCAGAGGCTATATAATAGCCATCCTCAGTTTCATAGCCAAAGGATCAACGGTTAGGGAGTAATTTGATTTGTGAGGTTGGTCTATGTAAGATTTCAGATTTCTTCCAAAATCTGAAATTTTTGTAGTTGAGTTGATTTTCTTTG
This sequence comes from Dendrocalamus sinicus, assembly GCA_036346575.1. Taxonomy (NCBI): domain Eukaryota; kingdom Viridiplantae; phylum Streptophyta; class Magnoliopsida; order Poales; family Poaceae; genus Dendrocalamus; species Dendrocalamus sinicus. The sequence goes on from CM070641.1 coordinate 958,360, forward strand.
GTACCCTCTTCTCCTTAGGTTATTTAGGTCATATTCCCATGATTTTGGTCAGAGAAATCAAGAAGAAAGCCCCTAATTTGGTTGCAGTTTGAAGATCCAAGTTTTTGTCCGAAAAAACTGCTCTTCTCGACTTCTGTCCCCGAGGGCCGGTCTGACCGCCGTTTGAAGCGGTCTGACCGGATGGTTAAGGGCGGTCAGACCGGCCTGTCCCGAGCGGTCTGACCGCCATGTCTCAGGCAGTCTGACCGGCCCCCTCCACACCAGCCTGTGTTGCTTGGTATTTCTTGTGTGCTTTTGGCCTTCTTGGTTTCTCCATTTGCAGTGCCTGCACCCTTTGAGTTTTCGAGGTTCCAGAGAGGTAAGCTACTCTTCTTCATAGCACCCATTGCTATCAGAGAAGATCGTACTTGTGTTGGGGGACGAAATTTTTGAAAGCGCCATTCACCCCCCCTCTGTCGCCTTTCTCGGTCCAACAGAGATCTTCGGTCCACAGTACCGTTTGATACCAAGTCGGCGTGCTCAACCAGCGTGGCCGAAATGCAGACACAATGAGTACGCGGTCGTGCATGCCTTGGATGGCCCGTTCGATGGGGGCGCCGTTTCTTCCGATGCCTACGCTCCGGGGTACAAATTGCTAATAGTTCATTTTTGTTATTGCTTATGGACCGTCCATGTTTACCGTCCTTCCCGCAGATGGAGAAATGTGACTTCTCTCGCTGGATCGACCCTCCTCATGAATGGTATATTGTCCGTTATGTGGATACGTTATGGGATCGAGTATTGGAGTTGCAGGACCGAATTGAGACTCTAAATGAGGAAAACAACGACCTCCGCCAACAGATGCAATGTGAGAGGGGCAACGAGGAGGTCGTGAACATAGGAAGCTCTTATGATCCCACATGTTGCTGCGCGAACCCTAGTTGCATATGTGTGTGCCACTACCACGACGGCCAGCCGCGTCCGAGGCAGCCCCCTCAGCAATTCTCCATGTGGGTGCCACGAGGCTTGTTTGGCATATAGGCAATGAGGGTTATGGTTGTGTCATATTTTAGTTGTTGTGTTCTTTGTTCTGTTGAAGGTGTAGTGCTGGGACTGTTGTTTTGATTTAATTTCTTGGTTGTAGCACTTTCCATATGTTCTGCATGTGCAATGTATGTGTTGTTTCGTGTTGTCAGTGCGTGATGCCTTCTTATTCTGTGGCCTCTATGAGTGAGCCCCCCAACTGAGCCTTTAAGAGAGAGCCATTTCTACCTAATCCACTGCATTATTCTCCCTCACCTCCTGAATTAGTTGTACCCAATCTGTGTACCTTTATTTCGTGCTCACTCCCCCGGACGCCGATATGAGTCAGTTCAGCACCTCGTCATCGGCACCCATGGTGATTTGCCCAAAATGCAACACGGTCGTTAGACGTAAGACCTCACACACGGCCGCGAATTCTGGGCGGCATTACTACAAGTGCCCCTATCACTCGGTGAGTACACTTGTTTCGGGTTCGATCAATACGTGTCGGGTATTTTTGAAAATCTTCATGTAATGAAATCGCAGGAAGCCCCTGGCAGTTGTCGATTCTAGGTGTGGGAGGATGAAATGGGCACGAGGACCGACATTGTTCGCCATGAGAGAGTTGTCGTGGGGGGTAGCGACCCTGTCGAGATGCGCCATCGTTTCGACAGACTAGAGTGGAAGATAAATTTAATGTTGTGTGCTTTTTTATTTCTTGTGTTTATCGTTATCGTCAAGTTGTAGTGGTAGAGGTTATTCTCGTCTATGTTGGTAATGTTTCATGCTCTGTTCTATGTTGTGTTTATTGTTATCATCTGTTGTGCCAGAGGGTTGATGTTGCATAAATAATTGCGGCAAACCATGCGACGTTATACAATGTAAATTACAAAAAACTCATTATGAACCCCCTCGTCGTCGTCTCCTCGGACGGCGTATGTTATCCTCCGAGAATGTGAACCGGGTAGGCGAGCGCGGTGCATCTCGAAGGTCATACTGCGATGCCTGCGTCCGAGGTGGTCCTGCGTATGGCTGCGTGGGGACTTCCGTTGGCGGCCCGAAAATAGAGCTCAACCATTCAGTCGATGAGGGGTCTACGGGCTGCTGAGATGGTACAGGTGAATTAGTACAAGGGCAGCGATGTTAGTAATGAATAGTAATATTACAAGGCATTTACCTGGGTACTCTAAAATGCGGATGACCCACCGTGAACGTCATGTCCCTGTTGCTCCGAGTAAACCTGCATTGATCCCATGTTTAGATGGCATTGAAATAGACATGTTTAGCTTACTACGTCAGTGCATACCGGGGTATGTGGTTGTCGAAATGACGACGACGCAGGGTAGTCGCGCATGTACTCCTGCGCTGTGTATCCTTGATATATCTGCCCAAACCACATGTCCCGGTCTTGTAGGCTGGACTGCACGCCAGGGTTGTACACGGGCATCGCCCCCTCTGGTTGCTGCGCTGAGTTAGGGTCGCTCTCTGGAGTGGGCCCCCGTTGGCCTGTAGAGCGCGGTCGCTCCTCCATCGCCCTCCGTGATGACGATGTCTGTAGCAACGTGCTATCCTGTCGCAAATGCTGCAAGAACAACATGTGGTTACACATAAATGGCAATTGAGTCGATGAACAACTAGTTTGCAATTGTCCAACCGCCGGTCCGAAGCGCGTGGACGACGAGCGAGTGTAGCTGGCCGACTGCCGGACTGCGATGGACGTGATGACGATGGCCGTGCTGATGGTGGTGCTGACGGTGGCGCGGAGGGGGTGGTGGTGCCTGACGTACTCCGTCGCCGCGTGGAGCAACAATGTCATCTCGGTGGCGACCACAACTCATCGTCCGTATCGCAGCCCTGGCGTCATCGTAGATGTTGTGCATCGAAGTGAGCAGCCGATCAACCGTATTTGACCTCCCACGGTGTATGGCCTGAGCAGCCTCGTCCTGGATACGATGCAGCCGGTCGAACTGCAGTGAAACAAACAGTGAGTTCAAACGTAATCCTGCACTGGTTAATTACATAGGAATGTCGTACCGTCTCGTCGTGCTGTGCCGCTCGATGCCGGTCTGGACCTGCCTGTATAGCGGCCTTGTGTACGACCTCAGCTGGACGTTGTGGCGGCTCCCCGGTAAGCCTAATGCGGGTGCGTTGAGCGTACCACTGAAGGTATGGCCTATACGTCGCAAGGTCGTCCGACCGTGTCTCGTCCACAACCATCATATCTGCCTGGTCATGCCACATGTCTGTCCACGGCCGCAGTATGGCTCTCCAATCCTCGGTCGCTCGCCCTCTCCTGGACTGCCTGCAAATTAATTGAGACATTACACAATTAGTAGGGGCACAAACTAATGCATTAATTAAAATTACGGTGTAATGACATACCGGTGAGAGCTGTCTGCAAGAGGGCGTCCTGGCATGGGGGGACATGCTAGTACAGGCCGAACTGCCTCATGACTCGCTGTGGGTTGTATGGCTCAACGCAGTGCGAGAACACCAAGTGGCAGGTCGTCAACCAGTACATGTGATCCTGCCCACACTGAGATGATAACGCGTGGGGGGCCGTGTCCATAATGAACCGTGGAGTCCATGGCCACCAGACTATGTCGGCCTCGTGTAGAGTCTCGAACCTGTTGTGGAAATCCGAGTACGCACGTCTCGGTCTGTCCCTAGCCCACCGCAACTGACCATGTGTCCAACGTGTACCCATTGTGGGCCCATCAACGGGGTCGTCGCCACCACCGAGGCCGCAGAACTGTGGGCTGAGATCATAAGGGTGCACAACACGACCAAAGTAAGGCCTGGCAACGGGGAAGTGTTCCCACGACCACAACTGAAGGAGAAGGTAGCAGACGGCTAGGACCGGCTCGTTGACCGCGCTGCGCTGGGAGGCATCACACAAGCCTCGGTATGTGGCGCTAAGAACTGCTGATTCCCAGCTATACTGTGGCACCTGACCAGTCCAGCCATCCGCCAATGACTCTGCTAGGTGTATGTAGCTAGGCTGCACGGAGTCTCCAGTGGTGCTAGGGAACAAGCCCCACCCGAACAGAAATAGCAGGTACGTAACGAAGTGTGTCCGCACCTCGTCCTCATGTGCGTGTCCAGGACAGGTCATGTACCGACGAAGCCATGCATGTGGCACACCATCTGCATTGTCTGGGATCGGATGACCGAACCGGTGACCCAGACGAACCTTCCAATCTGCTGCCTTTGGGGGTGGCACTACAGCAGCACCACGGACGGGCTGACCTGTCAGCATCGACACATCCTGCAGAGTAACCGTCAACTCCCCCCCACCAGAAGTGGAAGGTGTGAGTCTCCAGCCTCCATCGATCAACGAGAGCGGACAGCAGCGGCACATCATACTGGAACGCATGCGGTAGATCCAACATGCAGGCAATGGGCAGCAGCCCGGTGTCCCGCAGTAGTGGGATGTACCGCTGGTCGAGAGGCCAGTTCTCTCGGGGGCCCCTAAGGACGAAGCAAGGAGGCCCTTCTGCGTCTCCCGATGACCACGCATGGCATCAGTGGTGCTCATCCCAACGGGGGTCTAGCAACTCGAACGCCATGTCCTGCTAAAGAAGGATAACAAGTGAGTCTAAATTGATAACAAAATGTGTAACAAATGACAACATAATTAACAACATAAGAACGTACGGAATGTACCAAAACATACATAAAATGTGCACACAAATATGACCCACACGACAAGGAAACATATGGAATGTACAAAAACATACATAAGATGCTAATGTGCACGACATAGATACATGGAACCAACAATGCCGCGTACACCTCCTGAATAATGCAGGGTACATCGCAACGCACAGAACACATGGAAGCAACAATGGGTACAACAAAACATTGTGGTTGGTACTACGGAGCGTTGCTTGATGTCGGCCTGTTTGGGCACTAGCTGAGGGAGTGGCCAATCGTCTTGCATAGCCTACACTTCGGGCGCCAAACACTATCCCCATGCTGGCTGTCATCCATGTCATTGCGGATGCGACGGTTTTGTCGTCTTCCACGACCGACATGCTTCAGTGTATCGTTGGGCACCCACTTTATCTCCCCTGGCCATAATTCCCTGTAGTGCATATCTACCCCATAGGAATGGAACTCTGCACTCCAGGTTGCATACAAGTGCTGCATGTCACAGTACTTGGAGATGCACTGTGTCGACGCCTGCTGCCATACCGCACAGGCCGCGTATACATGGGAGCATGGCCTGTGCAGAAGCTGGGGCTTGTTGCAGGTGCAAGATGCTTTATCATCAATCGTGCATACCTGCTTGCGCTCCCCTCTAATGTGACCCATGACATACTTCTGCTTGAGGCGGACCTCGAACTTCCTCCTTAAGCCATCAATGGGCTGAGCAATGTGGGATCGACCCTTCTCCATCTTCCTGTCCATGAAGGCCTGCATGACCTTAGAGTATTGCTTGTTTTCGTCCAGGTGTTTCTTCGCCATCATGGCTCTATTCACAAAGTACCCGACAGTACGGTTCCAAGTCTCGCCCATGATTGCCGTGATCGGCAGGGATCTGACGCCCTTCAAGACACCATTGTAAACATCAGACATGTTGGTTGTCATGATCCCATACCTTGCCCCACCGGTGTCGTGCAACAAAGACCACATTTCCAAGTCAGGTGCATTGGACTGAACCCATTGTGTGAATACCCCGACTCCTGTGGAGCCCCCCTCCACGGCACCTGCTTCTGTATGCACATGCTTGGTAGCCTCCTGATCGAGCTGCCTCTATAAGGTGTCGAACTTCCACTTCTGGTTCTGCATGCATTGCTTCTTGAACATCTTCATTAGGTCCTTACTACGGAACCTTCTGTGGAAGTTCGCTGCAAGATGCCTCATGCACCAACGGTTCTTCACATCATTCCACTGCAAGGGGGGCTGCGTTCCATTCTGCAAAGTTCGCAACGCAGACAGCAAGCCCGCATTTCGGTCGGAGATGACACACACTTCAGGGCGATCTTTCACTATGGCATGCTTAACATTGGCAAAGAACCAAAGTCAGCTATCCGCATTCTCATTCTCCACAATTGCAAATGCCACTGGGAGTAACTGGTCATTTGCATCAGCTGCAACTGCGGTGAGGATAGTACCCTTGTACTTGCCGGATAGGAACGTCCCATCTATGGTTAGCACTGGACGGCACCACCTGAACCCTTGTATTGCTTGATGGAAGACCCAGAACACTCTGTCAAGAATGAAACAATTCGGGCCCTCCGTAGGATGAACCCTCTCCTGCTTGTTTATGTACGTGCCTGGGTTTGATTGTGCAATTTGCTGCAGCATTCTTGGGACCAGGTCGTACGCCTCCTACGACCTCCTCGTACGTCCCATACATACGGTGCAGCACCTTTCGCTTCGCCCGTCATACCTTCTTGTAGCTCACTTCGAAGCCCACCATGTTCGCTACTTTTGCCATTAGAACCTTCGGGGAAATGGACACATCCGCCCGGATGAGGTGGCTGACTAGCTCCGCAACATACGATGATGTCATGTTGCGGTGCCTATGTACTGGCCCCGCAAGCTCGCAACTGTGATCTTGCAGCACCGTTATCTGGAACTCCGTGCCAATGCCCTTGTACCGCTGTGCACGAACATTGCCAGGACAGGACCCGTCGACACACTTCACAATGTATGTGTCCGGGTTTGACCTGTGCACCCGATACGTCCAGCTTATGTTGACGGCATGTCTAGCAATAGCCTGCTGGACAGCACTCTTACTATGGAAACACTTCCCCAAAATGAGTGCAGCCTCGCTGAACCCCCATTCTCCCTCCTCCGCCTGTGACAGAACTAGGGCTACCGCTGTGTTGTCGTCCAGTCTGGATGACACGTACGCACCGTCCGTGGTCACAACATGACCTACCACCCCTCCAGTTGCAGCTTCGCCATCCTCGTCCTCTCCAGAACTGCCTGTTTCCACCTCCTCGTCCTCCTCGCTGCCCACTTCTTCCACCTGGTCCCCAAGGTACTCATGACAGTCAATACGGGCGGCCCACCACCTCTCGTCCGCACCTTCGTTGGCCTGAAAATTCTCTGCATGCCTCCTGAGGTCTTCATCACCCACTTCCTCGCCCACATGTTCTCCCGCAGAGGCGTCTTCATGACCGCCGGAGATGAACCCAGGCACTACATCTCCACCAGCGGCATCACAACCAACCATGGCGGATGATTCTGCCCTCTCCATGAACTCGACGTACACCATTGGCCTGGCATATATCGCAGCATCAGGGTTGCACACGACCTCCATGTAGTTCACCCATGAGGCGTCATTGGTCACCTTCAGAAGTTGCTATATGCTCTCCCTTCCATCACCCACCATTGAGGCATAGATTGTCTCGATCCGTAACTTCTTCCTTACGGTGTGCCGATCGAACGCCGAACGGACACACCTCCGTAACTCAGACAAGCTCATGGCGTTCAGACCGGGTGCCCGGATCACGGTCCTGTCGCAATTTGACAGGTCTGCCCCATACGGCCCATCTTGTACGAGACCACTCCCATAACACACGAACAAGTCTTGAATGTCAGCCATTGTGTACCTAATATAAGTGTATAATCAACCATTTTAGTACACAGCATGTAACAATCGTACCATCAAACACCCACTACCCCATTGTAACATTAACAGTGCGGTATTTCATACATCTTCCTACCGCCTACAAAATCGATTAGTATTTGTTTTGTATTTGTAAATCTACAATTTATTTCTAACTATTTTACTTCTAAATTCTAACATACATCAAATTACATATTCCTTTCATTTTTATTACCAGCGGTCTTATTTATAGATCTTACTTTCTAATTCGTAAAATTTCTTTCGTAAAATTTTACTTAACGCCGGCTTCCACTAACCAATTTCAATTCCATTTTTTCCGATTAACGCAAAATTTCCATTACTTCATTTTCTTCCTTTCTTTTCTATAAAAGTATATCTTTGTAATTTCATGTCCTCAATTTATTTAATTTTACTATACCTTCGTACTCCTTTCCTGGTATTTCTATTATAATAATCCAAATTTATTTTCAATGTTAATTTTACACGTTGTCTACGGTCATTCACTAAGCCTACCAATTTTACAAATTGTCTCTAATCTAACTACTGTTGCTATCACCTGCAAATGCTCCAACATAAATATTTACTTTTTCAACACCTACACATGTAAGCACATATGTTCACCAAAAACTAACTACATTACAATACGTAACTTAAACAAAAAAATACGACATTATCTACACTACAATAAAGCAAGCATCATATGTGGATGTTAACCTACAGATACACACTGTATGCAAGATCCCTATAATACATATGTTCACATAAAGATTACCTCCAAATACATAGCGTATCAAAGATTGACGTAGCGTATCAAAGATTGACATAAAATAACATTACCAAAATACGGTTTCTGCTAATGGACTAATTATGGACTAATTACATACATAAAAATTTAATTGCGCGGGCACAAGACTTACCTTTTCTTGAAGCTCACGATGCGATCTACAATTTTTGTACTTGCCAAATCCGCTGCTTTCAAACGAAAACAACTCAAATCTACGGGTTTTCAACTCTCACTTCCCTTCACTTCCTCCCTCGCTCTATCTTCACTCGAGCTGCAATTGAGTTTCTTGGCTTCGACAGCAGTTGTTCTCCCTTTCTCGCGCTGATGTTCGGGTTCTTTAAGTGTGCATTCACGCACTCACGTAGAGGGGGCCTGGGAATGAGCTGCACTTCCAGAGAGACGCGTGTGCGAGCGGGCATGACAAAGCAAAAAAGCCAGAGCGCACTGCTGCTTTCGGCGGACGGATGGGACGGCATTGCAGACGTGCGGTCGGCAGAGCGAGTCGTGCGGTCGAGAGCAAGAGACGTGCGGCCGAGAGCGAGACGTGCGGTCGGGAAGCGCGGGACGGGGGAGCACAGTAGAGTCGTGCGGTCTGGTACCGCACGACCGAAGAGCTCTGATCTTGATCGTGCGGTACCGCACCGCACGATCGGGCAGTATCGCACGCAGAGATGCGCGATTGGGCGAGGAGCCAGTTTTAGAATTTTTTTGCAACGGGGTCAAATACGGAATTTTGGGTGTCTACGTAGTCAGAAGTGTCCAAAATTCCAGAAGACTACTTGCAGTCAGCATTTTGGTTTCCTGCCGGTGGCCGGAATTTGAGACGCCGAGTGAAGACGCGATGATCGAGGCGAAGAAATCAACGGGCCTGTACATTCGTGGAAAAGAGAACAGCGATCTCGCGCGCGGAAGAAATCAGAGCCACATGCAAATCGAGGAAAGTTTTCAGCCAGCCTCTGCCGCGTGCGTTGATTGTTGATCCTTGATCAAGGTAGCAATTTTTTCTTCTGAAGCCGTAATATTTATTCTCACTGACAAATAACAATTTTTCTGAACCGTTAGAACTCGTTTAATGTTCAACAGAATGCACGAAAAATAATACATACTTTAGAATAAAATTTTGGTAAAGTATCTCTTATTAAAATATTAAATGTTATTAATCGTATTCTCTATGCTAAGTTGTATGATATCACTTCAATTAATGAACACCTAAATACACTTTGTGTTTTAGTAGAGAAATTAAAAAATACTGACTATCCTTTTTCTGAAGAATTGTATGTCACGGTTATTATAAACTCTTTACCAAATTCATAGGAACAATTTAAGATATTTTCTGTAATTCTGAAAGCATACTTAATATATGCACTCTGAGATATCATTTGCTCGTGGAAGAAGATAAAAAACTCTCTAAAGGAAAGTAAAGAAATACTCACAATTCTGAGTTACACCTTGGAGAGGAAAAATATAATAATAAAAAGAAATTGGCAAAAGAGAAAGCCTAATGGTGATTTAAGAGAAAAACTTAACAAGAAATGTGATTTAAGAGAAACCTTAAAAAGAAACGTGATCAGAATGATCGTAAAAATTATAACTCAGTTCAGATGAATAATAAGTACAACAATATTAAGTGTCACAACTGTAATCAATATGAACATTTCAGAGCTGACTATAGGAAAAAGAAGAAGCAGAATAAGCAAAGGGAACAAAATAATCAACCAATTGAGCGTAAAGGCAATTCTTCGCTTGACGATATATCTAATATTTTTGTATACACTAAATTGAGGTGTAGTTTTAAAAGGTTTGTTGATAATGACGTAGGGCACATGCCATTTGGACATTCACACGAGAATAAAAATAAATCTAAATAAAATTTAAATGAACTCTAAAATTCATAGTTTCACTCTTGTTAGAAAGATCTTGAATGTAAATGAATTTAGAAACAAATTTTACTCTATTTGGATTTAAAATAAATGGGAACGGACCTTTCAAAGTTTAAATCAGGAAAAATCTCTAAAATAAACAGAGAAGAGACAGTACAATAAAATTATTATATCGAAGCGTACAATAAAAGTATTATTATTATTCTTCTTTTTTATAGTATTGCAAAAAATTTTGTATATGCTAGAATTTCCACGCTGCGCCCCTTGCCGCACGGAAGTGTCTCTACTATACGTATCATTTTGGCAGTTAATGAGACAGGACTGTATTGCAGCAAGTCTTCCACGCTGCATCCCTTGCTGCACGGAAACGGTAGCTGATGTGTCTGGACTGGGCAGCTGATGTGTCACACTCAAATCACTAGAACACGGCAGGAGGCTGCTTGCACGGAATACTTAAAGCGGAGGAATAACTGCCTCCTGATCGCGCTCATCTCCATCTCCATCTCTGTGAGTGCAGAAAGATGAGCAAAATTCTTGCCACAACCACCCTGCTGCTCTCTCTTCTCCTCGTCCATGCCAGAGCGTGGGACGACGAGGACTTCTTCAAATACTGTCCACAATCCCGGTGCAGCGAACAAGGACCAGAGATCAGGTTCCCGTACCGGCTTGAATCCAGCAAAACGCCACCTTCATGTGGTGCACCTTCCATGAAGTTAGCATGCTCTGGCCAAGACACCATCTTAGATCACCCTGATATCGGCCGATACAAAGTGACCGCCATAGATTACAGCAGTGCTGTCTTGAAGATCATCCCTCTTGTAGACCCCTCGTCTCCGTGCCCGCCGCCTGTGTTGAACATCAAACCAAAGAGTTTTTATGATGATTATTACACTTATGGATTGTACCAGTACCAGCCTGGAAGCATAGTAGGCTGTTCAAGAGAGTTCCCGCCAAGTATTCGAGCCGATAGCATCTTTGGCCCAATAACTTGCCTTGCCGATGCAAGCCACTTCTCGTATTTGGTGTACGGTTATGAAGACATGTCTGTTCTTCCATTGGACTGCAAAGTCGTCTCAAATGGCGTCATTCCGATACCCACATGCTTCGGGAGTTTCGGTGGCTCGACGTTCATGCAATTGGCAGAAAGAATCTTCAGTTTTGCTGAGACGACAGTCTGTTGGTACGACATTTGGTACGGAGGTTCCAGTACCGACAAGTGCACAGAATGTGAACGTCGAGGGCGACGCTGCGCATTCAGCCTACGAAGGAATCAAACATTCTGCATGGGTCACGGTATCGTTTCTAACTGGCCAAAACCATATATAATCCCATACGCACCATCCCGTTTTATGTCCTATGTAGTAGCATCATACTTCATTTCGAAAGTTCTCCTAGTTTTCAATTTAGAATTCACTTATATTACGTTTATAATTTACTCATATTACATTGTGTTTCTTAAAAACTAGCATAATTTCTCACAAGTACAATTGCATTTGCTACGCGACTCTAGTGCCAATGATTGAAAATATAATTGTGTTTTTTATACAAAACACAATTGTAATATTTATATCACATTAATATACACCGTTATAATTTTGTCGAACCAAAATAAGTGGTGTAAACCCATCTATGTCCTTTGCATTAATGAGATAAATTCTAATTTTTTTATTTTATATGATTTATTATGGAATTTCTAGCCTTCAAAACGAAGCAGGTGCCTTTAATCCATGCCCAGCAAGAAAGATTTTGAAGCAGATTTTATATTTGTTAGAAGCATTATAAGGGTCCACTGGGTTAGGCTGAAAAATAGTGGCTTATGGTTGAAATTGCACTGTACCTGGCTAAAATTACACTGTAGCTGAAGATGACTTATTTGACGTAATTAAATTTTAAAAATTTAAAAATAGAAAAAAATGTTAACTCATCATAGACAATGCAAACAAATACGAGAAAAAAAGAACCGGCAAAAAAGCTTTAAAAAGATAAAAGTTCAAAAAAAAGACGAAATCTATGAATAGTAAAAAATAAGCCAGAAGACAAAAGTTAAAACCGAAATGAAACAAAAGTTAAAACCGAAATGAAGTGGACGTAAATTGGAGGGAAGTATATAGGCACGCTCAACATAGATAACAAGAAATTTTGAGTCGCGCCTTGTACGTGGCACACAACAGCTCAATTTGGTCGATAGAAGCTTGATTTGATGCAAATAACTAATATTGTGGCGGCGGAATTTTGATTTGATGGGTTGCAATTGCACAGCGTTTCTACATAATCCTCCGGTGATAACTCTTAATCCACCTTAACCCACCCTAGTAATCCTAAAGATCTGTGCGCTTTCACAGTTGCGGTGATGTCTTGCTTAATCACCCTAGTAATCCTTAAGATCTGTGCGCTTCTGATGATGTTTGTCCCGAACAAAAAACTTGCTTCTGATGATATCTGCTGAATAAGACGCAAGGAACATCTCTTTCACAATTATGTTCGCATAATCACAGTACAGATGTTACTAAAAAACCAAAACTCAAGAAGTGAATTTCCCATTTATTTACTAAACTATGAATCCAATCTTATTCTCTTCTTTGGTATTTGCAGGTTCACGTGTCGAAGTAATTGCAGGTACTGCTGCAACCCAATTTTTCTTTTATTCAAAAAAAAAACAAAGTTATCTATTACACATGAATTCTTGTAAGTACACTTATAATGGCATGGCTATATTAACTACACGTAACAACATGTATAGTAGCATGGCTATCAAGAACCCTAGCCGTCAGGCAATGAGATACATGTGAAAATGTTTGCTGAGCCAGGATGGGCAATAAGATGTCTAGAGGCGATCGGGTGGGCTGGGTATGTTAGAGTTCTTATCTATATAGTTTTTCGAAATAAATGAGATCTAAATCCGTAGTTCCTTGATAATTATACCAACTATAGTTCCCGTCAAAAATTGTACCAACTATAGCCTATTGGCTAGCACATTTGCCTGCTGTAGTCTGGTATAATATAATACAGTATAACGTATAAAATTTACTTTGCTAATTCTAAATATTGAAATTCCCATAGGGCCAACAAAATACATTTGGGGTATTTGATTTCGTATTAAATTAGCACAATTTATTTCACACCTCTCTCCCCCTATGTGAAAGAGAGAATTGGGAGTTGTGCTAGTCTAGCAAATTTACACACTATCAACCTTAATATAGGTAGTGCTACTTATCTTTTTTTTTATATATATATATATATATATATATATATATATATATATATATATATATATATATATATATATATATATATATATATATATATATATATAAAATAAATAACAGGGCACCATGGTGTCAGGCACCAAATCTTTCTACCTTTGGATTGCTTTTAGATGTGTGCTAGTGTAATTGAGACTTTCCATCCATAATTAAGACTTTTCATCTATGATTGATTTACCATGCATGATACATTATATACCATTGCACTAGCACGCATCTAAAAGCAATCTAAAGGCAGGGAGGATTGGTGCCCAAACACCATGGTGTCCCATTTCAGCGTTATACATACATACATACATACATACATACGTACGTACGTACGTACGTACGTACGTACGTACGTACGTACGTACGTATGTATGTATGTATGTATGTATGCACCCAGGTGCCTAGGCACCCATATCAATACCCGTTGATTTGCTTTGAGATTCGCAACGTATGATGTGGGTATCTTCATATACCCATAAAAAAGTGTATATATATATATATATGCCAATTATCAAATCTAAGTCTTTAAAATTATGTTCCACAAGATTAAGTGCTGGTATTTTTCTTTCGGGTGTGTCTAGATATCATCCGGATGTTTTTTTCCTAACAATCATCCAAATTTTGGACTGTTGGATTAGAGATCCAATGGCCCCTTTTTTCTGGAGGGGTTTTTTTAGAGGAGGCGGAGGAATTCGTGGCCGTTGGATATCTAATCTAATGGTCACAAATCTGAATGATAGTTAGAAAGAAAACATCCAGATGATATTTAACAATACCCTTTTCTTTATTGTGAGAATTGTTTCAAATTATTATATCTCTAAATCAGCAGTAAATCTAAATCTTTGAAATTAGGATCCAACAAATTAAAGGCTAAATTTTTTTCCATTTTGAGAATTTCTAGCATATTTCTTATTTTTCTTGAAAGCTATTAACCACCCGTCATTGGCTTATTCTGCATGTAGTAGTTATGTGAAATTTACTCAGTTTTTTTTATTGTTGGCTATTCTGACTCTTTCATTCCCTCAATACCCACTACAATCACTAAGTGATGGCTTTCTATCCTAATGCAATGGTTATTCAGCTACATCGTCGGCAGCCGCATTTGTTGTTCTTTTGTCGATTGTGGCCACTGCGCTTTATATTTCATTGAAGACAAGATATAACGAAGAGATACATTTGAAGGTTGAAATGTTTCTCAAGACATATGGCACATCGAAACCCACAAGGTACACTTTCTCTGAAGTTAAGAAGATAGCGAGAAGGTTTAAGGAAAGAGTAGGGCAGGGTGGATTTGGAAGTGTATACAAAGGCGAGCTACCAAATGGAGTGCCTGTGGCGGTCAAGATGCTAGAGAACTCTACAGGTGAGGGAGAAGAATTCATAAATGAAGTCGCAACCATTGGACTAATTCACCATGCAAACATTGTCCGCCTCCTAGGCTTTTGCTCCGAAGGAACACGACGAGCTCTTATTTACGAATTCATGCCTAACGATTCCTTGGAGAAATATATATTCTCACATGATTCTAATACTTCTAAAGAACTCCTGGTACCAGACAAAATGCTAGATATTGCTTTAGGCATTGCCCGAGGAATGGAGTACCTACATCAAGGGTGCAACCAGCGCATCCTCCACTTCGACATCAAGCCTCACAACATCCTGTTGGACTACAGCTTCAACCCGAAGATTTCTGACTTTGGCCTTGCAAAGCTGTGCGCGAGGGACCAAAGCATCGTTACCTTGACTGCAGCAAGGGGCACTATGGGCTATATTGCACCGGAACTATATTCTCGGAACTTTGGGGGGGTATCGTACAAGTCAGATGTGTACAGTTTTGGCATGCTGGTGTTAGAAATGGTGAGTGGAAGGAGGAACTCAGACCCAAGTACTGAGAGCCAAAATGAGGTCTACCTGCCGGAGTGGATCTATGAGAAAGTAATCACTGAGCAGGACTTTGTACTTACTAGGGAAATGACAGAAGAAGAGAGAGAAACGGTGAGACAGCTGGCCATTGTGGCACTATGGTGTATTCAGTGGAACCCGAAAAACCGGCCCTCCATGACAAAGGTGGTAAACATGTTAACGGGGAGGTTGCTGAATCTACAGATGCCTCCTAAACCCTTTGTCTCGTCTGCAAGCGATCCTATGCCGTGAAACATGGAGAACATGCTGCCATGATTTAGTAAACATTGGAAAGATGTACTTAGTTCATGTGTTGCATAGTCATGGATAGAACTAGCATGCAATGTATTTCGGTCATTCCACTCTATTAGCCACCTGAGATGTGAGTCGTCAGTCTTCATCATGTAATAAATACACTTTAATAAATTCTTGATTAGAAGCATATCACATTGGACTAGAGTTGTGATTGTTAACACTCCAAAGAAAGCAACCTGCTGATCACCTTAGGGGGTGTTCGTAAGGTACCTTCTGTTCTTGCTGTAATTTATCTCAAACCATTCATACTGTGTAGCACTCCTCACTGCCCCCTTCAGTAAGATGTTCTCCTTGCCATTTTCACGAGTTAAAGAGCACCCTTCAGTAAGATGTTTATTCCCAGGTATTAGAACGTGAATGGATGGATGGGCATTTTCATTGCAGCTATTCTAAAATTTTCTAAAAACAAAATGAAAGCAAAGCAAAGCAAAGGGGGTTGATTACCTCTGCCAATGCCAAGGAGGAGGCGGGTCTCGAAAGCAGAGAGAGCTGCCGCAGGAGGCCCTCGCCGGAGCAGATGACATTTGGGCGAGAACGGGTGGTGCTCGCGTGAGGGAAGATCCGAAACTTTCTAGCCGGCGGCGTGCGAGCAGTGGAAGAGCACGGGGGCGGGATGAGCAACAAGGTCTTTCAGCTTGGATCTTTTGGAGGACGACCAAACAATAAGCTCCTGTTTAATTCGCTGCAGAAGTTCGTCAATGTTCAGACTACTTTGATCATGCCATAAGCCATTCCTCTCCTTCCAGATCATCCATACGACTAGAATGATTAGCGCATCTACTCCTTTTCGCTTAGGACTGGGCGCCAAATCCCTGATGGCTGACCATTGATCCAGCAGGGTCTGATCAGTGGACATGTATGAGGTGCAGAGAGATAGCCACGTAAAGACTCGGTGCCAAATTTGTTTAACCACTGAGCAAAGGATAAGAAGGTGATCGATTGTCTCGGCCTCTTGATCACAGAAAATGCAAAATGACGGTGTAGTTATGTTATGCTTTGTCAGCCTTACAAAATTCCAAACACGTCGCTTGAGAGCTAGCCATGTGAACAGTTTTGCTTTTAATGGGACAGCACACTTCCATAGCTCATTGGCGCAAGGGAGTAGAGTGGTGTCCTGGCACAAGGCTTTGTAGGCCGATTTAGGGGATTATCGATCGTCGGCTGTCCACCTTCAGATGACTTCATCTGCTACCCCTTCTTGCAATTGGACCTGGTTAAGAGCTGAGCTCAAAGCAAGGACCTCATGGATGCCTTGCGAGTTAAAGGGCCCCTACAAGTCTGTCATCCAGCTGTGATTCTGCAGTGCCTCGTTGACTAGGGTTTGTCTCACTGCCGGAGCCAGCTCGCGTACAGACCCAAGAATTGAGAACCAAAACAAGGCCTACTTTCCGGAGTGGATCTATGAGAAAGTAACCACTGGGCAGGACTTGGTACTTACTGGGGAAATGACAGGAGAAGAGAAAGAAACGGTGAGGCAGATGGCCACTTTGGCACTATGGTGTATTCAGTGGAACCCGAAAAACCGGCCTTCCATGACAAAAGTGGTAAACATGTTAACGGGGAGGTTGCAGAATCTACAGATGCCTCCTAAACCCTTTGTCTCGTCTGCAAGCGATCCTATGCCGTGAAACCTGGAGAACATATCACTATCATTTTCTACATGCATGTTCGGCAGACAAACTTGGTCAGTTAGTCCACTTGATGCATGCCAATGCCAGTAAGCACTAGCTATATAATTTGTAAGCTTAGCCACCTTAGTTAAAACTTGTAATTAAACTCTGTTAGCAACCTTAGTTGTAAGCTTTCGCGATGCACTAGTATTAATTAGCATGATATCACATCGGATTTGTATACAATTTAATATGTTGAAAGACAAGCACTTGTCAAATACCTTGTTTATGTCGTTGTTGCGATTCATCTCAACCCTTCAAATTGTGTAGCACGCCTTGGTTGGTATAAAAAGAAAAGCAAGGCAAAGCAGAATAATTACCTTCATCAATGTCGAGGGGGAGGCTGATCTTGAAGAAAGCAGGCTGCCGCAGGAGCCCTGGAAGCGGCCGTCCTCCCCGCGCGCCGGCTTCCTCATCCCTTCCAAACCCTACGGCACAGCAGGTCAGCCCATCTCATTCCCCATTCGTGCATGCTGCATCCTGTTTGCTAACCGCAGTCAATTCATTGCTGTACGAGTGAATGTTCAAATATTTCATAGGTAACGCTTGATTTAGTTGCTCCACAGTTGGTAATTGATTGTCCTGCTCGAATAATTAGAGTTTAAGCAAGCACTGTACCGAGATTGTTCATGTAACTAGACATAGATTAGTATAAAATTGTGGTTGTAGGATTTGTAAAAATTGTGAACGGGAATTTTTTTTCTGAACCATTTCTCCCTGTGCATGAACTATGACTGCGGCGTCCCTGGATGATATTTGCAAGCAGGTCTTCATCGATTCCTTGTGCCACCACACTATACCGAATAAACTGATCTATTTATTTGTTTCAAAAAAGCTATAAATTATAAGTCGAAAAAAACCTAACAAGGAGTTTTTATCATTCCCTTGCGCCACCACACTGCACTGACTTTTGATGGTATGTATCCAACGATATTTCCCCCAAAATTTTTGACTATTCAACTGTTTCATTACTTTCGCCATTGGTAAAACAAGACTGTTTTACTTAGGAGTGAATTCTGATTATTCTACAAAATTCTCTTATCAATTATGCCCTGAGAAAGAGTTTCCCGCTTGACATTCAAAACTCAACTATGAATCTATGATGCTAGCATATAGCCTTCTTATTGCTTCTAACTAGCCCACATTTGCAGGCTTCTCCTACGAAATGTTTGGTTTCCTATTATTCCAATCGTCGCAGATCAACGACTCAGGCAGCCCATGCTAAAATGCCTTATTTCCCCTTACTTTTTCACATAAACCATCAAACACAGCAATCTACTGTCATTTGTACTTCTGCCACAAATATTATTTGGTTTCCCTTATGAACGCGAACATGTGTAATCAAGCAACCAGCATGATTTTTTCATTGATTGTCAATCCCTATCTAATAGTATTTTCTTACACCTAAATTGTGTTCCAATTTTTATCCCTGACAAAATGCATGCTACAACTTCATGATGCTTCACTCCCGATTTTACATAGACTATCACAGAAAACACGATTGTTTCACAGTAAATACAACCATTGCTAGCTTCAGCATTTCACAGCGTACTAGCTAGTTCACCTCATACTAAAATACACGCACATATACACATTTGCGACAAACCGAGAATGTTGAATCCAACATCACATAAGGTTTACGAGCTGATGGAAAGAAAAGGGTTCAACTCCGACGGTGAGGAGGGGAGGAGAAGGACGAGATCGATGCCACTGGAGATCAAGGCACAAGCAGTGCAGCGAACTGTCTGATGCATGTACTATACAAGCAAGAAGTAATGGCGTAGCATGGTGGCGGCGCGTGCATTTTCGGCAGATTCAAGGAGTCCTATGTTCGGGCCGCGAATTTAGGCTCCGCTTCTGGGGCTTAGGCCAGGTTCTTTTTCATATATAGCTTGTGGCTTATAGTTTATGTTATAGTAATTAACTTTTAAGCGGTATATTTTTAAGGCGGAGTTAACAGAAATATTATAGTAGAAAGTGTACTGAGGTCGGCTGTATTGATGAAAATCGCATACGACTATATCCCTTTACGTACTGCCTTTCGTGAACAGTCAGAATTCAAAAATTTAAACCAAAAGCCATAGCCTAAAAGAATCCACCATAACTTTTTATTTTTTTATTTTTTAAATTTAATTATGCTAAAAAAGTTACCAGTAGCTACAATGCATTTTCAGCTTTTACAATGTAAAATAAACTATAAGTCAAGGTTTTTAAGCCCAAATGAGCAACACATTAATCTGCCATCCAAATCAGGGGCAAAACTGATAGTGTTTGGGGAGTGGCCTCCATCTTGACCTAATCGGAAAGACCCAGTATATGTATAATTATGTGACAAGCCCAATATGGCTAGGTTAAGAAAAAAAATATGTTTGTCCTTACTATTACAGACTCTAAGGATGTATTTGTATAAATATCTTCTCTATAGTTATAAATATGACCCTTAGGTTGCTATGGAGGGAGAGGGAACACTTTTTTAGAAAAGACTTTTGAGTACCAGTGAGACTGGCTCTCCACACTATTCCCTATCATGAGCTTTAGGCTCCAAAAAATTCTTTTGTGGAATTATCATATGATCTATTTTTTATTGTTTGACGCATAACCATAACATATGACACAAAGGGAAAATTGCGTCTCTTTTGAAAACTTACCTCCCTTACTTTCTTTCTATGATGTGTGACTGTGTGAGCCGTCTAGATGGATCAGACGGCTCCATGGAGGCCTGAAGTGGTACGATAATCCAATTCGGGTGGGCTTCTGCGAGATCAGCGGGCTTCTGTGAGATCAGCCCACCAAAGCTCGATCAGGCCAGAAGGGAACGACTGGTGGAGTTACATGGCCGATTCAGGTCAAGTTCCAAGAACACAAGCGCGGTGGTTCAACGCTCGCGCAACGGGTGCTCCTCCTTGGCTGCAATTGATTTTGGTAGATATAGATAAAGTTAGGATAACATCTACTACAATTGATTTGTATATCTCGTCTTAAAAAACAGTTCGTTTAAAATTTTGTTACTATAGAAAATCAAGCCATAAGACTAAAAGAAGGGAGCCACAATTTCTTTGTAACTAACCGCTTTCTCTCCTGCAAGCTGCTGATAAAGCAAATAAGATAGTCCAAGCTTTATTATTGTTTATATGTTTTACAGGGGGGAACTACATCTAAGCATAAACATATAGAGCAGTTGCGGTTCTCTGGACACGGGGCGCAACGTGACGCTTGTAACGATTTTACATAAACAACGTTCACAACAAACATAGCAGATTGTTTAACAGTAAATACAGCCATCTTCAGATTTTGCAATCTATTACTTCACCGTATATTAGATCAGACGTATATATATTTCACTGATCCTCCTCCGAGATTGCAGATAGCTCAGAGGAGAAATGGTAGGAATCTGCTTCAGGGATGTGCTCATCATCACAGAAGAATGGCCTGGAAGGCACCTGTAGGCCATCGACGCCACCTTCAAGCATCTCTATGACCTCGCTCATCGTCGGTCGATCTTGTGGCTTCATCTGAATGCAACAAAGCCCAACAATGCACAGCTTCCTCTCCAACTCATGCATCTCAGCAGCATCAATAGTGTGTATCTCACCCACTTCTTGTTGAGTTAGCGGTCATACACCCACGACGGGTAATATGCGACTTGAGTTCACCGCGTGCAGTCTGCGTTCCTCGCCCTCGACCATCTCCAACAACAGCATTCCAAAGCAGATGCGTCAGATTTGCTTGATATGACACCAAAGCTCCGAGATATCATTTCGGGAGCTATGTACCCGATAGTTCCCGTAAGGCGCTCGGCACAAAGCTCTTGTCCCTTGGGTACAACTTGGCGAGACCAAAGTCAGCAACTTTTGGGACAAAATTGCTATCAAGAAGGATGTTGTGTGGCTTGATGTCAAAGTGTAGTATCTGCATATCGCAACCCCAATGCAAGTAGTTGATACCTCTGGCAATGCCCAAAGCAATCTCATTGAGCTTATCCCATGAGAAACTTCTCTCGGATGAGAATATGTACTTGTCGAGGGAACCACGGGGCATGTACTCGTAGACCAGCGCCCTTCTCATCTCCTCGGAGCAGAACCCTACCAGACGCACCACATTGACGTGGTGAATCCTTCCAATAGTGGAGACCTCACTGATGAATTCTTCTCCGTTGCAGTTGGAGTTGCCCAGCATCTTGACGGCGACATGGACTTCGCCTGGGAGTAGCACACCTTTATATACAGAACCGTAGCCTCCTTGCCCGAGCTTGTCTCTGAAGTGGCTTGTGAGTGCAATGATGTCAGTGTAGGCGTACCTCGTCGGGCCTATCATTTGTTGCACTCGCAGGAACTTCTCGACCGCATCGATTGTTATCCTTGTTTTCCAGTACTTGTAGGCAAGGAAGGTTAATACCGCCAGCGGCGCCAACACAAACCTACATAGTACTTCCCAAACAATTTGGCGTACATATATAAGTTAGACTATCTACAAGATTACAGCCATGATGATTAGAGGTAAGGTAATTCTCACGGACCAACAAGTAGCTTGGTGATATCAATAGCAGATGCTATGGGTAGCGCCACCCAAAATATCTTTTCTTTGTAGGTGGAGTAATCATTTACGCATCCTAAGAAATGCATCCCACTCCAGACAAGAGCACGAGTTCGGTGCTCATGGAAGTACCTGCGAGTCACCGTCGTACGTAAAAGGATTATGGGGCTTGTTCTTCAATTATGTGTTGTTTTAGACATCAACATAGTCTTAAATATCCACATTTGACCAATACTATCTATAACTATACACTAGTAAAAAATAATAAAAATGTGATTACACGGTCATAAAATCGGCATACATGTATAAGTTAAGACCGTCTACAAGATTGTAGCCATGATGATTAACGGTAAGGTAATTCTCACGGACCAACAAGTAGCTTGGTGATATCAATAGCAGATACTATGGGCAGTGCCACCCAAAATAACTTTACTTTATAGGGTGAGTAATAATTTACTTATCCTAAGAAATGCATCTCACTCCAGACAAAAGCACGAGTTCGACTCAGATGCTTGCGCATGGAAGTAGCTGCAAGTCACCGTTGCAAAGAAAATGGAATAATAATTTTATATAACTACTCCCTCATTCTTTTTTTACTTCTTGTTTTTGGACAACGGCATGATCTCCAATACACATATTTGACTAATTATTGTAATTATGTATTAATTAACATTAGTTGTATGGAAGTACTTCTGATGGTAAATCTTCTAATATTATTTACACTTGACAATCTAAATAGTTTTGTGTATATTAGCAAGTAAAGTGTACAAGTTCGATTACAAGCATTCTAAAACATATATTTGAGAATCGAGGGAGTATAAGATAAATCAAATTTGGAAGGAAACGGAGCCACAGTGTAGACTCACGCACCTGATCGAATTCTTCCGGCATACTTTTAGTGTCACAAGTCCATGATTATCAATAGGGAACGAAACAGGAAATCCATTCTTTATGGATTCTGTAATGCCCTCATAGCTTGCATTTCCTAGGTATGGACCACCAAAGGGAATCATGCCCAAGTATCCACAAGAACGTTCAAGACTTCCAACGCTACAAAAGCCAGTCGAGACATAAACAAATGAATTGTTCTTACTCAGGCAAGTAACGGGCTCGTAGTTGTACCAACTGTTATTCGTTATTTCTCGCGAACAGTTAACATAGCATGCCCAAGAAGTTGAATATGAAATGGCCAAATTCATGAAACCATTTGAATCAATTGGCCCGTCATATGGTGGATAAGGAAGGTGATCCCAGCGAGGAAGAGGGCAGCTGCTGTGCATATCCAAGCTGGCGTCGACCACCCAGAAGTTCGAACCGGTATAGTTGATGCGAGTTACATGGTATGCCCTTGTGTTGATCTGAATTGTAGCCTTGCTGTCGCTGCAAGCCAGCTCGTAGGATTCAACACCGCACCCAGGTGGATCACCTCGCCGACGGAAAGGGTAGGATATGTTTTGGAGATGGCCGCAGGAGAACGGTGGAGGACAGCCATCACCATGATGCTGCCCCTGAACGAGATCTGCTACAAGAACTGCAAAAACAGAAAGAACAATGAAAGCTTGCAAGGTAATAGGATGATGAAATACACCGAAGTTCGCCATGACAGACGTACGCATGAATGCTCCAACAAGGGAGTTTTGTTGATATATACAAGTTATGGAGAAGACTAGTTGCAGTCAGCGTTTTGGAGCAGACCACTTGCAGTTACCCGCGGCGGGCCCTGTAAGACTCAGACGCCAGTCTAGGACCGTATGCTAGAGTGAGTTGTACTCTTCTCCGGCCCCACCAACTTGGTAGTGACCGTATACTAGAATTTCCACGCTGCTGCCCTTTGAGCACGGAAAAGCTTCTCCGTTATTTGCAGTTGTTTACTAGTGCAGATGAGACAGGAGTGGACTTGCTGCAGTCGCACTCGGCTCACTAGAACACGGCAGGAAGTTGCAGTCCAAGCCAAAAGGCGTTCCTCCGCGAACAGGCGAACAGCTATGCATCTTCACGCAATTCTCCGAGGGAAAGGCTTCCTCGGTTCGGTCAAAAGCACGTATAGCGTTGGCGTTTCTCGATCTGGGCGGTAGCGTGTTCCGAGGCAACGTGCACGTGCCCAAGGCCAAAAGCATCGAAGACACAGAACAGCCGCTAGTCAAAAGTTTCGTCGCAAGGTCCAAGCGTGGCTGTCACGTCGCAATACTTAAATCAAGAAACGCGACGTGGTCACCAAGGTCTTCAGTTTTATCTTTTCCTCCGTCCGCGCGATGAAAAAGCCGTTGGCACCCGCGCGAAAACCGACTTCAGTTTTTTTCGTCCGTCCGTACGGAGAAACATGTGGACGCACTAACGTGCCAATTTTTCTACAACTAATAGTGTGCTCGTGCTAACACTACGATAAAATACAAAAGAAGATAAAATTTGTAAAAAAATAAAACGAACAATCAGATTCATTAAGATTCACGTCTCATATATTGTATAACCAAATATTTTTGTCACAAAATGAATATCACATAAATATGTGACCGGTCGAAACCACCCAACACGCAATGCTCAAAAGCCTACGACCGATTCCCAGGTCTTGCGACCGCTTTGCGAGACCATACGACCGGTTAACAGAAGCTAGCGTGATTTTTATTCAAGCTTGTCGTCCTAGAAAAGAATAGAGCTTGTCGTCAATAAGCTTGTTGCAGCTTATTCAAGCTTGTCGTCAATCCTTCTATACTGTTAAACATCAAAGAAGTGATACCATTCTCAATTTTTACTACACTTTGAAGCATAGTCTCCATCTTCTTCTTCATTTCACTACTGTCATCCATTAGAGGCACCAGAAGGGTCAGCTCCCTGTAAATGTCACGTACAAATGTAAATATGTTTTTGGCATATTCAACTTCTCCATCAGATATATGGCTAATTGCAAGCCTCATTAGCTCTCCTGACAAATCAGCAACCTAAGACATTGACAGCACAAAAATATCATTAACAACTTCAACCAAATTAAAGAAAAGCATAACTAAATTATAGGTGTGTCCGTATATTTACCCCTAAAAGATAGTCAAGTACATTTATCTGCAAGGGTTCAACAGATTTATCGCTTAGCTCTAGCAAAGAATCATTAATTTCAGCAAGACCCAATAAAGTGCCAGTCTTGCAAAATCTACAAAATGTTGCAGCTTCAACGTATTCTTGTACCTGCAAGGCTGCAACAGTCAAGACAAACATAGTTGACCTATTGCAAACTTAAAAACAAATGTAAAAGAACGACATTGATACTAACACCAAAGGTATAGGCTCTTCTGAGCTTCCAGAAGTCGGTTCCTTGTAGTTCTTTTACTAACTTTCCAATGTATTGGTTAACCACAGCTGCAAGATCATTTTCTGCCTTTGAAAGAACTTCCTCCTTGTTACTTTTGCTGATTCTGAAACAAATCAATAGTTTATGAATACTTATGAAGTGTAACAGCAAATAAACTGGCAAAGCACTTTGAGGTCACGTAATTTAGCAGGTGAATCGACAACTATAGAACACAGGTAACTTTAGTTATGAAAGAGCCTTTTGAGATGAGTGTGTATTATTCTCCAGTGTTGTTTAGCAACAAGGACAGTTGCAACATTAAAGGATAATTTGCACATTAATAGCTCACAAACCCACAATTTGACAGCTGATCATTCGCAACTATATGCCACATGATGGACATGAATTTTTAGCTAAAATCCCTTTTTTGGTCACCTTTGATTTGGAGCAAACAAATACTTCAAATAGCTTAATTCATGTAGAGTTCCTCGTAGTCTTTACAACGAAACCTACTGGCTTGGGGTATGTTTTGTAAAGCAGCATGATGTATTTACAGTAAGACAAACAAAATTTAACTGGCACATAGACATTTCACATTTTTAATATCTCATGACACACTAATTCATAATAGATCAAGATTGAGAGTGACTCAAGTGACTCTTGAGTCACAATCTCTGCCAAGAGAAACATACATGAGTTGTTTGCTCTTCCCTTTTTCAAAAAATAATGCGATGTGGCTAGCACAATTGTTTGATGCTCAAATTAAGTAGGTAGGTAGGGCTCTGTATCAACCTGTGGACCTGAAAGATGACCTTTTTGCTGTTCATTGTCACATCCCGACTTGCTTTCACAACCCTCATCTATATATGATTGAAAAAGTTGTGGTGAATCATCATCTTACATTATTACATGCTTCTATGGAGCCATTTCTGACGTAATAAGCATATCAGAAACAACATAATTATTACTCAACAGATGCTCATATGCTGAATTAAAGTACTATCAATTTTGACATCACACATGCTTTTGCATTGAATTTTTGCCAGATATAAAACAGATGCATGTCAATAAATCAAGAGAAATGACATATTTCTGCAACTTTTGACAAGAAAGTAAACTGGAGTGTTAGTTATTGAGAAGTCAATCAAATATGCAAAAACTAACCATGATATTGGGGGTTACACATTTAGTACAAGCAACACAAAAAAGTGTGTCCAAAAGGAGTACAGAACAAACTTACTTCCGAAATGTAGCTAGGCAGAGAGCCTCCACATAATTTAGATGCCTCTTCATAAGGAAAAACAGAAGCTAAGACCTGCATCAAGGGTAAATAATTAAAGATAACAAGGTGTGTTCTTCATTATGTTCAGTTTGTTGGATCTACCTTGGCTCCTTTTGAAATCAGCTCATTTGCTTCCTTTTCCAACTCATTTTGCTTATCCTGCAATTGATCCGGTGGAATAACTCCTTTATACTCCACGAAAGCTCTGCGATGAACAAAAGCCACATAATTGTGTACTCAATAGTTTAAAGTCCAACCAAAATAGTGACAACTAACATGAGCTAAAGTGCCTAGTGAGCAAAGAAAACCTAAATAGAAGTTGTACACAGAGGCAGTCAGTTAGCCATACAGAGAGCAATAGAATGAAGAATCCAAAAACAAGTAGTCATACCCATCAGGAAAATGATATCCTTTCCTAGGTTCCAGATGAGATAGTCCAACATTGCGCATACAGATGTCCAACAAATGCCCTGCAGAATGAAGCCTGCAGTATTACAGGTTTAGCACAATGAGAAGCTTAAGAGGTCAGGATATATACAAAGCAAACAAAACTAAAATATAATAGTAAAGTGCCCGTGCGTTGCAACGGAGTACCAAATAAAGGTGATACATATTATCAAACATGATCTCAAACTAAACATTGAACATCAATTTTATCTTATGTAACATAAGAAGTCAGAAACGTAAAAGGACGAACATGTAAAAGCACCTACAGATAAGATGACAAAATAATATACTGGATTATGTAAATGTCATCACTCCTATAAAGTCTACAACTGATATATTTTTATCATTTCTTATTGTATACATATTTTTTCCCTTTGCAAAGCTATTAAGCTACAACCAAAAATCTCTCGACAAGCATTAAAAAGTGGAATTTATCATTGAAAAAATATCAAAAATTGTGACTACATTGTGGTTTACCAATAGTACTTATAGCTCGCTTACAAATCAATTCAAGTACCTCGTTCCTGCAAAGATTAATGAACAAAAGATGAATCATGACCTGTGACCTTAGCAAGAGGTTTTGATTGATCAAGATATTATAAACCTATTTCATCTTAACATCTAGATGAGTGTTCTGAAAAAAATCTAGAGTGACTCAAAGCACCTAATTGGTCTTAAAAGCAAAATATCATAAATTCTGCACGAGCTGTCTCATGCCGATGAAAACAAAGCAGAATACAGCCACAAAGCTCTCTCTCAACATCATGCAAATCTACGTGGCAAAAGAATGAAAACTTGATAGAATGTTGGTCTCCACAATTCTATTATGGTATAGATTTTTTGTATACCTAGCTTTGCAGAATGCATTAATTCAAAAATGCAATTTGAATCTCTTACAAAACTAATAACTTGTAATAAAATCCACCATATTAGCTAATTCTTGTGGCTATTCTTATCAGCAACTGATCTTAGGAAAAACCTGAGATATTAGGACAAGTTTTAAAGTGCCTGTGCGTTGTAACAGAATACCAAATGAGAGTGGTACATAAAAGCAAATATGATCCAAAACCGTGCCATGAACATTTGGTTTATCTTAAGTACAGGCATATCTACATTTAGTAGCATATGATGTTTCCTGTGCAACATCAATTGGATGACATGGTGCAACAGTTATTCTCCTTTTGCACTTTGCTTTAAAGAAGAGATAAGTCAATTACAGAGAATGCACACCTCAGATTGTGATGGCAAAGAATCAGGAACTATGTCCTCAGCCAATTTAGTGGACTGAAGTTCAACATCTTTGCTAATAGCTTTTTTGCTCAGCTATATACCATCTTTCAGACTTCCTTTGCACTTGTGAGACAATATCTTGTTCTTCTTTGTTAACATAGAAATCCATGTCCATCAGAAAGAACCAACCCAGCATATTAACACAAATATGTTGTAAGTATACAATATACAAAAAAAATGCAGTGTAGTATCTAAATATATAATAATACTAAACACTATTCAATCTCACACACCTTTTTTTAAAAGGAACATCAGATAATAAAGAAATAGCTTTGGCAAAAACCCCTATAGCTAAAAAATCAACAGGTCAAATTAACTACTTAAGTAACAGGCCATTGATCTAAAAAAAATCATCAGGTCAAATTAACCACTTAAGGAACAGCTGATTGATTCATAGTCCGTAGAATATAAGTCCACACTATACTTACTATAGCATGCTAACTGGAATCATAAGCTGGTCAATTGAGTTGTAGAACATTCACTCATAGAATGATCCAAGACATTTAGCAGCAAATACACATATAAAACACTACACACAGAATGCCGTGTCAGTAATCAGTATACAGAAAGTTTTACATAGGATAATTCTTCACTATAAAGCTTATGGATTATTTATTAACTTTCAAATGGTACATTGTTGCTGATTCTTTGATGTGATGTAGCTTGGACACATATATCACCCACTGTCCAAGTTGCATCATACCAAGTTATCAACTGTGATATCATCCTCAACAACCCCATTTTTACCTTTGCCAACCAGAATAATCAAACACTGGAACTATGTTCTTATCTGTTGCTACAACATAATCAAAATTCCCATGGTCTTTGCCATCCAAGCTAGCCAGTGACCATGAACTCCTATCTTGAAGCCAATTCATCTTCCCAACAGTGAAACCAAATTTGGCCATCACACCCAGCACAAGAGACGGCACGTATATGCATCAAAAAATTGCATGCTTTCTCTGAGTACCAAAGAATCATAATACTCTGTAGTAAGCCTAACCATACTCTAGATAGAGTGATTTGCATTTTGAGTTCATGCCCGGTACTCCCACATATATCTTAGTAGGTTCCTCCTATCAGAATATATCACGAGGGAGGTAATCTACATAAAATAGAAAGTGCCATTTCAAGCGTGTAGTGATATCAGCATATATCATGTTAAGCTACTTCATCTCCATCATTTGATAAGTATCAGGAAAACCATCAGACACATACTGAATGAACAATTCTGGATATACAAGTATCGAAAGTTTGGTAAAGATCTACTCTACTAATTTCTAAATTGCAGATTATATGCAGCCATGACCAGATTTGGCAGCCAAAAGTTGGTTGAGACGTTGAATATTTTAGGTTCTAACTGCTACATTCCCAATTTCAGTTCCGGGATTCGCATGGTAAAATCTAACAAGTGCTTGGGGCTATCCCAATTCCATGGTCACCTTATCACAATATATGTAGTATGATAAAGCCTCAAACTAATTAGGGCTGAATTTCAAAGCTTAGAACCTTCTCCGGAGCCCGTGAATTTGTCGGGTTCCCGATCGAAGCATGCGAACATGGCCTTCCACTCGGTGACAAGCCCCCGCGCCTCCCACCCGCTCACGACCCGGGCAACCACGTCATTGCTCACGGTGAAGTAGGGCGCGCCATGGTCGAAGCACAGCTCTGTGTAGTCCTCCATCACCTCCCTGCGAGAACCCAAAACACCCCCAGAAAAAGGACCAATCAGAGCCGAAAAGCAACTTGTTTCTAGTAAATAAGAAGTCCTTTTCTAATTAAAGATAGCGATATCCATCCTAATTAATATAACCTATCAGAAAATTAGAAGATTGACTTCTTAAAAAAGACAACAAAAAGACAGAAAACAACCCAACATTTTGAAATTTGTGCAGTGGTAGTGCATACTATGAAGACAATGGAATAAGACAAACCAAGAGGCAGTGGCTTTCCAGTTAACTGAGAGAAACTTGGTGACAGTGGCGGAGCCAAAACTCTCTGTGGGGTCAATCCCTTTAAAATCTTTACAATTTTATATGTTTCACTGCAAATATCAATAGTATTTAGTCTATTTCACAAAAAACTTGTGGGGTCGCTTGACCCCACAGGTCACAACATGGCACCGCCACTGCTTGGTGATACTATGTTCTTATCTGTTGCTACAACATAATCAAAATTTCCAAGGTCTTTGCTAGCCAAGCTAGCCAGTGACCATGAACTCCTATCTTGAAGCCAATTCATCTTCCCAACGGTGACACCAAATTTGTCCATCACACTTAGCACAAGAGACAACACATATATGCATCAAAAAATTGTTTGATTTCTCTGAGTACCAAAAATTGCTTGCTAGACAGAGTGATTTGCATATTGAGTTCATGCCCGGTACTCCCACATATTTCTTAGTAGGTTCCTCCTGTCAGAATATATCCCAAGGGAGGTAATATTAGTAAATAGAAAGTGCCATTTCAAGCGTGCAGCGATATCAGCATATATCATGTTAAGCTACTCCATCTCCATCATTTGATAAGGATCAAGAAAACTATCAGAGACATCCTGGATCGACAATTCTAGATATACAAGTATCGAAAGTTTGGTAGAGATCTACTCTACTAAATTTCTAAATTGTAGATTATATGCAGCCATTACCAGATTTTTCAGCCAAAAATTGGTTGAGCATTGAATAATTTATGTTCTGACTGCTACATTCCCAATTTCAGTTCCGGAATTCACGTGGTGAAATCTACCAAGTGCTTGAGGCTATCCCAATTCCACGGTCATCTTATCACAAGATAAGTAGTATGTTCAAAGCCTCAAACTAATTAGGGTTGAGTTTCGAAGCTTAGAACCTTCTCAGAGTTTGTGAATTTGCCAGTCTCCCGATCGAAGCACGCAAACCACGTTGTGAAGCGGTCGAATGTGGTTGGATCGAGCTCGTATGCGGTCGGCTTGCAAACAAATGGAAGAGGACCCTGATATGCAGGCCTAATATTCTGATACTTCTAGATTGAGCAGGGACATGAAAAAAACATGAGAACAAAAAGAATCTTAATTTCAAGCTATTGGTGTAACTCTGGCATAGGATGAACCGATGAAGTGCCGATTTAGCCATATTAATTAAATCAAAGGAACCTAGTAATGCAGTTTAAAATGTCCATGTACATAACTACCAATAAACTGTGCAAGGAACATGAAGCTATTTTCTTTGTTTCATTTCATATTTTGTCCATGTACATAACTACAAATATACACACCTCGTATCTTTGGATCTGGTATTCTTCGAAAGTCGTAACATACTGCGAATACGTGTTTGTCAGCCCCGCAAGAACAACATGAATATTGTTATTAAATTCACCATTGCTGCCACTTGTAAGCACATTTTTGACAGCATCACGCAGCCGCCTGCCAGCCATTGTCGTGAATTCTGTAGCAAAACAGGGCATGACATGATTATGGGATGTCATAACACATGTTAACAGATTAAGACATCGCATGCACTTCTAGCTTGGCAGATATCCAAGGAGTGAAGAATTGGGACTATACCTCCAGGAACACACAAGATAACCAGCTGGCCAATTCTTATCATCTGAATGGGAAGTATTGCAGGCTGCACAAGACTACACAAGTCAATACAAACAAAAAAAGGTGTAAATTCAGTAAGTTGGTTTCTAGTTAGAGATCTTGGTTCATTTCTAGATAGAGATCTTGGTTCGGATTTGACATATCATGGAGCTTACTCACGTCAGGTACTCAGGTGGCCTATGGTTCACAAGTGACAACCCATTTGATCCCATCAACTCTACCACAAAAAATTGTGTTTTGTGTTGACTGTAAATGTGTTGATATTGGCTATGATTTAAGCTCAGAAACTAAGCAACTCTAGTGGAAAAGTTCAAATTAGTTAGACATAAAAGTAAGGAATGTGCCATTCACCAATATTACAGAGAATTATATGTTATATCTGCCTATGCAGTCCTGATTTGATGCAGAGATACTTGCTCATCATTAATGGTGACCTTGGTGCCAACTATCAAGTGAAATAAGACATTTCCAGAGAAAAATACTTATAAGCATGTATATGATTATTGAAAAATGAAGTCATACGACCCAATCATATGGTTCCTTCATTTCACGATGTCTAGCAATATTGGTTTTGGAGCACGACACTCAACTTGCTCCTTCCACGGTGGCTTTAATAAGTTCCTTACTAATTTCGAAAGGGTTTCACGATAAGAAGTGGTGGCAACCGAGTTAGTACGTTATCTCAAATTGTGAAGCAAGTTTTCATTGATATACTCAACCTTGACATCTCCTTGTTTGAAATCAAAAGCTCGGGGCCATCTATGGTTCCAGCGAGAGTTTTAATAACTCGATGCGATGACCCTACCTCATATTTCAGCAAAGCTGAAATGGAAAGCATAAGAATCATATTATGCAGCAAACAACATCCACGACCACATATATTCTCCAAAATTTACACAAGGGCATGCTGCGTCGGTTGCTCGTGATCATCTGAAAAATTCTGATCGGTCATCTTTGGTGCGCCGACGAGGCTCCGTCGATGAACACCGCCGGGGACGGCGGGGCGAGCCACTGGCGGCGATCCGAGCCATTAGATTAGGCATGACTGTGGGGGTGGTTGAGGGGGTGGATTAGGCACACACTTCAAATTTCCAAAATCAACAACTAAAAATCAAGCCATGGCGAACCTCGAAGTGCCGCTCAATCGCCACCTCCTCGTCCTTCTCCTCCCCCACCACGTGTGAGCGCCCGGAACACCACCCTCTCGTA
Organism: Dendrocalamus sinicus; assembly: GCA_036346575.1. Classification (NCBI taxonomy): domain Eukaryota; kingdom Viridiplantae; phylum Streptophyta; class Magnoliopsida; order Poales; family Poaceae; genus Dendrocalamus; species Dendrocalamus sinicus. The sequence goes on from CM070641.1 coordinate 991,370, forward strand.
CTCCGTCGCTTTACTCTGCAAGCAAACGAACAAATTACCGCGCAAATACGCTGCAAAGTTAAAGGGGGGATTCGGGCAAGTTGCCGCGTATGAGGACGACGCTTACGAGGCTGTCGGCGGCGGCGAGTAAGGCGCCTGCCTGGCAGGTGGCGTGGCGCGGCGAAGTGGATATAAGCGGCGGGATCGGAATGGGAGATACTCGGCGCGTCGATCTCGACGATGACATTGCCGCGGAGGTGGAGCTCGGAGCGGAGCCGGGGTTTGGGGAGGGCTAGGGTTTTGGTGGAAGCACGCGACGGCTTTTGATTATTAGGAGGCGGCGGCGGAGTGGAGGAGAGGGGGAGGAGGCAGCGGAGCAAAGGAAAAAAATTCACAAGGATATGTTAGGGACAAGTAAAAGAAATGTAATTTACGCAGCTGGAAACTGTTTCAGTGGATGGTAGTTCAGTACCTCAGTGTGTAGGGTGCAAACAAGATCTAAACAAAATGGAAGTAGCCAGAAACTTGGAACCCTATGTTCAGCAAGGCTCACCTTGATGTCATGGTTCCATCTCGAGCATGCCGTGAGATCTTCTCCTCCACACTCTGCAGAGAATGAAACATTGTTGCACACCACAAACACAATAGTCCAAGTTCAAGCCCACCTCATGAATCAGAACGTTATACTACATGTCAATTTATCGCAACCTTCAACTATATATCTATTGATGGTTACCAATAAGGACTCTGCTCCATAAGACCATAACAAATTTTTAATCCCAGTCATTTTCATAAACAGACTCACAATCACTCTGTTTCAATAATGTCTAATTAGATCCATCGTCGAACCTGAAATAATTTGATGCCATTTCCATCACATTTAGGAACACCCTCCTAACTCCGTTATTGTACATGCACAAATTTCAGCATAGACAATTATAGATGAATGATGATATAATATAGAGCGTGAGAGAGGAGGTCTCATTTCTATACTGATACAACCTTCTAAAGTAGACAACTACAACACGATAATCTGCGTGGCATCCCTACTAAGGACTCTTATCAGCTTAAATACATTCCCTTGCAAACCCCACGAAAGAGAAGCGATAATTATGAACTCCGCATAGCCTCGAATCGCAACAAATTTCACACAAAACATAGCAAAGCAGCGGTGTTTGAAATAAACCCTACTCAATCATGGAGCTGTGATGTTAGCATCGACCAAATCAAGCGCAACCTAATCGCGATCCCTGCACAAAGCGCAGTTTGAACACCCAAGAAGTAAATTGAAACCAAATCGAACAAGGAGGAGGGGAGGCATACCTCGCGGCTGGGACGGTCCCGCCGTAGCTGTGGCACGGCAAAGCAGCGATGCAATGGGGCGGCAGCGTAGGAGGCGCCGACCATCGCCGCCGCCACGCGCGGCGAGTAAGCGGCGTCGCCTCGAGCTCTTCTCCCGGCGCGCGGCGGCGGGGAGGAGGAAGAGGCGAGCCCGCGGCGGAGGAAGGCGTGGGCGCGGGGGCCATGGTCGGCGCGGGCTGGCGGTGGAGGAGCGAGAGGAGAGGTGGTGGTGGAGGAGCCTCGGGAGGCGGAGGCATCGCAGCGGCGCGGCGGTGAGGCGAGAGGGATGTCGCCGCCGCGATTCGCTGTTCGGTGTGCAGCGGCCGGACGCGGCGGTGGAGGAGGCGGCGGGGAGGCGGCCGGCGGTGGAGGGTCTCAAGCGGCCGGCGGCGGGTCTCAAGGGCAGCCGCGCGGCGCGCCCGTGGGCATTTCTTGGTGGCGGCTGGTCGGGGCTCCATGAGGACGCAGCAAATGGCGCCGGCGGCTGCTCCGAATACTACGCCGTCACTCGCCACCGCCACCTCCTCCTTCTCTGCGATCGATGAATCCGTAGCTACGCCGCGTCCATCCTCGCGCCGCTCGACACCCATCTCATCCTCATCGTCGCCGTCGTCCTCCTCGGAGTCTTCGTCTACGTCGTCCGAGTCATGGTCGTCCATCTCTTCGTCCTCATCCTTGGAACATGGGATTCGAGATGGCAGCGGTGAGAAGATCGGGGCGCGGGAGCGGCGGGGCGGAGATCGGGAGGATGGGGAGCGGAGGTGCGGGGAGCGGTGGGAGCGGAGGTCGGGAAGGCGAGGAGCGGAGGCGCGGGGGAGGCGGAGGGACAGGGGAGAACGCGGGGGAGGCGCGGGGGAGAACGCGGTTTCTGTGTAGCGGGAGGTGGCTGCGACCTGCATGCGAGCCGCGAGCGTGAGGGACGCGGGAGGGGTACTGCAGATCCATTGAAGGATGACCGTCGGATATGGTTGAGTAAGGAGAGAGACGGGAGGAGAGTTAATCTGGTGCGCACGTTTTTATGATGGTGTATTTCTGGGTGTATATTGTGGTGTGGACGTAGTTAAGGTCATGACTGTGGAGCAGGTAATTGTTGGGTGGATGTAGGATAATTTTAACTGGTGGATTAATAGTGTAGATGAAAAGGTGATGATTACAGCAATCTTCTTCCATGCTGAATTGCCAAGGTCATTTTAGTATGATATTCCTTATGGAAATACAAATTGATGTTCGTAAAGTTATACACCACTTATCACAAAAAAATGCTGATTACAGTGACATTCTTTCATGCTGAATTGCAGATATCATTATAGTATTGTATTCCTTAGGAAATACAAAATGAAATCACTAAAATTATACCCCGATTATCATGCCAACAATGAATTAACAGTGATTGTATGAATAAATGGGATGCCTTCATTTGATCAATGCAGTCTTCAGCCTTAGTCAGTTAGTAAAATTGCATCAACATCATCAATGGTTTACATCGTGTATGCTCCATACAAGGAGGGAAACAGGGCTGTAGATTAACTTGTTAACTTGTCAAGTTCAGAATTCAAATCGGACTATCAAATGGATCTAGATGTCGAGCATGGCAGAGAAAGGAAGCCTAAGAAAGTCGGGGTGATCCACCTTCAACTTCAATTGCCTAAGAAGCTAAATTTCTAAAGTATCAACCACTGGTTTACAAATTACCATATCATCAAGAATATAACCTACCATTTTCCACATTAACCACCACTGGATGTGAGAACACGCAAAGTCGAAGCACATCATCATCAGCAAACATAAGTCGGGACAGAGATGCTCACATCGCCGCTGCGGTCGGGGATCTCCTGGGACACGAGGCGCGCCTTGTTGTACTCCGGGAATGCCTCCGCAGCTGCGGCTTCGTACACCACCTCGTCCCCAGCAACAATATATTCCTAACTGCAACATGAGATTTCAGGCGCAACCAAATTGCATTCAGAGGATAACACAAACTGTCAGGTAACCAAAAACCCGGCATACTGTAATATAAGCATCTCAGTGCAATTTATAAACTAATTTCATGTTTTAGATATCTGATGTATTACGCTAGGCTAGATTTCTGCACTTGCTTCCACATTTGGTCCCACCAGTTGACAGCACAAGCAGTCAAGCACAACACACAACCATTGTGCAGTAATGTTTCACCAAATTACGAGACAAGAAGCATAAACAGGGTATTTCAGTGTGATCATACAGCTTCCTGGATTAGTTTAGGTATATACCTAATTCATTGGATATGAAACTGTTGCTATCACGAGCGAAAATGGACGACATAAGGTTAACATAATGACATGAATTAAATAGCAAATTATAAAGATTAATGATAGTTGCATACATTGCTAGTCCTACCTCTTTTTTTTTTTTGCTCTTTTTAGGTCTCTTCTACAAAGATTTTAAATTTATAGACTTCTTCATTTTTTAAAGCTCAAATATCCACAAAATCAAACATACATTAGAGATCAATGTCTTCGTTCTTCACCTCCTCAAGGGTGGTAGGATTCCACTGTTTTGCGATAAAAAATTAAAAAAAGAACAAATGTGTGAGAAAAATCTATATTCAGTCACAGAGAGAGAGAGAGAGAGAGAGAGAGAGAGAGACCATAGGGGCGTTGTCTTTGTCGATACTAAGAGCTCTAATGCCCTATCATAAAACCAAATTAAAATTGTCAATGTGAAGGTAAAAGACTCATTTTTATCAAGGCAATGATTATATATATGGTCATCATACCTCATACACATCGCCATTAATGACAGATCGGAGAATATTCATTGTAAGTCTGAATTCCTTCTTCAAACATTCAGGCAAACTCTGCTTCCGACCTTCTCTGATCTAAGCGGTTCAAAAGAATATTGTCAAGCGACTAAACTTAACTTCTGCAAATAAGAGAATCACAATATCTACTGCAATACATGAATAAATTCTAAAAGCATTATTCTGCACAAGGGCAAAGCAAATTTTAACCAAAAGAATTGACTAATGTGACTATAAGCGTTAACCTTTCGCAAGAAGGAAACTAACCGTGATAAAGAGGCAGTGTTACATGGAAGGACATATTTACACAAGAAGCAAATATGAAGCCAACAGGAAAATATAGTGAACAAAATAATGAGTGTTGTGTTCTACCGATCGCAGCGTGATCTTCAAGGCAGTCGGGGATGATCTTCTCATACTCTTTAGGACAGGAGCTATCCATTGGTTCCCATCGATGCTCACCTCTGGTTCCTACAACCAAGAAAACACTGCTTTATAATATGCAGGCAGAAAATTTGTTTATCCGATTATACGACCGTGGTCTATGGATAATTTGATCTTAGAGGCATGAAGATTAGTAAGTGTATCATTTATGGCTTCCTTTTATGTACGAGAACCAGCATGATAAGCAGATAATACCATTCTCCTAGAGCTAATTGGCTGAGAGAAATATAATTTTGGGTGCTAGATGAATATTCTCACTATTCCATTTTTATTTCAAAGTAGCATCAGTGCTGATATCTACCTCTTCCGCCATTCACGCCATCGATTCCTTTGTAGAAAAAGATTCAATATGTGATTTGCAAGAAGACAAACACCAAATACGGCAAACCCCATGGAAAGAAAGTGGCAACACCTGTTAGTTAGCAAGTTATTAGCAGGAGATACCTGTAACAAAGTTCTAGCAATGTATGCAAAGGAAAGAAATTTCTAGAGCATATCAATACCAAGCTGAACCCTCAAGACCTGCAATAATTTTATCGATGCTTTCTGGTGACACATAAAATGGCCCTCTTTGTGGTCGTTGAATTCGAATCGTTCCAGCAGCATCTTTAATAGCCTGCTCGTATGACATGAAACTGGATTAAAAAAATGTAGGGGACAACAAATAACACATGCTACCAACACAATTCGATCCAACTGGTGCGATGAATACTACCTCACCAACAACGGTCAACGAAGTCCCAGTTGGAAGAACCTCTTCAGTTCGCCTTAAATTGAGCATCTAGAAATAATATTAGCGCTTATTTATGATCCGAGATTCCAAAATTCAAGATCCGAGACCTTTGCAGCAAAATCATCAGTAAGGTATATGGTTGTCGAGTCAAAATTCCTTGGCACAACAGGTGGTTTCAGCTGAAGCATGTGCTCAAGACAGTAAGCAATTCCCATGGATAACCTGAGCCGTGACATCCAATCCAGCTTCTCAGCTTCTCTAACTGCAATTTAATCAGGATGACATTCTCAAATGTAGATACATTAATCAGGAATGGATCGAATGGCGTAGGAATGAAGCCAAGAAGCAACCTTGGGAAGCTGGAGTTGGAGAGCTTCTTCTCGCCGTACTTCCTCCACTGGTGCCCGTCGTCGTACGGCGCATAGGTGTCCGTCGTCCAAGTACGCTCGTCCTTCCTGGTGTTATTACACACAGAAACAGCGGGGGGCGCATATCAAGAAAGCAAACTTGAAGATCTTTGATGTAAGGTATAGAGGGAGCCATGGAGTGCATACCTGATTCTTTGTTGGGTTCTGGTGGCCCTGTTGGATCCCAAGCCGCTGGGATAGGACGGCGCAGAGTCCAGAGCGATTGACCTTGGTTAGGGCTTGGCGGCGACGGCGGACTTGGCGGCGGGCGGTGGGAGCGGAGACGCGGGGAAGGCGAGGGAGCGGAGGCGCGGGGGAGCGGCGGGAGCGGAGGCGCGAGGGAGACGGAGATGGGGGAGCGGCGGGAGTGGAGGCGCTGGGGAGAGACGGAGATGGGGGAGCGGCGGCCGGTGGAGGATGGGGGGAGCGGAGGGGAGGCGCGGTACCAATAAAACAACGCGTACCTCATCGTGCGGCGGCTTCACGTCGGCGTCTCGCCGTGGCGGCGGCGCCGTGCCGCGTCGGCTGCCGATCCAGCGACATCACGGGGAGGAGGCGGCGCGGTGGAGGACGGGGAGTGGCGGGAGTGGAGGCGCAGGGGAGAGGCGGAGATGGGGGAGCGGCGGGAGTGGAGGCGCGGGGAGGAGGCGGCGGCAGCGCAAGGTGGGGGGAGGAGGAGGCGGCGGAGGCGAGGATGGGGCGGGAGGAGGAGGCGGGGAGGGGAGGAGGCGTGCGGGGTGGGGAGGAAGGAGAAGGAGGCGGCGAGTGGGGAGGGAAGAGGAGGAAGGAGGAGGTGCCGGCGCATGGGGGCGGAAGAGGAGGCGGTGCGGGATGGGGAGGGAAGGAGGCCGTGGCGGCGGCGGCGGGTGGGGAGGGAATGAACGTGGGGAGAGGGTGCGGGAGGGGGTGGGGAGCGGAAGTGGCTTTCTGGGAGGGGGTACTGCAGATCTATTGAAGGATCACCGTCGAATATGGTTGAGTAAGGAGAGAGAATAGAGGAGAGTTAATCTGGTGCAGACGTTTTTAGGATGGTGTAATTCTGGGTGCATATTGTGGTGTGGACGTAGTTAAGGTCATGACTGTAGAGCAGATAATTGTTGGGTGGATATAGAATAATTTTAACTGGTGGATTAATAGTGTAGATTCGAGCCTTCAGTTAAAAGGTACAAACCAAATGTGCACTGAACGACAGCAAAAAACGGCATTTTGCTTTAGTCCCTTAGTTCAAGCGGAGAAATAAAGTCCAGTGCTCAGCAGCTGTCTATTTCAAAATCAATTATAAGGTTTCATCATTCGTTCCATGATAGAGATCAAGTCTCAGTTCTTGATAGGGGTACAAACGGGTCGGATTCGGACAGATATTGTTGTTACCATATCCTAACCCATATTTTTTTCTCCGGATTCGGACCAATCGGATTCGGTACAAATCGGATTCGGTGCCGGATCGGTCGGGATTAACCCGTTTGGACCCCTACTTGTTTGTAAGGAATGCATGCAGTACAAGCAAATGGAGTAGGAGGACATACTGTCAAGAACTTGATGTTACTACTTAATAGCTGATGTGAAAGATTTTATTTTACCATTGCAAAAGAAAATGAAACGTCAAATAGTAGCACTAACCTGAAATCAAACTTGAAGACGTATCGGATTCGGACGGATATTGCTGTTACCATATCCTAACCCATATTTTTTCTTCGGATTCAGTACCAATCGGATTCGGTGCCGGATCGGTCGGGATTAACTCAACCCGTTTGCACCCCTAGTTCTTGATACGTGTCCAAGGTCATGCCGTGGTCAATGTGATAGCGAAGATGAGTTTAGTTGTCTCGTTGTATTATCCGATGCTTACGACGAACAATTATGCAGTATGTGCAATCAAGATGAAGATTAACATTAGGGCTCCAGCCGAGTGGAAGGTCCGCTCACTGAAGCGTGAAGGCAAGAACACTTCCAACAATGATGGCCAAGGCCACCAGAATCAGAAGCTTGATATGACAAAAGCGAAGTGCTATAATTGTAACGATTATGTGCACTTTGTTTCAGAATGTCACAAGCCGAAGATGGAGAAAGTGCCTTTTGCTAAAGCTCTCAGCGATGATGTATCAACATTGCTCTGATGGTGAGGTAAGTCCGGGACGTTGAGAAGATGTGTTCGTCGTCCAAACTCGGGTATGTAGAGTTGATTTGAAATTGTTCAGGAGATTGCTAGTGATATGCTCTAGAGACAATCATAAAGATGATTGTATCACTTCTATGTTTTTTGATCGTTTGAATAAAATGTTATTTTGGCCATTGAATAAATATCTTTCATATTGATCAACAAGTATGTAACTTGTTCGTTAAACTCTTTATTCATGTTTTGATGTTATTCTAAATTATCTATGATCTTATACTATTATGTGGGACCATTCTGATTTACAGATCAGTACATGTATTGATTGATGATCATGTTTCATAGATCATACATATAAGATATCAAATTAATAATGTGAACACATGTTAGATAACATGATGTTAGACTAACCCATCATGAGACACTGCAGAAATTTTATATTCTTAAGTGTCATCAGTTGGTCTCATAGATAGTGTATGTAAGATCCTTAGACCTGAGATTGCATTTGTTTCCTACATGTGTAATAGTTTATTTAGAGGTTACCAAACACTACTACGTGATTGGGTGTAATAAAGGTAGCTTTTGGGTTTGCTATGAAATATGCAGCGAAATACGAGCGATTAATATAGAATCTGACCCTTCTATTTAACAGGAGAGATATCTCTGGACACCTCGATGTGATTGGATTAAGAAAGTGCATGGTTATGCCGAATGTGGTTGAGGAGTCAATCACAACTGAGTAATTCACTACAGGTTCGAGTGAAGAATCGAGCTATCATAGGATGGCACGCTTCTTGCCTTAAGTTTAATATGGTATCGTGAGGCAAAGTGATCGGTACATAAGCACTATATAGATTCGTCCGCTATGCTTTTTATGTATATTTGGGAGTCGTTATGTCTTACTAGGGACCACTACCGATTTATGGGCTAGCAAGGAGTTTTTCGGCCCATGGCCAGATACACATGAATCTACAGGGTCACACACTTAATGAGCTTGAACAATAAGGGGTTGGATGATGTTTTTCGAGTGGGATTCAATCTCCACTCGTATCAGATATGGATCCGATTGGAGACTACATGAGGAAAGTTGCAGGGGCTAGGGGTGGTATCCCGAGAACACACCCGTTGAAATCCTAGATGTCACCTCTCATATCCCCTGCCGTGCATGCTGGTACTAGCACACCGACGCAATGTGCTCTATCCCTGAACGTGTGGATTTCAGTAGAGGCGTTGCTGCGACTGCGGCGCTGATCGGGACGATCACGAGGAAGAGATGGTTGGGCGAAAGATGATCGACTACTACCGCTACACCGACGCGCTCTTCATTGAATCGGCTGCTTCAACCCTACTTCCGTTGTACTGTGCATCTAATGGTAACGATCCATGATCTATTACTTGTATGGCTTCCTGGTTTACACGGTAGAAAATTTTAATCTACGCTAGTGTAGCCTACCGGTATACCAACAGTCACCATTTTGTGTCAAATATGAGTTAGGTAAGTCATAGATGAGGCTGACTGACTCAACGAGTGAGAATCTTTGCATCTGGTTGGATCCATACCAGTTGAGTTAAGTTCCTACATGTAGTTTGCATATAAAATACTTCATATGGAAACGTAGCTGGTAGTTTATAATGCATTGAGACTAAACTAGGAGTATGTCGAGTCAATATTAGGGGGAATATTGTTGAAAATAATCTTGACTTAAGGTTTAAAATGAGTTCGAGACATGTAGCAGAGTTCGTCTTCTTATGCAATTAAAGTTAAAGTTGTGACCAATTTAAAATCCGAATACGTATGTTAATATAAGAGTATTAGTCTATATATTAAGAAGACTTGTAACTGATTTTATAAAAGCAAGAGTAAGTAAGAGAATAAAAATTTTAAAAATTCTCTAAATTTCTAACTCAATTCCTTGCTCGCCTTCATCTTCGTCTTCCTCATCCTCTCCATCCCTCATGCTCTCTTGCGCTCTTGTCAACCATGGAACCGACTTAGCCATAATGTCGGAAGATAAAGACCCTACTCATTTCGGCTTTAGTTTTTGGTTTCTGGTTTATTTTTCACTATTATTAAATTTTGTATTTTTTTCTATCTTTTTGGCTTTTTGAGCTTTTTTGCCGATTCTTTTTTTCTGTATTCGTTTGCATTGTCCGTAATGGGCTAACCTATTTTTCTATTTTAATTTTTTTAAATTTAATTACGCTAAATAAATCATTATCAGCTACAGTGCAATTTCAGTCAATTATAATGACTGTCAACTGTCCCAGTGCAGCCAACACGGCCCAGAGATCAGGTTCCCTTTTCCGGCTTGAATCCAAAAATATATCATCATCATGAAGCGCACCATGCATGAATTTAGCATGGCGGTGCTCGGTTGGGCTGTGGCTTATGGCTTATTTCACTGTAGCTGATAGTGACTTATTTAACATATTAAATTTAAAAATTTTAAAAATTGAAAAAATAGGTTAGCCCAACACGTGTAATGCAAATGAATACGGAAAAAACCATTAAAAAGCTTTTAAAAAAATCCAAAAATAAGAAAAAGATGAGTTTAGGAATAGTGAAAAATAAGCCAGAAGCCAAGTAATGAGTCCTATATATGTTGCTGATCGAATTGCTACTCCAATCTATTGCCTCAGCAACGCAAGCCACTCCTAAGGCCTTGCTCGGTTGGGCTGAAAAGTTGTGGTTTATGGCTGAAAATGCATTGTAGCTGACTGAAATTTCACTGTAACTGAAAATGGCTTATTTGGCATAATTAAATTTTAAAAAATTTAAAATAGAAAAAATATGTTAGCTCATTTCAGACAATATCCATGAATGCTGGAAAAAAGAACCGGCAAAAAGCTAAAAAAAACAAAAAGCCAAAAAAATGAAATTTACGAATAGTAAAAAATAAATTAAAAGCTAAAGCTAAAATGAACTGAGGCATGGTTCGGCTGAAAAGCTCATGGCTTATGGCTGAAAACACTGTAGCTGGCTGAAAAAAACACTGTAGCTGACAGAGGCTTATTTACCATAATTAAATTTAAAAAAATTTAAAAATATAAAAAATATGTTAGCCCATTACGTATAATACAAACGAATACGGGGAAAAAAGAACCGGCAAAAAAGCTCAACAAAAAGTCAAAAGTTCAGAAAAAGACGAAATTTATGAATAGTGCAAAATAAGCCAGAAGCTCAAGCCGAATTGATCAGGGCCTATGTCTTCGTTCCGATACCCAGTACATCCAATACCAGTACTGGCAAGCCACTCGATGGCTCGACATTCAAAGAAAGGGCAGAAAGAACCATCTACTTTGCTGAGACGACAATCAGTGGGAATTTCCATGGGGAAGTCCAGTTCCCCGCGCTTGCCAGCAACGTGAACTCCATCCGCCAAACTGAGCGTTGTTATATTTTATTTAGATTCCCCGCGCTAGCCAACAATGTGAACTCCGTTAGTTATAAAGAACTTGGTAATGACCGTATACTAGAATTTTATTACTCTTCTCTGCCCCCATCAACTTGGTAGTGACCGTATGCTAGAATTTCCACGCTGCTGCCCTTTGAGCACGGAAAAGCTTCTAAATGCCATTTGGACATTCACATGAGAATACAAATAAATCTAAATAAAATTTAAATAAACTCTAAATTTTATAGTTTCACTCCTGTCAGAAAAATTTTGAATTTAGAAACAAGTTTCGCTCTAGTTGGATTTAAAATGAGTAAGAACAAACCTTCCAAAGTTTAAATAACGGAAAATCCCTAAAATAAACAGAGGAGAGTGAGGGTATCCTCATTGACACGTGGGACACACAGCGATTTTTTTTGGTTTATTTTCTAATTGGAAAATACTACTATGACTAACATGCGGGCAAGGCTTATTTTCAATCGTCTTCCGATTTAACTTCCAATTGGGAAAAAGTCAGAGACACTGACAGGTGGGCCCGACACTATAGTGCTCTCGCTCTACCGAAATAGAGCAATGGCTCTGTCGGTGTTGCCAAGCTCGGCGCCGACGAGCCAGGTGACAACGGCAGTCGTTGACCCCGACAATGGGTTGCCCGGACCCTAACACACCTAGGCAAGGTGATGGTATGACGAACGGTGAGCTACAACGGTGGCGTTCATGGTAGCGGCAGTGCACCCACCACGGCAACTGGCCTTGCGGTGGTGCGGTGAGGAAAAAATGCACGGGGAGCATTTAGAGGATAAGAGGATCTCACTGGAGTGCCCGGTGAGGTCGGGGAGGTGGTGTGGTAGTCTGGCAAAGGTGACCTAAGGCGGCATGGCAATCCTCAAAGGCAACAGTGAGCCATAGATGATGGCGATCTAAATTGGTAGAGGGAGAAGTGAGAAGAGGGTGACGAGGTGTTTAGGTCGAAAGGAATCGAGCCAGGACTCACCGAGGAGGGAATGGGGGTCCAGGCGGCGATTTCAGCCAAAGATGAGGAAGACGACTGCGTCGATGAGCAAATGCAGAAGAGAATGCAATTGCATGAGGGCAAAGCACTGGGGGGGGCTTAGGAACATGTCATGACGTGGAAGGAAAGGAGGAGCTCACTGGAGTGGAGGTGGCGCACTGCGTAGTTTGGTCGGCGTGCAACAACAAGTCCCCAAAGCTCGTCTCAAGCTCGACGTGAGCAGTGGCGAGGTGAGGGAGTGAGGTGGGGTGTAGGGCAAGCAGGGAAGGGCTCTGGCGGCTTTTGTAGCTAAGCAGAGGGGAGTTTGTGCTACGCGTGGATGAGGCATGGCGTGGCGGCGCGGTGAGAGCAGGGCGCAGCATGAGCGTGTGGCGATGTGGGTGCGGGCATTGACACGACGTGGGCTTGGGGGTATGCGTGGTATGGGCGCACACATGCGCATGGCGAATGCAGCAGGAACGGGCATGGACAACTCAACGTGGGGGTGGCATAGCCGTAGGGCCAATGAAGTGTGAGCACAGCGGTAGCAATGCATGCAGGCGACGATGCACGGTGTGGCACGGGCGAGTAGCATATCACAAGCATGACACAAGTGGCATGACCAAGCCGGTTGGACCGAGAGGTAGAGAAAAGAGAGAGAAGGAAGCTGGGCTAGGCTAAGGGGTCTTGGGCCAGGAGTTGGGTCAGAGAAAAGGAGAAGGTAATGGCCAGCCCAAATTGGATTTTTGATTTTTATTGTATTTTTATTTGAATTTGAATTTCAGTTTTAGATTTAAATTTCATTCTTCTTGTTGCTTGTAATTTCTTAGGGAATTTATCCTAGATTTAAATTTTGCTATTTATTATGTATCTTTTAATCCTAGATTTTCATTTTATTTATTTTTATGATTGTATTTTTTCAAGCACAAACTCCAATCAAGATTCTCAGATAAAACCAGGAAAATTCAAGTAAGACCAAAACACATTATTTTTTAAAATTTTTTATATTTTTTAATATTCAAATTTTAGGATGTTACACGAATTGGCAAGAAGAATATTTTGCTTACTTTTAAATGGAGCGTTTTATTGTGATAGTTTTTAGCCTGCATTAAGAAGACATTTCATCTGGAGCTGGAACAAAAGACGCTGACGCAAAGCTTCGGCTTTCTTACTCTTTTGTCCTCTTACTTGGTAATAGTTCACATTCGCCAGGGGTGGTGATTACAATATTGTCTGTATATACTAGAATTTCCACGCTGCGCTCCTTTGCCGCACGGAAGTGTCTCTATGTATCATTTTGGCAGTTAATAAATATGGTATATATAGATAATAAATGTTGTATATATGGATAAGAAATATTATATCGGAACGTATAATAAGAGTACTCTTATTTTTTTTATAGTATTACAAATTTTTTGTGTATGCTAGAATTTCCACGCTGTGGCCCTTGCCGGAGTTAAAGCCACTTTTGGCACTGTTTCGCATCGTATTTACAAAAATAGCCATATACGCACCGTATTGATAAAAATGTCGTTTATGCCATCCAGTGGGCGGGCGGCAGCGTGGAGGAGGCGACGCATGGCACCTGCCGCCCGCCCACGGGACGGCAGGTGATTAAGCCGACTAATTAAACAGCTTAATTACTTGCTTAAATTTGTAATTTATAATTTTTTAAATTTGTAAATATAGCAAATGAGCTCAAACAATTATGATATTTGTGGTGGAGCTTCCTGAGGCATTGTGGTATGTTGTGTAATTGTTTTGTAATTTTTTAAGGCCATTTGCTATCTCTAAAAATTCTTGGAATGACACAGAATTAATCAGGCGATTAAGCAGTTATGCGTCGCTCTAAGAATTTTTAGAGGTAGCAAATGGTCGTGAAAAATTACAAAATTTTTATGGAGATTTCTAATACAGTGTTCTATGTTGTATAATATTTATGTAATTTTTTTGCACCATTTTACTACCGATAAAAATTATTTAAGCAGCGCGTAATTAAATCAGATGATTAAGCACTAATGGCCAGGGCTAATGACCTCAGCCCAACCACTGTACGGCAGGCTTGGCCAACCAGGCGGCAGATTTAGCCCATCATAGACAAATTAAATTTTTAAAAATAAAAATAGAAAAAACTATTTAGCCCATCAAAGACAATGCAAACATATATAGGAAAAAAGAAAAAAAATCAAAAAGCTAAAAAAGTCAAAAAGCTAGAAAAAGACGAAATTTAGGAATACTGAATTAGAAGCCAGAAGCAAAAGGTTGAAGCCGAAATGAGCAGGGCCTAGCCATTGTTGGGATTTTTATATGATTTTTAATATTTATTGTGGTTACTGTCTATCTAACTTAACGTGGGATTATTCGTATTATTAAAGCAAAATTGGATTTTTATTTTTTATTGTATTTTTATATGAATTTGGATTTCTGTTTTGGATTTGAATTTGAATGTCATTCTTCTCGTTGCTTTTAATTTCTTAGGGAATTTTCCCTAGATTTAAATTTTGCTATTTATTATTTATCTTTTAATCCTAGATTTTGTTTTTATTTATTTTTATAAATGTATTATTTCAAGCACAAACTCCAATCAAGATTCTTGGATAAAAACTAGGAAAATTCCAGTAACACCAAAACACATTAAAAAGCTTTTTAATTTTTTTCATATTTTCAAACATCCAAATTTGGGGGTATTACACGCATTGGCAAGAAGAATATTTTGCTTATTTTTAAATGGAGCGTTTTATTGTGATAGTTTTTAGTCTACGTTAAGAAGTCATTTCATTTTATTAAGAAGTCTAGGTGACGCAAGTCATGGGCTTTCATACTCGTGTCTTCCTCTACTTGGTAATGGTTCACATTTGCGAGAGGCGGTGATTACAATATTGTTTGTATGTACTAGAATTTCCACGCTGCGCCCCTTGCCGCGCGTAAGTGTCTGTACGTATTCGCAGCGAGTCTTCCACGGCAGCTGATGTGTCTGGACTGGGCAGCAAGTCTTCCACGCTGCATCCCTTGCTGCACGGAAACGGCACTTATTGCTGATGTGTCTGGACTGGACTCAAATCACTAGAACACGGCAGGAGGCTGCGTGCCCGGAATACTTAAAGCAGAGGAATAACTGCCTCCTGATCGCGCTCATCTTCATCTCCATCTCCATCTCTGTGACAGTGCAGAAAGATGAGCAAAGTTCTTGCCACAACCACCCTGCTGCTCTCTCTTCTCCTCGTCCATGCCACAGCGTGGGACGACGACGACTTCTTCAAATACTGTCCACAATCCCGGTGCAGCGAACAAGGACCAGAGATCAGGTTCCCGTACCGGCTTGAATCCAGCAAAACGCCACCCTCATGTGGTGCTCCTTCCATGAACTTAGCATGCTCTGGCCAAGACACCATCTTAGATCGCCCTGATTTCGGCCGATACAAAGTGACAGCCATAGATTACAGCCGTGCTGTCTTGAAGATCATCCCGCTTGTGGACCCCTTGTGCCCGCCGCTTCTGTTGAACATCAAACCAAAGAGTTTTTATGTTGATGATGATTTGTACTCGTACGAGTTTGGAAGCATAGTACGCTGTTCAGGAGAGTTCACACCGAGTATTCGAGCCGGTAGCGTCTTTGGGCCAATTACTTGCCTTGCCAATGCAAGCCACTTCTCGTATTTGGTGGACGCTTATGAATCCATGTCTGTTCTTCCATTGGACTGCAAAGTCGTCTCAAATGACTTCATTCCGATACCCACATGCTTCGGTGGCTCGACATTCAAGCAATCGGCAGAAAGAATCTTCAGTTTTGCTGAGACGACAGTCTGTTGGAACGAAGGCCACGCAGGTTCCATTACCGACGATTGCACAAAATGTGAACGTCGAGGGCGACGCTGCATGTTCAGCCCACAAAGGAATCAAACATTCTGCATGCGTCACGGTATCATTTCTAACAGACCAAAACCATATATATAATCCCATTCGCACCATCCCGTTTTATGCCCTATGTAGTAGCATCATACTTCATTTTGAAAGTTCTTCTAGTTTTCAATTTAGAATTTACTCATATTACGTTGTGTTTCTTAAAAACTAGCATAATTTCTCACAAGTACAATTGCATTTGCTACACAACTCTAGTGCCAATGATTGAAAATATATTTGTGTTTTTTATACAAAACACAATTGTAATATTTATATCCCATTAATATACACCGTTATAATTTGGTCGAATCAAAATAAGCGGTGTAAACCCATCTATGTCCTCTGCATTAATGAGATAAATTCTAGAATTTTTTTATCTTATATGATTTATTATGGAATTTCTAGTCTTCAAAACGAAGCAGGTGCCTTTAATCCATGCCCAGCAAGAAAGATTTTGAAGCGGATTTTATATTTGTTAGAAGCATTATAAATTGGAGGGAAGTATATAGGCACGCTCAACATAGATAACAAGAAATTTTGAATCGTGCCTTGTACGTGGCACACAACAGCTCAATTTGGTCGATAGAAGCTTGATTTGATGCAAATAACTAATATTGTGGCGGCGGAATTTTGATTTGATGGGTTGCAATTACACAGCGTTTCTACATAATAACAATGTTGTAGGAGACGGCAATCCAAATATGGGGCTTTAGTGTTCGTTTTGGTTTCTTGAACTGCGTACTATGCTTCTTGGACACCCTGGTTGAATGGAGTTGTTGGGTACTTTGGCTTCCAAATTTCAACTTTTTGTTGAGACAAGATCCTCACCATTACAATGGACATAGAATTTCTGGGATTTTCTTAAATTGTCCAACATCACGGGAACCCCTAGCCCTCAAAGCGAAGGAGGATCACGCCGGTAAGACAGATCTGTGCGGTTATAACTCTTAATCCACCTTAACCCACCCTAGTAATCCTTAAGCTGCCATAATGTCTTGCTTAATCACCAGAGTTGGCATCCGCAACTAGCTTCTGATGATGTTTGTCCCGAACAAAAAACTTGCTTCTGATGATATCTGCTGAATAAGACGCAAGGAACATCTCTTTCACATTTATATTCGCATAATCACAGTACAGATGTTACTAAAAAAACCAAAACTCAAGAAGTGAATTTCCCTTTTATTTACTAAAGTATGAATCCAATCTTATTCTCTTCTTTGGTATTTGCAGGTTCACGTGTCAAAGTAATTGCAGGTACTGCTGCAACCCAACTTTTCTTTTATTCAAAAAAAAAAACAAAGTTATCTATTACACATGAATTCTTGTAAGTACACTTATAATGGCATGGCTATATTATCTACATGTAACATGTATAATGACATGGCTATCAAGAACTGCAGATTTGAGAATGGATTTCATAGAACTACAGATTTAATTGTAAAGTTTTGCACATAATTAAGATGTAAGAACTAAGAACTCCTGTAACATGCAGCATGTCTTGGACAGTTAGGCCCACTAGACAGCGTCTCAATTCTCACTGGCACGTCCAAACGTTGGACCCATCGGACACCACACATGCGTGGTGACCCATCTCGTCACCAAGAAGATACATGTGAAAATGTTTGCCGAGCCAGGATGGGCAATAAGATGTCTAGAGGCGATCAGGTGGGCTGGGTATGTTAGAGTTCTTATCTATATAGCTTTTCGAAATAAATGAGATCTAAATCCGTAGTTCCTTGATAATTATACCAACTATAGTTCCCATCAAAAATTATACCAACTATAGCCTATTGGCTAGCACATTTGCCTGATGTCGTCTGGTATAATACAGTATAATGTATAAAATTTACTTTGCTAATTCCAAATATTTAAATTCTCATATGGCCAACAAGATACATTTGGGGTATTTAATTTCGTATTAAATTAGCACAATTTATTTCACACCTCTCTCCCCCTATGTGAAAGAGAGAATTGGGAGTTGTGCTAGTCTAGCAAATTTACACACTATCAACCTTAATATAGGTAGTGCTACTTATCTTTTTTTTTTGTTAAATTAATATATCTATATGCCAATTATCAAATCTAAGTCTTTAAAATTATGTTCCACAAGATTAAGGGCTGGTGTTTTTCTTTTTTGTGAGAATTGTTTCAAATTCTTATATCTCTAAATCAGCTATTAAATCTAAATCTTTGAAATTAGGATCCAGCAAATTAAAGGCTAGATTTTTTCCATTTTGAGAATTTCTAGCATATTTATTTTTGTTGAAAGCTATTAACCACCCGTCATCGGCTTATACTGCATGTAGTAGTTATGTGAAATTTACTCAGTTTTTTTTATTGTTGGCTATTCTGACTCTTTCATTCCCTCAATACCCACTACAATCACTAAGTGACGGCTTTCTATCCTAATGCAATGGTTATTCAGCTACATCGTCGGCGGCCGCATTTGTTGTTCTTTTGTCGATTGTGGCCACTGCGCTTTATATTTCATTGAAGACAAGATATAACGAAGAGATACATTTGAAGGTTGAAATGTTTCTCAAGACATATGGCACATCGAAACCCACAAGGTACACTTTCTCTGAAGTTAAGAAGATAGCGAGAAGGTTTAAGGAAAGAGTAGGGCAGGGTGGATTTGGAAGTGTATACAAAGGCGAGCTACCAAATGGAGTGCCTGTGGCGGTCAAGATGCTAGAGAACTCTACAGGTGAGGGACAAGAATTCATAAATGAAGTCGCAACCATTGGACTAATTCACCATGCAAACATTGTCCGCCTCCTAGGCTTTTGCTCCGAAGGAGCAAGACGAGCTCTTATTTACGAATTCATGCCTAACGATTCCTTGGAGAAATATATATTCTCACATGATTCTAGTACTTCTAAAGAACTCCTGGTACCAGACAAAATGCTAGATATTGCTTTAGGCATTGCCCGAGGAATGGAGTACCTACATCAAGGGTGCAACCAGCGCATCCTCCACTTCGACATCAAGCCTCACAACATCTTGCTGGACTACAACTTCAATCCGAAGATTTCGGACTTTGGCCTTGCAAAGCTGTGTGCAAGGGACCAAAGCATCGTTACCTTGACTGCAGCAAGAGGCACTATGGGCTATATTGCACCAGAGCTATATTCTCGGAACTTTGGGGGTATATCCTACAAGTCAGATGTGTACAGTTTTGGCATGCTGGTGTTAGAAATGGTGAGTGGAAGGAGGAACTCAGACCCAAGTACTGAGAGCCAAAATGAGGTCTACCTGCCAGAGTGGATCTATGAGAAAGTAATCACTGAGCAGGACTTGGTACTTACTAGGGAAATGACAGAAGAAGAGAGAGAAACGGTGAGACAGCTGGCCATTGTGGCATTATGGTGTATTCAGTGGAACCCAAAAAATCGGCCATCAATGACAAAGGTGGTAAACATGTTAACAGGGAGGTTGTGGAATCTACAGATGCCTCCTAAACCCTTTGTCTCGTCTGCTAGCGATCCTATGCCGTGAAACATGGAGAACATGCTGCCATGATTTAGTAAACATTGGAGAGATGTACTTAGTTCATGTGTTGCATAGTCATGGATAGAACTAGCATGCAATGTATTTCGGTCATTACACTCTATTAGCCACCTGAGATGTGAGTCGTCAGTCTTCAGCGTGTAATACACTTTAATAAATTCTTGATTAGAAGCATATCACATTGGACTAGAGTTGTGATTGTTAACACTCCAAAGAAAGTACCTTCTGTTCTTGCTGTAATTTATCTCAACCCTTCATACTGTGTAGCACTCCTCACTGCCCCCTCCAGTAAGATGTTCTCCTTGCCGGTATCCGGTGGAACTGTCACAAGAGTTAAAAGAGCACCCTTCAGTAAGATGTTTATTCTCAGGTATTAGAATGTGAATGGATGGATGGGCATTTTCATTGCAGCTATTCTAAATTTTTGTAAAAACAAAATGAAAGCAAAGCAAAGCAAAGGGGGTTGATTACCTCTGCCAATGCCAAGGAGGAGGCGGGTCTCGAAAGCAGGGAGAGCTGCCGCAGGAGGCCCTCGCCGGAGCAGATGGCATTTGGGCGAGAACGGGTGGTGCTCGCGTGAGGGAAGATGCGAAACTTTCTAGCCGGCGGCGAAGCTTGGTATCGAGCTTGGCAGATTCGATCTGGCGTGGGCTGCGGCGTGCGAGCAGTGGAAGCAGATTCGATCTGGCGGGATGCGGCGGCACCGGGAGGTCTCGTGGTGGCGGAGAGCGCGAGGAACTAGCCGTGCGTTTCCTAGTTCAGTATACGTAAACAGCGGTCGAATGCGTAAGCATATGTACATGGGTCGACCTGCACGGCTGCACCCCTCTTGCGCCTCCAACAGTTGATGAACCACGGCATGAACTGTTCAGATTCAAGCAGCGAGCCTGACACCTACTCTGCCTCAGCCTCACCTGCATCCCGGCAGTGCAAAAGCCAAGTGACCAAGGAATGACCTTCACGTGATCTCATACATTCTGTTTACAAAAGAGAAGTTCGAGATAGAATCTAGAATCCTAGAAACAAACTCTTTTAGCACCGATATCACATAAATATTCACAAAGAACGTAGCACTGTTTCACAGTAAATACAACCATTCTTCCACATCTAGCTCCACAGTTTCACAACCTACTAGTTCACCTAACAGTAAACACACCACATATATATATGTTTCACTCATCGTCCGAGATCGAAGTCAGCTCGGACTCGGGGCAGAAATGATAGGAATCCACTGCAGGGAATTGCTCATCCTCACAGAAGAATGGATTGGGAGGAACCTGCAAACCTTCAGCACCACCTTCAAGCATCTCTATGACCTCACTCATCGTCGGCCGATCATTCGCTTTCATCTGAATGCACCATAATCCAATAATGGAAAGCTTTATCTCTAACTCATGCATATGAACGACATTATCGGCTATCTCGCACATTTCTTGCCGAACCAGCTGACTGTACACCCATGATGGATAGTATGACTGACTTGAGTTCGCTGTGTTCGGGTCTGCGTTCCTGCGTCCACCGGCCATCTCTAACAGCAGCATCCCAAAGCTGTAAACATCGGCTTTGCTCGATATGGCGCCAAAGCTCCGAGATATCATCTCGGGAGCAATATAGCCTACCGTTCCCCGCATAGCACTCATTGGAACAAAGCTGTTGTCCCTTGGGTACAGTTTGGCCAGTCCAAAATCAGCAACTTTTGGAACAAAGTTATTATCTAAAAGGATGTTGTGCGGCTTGATGTCAAAGTGTAGAATCTGCATGTCACACCCCTGATGCAGGTAGTTGATCCCCCTGGCAATGCACAAAGCAATCTCATTCAGCTTGTCCCAAGAGAAAGTCTTCTCAGACGAGAAGATGTACTTGTCCAAAGAACCTCGAGGCATGTACTCATAGACAAGCGCTCTCCTCATCTCCTCCGAGCAAAAACCCACCAAGCGCACCACATTGACGTGGTGGATCCTGCCGATCGTGGAGACCTCACTGATGAATTCTTCTCCGTTGCAGTTGGAGGTGCCCAGCATCTTGACGGCGACATGGACATTGCCTGGGAGTAGCGTACCCTTGTACACGGAGCCGTATCCTCCCTGACCCAACTTGTCTCTGAAATGGTTTGTGATTGCAGTGATGTCTGAGTATGCGTACCTCGTCGGACCTAGCATATGTTGCATCCGGAGGAACCTCTCGACTGCATCTATTGTTATCCTTGTTTTCCAGTACTTGTGGGCAAGGAAGATCAATACCGCCAGTGGTGCCAACACGAACCTGGATAGCACTGCCCAAACAAATCGGAATACATATGTAAATTAGACCATCTACAAGATTGTAGCCACGATGATTAACAGTAAGGTAATTCTCACGTACCAACAAGTAGCTTGGTGATATCAATAGCAGATACTATGGGTAGCGCCACCCAAAATAACTTTCCTTTGTAGGGCGGGTTGTTTACGCATCCTAAGAAATGCATCTCACTCCAGGCAAAAGCGCGAGTTCGATTCAGGATGTTTGCACCAGACATTTGCTCATGGAAGTAGCTGCAAGTCACCGTTGTAGAGAAATGGATCAAAGGAGGGGGGATTTTTATATAACTACTCCATCGTTCTCACCAATATACACACACGCACAGATACTTTTTTGATTCTATATTAATAAAAAGCAATTAAAATGTAATTGCATACAAGTACTTCTGATGATAAATTTTCTAATATCATTTACACGTGACAATCTAAATAGTTTTGAGTATAAGACAAATCAAATTTGGAAGGAAACGGAACCACAGTGTAGACTCACGTACCTGATCGAATTCTTCAGGCATTTTTTTACGGTTATGGGTCTATCCTTACCATCAAAAGGGAACGAAACAGAAAATCCATTCTTTATGGATTCTGTAATGACTCCATAGCTTGCATTTTCTCGGTATGGACCACCAAAGGGAATCATGGCCAAGTATCCACAAGAAGGTTCAAGAGTTCCAACGCTATGACGGCCAATGGAGACATAAACAAATGAATTGTTCTTACTCAGGCAAGTGACGGGCTTGTACCAACTGCTATTCGTTATTTCTCGCGAACAGTTAACATAAGATGCCCAAGAAGTTGAATATGAAGTGGCCAAATCGATGTTGCCATTTGAATCAATTGGCCCGTCAAATTCTGTATAAGGAAGGTGATCCCAGCGAGGAAGAGGGCAACTGTTCTGCATATCCAAGCTGGCGTCGACCACCCAGAAGTTCGAACCGGTATAGTCGATGCGAGTCACATAGTATGCCCTTGTGTTGATCTGAATTGTAGCCTTGCTGTCGCTGCAAACCAGTTCGTACGATTCAACACCGCACCCAGGTGGATCACCTCGCCGACGGAAAGGATAGGATATGTTTTGGAGATGGCCGCAGGAGAACCGTGGAGGACACCTATCACCATGATGTCGGCCTTGGACTCCTGCTGCAAGAACTGCAAGCACAGACAAGAAGACTAAAGCTTGCATCGTAGGAGAACAATGAACCGCACCGTGTTCTGCTTTTGGGCTTTCATTTCCTTTCTACATCTTCTAGGACTCCAGTTCTTTCGCCGACCGACGACGAGGACGAGGAAAGCAGCTCCTCACTTCAATAAACAAACAAGTATTGGACCACATGTTGCTGACCTGGGACATACGGCAGGTTAACGCGTAGTCATTCCGCGTCCCTGTCTCCGCTTACCAATCCGAGCTAAAGCTAGCGGGAAACATGCACCCCCCTTGGCACCTTCTAGACCCTGAGGGATATCAAAAATTGAATGACAGTCTGTACATAAATAACTAGCCGAATACCTCGCACAGTGACTTTTTTTTTTGGTGACTTATGGCTAAAAACACTGTAGCCGACTGAAAAAAAACACTGTAACTGACAGAGGCTTATTTAGCAAAATTAAATTTAAAAATAAAAAAATATGTTAACCCATTACGTATAATACAGACACATACGGTAAAAAAAGAACCGGCAAAAAAGCTTAACAAAAAGCCAAAAGTTCAGAAAAAGACGAAATTTATAAATAGTGAAAAATAAGCCGGAAGTCAGAAGCTGAAGCCCAACATCGCAGCCTTGCAGCTTCATACTGTAATACATATGTTTATATGTAAACATAAAGTTGTACTTATTATATAACTCTAATACTTATAATATACTCTTTATACAATTCTAACAGCTTTTATCTATACCTCTTTAATCTAGACCGTTATAATTTAAACTCATCACAATCAACGGTACATATATTTCTCATTTTTCTCTAATTAACATAATAATTTTTAGTTTTTAAAAGCAAACGTTATGGTTTCTTAGAAACCGGTATAGGCGCCGCTTAGTTGGGCTGAAATAAGCTGGCTTATAGCTGAAAGTGTATTATAACTGGCTGAAATTATAATATAGCTGATGGTAGCTTATTTGACGTAACTAAATTTAAAAAAAATTAAAAATGGAAAAAAAACATGTTAGCCTATTGCGGACAGTGCAAATGAATACGAGAAAAAAGAACCTATAAAAAGCGCAGAAAAAAATAAAATTTAAAAATAAAAAAAAATAAATCAGAAACTCAAGTCGAACTAAGCCAAATCATAGTTCATACCAGTCACATAGTATGTCCCTGTGTTGATCTTAATTGTAGCCTTGCTATCGGTGCAAGCCAGCTCGTACGATTCAACACTGCAGTTCTGTGGATCACCTCGCCGGCAGGAAGATAGGATATGTTTTGGAGATGGCCGTAGGAGAACGGTGGACACCCATCATGGCATCATCATGATGCCGCCCCTGAACGAGATCTGCTTGCAAGGTAATAGAAGGATGAAATACAGAACAATTAAAGCTTGCAAGGTAATAGAAGGATGAAATACACCGGAGTTCGCCAGTATACTAGAATTTTACTCTTACCTGCCCCCATCAACTAAACCCTAAACCGTATACTAGAATTTCCACGCAGCTGCTCCATTATGGCAGTTGTGACGAGAGAGGAGTGGACTTGCAGCAAGCCTGCAGTCGCACTCGGCTCACTACACGAGGAGGTTGCAGTCCAAGTCGAAAGGATTTCCTCCAAGATCAGGCGCACAGCTGTCAGTACGGCACCGCTTCGATTGTTACTTAAAGCTTAAGCCTTCATCGTCACACCACCTTGACGATGCTTGTCACTGGAAAAATCTAGAAGAAAAAAAAATTCTTGCATTTTTCACGATGCAGATGCCTTCCTATCTTTCCTCCTGGCAAAAATTAAGGAGAAATCTCAAACCTGACTTTTAGCCGGGGCAAAAAACCTAGCGGAGATCCTACCTAACGTTGTAACGCCTCAATTCTTTCCTTCCGAGTGTGGCTTTTTAGGCTGCTACCCTCTCTCTGTTTATAAACTATCCTCTCAGCTTTTAATATATGGTAGTGCTTCTGCCCATTCAAAAAAAACACCTTGCTTACCTTCTTCATTCTCTTTCTCTCCATCCGGTTACGGACCAGCAAGATGAGTAAACTTCTTGTACACAACCCTCCTGCTCTCCTGTCAACCATGGAACCAACTTTAAAGGGGCCACTCATTTCAGCTACATAAGCTAGCTTATGGTTAAATTTTCACTGTAACTAACTTATTTTGTACTGTAACTGATGGTGGCTTATTTGACATAATTAAATTTAAAAAAATAAAAATAAAAAAAAACAGTTTAACCCATCATAGACAATGCAAACAAATATAAGAAAAAAGAAAATACAAAAAAACTAAAAGAATCCAAAAAAAGACGAAATTTAGAAATAGTGAATTAGAAGCCAAAAACAAAAGGTTGAAACCGAAATGAGCGGGGTCTAGCCATTGTTGAGATTTTTATGTAACTTTTAATATTTATTGTGGTTATTGTCTATCTAACTTAATGTGAGATTATTCGTATTATTAAATCAAAATTAGATTTTTATTTTTATTTGAATTTCTGTTTTGGATTTGAATTTGAATTTCATTCTTCTCATTGCTTTTAATTTCTCAGGGAATTTACCCTAGATTTAAATTTTGCTATTTATTATTTATCTTTTAATTCTAGATTTTGTTTTTATTTATTTCTATAATTGTATTATTTCAAGCACAAAGTCCAATCAAGATTCTCGGGAAAAAAAACTAGGAAAATTCAAGTAACACCAAAACGCATTAAAAAGTTTTTTAAAATTTTCATATTTTCAAACATCCAAATTTGGGGGTATTACACGCATTGGCAAAAAGAATATTTTTCTTTTAAATGGAGCGTTTTATTGTGATAGTTTTTAGTCTACGTTAAGTCGTCATTTCATCTGGAGCCGGAACAAAAGACTAGGTGACTTCAGCTTGGGCTTTCATACTCTTGTGTCCTCTACTTGGTAATTTGTTCACATTCGCCAGAGGTGGTGATCACAGTATTGCTTGTACATACTAGAATTTCCACGCTGCGCCCCTTGTCGCGCGCAAGTGTGTACATATCGTTTTCGCAGTTAATGAGAGAGGACCATACTGCAGCAAGTCTTCCACGGCAGGAGGCTGCTTGCACGGAATACTTAAAGCGGAGGAATTCCTGTCACAACCACCCTGATTGCGCTTATCTTCATCTCCAGCTCTGTTGCTTTGCAGAAAGATGAGCAAAGTTCTTGCCACAACCACCCTGCTACTCTCTCTTCTCCTCATCCATGGCACTGGCATGCCCACAGCGTGGGACGACGAGGCCTTCTTCAAATACTGTCCACAATCCCGGTGCAGCGAACAAGGACCAGAGATCAGGTTCCCGTACCGGCTTGAATCCAGCAAAACGCCACCCTCATGTGGTGCACCTTCCATGAACTTAGCATGCTCTGGCCAAGACACCATCTTAGATCACCCTGATATCGGCCGATGCAAAGTGACCGCCATAGATTACAGGCATGCTGTCTTGAAGATCATCCCGCTTGTAGACTCCTTGTCTCCGTGCCCGCTTCAGAAGATCAAACTAAAGAGTTATGATGATGATCATCAACTTTACAAGTACCAGCCTGGAAGCATAGTCCGCTGTTCAAGAGAGTTCACGCCAAGTATTCGAGCCGATAGCATCTTTGGCCCAATAACTTGCCTTGCCGATGCAAGCCACTTCTCGTATTTGGTGTTTGCTGATGAAGACATGTCTTTTCTTCCATTGGACTGCAAAGTCGTCTCAAATGGCGTCATTCCGATACCCACTTCCGACCTTCATGTCGTAACATTCAAGGAAAGTGCAGAAAGAATCATCAGTTTTTCTGAGACGACAGTCAGTTGGGTCGGAGGAGTCATTACCGACAATTGCACAGAATGTGAACGTCGAGGGCGAAGCTGCGCATTCAGCCTACGAAGGAATCAAACATTCTGCATGGGTCACGGTATCATTTCTGACTGGTCAAAACCATATATATATAATCCCATTCGCACCATCCCGTTTTATGCCATCCTGTTTTATGTACTGACAATAGAAACACAAGATCCTCACCATTATAATGGACATAGAATTTCTAGGATTTTATTAAATTGTCCAATCATCACGGGAACTCCTAGCCCTCAAAGCGAAGGAGAGCGTCTTTCTAATATTTTGTAGATATATGTAAATACATATATTTGCGTGAGATCTATGGGTCAGTTGAGATGATAAGGACAATGAAACTCCTCCACGCTTTTATAAACCTTAACCCACCTTAATAATCCTTGAGATGCCACAATGACTTGCTTAATCACCAGAGTTGGCATCTGCAACTAGCTTCTGATGATGTTTGTCCCGAAAAAATAAACTTGCTTCTGATGATAAATGCAGAATAAGACGGAAGGAACAACTCTTTTACATTTATATTCGCATAATCACAGTACAGCTGTTACTAAAAAACTAAAACGCTATCGAATCCCACTGGGGCAACGTGTTGCAGTCACTTGTATTAATAACAGTCAGATCTTACTTTTTTTTCCTCCTCACGAAGTGAATTTCCCTAAACTATTGATCCAATCTTATTCTCTTCTTTGGTATTTGCAGGTTCACGTGTCAAAATAATTGCAGGTACTGCTGCAACCCAACTTTCCTTTTATTAAAAAAAAAAGAAGGAAAGTTATCTATTACACATGAATTCTTGTAAGTACACTTACAATGGCATGGCTATATTAACTACATATACAATGGCATGGTTATCAAGAACTGCAGATTTAAGAATGGATTTCATAGAACTACAGATTTAATTGTGAAGTTTTGCACATAATTAAGATGTAAGAACTAAGAACTCCTCTAACATGCAGCATGTCTTGGACAGTAAGGCCCACTAGACAGCATCTCAATTCTCACTGGCACGTCCAAACGTTGGACCCATCGGACACCACACATGCGTGGTGACCCATCGCGCCTAAAAGGGCCGGATGGTGCCTCTCGTCATTAAGAAGGCATGTGAAGTCTTTCTAGAGTGCAAAACCCTAGCCGTCAGGCAATGAGATACATGTGAAACTGTTTGGTGAACCAGGATGCGCAATAAGATGTCTTAGAGGCGATCGGGTGGGCTGGGTATGTTGGAGTTCTTAGCTATATAGCTTTTCGAAATAAAAGAGATCTAAATCTGTAGTTCCTTGATAATTATACCAACTATAGCCTATTGGCTAGCACATTTGCCTGATGTAATCTGCTATAATACAGTATAATGTATAAAATTTACTTTGCTAATTCCAAATATTGAAATTCCCATATGGCAAACAAGATACATTTGGGATATTTGATTTCATATCAAATTAGCACAATTTATTTGAGACCTCTCTCCCCCTATGTGAAAGAGAGAATTGGGAGGTGTGCTAGTCTAGCAAATTTACACACCATCAACCTTAATATAGGTAGTGCTACTTATCTTTTTATTGTTAAATTAATATATCTATATGCCAACTATCAAATCTAAGTCTTTAAAATTATGTTCCACAAAATTAAGGGCTGATGTTTTTTCTTTTTTGTGAGAATTGTTTCAGATTCTTATATCTCTAAATCAGCTATTAAATCTAAGTCTTCAAAATTAGGATCCACCAAATTAAGGACTAGATTTTTTCCCATTTTGAGAGTTTCTAGCATATTTC
The DNA here is from genome assembly GCA_036346575.1 of Dendrocalamus sinicus. Lineage (NCBI taxonomy): Eukaryota > Viridiplantae > Streptophyta > Magnoliopsida > Poales > Poaceae > Dendrocalamus > Dendrocalamus sinicus. The sequence goes on from CM070641.1 coordinate 1,020,018, forward strand.
TTATTTTTCTTGAAAGCTATTAATCACCCATCATCGGCTTATACTGCATGTAGTAATTATGTGAAATTTACTCAGTTTTTTTATTGTTGGTTATTCTGACTCTTCCATTCCCTCAATACCCACTACAATCACTAAGTGACGGCTTTCTATCCTAATGCAATGGTTATTCAGCTACATCGTCGGCAGCCGCATTTGTTGTTCTTTTCTCAATAGAGGCCACTGTACTTTATCTTTCACTGAAGACAAGATATAATGAAGAGATACATTTGAAGGTCGAAATGTTTCTCAAGACATATGGCACAACGAAACCCACAAGGTACACTTTCTCTGAAGTTAAGAAGATAGCGAGAAGGTTTAAGGAAAAAGTAGGGCAGGGTGGATTTGGAAGTATATACAAAGGCGAGCTACCAAATGGAGTGCCTGTGGCGGTCAAGATGCTAGAGAACTCTACAGGTGAGGGAGAGGAATTCATAAATGAAGTTGCAACCATTGGACTAATTCACCATGCAAACATTGTCCGCGTCCTAGGCTTTTGTTCCGAAGGAACAAGACGGGCTCTTATTTATGAATTCATGCCTAACGAGTCGTTGGAGAAATATATATTCTCATATGATTCTAATACTTCTAAAGAACTCTTGGTGCCGGACAAAATGCTAGATATTGCTTTAGGCATTGCCCGAGGAATGGAGTACCTACATCAAGGGTGCAACCAGCGCATCCTCCACTTCGACATCAAGCCTCACAATATCTTGCTGGATTACAACTTCAATCCGAAGATTTCGGACTTTGGCCTTGCAAAGCTGTGTGCAAGGGACCAAAGCATCGTTACCTTGACTGCAGCAAGAGGCACTATGGGCTATATTGCACCAGAGCTATATTCTCGGAACTTTGGGGGTATATCCTACAAGTCAGATGTGTACAGTTTTGGCATGCTGGTGTTAGAAATGGTGAGTGGAAGAAGGAATTCAGACCCAAGTATTGAGAACCAAAATGATGTCTACCTTCCAGAGTGGATCTATGAGAAAGTAACCACTGGGCAGGACTTGGTACTTACTAGGGAAATGACAGGAGAAGAGAAAGAAACGGTGAGGCAGCTGGCCATTGTGGCACTATGGTGTATTCAGTGGAACCCAAAAAACCGGCCCTCCATGACAAAGGTGGTAAACATGTTAACGGGGAGGTTGCAGAATCTACAGATGCCTCCTAAACCCTTTGTCTCGTCTGCAAGCGATCCTATGCTGTAGAACATGGAGAACATGCTGCCATGATTTAGTGAACATTGGAGAGATGTACTTAGTTCATGTGTTGCATAGTAATGGATAGAACTAGCATGCAATGTATTTCAGCGTATGAGTCGTCAGTCTTCAGCGTGAAATACACTTTAATAAATTCTTGATTAGAAGCATATCACATTGGACTAGAGTTGTGATTGTTAACACTCCAAAGAAAGGAACCTGTTGATCACCTTAGGGGGTGTTCGTAAGGTACCTTCTGTTCTTGCTGTAATTTATCTCAACCCTTCATACTGTGTAGCACTCCTCACTGCCCCCCTTCAGTAAGATGTTCTCCTTGTCATTTTCACGAGCCAGCCAGTATCCGGTGGAAATGTCACAAAAGTTAAGGGTATCCTGAACGAAGGGCAATAAATCATATATGCTTATTCCCAGGTATTAGAATGTGAATGGATGGGCATTTTCATTGCAGCTATTCTAAAATTTTCTAAAAACAAAATGAAATCAAAGCAAAGCAAAGCAAAGGGGGTTGATTACCTTTGCCAATGCCAAGGAGGAGGCGGGTCTCGAAAGCAGAGAGAGCTGCCGCAGGAAGCCCTAGCCGGAGCAGATGACATTTGGGTGAGAAGGGTGGTGCTCGGGTGAGGGAAGATGCGAAACTTTCTAGCCGGCGGCGAAGCTCGGTAACGGGCTTGGCAGATTCGATCTGGCGTGGGCTGCGGCGTGCGAGCAGTGGAAGAGCACGGGGGCGGGATGCGGCGGCACCGGGAGGTCTCGTCGTGGCGGAGAGCGCGAGGAAATGCCATGGGCGACCCGGCTCAGTCGAGCCCTGTAAACCAGTGGTGCGTTTCCTAGTTCAGTATACGTAAACAGCGGTCGAAGGCGTAAATACTTGTACATGGGTCGACCTGCACGGCTGCACCTGCACCCCTCTTGCGCCTCCAACAGTTGATGAACCACGGCATGAACTGTTCAGATTCAAGCAGCGAGCCTGACACCTACTCTGCCTCAGCCTCGCCTGCATCCCGTCAGTGCAAAAGAACCCGCCATGACGCATAGATTTCAGTTCCACAGGAATGGCGCAGTGAGCGACAAATCAAACATACTTCGGCAACTCGAGTTCAGAATCCAACTTCTTCAGGAGATGCTGCACATGGACACTCCGCTTTTAAAAAATAACAAACAGACCAAGAACTGAAGATAAAGTACAAGGCCAATATTATTTACAATATCGGTACTTAGAATCTGTATCTGAACATAAGCATTTGAGCTCTCCGTATGCCGAGCTTCATATGACCAAACAAACACCTAACGGTAAGTAAAATGCTCACCACACACTTAATACAACCATAATAGTTTTCTCCACGAATTTTTTTGGCCCAATCTCTTGCCTCAGCAATGCAAATCACTTCTTGCATTTAGCGTCTCTTCTCAACCATGTGGTTACTCTTCCCTTGGACTGCAAGATGGTTTCCAAGCACGTGTGGGAATCTGATGCCACTGATCATAGATAACTGTGCTCGTGTTTCTTCGCACATCTCTCGCTGAACCATGGTATATCATGTCTGCATTGGAAGTACAGGTCCATGTGAACTTCCTGAGATGGCTGAACAGACAATACTGTTCCAGATCCATTGAGCACACTCCAGATGCAAATGGTAACATCTGATATTGGACGACTCCTGTTATAATGTTGCTCACCTGGATGGCTGGGATTCAAGAAGTAGAACGCCTCAGCACTAGCCAAGGATGGAGATTGCTCCGTCAGTACCCACTGCTGACTCCCCTGCTGCAGAACATTTACATGTACATCTGGCAGCCTCTTCTGGAAGGCACAGCCGATGTCCCTGCATTGGTTAATCACTACACTTTTCGCACCACAAGGTGAGAACATCTGGTGCTGTGGATATTCTCCAGTCAGATAGCCTAGCTGGGAGAAATCTTCAAATTACTGAAAAAGGTTGGACCATCCGAGTAAGTGACGCAAAGAAAGATGGTGTGTCAACATGAAAAATAACTCGGATGCCTTAAATATGCAATATGCAAACAGACAATGATATTGACTTTCCAGAGTACTGAAGGTATTTCTCACGTTACCTGTCTCAGGTCAGAGGGTCCATTGCAGATCGCAGCATTGCAAAGTGTGTAGTCATCCTGTTTCATCTGCACAGAGAATGGTGAAATTCAGAAATAGGGCTAAAACATTCTTTCAGTACAAGAACACAACATTGATAACTTCCCTAAACGTCTCCAGATTATCAGAAAATAAAATAAATGTGTAATTTGATATGCATACTCCATAAACAAGGAATGATAACAAGATTTAAACATGTCAGCAGCATCTCACAACCTAGAACGCTACAAACAGATGAGGTTCACTTTCTTTATGGTCAAAAGACTCAAAACAATGATTGCCATAAGAAAAGACTTACTTACCAAACAAATGAATTGATCCACAAACAAATCCATGTGTTTTTAGAGGAAATTATCCCTGTATGGTAAAACAGAATTAAACAGTACTCACAGAAGTGGGAAGAGTAGCAATAAGAGTATGCTCATCTCCAAAGATCGTTTCTACAGCTATTTGATGATCATTCGGTGCTTTGGGCTCAAGAAGGCAAAGTATGTAGTGAGACTAATCAATTATACCTGCCATGTGTGATGCTTTCGGATAAGAATAAGATTAAGAGCAAAATAAGATTCTGTATGCAAACCCACCTCTACAGAAATACTGTACTCGGTGAAAAATAAGTCTTCTAATATTCCAGCTATATTTAGCTCTCCCAGTCAGACAGTATGAAATGATTTCTTCCCACATATATGGACTTCCCTCAGCACTCTCAGGCGGAAAGAATTGGCATAGTGAGCAGGAAGACAATGACCTTGATGTTTCTGGGCCATCAGTTTTTAGCAGCCTTTCCATTCAGTCCATGCCAACAGAAGGAACAAAAAACAAGTTAAGTAAACAAATTGAGAAGTGAAAGAGTAGTTTTCCTCTCCAATAAGAGTAGCACTAATCTCAAAGTATATAAAGAGATAAGTAACATCAATTCACCATTCATCGTGTTTTAAAAATTGTACAAATCACTATTGAGACTAGTATAGTGCCCGTGCTAACGCCACGGCGGTATTTTAGGGATGCACATGAAATCAACCAAATGAATTTTTGAATGGTCATACATGTTTTGTTCCCTGCTTTCAAAGCCAATTTTTGAATGGCCATACATGTTTTGTTTGGATAATTGGGTTGCTGCTGGCAACAAAGTCCATCCATGAATGAAAGTCAAACATATACATCAGATTATTTTGGTCAGTCACTACAAATAATTGAAGACATCCAAATGGCACATAATATAACCACTGCATATAGTATATAAGTTAACTGCAGATATCAGTGCTTGGGAATTAATAAATTCATCCTGCAAGGCTGTAACATATGCACATAATACATGTAGAATTTGTAGATCTATTGTTACACATTATACATACCTTGCCGCGTGACGCTGTGATCTGGTGCTTGCGCTGAATTGCAGGCTGTCAGTGCGAGTGAGGAGCAGAGGGAGATGAAGTGAGGAGCGAGAGGGGCGGCGGTTCACACACCGCCGCTTGTACCTTGATGGCCTCGGCCACTCCGCGTGATCGAGGTCCCCGCCGCGCGCGCGCGTCCGCCCGCCAGGCGGCGTCCTCCCCGCCGAACCGTGCCGCCGCGCGCGCCCATCGCGCGGCGCGCGCCGCGCCGCGTGGACGCTGGTCCGCCGCGTCTCGCCCGCCCCCGCCGCGCCGCGCCCGCCCCGCGCGCGCGTCCTCCCGCGCCGCGCGCGCGCGCACCGCGTGGGCGTAGTTAAGGTTATGACCGTGGAGCAGGTAATTGTTGGGTGGATGTAGGATAATTTTAACTGGTGGTTTATTAGTTTAGATACAATGTGGTGGTACTTGTTTCTGCTTTAATGCATAGTTCACTGAGCTGTGAAGATATAGCAGCCAGTGTTAATCTGATCCATGTGAATTTATCCTTTTGATTCTCTGATGTGCTTTTTTGTTATTTTTTGCTACATTGCTTGCATACCCAAAGCTAGTCAACTGTAGTATCTAACTTGTGATGGACTCGACATTCAGTCTTTGAAATCATCTCAACAGCACATGAAAATGTTGGGGGTCCTTTTCTCTCAAGAATGTTTTCTGAACTTTCCGCTTTTTTGCCTCCTCATCACCAAGAGTCACACTCTGTACAATGAACTTAAGATTATTATTTTCACTAATAAAACATTGCAGGCATTTTTTTAGTGTTGAGATAAGATAAAAATAATCTACAAGCCCCCAAACATTACTTGGAATCCAATATTGACAAATTTGATTCTTTGTTGCTATACAATTGGGATCACTATCCTTCGGAATATAAAAACTACATTAGCATCTACTGTGATAAGCTTCAACACTAACTGATTGATCATTGTGCTTAAATGTTATCTTCAGGTAGATTTTAAGCTTAAACAACATACAAAACTCTTAGGTGAACAGATGACAGAGATGATAAAAAAACTGCACCTCAATCCCACCAACAAGCATTTGTAGGCAAGTGTTTTTAACTATGCTCTCAATTGTCACCCCATGCGCAGTTCCAACAAGTTGAACTCCTCTTTGAGCAATGGTGCTAGCTGCCATTGCTTCAAGTTCTGTACCAATCTCATCGATTACAATGACTTCTGGCATGTGATTTTCAACAGCTTCAATCATTACCTAAGAAAAGCAAGCTCCTATGCATCATAGTAGTGTGCCCGTGCTAACGCTACGGTAAAATACAAAACAAGATAACATTTGTAAACAAACCTAAAACTTATGTACAACATGCTCACGTCATCGTTTCCCCGTTCCGTACGATCGCTCTGGCTGATGCGTGTGCGCGAGATAGAGTACCACCGAGATAGATACAAGTGAAGCTTTTCAACTCTACTGAAACACATTTGACTTAATTAAACCAGTTAGTTAAACAAATGAATAAGGACACAATTTGTCGTCATACCATATAATACACAGCTTACAGTGGGCCTAACATTGACCTGTGCATTTGTAACTACCTCCTTTGCGCAAGTCGCAAACAAAAGTGTGTTCCTGGATTGCTCAATATGACTATGTGCAGGGCTCATTGTGCAGATTATGGCTGTTCTTGCATTGCCTCCCAAAGAGGACTGCAATATACGGGTCAGCTTTGAATCTCTGTAAGGGATATGGCCATTTCTTCCCTTGCTACAGTAGGAATATGTAATTCAGACTACAGTAGATGATAATACTATGGTCATAGAGCATGCAAAATGAGCAGAAAGGAGAAATGTCAAGCTGTAACACCAAAAGTAACTCGAAATTAGTTTGTCTAGAGAGTATGAAGGAAAGAGGAAAGGATATGTGCAAACTCCCAGAATTTTTAGGAACATAAATTCTTTAAAAAAAATGCAAACTGCTGAAATTACAATTCCTTGCAAGAAGAAAACAAACCTGAGTTGGCGAACAACCTTTCCCAGTGTTAGCAGACTTCGGTTAATATGGCTACCTTCTTTTGACCTCATACCAGCTGAAGCAGTCTGAGATGCACGCTCACTTCCTGCTAGGTCAACAAAGTTCTGTCCAGAAGAACCTCAGAGACCATGGAACACATTATACCAAAGAATCTTGATTATAGAAGGAAATTCCATACCGCACAAGCCACAAGGGTGCTCGAGTTGCCTCTTCCTAAATACTGTTTAGCAGAACTTTCGATTGTCTGAAAGTAGCATAAACTTGTCAAAAAAAATTCTTAAAAAAGTAACGTCAAAGAAATAGTACAAGATGAGCACCAACCAGCCTGAGTATTTGATGGGACCTAGAACTCGTTTCATTCAAAGCAGTTTCCCCAATCTGCCTTTGAGCTGTAGCACAAACCGTATTAAACAAACAAAGAAAAGAAAAAATAGTGCCTCTTTTGTTTCCAGCAAGTTCAGTCCCACACCTTCACACACTGCAATAAGATCCCCAAGATGATCCTTGTCCCTCAATGTTTCCTCGGTGAGTTTTTCTACAGTAGTTCCTTTATATTTGAATTCAAATGACAACATGAGCAATGCTGAGAACAGTACATAGGGTGGAGCGAAAAAAAGAAGTTATAGTAAGTTCAAGTAAAGGAGAATAGTGTACCTCTGGATCATCAAGAAGTCTAAGAGGTGTTGAATCATGGCTCAGAAGGTCCCTCGCAGCTTCATTGTATATTTCTATTGCCGAAAATTTCAAAATGAATTTTCTTTCAGGATGCTGTAGCAATGACAAACAATGAGCCAAATAATGTCTCACAAAGGTAAACTGAAACAACGTTCATGGCGCGCGCGCGCACACACACCCCTTCTCTATGTAGTCATAGATGTCCAACACACTGTACTCAGTTATTCCAGTCATTGTGTAAGTCTTTCCGCTACTTGTTTGCCCATAGCCGAATATGCTTGCTGTCAAGATCCAATGCATGTGCAAATGTTAGTTAGCCCACATCAGTTCGTCCAAACTAAGTGATGTAACAAAACTGCTTCATTTCTCCTGTACATACAGTTAATTCCACTGACAACTAATAGAGCAACTTCTTTCGCTCCTTCCTCGTAGACCTGCCTTGTAGAGCAATTGGGGCCAAACACCTTATCTGAAAGGACAAGAAAGAACAACAACTTGAGCAAAAGAGTGCCAAATAAAATGCCTACAGGGCTACAACATCAAGAAACTTGCCTGAGCCACACAACACCAGCAATTTTCACCAACATTGCCATACTTTCTTTGCGAAACTGAGCTCTGCTGCTACTACTCACCGTAGGTGTAGGCAGTGGGGAACATGGCACGCTCGGGGACGGTGCTGCGGAACATGATGGTGGTGGGGCTGATGCACTCCCAGTCGGAGCTGTCGCCGGCCTCCCTGCCGTTGAGCGGCCGCAGCCGCACGGACACCATTATCCTCTCCTCCTTGGCCTCCGCCTTATCCCATGCCGCCGCCGCCTCCTCCGCGGCCGCCCCATCGCCCTCCTTTCCTCCCCTGCACCTCCACCCAAGAACAGTATCAAAACCTCCCCCTTTTTGTTTATAATACATTAGGAAGACTCTTGGCTAGAACAATATTAGGAGCCTACCAGAATTAAACTGTAATTCATTTTTCCGCTGTTCTCCAAAAGGGGAGAACTTTCCTTGATTTTATCCATTTTCGTTTGAAGCATAAAAGCAACATGAAAGCTTGAAATAATAACATGATCATCAAGAAAATAAAGCTATCAGAAACTCTAACAGGGCATATTCTTCATATATTCTGAGAACAAAAAACAAGGGAGCAATTTTGATGCCAGGCAAAAGTATTAAGAACATGAATCTTGCATGAGTATCTCACAATCACAACAACACAATAAATGATATATTCTATCGTTTCAGTTACTCAGAGAAACTGTAACAAGTTATATCTATAAAAACAACATTTCAAGTGGGGCATTACCTCCATACTCTGAATCTGAGTACAAATGCCACCTTTTCAGCTCATCTTTTGAATTGAAATTGAATATGTATCTTTCAGGAGGAGGAAACAGATCTTCTGAATTCCAGACGACAGCTGCCAATTTGGTACGTTTATAAAGCGTAGGCCAAAAAAATGAGTTTATTGTGCTGTACTGCAGTTAGAAAAATTCATAGGATGTGATAGGGGTTATCGATGCCCCAAAAGAGTCAGCCAGATTACTTAAAGCAGGAAAGTTTAAACGTTCGCAGGATACAGGTTGCCCATCAGAGGAGGAAAAGTATGCAATATTTTCCCTTCATAATTCATATAGAAATGTCATGCATTTCAGTATACCATACATCTACCTAAATGTATGGGTAACATCAATTTTGAAAACAACCATAAAGGCTACTATCCAGCAGTGCATATTTGGAATGAAATTGAAATGCTGAAAATTTACTCCATTTGTATCGAAGCCTAAACAGAATTAACATTGAGCAGCTCAAGGTAATCTTACATACTTGACCTAAGTAATAAAAGTTGGAATTTAGCTTCCTTGGTTCAAATATTTATTCAACAGCATAATATCCAACTAATTAATCTCTCTTCTTCACATGGAAAACATACCAACCTAAATTCTCAGTAGTCTTCTATATACTCCCATCGTCAGTTGAGTTCAACCAAGTTTCCTTCATCTCTGTATAGTTTTCTTATGCTAATTCCAATGATTTTGTATTTAGTATATACTTACTTTTACCAGGATCAAGTAAAGTGACTACTGTTTTTGGCTTTTGGTCATCTTTGACCAGGAAAGTGTATCAATTCAACCAATCATGACACACTTATTACTAACTTGCTAAGAAAGAATGCTCATATATATGATTTGCCCAAATGAAAATAAATCTAAAAAATAACTGCAACTCATGGATTATGCTTTTCCACATTTACCTTCCCACTGAACTTCTTCTCTAGTTCCCTAACAAGCCTCACATGGATCTTCTTGTACGCCTTCCGCAGTCTGTATATACCTTTGTAAATATGTATAGAAAATATATGAAGCACTAAACTACCCAACAAATGTGAAATTATGCAATAAGTAGGCTACATTGTGAAATGATTAGGTATAAATATACATATAAATCCAAATTCAAATATGGCAGCAAAGCCATCTCTTGTTGAAATTTTCTTTTGAACATGCTTGTGATAAAATTTGCCCAATTCGCAAGCTGTAGGTTATAAATTATGATCTGGAAAGTTGTAGGGACAACTCCAAGCTTAGCACCAAGAAGTAGACTTCACGGGGATAAACTAAATCAGCATCAACCACAGATGAATTTCACCAACCAAACATCCAAACAAACAGAGATATTTGCCCAATTCGCCCCCAATATTACCATGACATTCTATCTCCGGTTCTCATCACAGTTGCAGATCCAATTCTTAACAATAACAATGCGTGTGAAGCAACCAAAACGTACTCGTCCAGGCTCGCGTGCGCCGTGCGTTGTGGCAATCCAAAGGAAATCCCACGCATCAGAAGCCCCATATCCTAGAAATGGAAAGCAAGAACTGATTGAAAATCTGAAATTCAGTAATAACTTCACAAAAATCATCTTCCCCATCACCTTCCGCACGCGCGCGTGGCGTCCCAGAAGAACCCGAACGCCGATCCGTCGTGCTTGCCCCCGCCGACGCCAGATCTGCAACGGCCGGCCGGCACTGCACCGAGGCGGGAGACCTTCGTCGTGGTGCGGGGAGAGAACTTCACCGGCGGCGGCGCGCTCGCCGGTTCTCGCGGCGAGGCGAGGAGATGGCGACGCCGCCGGAGGAGGCGCCTGCGTGGGGTGGGAGCACGCGGAAGGAGGAGATCGCGGCGCGGAGGAGGAGGCGCGGCTAGGGCGGGGTTGCGGTGACGGCGAAGAAGGCGCGAGTGGCGGGCGCGCCCGCGCAGCCATGGTGGCGTGGCGGCGAGGAGGAGGAGGTTTGGGTTAGGGTTTTAATGGGGTGGGAGGAGTGGCGGCGGGGGACGACGCGGGAGCGGAGGCGCGGGGAGAGGTGGAGATGGGGAGCGGCGGTGCGGTGGAGGATGGGGAAGCGGAGGAATGGCGGAGGAGGAGAAGGCGCGCGAGATGGGAGGAGGAGGCGAGGCGGGCGGCGGAGGAGGCGCGGGGAGGATGGGGAGGCGGAGGGAGGAGGCGCGGGAGGAGGGAGAAGCGGGGGAGGCGGAGGAGGCGCGGGGGAGGCGGAGGGACAGGGGAGAACGCGGGGGAGGCGCGGGGGAGATCGCGATTTCTGCGTAGCGGGAGGTGGCGGCGACCTGCACGCGAGCCGCGAGCGTGAGGGACGTCGGAGGGGTACTGCAGATCCATTGAAGAATGACCGTCGGATATGGTTGGGTAAGGAGAGAGAATAGAGGAGAGTTAATCTGGTGCGGACGTTTTTATGATGGTGTAATTATGGGTGCATATTGTGGTGTGGACGTAGTTAAGGTCATGACTGTGGAGCGGGTAATTGTTGGGTGGATGTAAAATAATTTGAACTGGTGGATTATTAGTTTAGAAAAGTATAGAAACACCTTTCGAAGTAAGTAGTGCTTTCATAATTGGTGCATCAGTTTTACAAAAACAAAAAAACCTCCAACTTGAAATGAAAACTACAGATGAAGAAGTTGTACAAAGCAACACCTCTCGGTAGTCAGGATGACCTCTGATAGAATCTTTTCAATACCAGGTTCAGTGATACATAAAGGGTGTCCAATACACAACTAAATATCTGGAGAAATACCCAACTGACTGCTAGTACCATCAGTAGCACCTGGCTCTTCCGAGCTTCTGTTCTCACACGGTTGCTTGATCCGAATATCAGCCCTCTTCTGCTTTTTTCCTTTCAAATTAATTTTCTGGTTCAGAGAAACCGTAGAACTTCTGGGACCAATTTGTTTGAAGTAGTTCATTGGAGCTCTGTGGCAGCTTTATCCTCATGAGGTTTACAAGCTGCCTTTCTAGAACTTTCACTGCAGGAGGTTACAGAGGTGTTCTGCTGTCTTCGAGCTCTGCTACGCCATAATTGTCCATATCTAAAATTGAGGTAAGATGTCTTTCTTTCACCCTTGTATGCGAAGAATTAACCTTTTCAGGGATTTCTTCTACACATGGTTTATTTCTGTTCAAGGAAGGATGTGGACGATTGGTTGGGAGCATTGACAAGGGCTTCTGTTGCTTTCCTCTCATGTTCTTGTTGCCTATTGTCTGATCTACCATAATCTCAACCGGCAGTTCTTTTGGAGATCCCAGCCAGTGTTATTAATCATCGACTAATCGGCGACTAATCCACAACTAGTCGTCCAATCGGTATATGACGGATGACTAGAGAGGCCGACTTGACTAGAGCGGCCATATCCAGCCGCACGACTAGGAGCCGGCCCACTGGATCAGTAAGTTTGAGGCCCACTAGAGAGGCTCGGCCCGACCGAGACTTAATACCAGTGACTCAACAACCCTAGATCCTCATTGCACACCACACGCGCTATTTTGGTTGTAGTATTAGTATAATAATTCCAGCTTGCTTCTTTATTATGACTGTGACAATTGTAGACCTAACTCTGGGGACTAGTCGAGAATAGTCGGTCGACTAGTCGCCCAAGTCGCCCCCTTGGCGACTCGACTCGACTTTATAACTTAATAATCTTCCCAGCTTACCCTTTTCAGGGATTTTTTTTCCTACACATGGATTTTTTTTTCTGTTCAAGGAGGGATGTGAACGATTGGTTGGGAACACTGACAAGGGCTTTTGTTGCTGTTTTTTTATGTCTTTGTTGCCTATCGCCTGATGTACCTTAACCTCAACCGGCAGTTCTTTTGGAGATCCCAGCTTAAGCCCTTCATTATTTGAAGTTCCCATTGACTTTTGAGGCTGGCCTTTGGAACTTTGGGAACTCAACCTTGCACTTTTGTTGGAAGGCCTGCCATTTTGGCGCCCATGCCTTTCACATGGAAGATTTGAAGGCTCCTTTCTCTTCTGTGGTAGAATTGTCTCCCTTGGTGATAGTCCATTTTTATGATCAACCTGTAAAATTGCTACATGAGCCGGCTGTTCATGACTCTGAAGCAAATGATCAGGAGCAGGAGTACTTGATGCACTTTTTTCTGTCACATAAGGCAGAACAGTTTCTACAGTTGATTCGGCATTGATTATTTGGAAGGAGGATGGACAGTTCACTGATACGCTGTTCAATATTCCACTAGGCAAGACTTCTAGAGCTGCATTCTCAATGCATACTGCTGCACCTTCATAGGCGTCCCATTTCTTGGGCTTGCATTTTTCAGGAGGATCGGTAGGAATATAGAGAAGAGATGCATCTTTAGTTTGCTGTCTTCCCTTATTTAGACCTAAATCAATCTATTTTTGCATACAGTTTGGTAGAAAAGCGCAAGCCAAATTACAGTACTTTCCAAAACTAAACAAAGGATTTAAGTGCAATCAAGAAACAGAAAAAATGGGGTTACCTTCTTAACAACAGAGTTGCAAAGCCTTTCAAGGCATGGTGTAGGGTCCAAATTAAGTCTCAGTTGCAAGGCATTGAGGATGATGGGCTCAGCAATCTGAAATATGCAAGAGATAAATAAATCAGGCAGAGCGTTGAAAGTAGGAGATGACATATAACCTTGTCTATTGCAGGTTTACAAAAGTGCTGACCAATTGATCGTGATAAGTACATGAAGCATCCACAATGGAAGACAGACCTTTCAGAACACATTCAATGCCCAATCTAAGAGCAACTCTATTCACTTTAGGGAAGTCATCTCCTGAAGAATCACCACCATTAGACAAAAAGGATCGGTAGTCCCGCACCTAGGTATTGTACAATGTACAGAGACCACAAACAGACCTTGCTCGGTTCACCGATCGAGTATCCACCCGGAAACAGGTTCAGTGCAAAGGACGGCTCAAGATCTGCAGCATAAGGTGAGGGTTTGCGAAAAACATTAATTTTACAACAAAACAGAAGATATCATCACGAAATTGGGCAAGTAGCTACCTCGGGACCTCACCTAAATCAAGAGGATCGGCTCCATTTCTATCCGATACGTCCTATCGGGCGGCGATGCCACTATCAAGCCGTGACATAGCGGCCTACACGAACCAAAACGCAACCGTCCGTAATGCTTGCAAACACGATCAAATTAATCATGAAATAAGTATAGGTAGGTTTCATTAACACGAATACACGATCGAGATGGAGCTTATCGCAAACGACGATGGTGGGGAGAAACGAGGTGAGGGTGCTCACATCCCACGGCGGAGGCGGCAGCCGCGGAGGCAGGGGAAGATCCGTCCGGGGACGCCGTAGGAAGAGGTGCATCGTCGATGGCGACGGTGGCGTGCGGGGACGGAGGATAGCGAGAGAGAGAGAGGAGGGGTTTAGGTTGGGGAAAATTCATCATATACCCTCTTCATAGTTCAAAATTCAGGATATATCCTTCTACACATCAAAATTCATAATATACCCTCCTCCAATCCATTTGCTTTACAAAATACCCTCTTTATACCTTTTCAGTGTATTTTTGCATATCTTTGTGTATTCTATCACTTGAAATGACCAAAATACCCCTCATAACACTGCCCAAGTGTGCAATAAGAGAAAGTGCACAGAAATATCTGTTAAGTCAAATACTATCGAAAGGAACACAAGGATTCTACCTTACAGTTGGAAATAAAGCTGGTATTTCATGATTTCTCACCAAAGACGATCAAACGAGCACAAGAATCCTATCTTCACCATGACGGAAAATAACCATTCAAAACTTATTTGACCTAATATCATCGTCAGCTACCATGATGTTAAGAAACACACTTGCACATAAAATCCAATCTTTACAGCTCCATTCAGACTAAGCCTTTCATGGTTATACAATTAAGATAACATAACGCACAAAGATAGTCTTTCTACTAGGTAGAATTAAAAGCATGGCACATATCATATTTACAGAAGGCCCTGACAGAGAGGGAAAGAAACTACTGCTGAATGAACAACAAAGCAACCAGTATCCATGTGCATTACGCACTACTTGTCCCTGTGTCCCCTAGCTAGTAGCATAATGCATCTCCATTACAAGCCCATAATTTGCTCCCAGCAGCATAATACATCTCCAGTACAAAAGCAAAATAGCATGAGCCAAGAGTTTGCTCCCAGTACAAGGCATAGTGAGCTAATAGTTTGCTCCATACAGTACGAGACCATACAAATTACAAAAGCAAAATAGCTCCAGGAGGTTTCAACAAGACATTAGCTAGCAGTTTTCAACCAATTTCAGTCTTTTCTTCTTAGGGGTCATCTTCTTCACATAAGGTTTTGATTGTCCTGTTGTGGCAGGTGCCAACATGTTTGTTGATACCCCTTGTGAGGTGCTTTCAGTAACTATTGCTAAAGCTAGTTGCCTGTTAAGTTGACATTAAAAAAAGGATGATTTAGCAACATAAGCTAGTTGACTATTGCTAAAACACATATAACTTGCACAATTATAAAGTTGTTTTTACCTTCTAGTGATAGGACCTGGACTGTTTTGTAGAGAAGATGGCAAAGTGATGGACTCCCTAGGTGGGGTGCCAACGGTATGATGTACTTCTCCTTCTTTGCTTGCTACCCTTTTCCTACAAGGCAAAGTACTAAGTTAAGCAATTATGGCACAAAAATGAGTAAAAAAACATGTCAATTACCTTTTCTTATTAGCATTCAAAGGGCATCCATCTGATCTATGTCCAATCTCTCCACATCTCCTACATTTCACTTGTTTTTTGGATGTTGATGACTTGCTTTTCTCTAGGGCCCCTTGAATCCTATTTTTTTAGGCCTTCCAGATGCTCTCTTATTTAATGGTGGAAGCAATTTAAAGTCTAGCACTACTTTGGGCCATTGACTCCTACCAGTTATGGGTTGCACCACCCCTTCATATGCTGCTCTAAATTTTGCAACTGAGTAAAAGTTGTGCACAAAGAACTCTATGTTTGGTCTTCTTTCTGTTGTGATGAATGCTAAAGCATGTGGACAAGGCTTTCCAGTTGACTGCCATTCACCACAAGTGCTTTTCCCATGAACTTCCACATCCCCAGCCTTGTCCACAACTCTAGCGCGAACACTACTCGTGGTTTCCGAATCAATCCTACCGGAATTTGAAAAGAAAATTCATAAATTTTAGTTAGCGCATCTACTGTCGTACCAGCAAGGACCAAGCTATACACACAAAAATACACATGAAGCTAGAAGCTTACTCCACATAAGCCTCCTTTGGATCCATCCTCCTGCCTGCCTTTTCAAGCTTGCAAGCCCACACTGGAAACCGCCGCCGGGTTGAAGGCCCAATGCAACTAATTCCTGAAATCATGACTAGAACCATCAGCATTGCATCTTGAAACTTCAGATGCAGGGCAGGCACCAAACGAATAAACAAAAGAAATACAACTTGCCTCATAAGAGTACTCATCTGGATCAACCTCCTGCCATGCATCCTGTGTTTTCATAATAATATATCAATGTGTAAACTGTCAGTTATTCAGTCCATAGTTGGTTGATCTCAATGAGTAAGCAAATAAATAATAGTAGAATACCACTATGTGAATAAAGACATAAATTTTCCATGTAGAAATTGGCAGATTCATTGGACCTAATATGCCACAATCCCCAGAGCAAACAGAACAACATGAAAATTTGACCACTTATATAGCATGACATTCTAGAATCTACGCTGCTTACTTCGGTTTTATTGCTAAATGGGCGAAGAGACTAGCTTTACCTTGAATCCGCCGTGCGCGGGTTCGAAGCGCGCGCGCTTGAATCGGCCGCGCGCATGGGTTGAAGGCTCGGCCGCGCACCACCGCTTTGAATCCGGCGCGCGCGCTTGAATCCGCCGCGCCACCGGTGCGGAAGCGCGCGCGCCTCCTTGAATCGAAGGCGCGCGCCGGGTTGAAGGCCCGAGCCGCCGCGCGCGAGCGCGCCGCCGCCTCGAAGAACCGCGCGCCGCGCGCCCGGTCGGGCTCGATGGGAATGGGTAACCTAGCCCCTTTCGGGTCCCGCCCTTTCCTAGTGACTGCAAGGGTAAAAGGGCAAAATGGGTACAAACTTTAATCAGGGGTATTTTGGTCAGTTCAAGTGATAGAATACACAAGGATATACAAAAATACACTGAAAAGGTATAAAGAGGGTATTTTGTAAAGCAAATGGATTGGAGGAGGGTATATTATGAATTTTGATGTGTAGGAGGGTATATCTTAGATTTTGAACTATGAAGAGGGTATATGATGAATTTTCCCTTTAGGTTGAGAGCGAGAATGGCGAGGTGGCGAGGAAGAGACGAATCGTGGGTGTGAGCGAGCCGGGCCCAGCGGGCAGTGTAAGCGGGGTGCGTCGCAGTACCGTGGGACCGGAGGACAGATGGGACCACCTGTCAGACGACGGGAGCCCACGAGGATGTATAGTGGGCCAGGCAATTTCTTACCCAGGAAGGAAAATGCCATTTGCTAAAAAACAAAGATAAATTTCTTCTAAGGGTGTGCAGTTTAGCGATAAATTATGGTTTTTTATTGTAACTAATTTATTTTTTGCTGTAGCTAAGATAGCTTACTTGGTGTAGTTAAATTTAAAAAATTAAAAAGGCAAAAGAAAAGACAAAAAACTAAAAAAAAGAAAAACAAAATTAAGAAATAGTAAATTAAAAGCAGATGTCAGAAGCTATCGCTGAAACAAGCAGGGCCTAAAGCCCTATTTAAAGCTGCAAGGCATTTTATAGTAAACAACTTAATTTCTCTGCAAGGCATTTTATAGTAAACAACTTAATTTCTGCATGATTTTATTAAAATCTCCTCGTTATAAATTATATAGTAAAAAAATAATTTAATCGTTTTTTTCTTTTGGTTGTGCCATGTGGTGTGGCTGTCGTGGGATGTCTAGTGTCATGTTTGGCAAATCAAATTAGTTTTTGACAGGTGCTATTTTTTCTTGAGTAACTACTCTCATATGTCCTTTTTTTTAAGCCCTACTCCCGTGATTTTGGCTTTGTTTTGCAACATGATTTAGAAGGGAAAAAATAGGTTGACAAACATGAAAAAAAAACTTAAAGTGGTTCTACAAAACAAGATTGCCATGATCCATGGTAATGCCAAATTGAGGGAGCCCAAGTTACAAAAAGTTTCTTAACTTTTTTTTTTCAACTTTCATCTACTTCCACTTTGTAGGATGAATAGCAGATAGCAGTTCATGTCAAATGCCCCCACCAAATAAAGCGAGACCCTGGCTAGTTACAGGCAATGCATGCACCGGTACATCCCGATCATGGCTCAAACATTGCATGGTACAAACGTACAGGAGCATAGAACAAACCATGTAAATGCGATACAAGGATAGACCACCAAATCGTGCATGTGATGGTCATCAAATCATGTGTACGACACCAGCATCATGTGTTCATCGCCATTAATCCTAATGGACCCCTATCAATTGTTAGCTCTGATTCTTAACCTAAACCTAAAGTAGTTTGGTCTGAGGAGTACGTAGTTTATGTAGTGAAGTGTTTATTCAGTTGAGGTCCACACGCCATGTGCTGCACCAAACCTGAGATGATCTGTACAGCTGCACTGCATGCGCTTCTCTTTGTCAATCTCTCTCTCTCTCTCACACACACACATACGCACACTCAACTACCATGCATGCATTAGCCATGAACACGCCTTAATTAATTCAGCTTGCTAAATCTGATGCAATGCAAATGAGAAGGGGAAGAAAAGAGAAGAGGAGATGTTGTAGTTGTACACTCGTACTGGGTGGGCTTTGACGTAGTGTAGGTGATCGACAGCAGATTTGTCATGTCGCCATCCACACGTGTGGCTGCTTGCCAGTGCATGGTGTGTCCAGGATGTAATGTACCGGATACTGCAAGCTCTCATTGATGTATTGTTGATGAGATAAACATATGAACGTTGATTCATCTCATTGAAGGTTGCCGGATATGTGGATTAAAATTCAGTGTCTCAGGTGCTGAATGCTGTTGTTCTTTAATTATTCTTCTGAAGAATAGCATTGACTCATTTCAGTGAAGACAGCCTGTTGAACCTTAAATTCAGAGTTGTTGGTGTTTAATTCTGTGTATATTCTTCTCAAATTTTGAAGCTGAAGTATGTTTTTTTGTCAGGAATATCCATTTTTAGGACTGTTTTTTGGGACTTCTGAACCATGGTTGAAGTATGCATGTCAAGGTTTGAGTTAACCTGAACTTTCACACACAAGTGTAGTGCAGTTCTTATCTACCATCAGATAACCTGAACCTTTTGACATCAAAACTCCAAATTCCAACCGGGCTCATTTTAATTCCGAATCCTGCAATTCTTACTTACAGTATTTGCCCCCTGGATACTTGCATTTAATCATCTTGTGATTCTTGATTTTTCCTTAAGAAAACCACAGCTCTTGACTATTGTCTTGCTGTCCATCTCATCGAATCAGTCATCGTCAGAATAGCTCCAGAGAAAGATGAACAAAAAGATAAATTAAAATAAAAAATGAGAAAGATATAAGAAGGATCGCATTTAAGTCGACATAGCTAGAACAGGGATGCAAGGGAGCCCTCCATCTCACTGATTGCAAGTTTTAAACGCCGGGCACTCCAGTCCGGCCAGCAAGCTTACCTGTCAGGAACCCACTGACCATATATGAAACCAATGGCATATATCCAAATTCCCCCGTATATAGCTCCATACTATAATCCACCAAAAAGATCAAGTCAAATTGCTTGCCCACATATCACACCGACAGCGAAAAGAAATTAAAGGAAAGGACATTATCAGCATTCAGCATAGCGACTAGGATGTTCTGCTCTTGCCATAACTACATAGCCTGCATGAATAGGTTTAACTTTTGATGTTTATAACTTCCTGTAGGACACAGTTCCAGTTTAAAAGCTATATATATGTATGATACACACGAATCCTGAACAGTTCCTGAAAAAAATTGGAGGTAAGTTGTATTTGATATCTCTGTACAGTAGCATGAAGCATATAAATGCACATAGGTTTAGTTATGTGATGGTTAACTGACGAACCAAGCATTTAACATTCTGTTCTACCGCTGCTAATCTGGCGTAAACCTGACGTAAAGCACCAAACCATGAGCTGCAATTGTTCTCAAAACTACTATAGCGATGTTGCATTCATGCATTTGTCTAGTCTCTTTAGGACCATGCTCTCATGCGTCAGGACAACCAAAGATAGGAGAGAAGTAGTAACAATACCCTCTATATATAGACACACCCTGCATTCCTCTCAAACCACAAGCAACAAGTAGCAGCACTGCATTTGTGAGTAACAAACTGTAGAGAGAAAGGAAGGAAGGAGTAGGGAGAGATGAGGAGGGATCAGGAAGCAGGTGCTGCAGTAGTAGTGGTGCATGAGAAGCTGAAGCTGTTCATGGGAGTGCTGGCCCTGCAGTTCCTGCTTGCAGGATTCCACATTGTCACGAGGGCTGCACTCAACATGGGCATCAGCAAGATTGTATTCATTGTATACAGGAACCTCATCTCCCTCGCCTTGCTCGCGCCCTTCGCCTACTTCCTCGAGAAGTGCGTAAACTGCCTTTTTTTTTCCTTTTCAACGGCCAGTTTGCTCCAAAAGTTTGAAGCTGCCAGGCAACAAAGGTTTCTGATGTCTGTTTTGCACGTTTGCTTTGGGTACCGCTTGTTTCAGGAAAGATAGGCCACCACTCACCTTCTCTTTGCTGGTGGAATTTTTTCTTCTAGCACTTTGCGGGTAAGCAAGATCGATGTTTCTTGCAATCTTTATTAATTGTTCTTCCCTTGATCTTCTTGAACTAAATGTTTGTGTCTTTTAATTGTTTGTTCAGGATAACTGCAAACCAAGGTTTCTACCTTCTGGGGCTGTATCACCTGTCACCAACCTATGCTTCTGCAATACAGAACACAGTTCCTGCAATCACATTTGCCATGGCTGCTGTCCTCAGGTGATATGTCTATACATAACTCTTTTTATGCTATACACCACACAAACTCTGTATTTCGTTACAAAGATCAAAAACGACGAAAGTTAATTACAAAAGTTTTTTTTTCTTTGTGCAGGCTTGAGCAAGTAGACCTAAGCAGAAGGCATGGGCTAGCCAAGGTGGTGGGCACGGTGGTGAGCATCGGGGGTGCCACAGTGATAACTCTCTACAAGGGCCTACCATTGTTCCATCACAATCTGCACGTCAAGTCCCTTGTGTCCCTGTCCTCCTCAAGCCCCATCCTCAACTGGACTCTGGGCTGTGTCTTCATCCTCGGCCACTGCCTCTCATGGTCTGGATGGATGGTTCTTCAGGTAGTGACCACACTGGACGGATAATGGATGCCTGTCTGAACTTTGCATGCATCTTTTAATGTATGGCGCATTGATAAGTCTGAACTTTTTTTCAACAGGTGCCAGTACTGAAGAGATACCCAGCCAGGCTCTCGGTTCTCTCACTTACCTGCATCTTTGGGCTCCTCCAGTTCCTGGTCATTGCAGCTTTCACCGAGGAAGACCTGAGCAGGTGGAAGGTGCGCTCCGGAGGGGAGCTCTTCACAATCCTCTACGCTGTAAGTACCTGCAAGTCTGCAACTTGATTGAAGGGAAAAAAAACTCACATGTATCATCTTGTTTGAGATTGATGTTGTGAAGACTAAAATGCCATTTTTTTGGTAGGGCCTTGTGGCATCTGGCGTTGCGTTTGCTCTGCAGATATGGTGCATTGACAGGGGAGGGCCGCTCTTCACTGCCGTCTTCCAGCCGGTGCAGACCGTCGCCGTCGCCGTCATGGCTGCCATCATTCTAGGTGACCAGCTATACACAGGAGGGTAAGGACATGCATACACAAACAATATAACAGAATCACATTAAAAAGAAAGAAAGCAAATCTAGAAAGAAGAAAAATGAAAAATACAGAATCACATAGATCAGAGAATTAATTCATGCATTTCTCTGATGTATCGTTGGTCTGTACTTTGGCAGGATCATTGGGGCTGTACTGATTGTCATCGGTCTGTACTTCGTGCTGTGGGGCAAAAGCGAGGAGAAGAAGACCAAGAACCAAGATTCGGTACAGGGAGGAGACATGACGAGGTATCTGCTTGGGCAAGATGCTCCAGCTAAAGATGAAGAAGTACCCACTGACCTGGCATGATGTGCAGTCGTATTGGATTTGGAAATGTATCAGTGCCAGTGCTTGTACTTTTAACTGTTCAATGCAACCAAGAAGAATTGTGCCAGTTTGAAGCACTATATTGCTATGAATCTGTGTACAGGCCCGTCTCAAGCTGTATATCAATCGGCCAATATTAAATCATGCCATTAACTCATTGCCGGCTTGCCGCGAATCTCAGATTATATTTAAGTCACTTCATTACTGAAATCTCATATAAGCTTGTTCACGCTCTGAAGCCCTTCTCATTTGGATCTCAGATGAAAACATTGATCACACTTCAGATGAAAACATTGATCACACTTGAATCGATTGGAGATTTCCGGCTGATTCGGATGATTCCGAGCTTGGTAATGGTAGAGAAAGTACTTCATACACAGTACCGTTGCGTAAACAGTAAGATCTCGTTGTCTGCACCATAAATCAAATCCTACCGTGATCTGAGCCAAAACCAACTCTAATGTGAAGAAAACAACTTGATATATCGTATGTGTGTGTTGGGGTCAAGCATTACGGCAGCATAGGGGCCTGAGTGACGAGGTTATTGGCCAAATTAGATTGCCATATGCCAACAATAAGGACAGCGGTAGCAAGGTTGATCACATTTCGATCAAGTGTTTGCGTGTGCTTGTCGATATATGTTGGAAGATTCATTGCGCCGGCAGAGGCTAGATTGATAGCGACGAGGCTGCTGGCCACAAGGGGGTGGCCATGGCCCGATCATGGGATCGACATTGACGATGACACTGGGGATTTGGAGCCAGTGAGATCAACTTGGACAGAAAACGCCAGAAGAAACAACTAGGCTTTCAGCAATAGGTTGGTGAAATTTCTCGCACTAATCTGGACCGTCTGAATAGCTAATCGGACGGCACACAGAGTGTTGCATGAGGCAACTAGAGCTACATGTTGGACTTGACTCTTGAGGGACACTATCTAGCGTCGTGCCCACGGGACGGGGCTGACGGAAGACGACGGAGCTCCGGCGAGAGGCGCGGCGGACGGCTGGAGCGCGGGCACAGGTCGGGGTCGACGGCGAGTGAGGTCGTGGCATAGGCGCCGCGTCCAGCCGGATGATGAGCTCCTCCTAGCTAGCTCGATCACCCGCCGTCCCGTTGTCCGACCAACCGGTGGTACGCCGCCATGCTCGACGATCTCCCCTCTGACCTCGCCTGCATCCGACCGCGCTGTTGAAATTGGTTCATATGAGTTCAAGCTCGTAAATTCCCTTTCCTTGATTCCCATTGGGAAATCATGGCAATGGCAGTAGTTACCTTCTTCTTTTTTTTTTGTGTTAATTTACCCTTTTTTTGTCGTATGAGAAACAACTGGACAAGAGTACATACATCGCATATGCATCACTCTACACTGATACGCATCAATGATCTGCTGGCCTTTTGGAGGACATAGTCATCGATCCGTCTTGATCGGCCTAACGACAGTGTCCATGATCAGCTATATCACCAAATTTAAGATGTGGACGACATTGCCGTGTGGGTCTAACGCTGTCTCCAAACAAAGGATTAATAGTACTACTTCATTGACGAACAACATGTCTGAACAAAACACATATATAATAGTTCTTAGGCATAGATCCTCTTTTAAGTCTTTGTTGCAGATGATGACAGATTACGGGCAGTCAGTGTTCCCCAGCCCCACTGGACTCATCCGACAAGCGCCTACGACTTGTCATGTTCGCAGGGTTTTAGCTTGGTATCAACGTCTTGTACGTTTTAAAACGACTGTATCGTTATGCATTAGCTAGTATCAACTTAAGCATTTTAACTGCATCCATCTGCGAGAGCTGAGAAGAGAGCAGCAGCAAACATGCAAGCAAGCAAGCAAGCGCATGTCGATCTGAACTATTTTTGGCCTGTCTTCTCCTCTGGGTGTCCTGGCCGGCTGCAAGCTCCAAGCCTCCATGGATGGACCTCAACTGGGGGCCGTCAGGGCAGAGCCACACCCCGAGCAGGGTAGATTTCAACTTGGGGTGTGAAAAAATATCTAGTGTACATCCCGAGTAAATTCAGTACAGTCTGGTAATATTTTTATAGTCCAGTTTAAATAACCTAGATTATTCTATCATTGAACGTAGGACATAACTAAGGCCCTGTTTGGATACGCTTAAAATCCGATTCTGGGTAGAATTAAGCGAGAATCCCACCCAAACGCTTTGATTATTTTTCGATTCTTTCAACCGCCGCGGTGGGAAAAATTAGCATTTGCGAGAATCCAAAATCTGCACCGCAAGCCCCATCAGGATTATTCAGATTATTCAGATCGCAGATTCTTCAGATCGCGACTTATCAGAAAATCTTGATCAAATTAAAATCGATTCTCAGATAAGCGTATCCAAACAGGGCCTAAACCCTGGTTCCGCCACTGAGCCCCGCCGTACAGGCTGTGCGTACACATAACACAGTGCTGGCCATTTGTTGTTGTTGTTGGACCCAGCTTTGTATTGCTGCTGCTATGCCCATGCCTGGACTGGAGTCTGGAGAGGAAGAGAACAGACTATATCTTGACAGGTCGGTCGGCTGGTCCATCGATCGATCGATGCAAGTACGTACTGGTTGCTGGCAGGGACGATCATATTCATCTCGATCACGCACAGGATGACAGCTTCTTGTCGGAGGCTACGGGGTCAGCTCCATGTCTTCTCCACATCAACGTACCGTACGTACCCCATATGTCAGTCTGTATATACGCTTATAGCTAGCGAGCAGTTTAATTAGCGTTTTTAAGTTTTTCCTGAGAGGATGGTCTGCTATCTGATGGACTAGTGACTTTTAATTTTTTTTCTAGGTATCAACAACGATATATAACAAAAGCATAAACTCGCAAGCTCACTAAAATTAAAAGCCAGATAACATAACTCACAGCGGAGTTCTTGTTCAAACCGATTTGACCGTAGGTTTAGGTGCGGTCTGACCGCTCTCAATTACTTCACGCAAACACAATGCAAATCTCTCTAAAAAATAGCTACCGCCAACTACGAGATGGTACTACCACACATTGGTCAAACCACCATACACTAATTATTCGGTCCGACTACTGATCAGTCAAATCACTGTGACGCTAATAGCACAAACCAGAGATCCAACGACACAAAATCAATCTCATCCTTGATAACCAAATAAAAGTAAAGTCAACTCCTCATCAGTCATCGCCATTATGAGACTGCTACCTCAATATGTGAACAAACCACTCTTCATCTCTCATGAAAAGGAGGCCCAATATTAATGGCCCAAGTTAGCAGATGGATGGCCCAACATCTCATGAGCCCGAGCTAACTTTGTCAAGGGTTTCGAGGTGGATCTGGAAACTACTTTACTTTAGGAGAGCTCCACCACTGAAAATGTGGATCTGGAGCAGCTCCACCGTGAATCTGGAATCCCACCATGGAGTGTTTGGCTTGTACAGCAGCTCCAGATCCACGAAATTGAGGTTTTGGTGGGAATAGCCACTTTTGGTGGGATGGGGTGTGTAACCAGTGGCATTGGTGGGTAATTACCACCCAACTCTACGATGGAGCACCCCTTGAGGAGCTCCATGAAATCCATGGATCTGACCCTCAGATCCAGAATTTTGGTGGATCCAGATTTCGCGGAGTTGAAGCGTTTGGGTAAAATTTCGTAAAGTAGAGCTGTTTTTTGTGGATCTGAAGCTGATGGAGCTCTCCAAAACAGGTCTTTAAGTGGGTTCTTGTTCTTCCAACTGTAACGGAATCCCACGCGAATTGGATGGGGGTAGGAACTAGGGGGTGTTTTTGTAATTTCCGATATGCGCATCTGGCCTCGGTGGATCCGCCCGGCGGCGGAGAGAACCAAACCCGAGGCTTAGAAAAAGAGAAGAAAGCATATTCCATTTTGGTCCTCCAGCCATTCCGTATTACTGGTCAGGTACATTTCTTAGCCCTTGGCTGAAATTGGGAAAAGAAGCTTTCCACCAACTCAAAATGCAGTTTGATCAAATGGGGTTCAACACGGACCAGCTGCATCCTCAGTGCTCCGTGTTTAAAGTTCATTTGGAATGTTGGAGTAATTTTGTTTTGCAGATAGGTGCCGTGTCTACCAAAAATATCTTTTTGCGCTATAGCACATAGGGGTGAAAACGGATTGGATAGTTTCCGATCGATCTGGATGAAAACGAATACGGATTGTGTCGGATCGGATTTTCTTGAGATAATTCTCAGGTCGGAAACAAATACGGATTTTTTGTCGGAAACGAATACGAATACAGTAGGCCTGATATCCGACGAATATAGATACGAATACAGATAATACAGATCCGGATATCCGAGATTTCAACCCAACATTGCCCAACCCAAACCAACCTCTCTCATCTCTCCTGCCACTAGCCCATTAGCAAATATTTATGTTTATTAAAAATAAATTTAGTATTATCGGTAGATTAAAATTTATATCGATTAAATTGATGTACTGCCATTTAAATCATTTTGATGCAAATTTAAATTCTTAATTAATTTATTAGTCACATGTAAATGGTAGAAATCCATTAAGAATTATTTAGGACTTAAAAAAATTAACTGCGATTTGAAGATTTAAAATATATACAATGATATAACTATTTTGGATAAAAAATACTTATGCTTGTTTAGATTTCATTAATATTTTGACAAGATAAATTATTTATGTGTTTTCATCGATTTTAGATGTATAGTTTAAGAGGTTTTCATGTTCCGATAAATATTCGTGACCGTATTCGTTTCGATTCGTATTCGCTCCATATCTATATTCGATATTATTCATATTTGTATTCGTATCCGAGGTATCTATATTCGTATCCGAAAAAAAAATATGAAAATAAATATAATAGAGGCATTATCCATCCATATTCTATCTCTTTGCATCCCTAATAGTACATACAAAGCCAGGGACTTTCGATAAACATACGGAAAAACTCAGGTAGGTAGGCATAAAAGGGCGCCCTACTTTCTCTCGTCTGCCCCCAACCCTCTTATTTCTCGCCGTCGCGTCTTGACTCTAAACCCACAAGCGATCGCACGCGCGGATCAATGGCGATGGTGACGGCCAAGCTGAGCTCTCCGGCCATCAACTGGCTCACAGGTGCCCGCACCCCGGCCGGCCCCCGCCGATCCGTGCCCACCCGCCGCGCCACGCTCATCCGCGCCGGCGCCGGCTCCTACGCCGACGAGCTTGTCTCCACCGCGGTGAGCGCCCCACCAACCCCTACACCTCAACCTTTCGCCCTTGAGTTGTTTCCTCTAGGACTCGGTCACTTGCTAAAGGATCTAACCTTTGGATGTTGCGCATGTCGTATGTAGCCATCTATGATGGCTCCGTGTTGGTATCTAGCGATTCGTGGTGGGGACTGTTCAGTAGGGTTGGATGTGGGGGAAAAATCGAGCTTATTTGGGTTTCTCCATCGAAATTAAACAAAACTTTTCATTATGTATCTATTCCGAATTTTTTATTAGTAGGAAAAACGAGAATCAATTTAAATATCTAGGAAAATCCTAACCGCATTTTGAAATCTAGGAAGGACGTGTGCAAATCTTGCGTCCTTGTGGAACGGCAGCAATGCTACCGTCCCATTTGCTTGGTTTGCGCCTCATGCAAAGTCATGCCAGTGCACTCTTGCCAAAACAATGTTGAATAATTAGCCACCGTCCCTTGTACAGTTGTACTCACTATTTTTTTCAACAAATCTCTCCTGCGGTACTGTATTCAAAATTTCATTGCATGGTTTCATTATTTTTTAGTTGTACAGTGTAAAATTGGTTTGACAGAAAACAAATGCCTGATTTCTTACCAAAAGTCAACCAAATTCGTAACCTTTGGACCAACCTCGGGATGAGGCAGCGGTGCTAAGCCACCGGAGACGAGGAAGTTTGCAAGCGATTGGGGAGGTTGGTGGCATAGAAGGGGGGCTGTTGGCGCCGTCGAAGCTGCTGGCTGAGAGGGCACAATTGGGGGGGGGGGGGCAATGTTGAGGCATCCATGCATGACGGGTGGTGGAAGGAGCTTATCATGCCAGGACAGTATTGGCGTTTGTTTTGTCATCATAAAGCTAATGAAGTCCATGAGGTGGGGCAGAAACCTCTTGGAATGTTGCATGAGCCTTGGGGAGGGAGTCCGGACGATTGAGCAAAGGGCAAGGAGAAACATTCAGGTCACCATTATGCATGTACTACAAATATGTTTGCAAGGACCGAGACATGAATGTATGAGCATGCAGTAGCACATGCTTTGGTAGCTCAGGAAGGAAGCGTTCACAAGGTGTAATGAGCAATTTTGGGACATGAGATGTTGCTTCCGCTGAAGGAATGAACCTGGACGCAATCATTGCTCTTTTATTACAGGAACATTAGCGGGGCTCATGTCCTTCCTAGATTTCAACATTAGGTTCAGGCTTTCCTATATATTTAAATTGATTTTTCATTTTTCCTATTAATAGGGAAAAAAACAGGTATCTACTGGTTGCTACTCCCTGTAACAAGGTTATATGGTGACGTTCTAGCACAACATAGGGTTCACAATCTTTTTCCGTGCAATCGAAATTTGACTGATGAATGTTTAAAAAAGTAGATGTGCTGTGTTAAGGATTTCTTCTGTTATTTACAACGGCAAGCTGCATGATGTATTAAAAAACAGTGAGAGATAGGCCCAGTTGGATGCTTCTTGTACTTGTATCAACCCAGATCAGGCCATGGTAAATCTGGTGGTATTGAACAGGCTTGTCCAGGTTTCCTCCTAGTTCTAGTTTACTGAACCTGGCCTCTTGTAAATTCCTAGCGGATAATGGTGAAATGAACTAGTGTGCTGTATGGATGCTGAGAGCCTGAGATATTCCACATAGGCTATTGTTGGTTATTTCTAATTGTGCGATTCATTTGTGGGCTGATATGATCTTGGTTGTCTTTGTTTGAGTTGGCTTTTAACATAAAGTACAATAATCTTGAATCTTTGGACAATTGCCCTAGTAGCAATGAAAAGGCATCATGTGATGCTAGTGTTGCTCAGAAGATAAATTCTCAAACTCAAGGGTCATCAAATTGTTTCAAGGGCAATATGAGTTGTTGTTTATATTTGGCTAAGTAGTTTAATTAGTAGATTGATGGGTGGAAATGCTGATGTGCAATTGCTCTGCAAGGATTGCCTATGTGGAGAGCTTACTGGAAATATTTAAGTATGGTTTTTTAGTTTTGATCTTGATTGTTCAATTGGGCTGAACATGTTCTGTTTGCTTTCACACTATTTCATTTGCATTATGCATATATTAGGGCTTATTTTGTTTCAATTGTAATGTTTCTGTTTCAGTCGATTGTCTATTAGTGCAAGCATGTTGTCATGCAAATGAAATATACTTTTAGATTTCTGTTTCAGCTACTGAAACTAACACTGATGACTGTATGATTGGGTGAAGTTGGGTATGTCAACCTGGTTTTCTAAGCCATTTCCTATTTTCTCACAAGTGCTCTTTCCTTCTTGGCTGCAGTACATTTTTCTGCTGGGTTTCTGACTGCAAATCTAATGGTTCAATGTGTGCAGAAATCTGTTGCTTCTCCTGGGCGGGGGATCCTGGCAATTGATGAGTCGAATGCTACTTGTGGAAAGAGATTAGCTTCCATTGGTTTGGACAACACAGAAGCTAACCGCCAGGCTTACAGGCAGCTTTTACTGACCACTGCTGGCCTTGGCGAATATATTTCTGGTGCTATTCTTTTTGAGGAAACCCTCTACCAGTCAACTACAGATGGCAAGAAATTTGTTGACTGCTTGAAGGATCAGAATATCATGCCCGGTATCAAGGTTGACAAGGTATGCATGCCATGATCTGACAATCGTCATGTTCTTGTGGTCAACAAGACAGTTCTGGCGTTATAATTCTTATTACTTGATGTTTTTTGTTGTGCCAAAAGGGTTTGGTTCCATTGCCTGGATCCAATAATGAATCCTGGTGCCAAGGTCTCGATGGTTTGGCTTCAAGGTGTGCCGAGTACTACAAGCAGGGGGCACGCTTTGCAAAGTGGTCAGTTCATACCCTCCTTACGCATTTGCTGAGTGCTAACTAATTTTACCGGTATGCCCTTTCTAAACTTGCTGTGGTATATTGATCTTCTCTAGGCGGACTGTTGTTAGCATCCCTTGTGGTCCCTCTGCATTAGCAGTCAAGGAAGCGGCATGGGGACTTGCTCGATATGCTGCTATTGCTCAGGTAACAATATATACTGCTTGATATATGGAGCCTTGATGAACAACCTTATCTGTTTTATTTTTATGGAACCCTGTATGATGACATAACCTATCCTCATCTATATTCATTGAGCACTTGAAATCATATATCTCAGTTATGCTGCAGTGACTGCACATAGAATGACATGGCATTTGAATTAGGTTAACACAAATTTGAATATATCTAAATTTTGTTGAATTGAAGTAGAAAAAGAAAGCAGTAGTACATCTTATAGTTGCAACAAATTTATACAACCCAACACGCTAATACACTCTGCTATTTTGCACCCATAAATATTTTGTCATCTTTGCTCAGCAAGTTTCAACCTGAATAATCTGCAGGCTAATGGTTTAGTGCCAATCGTGGAGCCAGAGATCCTTCTTGATGGAGACCATGCTATCGAGAGAACTCTTGAGGTGGCAGAGAAGGTGTGGTCTGAGGTATTCTTCTACCTGGCCCAAAACAACGTTCTGTTTGAGGGTATCCTTCTGAAACCCAGCATGGTCACCCCTGGAGCTGAACACAAGAAGAAGGCTCCTCCAGAAGCCATTGCGAAGTACACCCTTACAATGCTGAGGAGGAGAGTGCCACCCGCTGTCCCTGGAATCATGGTATTGCATCGACTCTTGAACCATTTTAGCGTGTGTACTGTCTACATACAAAAATCAGGGCAGTAAATTGCTATAACCCCACCGATTTTTTTTTCTGCAGTTCCTTTCTGGTGGACAGTCCGAGGTGGAGGCAACCCTGAACCTGAATGCGATGAACCAAGCTCCGAACCCGTGGCACGTGTCCTTCTCCTACGCCCGGGCTCTCCAGAACTCGGTGTTGAAGACGTGGCAGGGGCTCCCCGAGAACGTGGAGGCAGCACAGAAGGCACTTCTGGTGCGCGCCAAGGCGAACTCGCTGGCCCAGCTCGGTCGCTACACCGGGGAGGGCGAGAGCGATGAGGCCAAGAAAGGAATGTTCCAGAAGGGCTACACTTACTGATGAGGAAGCACAATGCTTCCATGAGATACCGTATGTCATTTTGTGTCACTGTTTTTTGAACACTTGAGTGAATAATCACCGGCATGTAAGGTGACCACGACTGTTAGCTTTATTAGCAGTGGAGACTTAAGAGTTGTCTGAGGTGTTATTATTTTGAGGAACAAACTTTACTGTATGCATGCATACTCTGAAAAAGTCTTTTACAAAGTCAAGTCCATCCCTCCGCCTTGTGGCTGCGCTCCACAACCCGAATTGGCGGATGTAGGACCTGTTTTTTTTGTGTGCTGTGACTAATGGTTTTTAGTTGTTTTTTTTGAGCGAATGACATATGTGGTTTTGCGTTTAAAACGTTGTTTGAAAAATCTACTTTAAGAAGTTGAACCATTTGATTTGACTTTTGAAGGAATTAAAAGCAAAAAGAACAAACAGGCCTGTAATCATGCAAGCGACAGCCTCGGGCTGTGACTTCAGAAGGCTTGGGCCCATGTGTCAATGTGGTTGGGCCCAACTGTCCGACACAGGGGGAGCCCGTGGAAAAAGCGCTCCGAAATCTCGCACACCGTCTCGGGTCCCACCCGTTTATCCAATCACAGCTTGTCAAGTCACGACCCTGCCGGGCCCAAACAACGGTCCATCTACGGACGCTGGAACTGAGGCCACGTCGCCCTCACCTAGATACAACCGGCGCGCGAGGGCCCACTGTACAGAAGGCTGCCCCACATGTCAAAGGGACAACTCTCCCGCTGCTTAGGACTGCACTTTCCTTTTCTCACCGACATTTGCACCCGCTCCACCCTCACCCATCCCCACCGCAGCCGCCACGCGACGCCCCCACTCTCTTCTCTCCACCACTTCCCCCCATCCCCTCCGCCGTTTGCTCGCCGGAACCGGAGCGTTTTACACGCAAACCCCGCGAAACAGCGGCGCCGATCCCTCCCGCAGCCTCGAACCCTCGAGCCGGCCTTCCCCCGCCGCGAAGCAGCTTAAGCGGAGGGGGTTGCATGAGATACGCGAGCTTGCTGCGGCGGCGGCGCGGGTGGTGATGCCCCTGGCCTCCGTCCTGCGGGGTCGCCTCTGCCTCCTCCGCCGGCCCCTCTCCCCGATCATGCCCTCCCCTCTCTTCCTATCCCGAAACCCTAATCCTAGCCCGACCAGCCCCACCCCTACTAGCCCCCACCTCTCCTCGCCCTCCGCCCCCGCGGCCATGAGCACCAGCGGCGTCTACGTGCCGCCGATGCGGCGCCTCCGCTCCGTCATCGCCTCCACCAACGGGAGCCTCGCGCCGCCGCCGTCGGCCGCGGCGCAGGCGCAGCCGGTGCGGACGCCGGAGTGGCAAGCTGACGGGCGCTCGCTCAGCCCGCCGTCGCCGCCTCAGCCGCGGCGGCGGGCTACGCCTCCCCTGCCACGGCCGCCGCCTCCCCAGCCAGAGCCCTTCCGCCAGCAGAGCGCCGGGTACGTTCGGTACGCCTATGATGATTTCTCCGAGGATGACTCCGATCGGGAGATGGATCGAACGTCTGTATCGAGCAAGGTGAATGCCTGGTCTGCTCATGCTATTGTGTGTCTCACATATTAATACGAAATATATTAGTTAAAACTCAGCTATCCTAGACCGTCAAATCAAAATCGTCTTCCCTCAAAATTGGGTGTCTGTGGGTGGTTAGTAATTGCAGAGGGAGGGCAGTTGCTTTCTCTGCCATTACACAGTGAAGCAAGGCGGTGGTCAGCTTTTGTTGCATTTTATTACGAGTAGCTTACATATGCACGCATGCTGTTTTCATGGTATGCATGAGGGACTTATGTACAATAAGCATAGAGAAACCATGAATCGCTCTATCTATGTTGAATGCATTCAGGGATAGAGAAATATATTAGCCTAAAATAATTAGAATGTCCGGGGAAATTCTTTAAAATTATAAAATTGCGAGAATCACATGATATGTAAGCGTCCTACATATTCAGTTCGAACATTGTATGTTTGCGCCTTCTATTCATCCCGTTGTATATGTAACATGATTCTGACACAATTCCAGAGTGCAGAATATCACTCAATTCAAAAAAAATTATAAGAAAGACATTGGAATAAGTTTGCAAAATGCAATGCTTTGAGTGTTGGAATGAAAATTTAATCTTTCTACATGGTACTATGTGCTTTTCAGAAATTTGAAATGGTGGTGGTCAAAGTGGAATGCTTTTTGCTGGCTTACCCAAAAGTTTTACTTTCACCGCCCATCTTATGGCTAATGTGTACTTGAAATGATGTAAAATTCTCAAGTGTGCTCAGGGTGAATGCCTTTTTGGTTAAATATTCTTGCTTGAGCAATTTTCCACATTTGCGTACCGGGCTAATCAGATAAATGAAGATCCTTTTTTCTTCTTTAGCGTTTAATTTCTAAAATTTTGAGGGCATTTCTCTTGTATAGCACTATACATGGTTATTAAGGCGTCGCCTAAGTGGTAAGGTGCTCCCGAGGTGGCAAGGCGTCGCCTCGCCTTGCGAAACGTGACTAAGGCGGTGGCTAAACCAGAGAGAAGGGGCGAAAACTCACCTAGAACCCTAGATGGCGGCGTCTCCATCTCGTCGCTTCCGTCTAGGCGGCGGCGCCTGGAACCCTAGGGCTAAATCCACCAGGACAGCCACTAGATCTGTAGGCCTCGCCGACGAATCATCCTCTTGGGAGCAGGAGGCGGAGCGAGGCGGCGGCGGAAGAGAGGCGGCGGGAGCGAGGCGGCGGCGGAAGAGGAGGCGGCAGCGAAGAGAGGCGGCGGCATCTCTTGGGAGGAGAGTAGGGGCGGCGGCGGCAGTTGGAGGAGCGAGGGAGGAAGAGGGAGAGATGCGGCGGCGCGTATCTTGGAGGAGAGCACGGAGGCGCGATGAAAGTCGGGAAGCGATCATGGGGAGAGAGGAGCGGCTGTGAGGCTAGGGTTATCAGATCTGGGGCGGCCGGCTAAGATTAAATGGATGCGGGTGTATTTTGGTTTTATTACAATTTAGTCTTTAGAGTTTTACGAAATTATAATTAGGTCCTTCTAGGTCCTAATCCTCTTAAATTTCTTCTGATTTAATCCTCAGAACTCTGTTTTCTTCGCTTTATGAAGTGTGTAAGGCGTCGCCTCGCCTTACGCCTTACCGCTTAAAAGGTGTGAGGGGGGTCGGTCGCCTTACCTCGCCTTACCGCCTTAATAACCATGCACTATAGTTGTATCAAATGACAACAATGAAATGAAATATTGTCACATCTTTTTTTGGTAATGATAGCCAAAGAGACATCAAAGACAAACATAGAAGAAAAAAAGAGATAATGATGGCCTGTATGTGTCTGATCTTTTTTGGTGGTCTTTTGTAGAAACAGTAGTGAGGCTTGATATTTGTTAGATTTCGTTTTCATTTTATAGCCTTGCCAAACAGATTCTTGACATGCTTTAGGTGTGCTAGCATTTGTATATTGCACGGCATATGCTCTCATTTTCCCATAGTGTACACTATGGGAAAATGAGAGTAGTGTTTACAACTTTACATTAACACATATTGATGTTGTGGAGGTTTAGTTGAACTTGGTTATAAAAATTAAGCCGAAAGCTTTAGGTAGGGAGGGTTTGGAATGAAACTGACTAGAGGTAATAAATCTAGAGAGGATTATTAGTTGACCAGTAAATCTGGAGAAGATTTCTACCTCAGGTCACAATTTGGTCTCCATTGGGAACTTTTAGTTGTCTGGAGTAGTAACCTCCCTCTTTTCCTTTTTAGGATCTGTTTGGCAAGGTTGTGTGGTTGGTGAGTGAGTTCTGCTGGAGCTCTATGGAAATGGTATTGTGGAGAAACAAATGACGCGATTGGTTTCAGTTTTGCACAAGTGCTGTAAACCACAGATACTTGTGTGGACATGTGTTAATAGTTGCTTAATGTTATTAGTGATT
This sequence comes from Dendrocalamus sinicus, assembly GCA_036346575.1. NCBI lineage: Eukaryota > Viridiplantae > Streptophyta > Magnoliopsida > Poales > Poaceae > Dendrocalamus > Dendrocalamus sinicus. The sequence goes on from CM070641.1 coordinate 1,055,077, forward strand.
TAACTGCTTATATAAACCTTGCTCTTAGTTTGCACTCTGAGCTCCAAATTGAAATGCCCTTTTAGATGTTTTTTTATTACTGGAGATAGCCCTACAATTGGAATGAAACTGTAATAGCATTTATCATCAACTTTCAGAAGAAATATTTGCCAAAATTAGGAAAACAAGGAGGTTTTTCCCAAGAAAGGAAAAGCAGATTTCTTTTAGTAAAATTAGCTTTGGTTTTCATTAGGATTTGGACAAAATTTTGCTACCATCAGTAGCTCATATGCTATGGATCTTGAGACAGCACTCTTCTGCAATTTTTTCCTTGTCAAAATATTTGTTACTGAGTTTTTCTGGAAAGGATTAAGATTTATTTTGCTTTTCATGTCAACTATATTTAAAAAATGCTTATTGAAATAAAGGAAATGTTTGGTCCAACACAAAATGTTATGATGTGTCTTTTGGTCCTCTTGCTTTAATTTTGTGTCATGTTATGTTATTTACAGTTGTATTCAATAAAATTTCCAGGGTGCATCTACTTTAGATAATGTTGATGAATGGAAATGGAAACTGCACATGCTTCTCCGGAACAACGGTGAGCAAGAGATCATCTCAAGGGAAAGAAAGGACAGGCGCGATTTTGAACAACTTGCCCAGCTGGCAGATCGAATGGGTTTGCACAGGTACTTCATTGCCCCTCTGATATCCTGATAGTGCATAATCTTTATCCCGTATCTGATGATAATTTACATTATGGCAGCCATCAGTATTCCCGGGTCGTTGTGTTTAGTAAGGTTCCCTTGCCTAATTATAGGTCAGACCTTGATGACAAAAGACCTCAAAGACAGGTATGTTGATTGACCTAGTAGCTTAAAGGTTTAAATGTGCATGCCTTGTGCATTGATGTTGGCTAAAATATTTGCTTTATAGGTAGCTATACCTTCTGGCTTGCAAAGAGAAGTTGATGCGTTGCTTGCAGACTATCTTGCACGGAAGAGAATGAACAGTGAGAACTTTCCTAGTGCTGCCTTCTCAAGGTCAAGCAGCACAGACAGTTTTGCAACTGATGAAGGCTTACTTGAGCAGCAGAATAATCAGACTTCAACTAGTGCTGTGATGGAGAGAATCCAAAGAAGGAAAAGCCTACAGTTGCGTAACCAGCAGGCTGCTTGGCAGGTTTGATTATATGCAGTAGGCTAGTTGCTGTTTGTTTGTTGTTAGTTTTTTTCCCTGGGATTGGAAGTTTACTGTCATGACGTTCACAGTATAATGAATAGATGCCCATTTGAAGGGAAACTTTATGGTTTATCTTAAGTCTCAAAATGTGTATTACAGTATCCTTGCCAATCACTGTGCCATAGTCGTGTGGACTGGTTGCATCTGAATGTTTGTTTGCATTCCTAGTTAGTTGTTGCTCCATCTGTTTCATGTCATATGTCGTCGTTGGCTTTTTATGGTCTTCGAGATGCAACTTTGACCATTGTTTTTTTCATAATATTTGGCAAAATATTGTAATATCAATAAATTATACTTTTGAGGAAGTACTTCTGATAATATATCTGTTGTGTTATCTTCTGACCAATCTAAATAATGGCGTATACATTACTGACTTAAAATGTTAAATGAAGGTAATATTATATTCTTCATCCTACCCAGATATGCTGTTGAGATTTACAACTGCATGTGTTACAGTTTCATGGTGTTCTTTAAATGTGCTTATTACTTTGTTCTGTCTTATGATTTATAAAGATCTATTTTTGTTGGGTTTGTTTCTCCTGGTAGATGGTAGTGCACTTTATGTAATACTGTGTCAATATTGATTAATGAATTGATCATCTAATTTATGAGTATAACTGGTCCCAAAGTTTGCTTTACTGATGAGCATCATGACTATGCTCATCTTTGAAAACAATCATGACCATGCTCATCTTTGAAAACAACTTGCTCATAAATTGGTCCATTTAAAATGTCAGAAATTTTAACATGTATTAATGAACAGGATTTTAATGCATTTCCGGATTTTGAATCACATCATGTTGCAGTTTTTTGGTGGCAAGTTTGATTTCGCACTGCTAATTTGATATTATTTTTCCTACTTATGTTTGCCCTTTATATATTGGTTCAAGTGGATACAATGATCAGTGTCGATTAGTGCCCCTTGTTGATGAAGCTTCTCCCCTTTTCAGGAATCACGTGATGGTCAGAGCATGATGGAGTTTCGTCGCAGTCTTCCTGCTTATAAAGAAAGGCAAACACTATTGGAAGCTATATCTCAGAATCAGGTCCTGTTCTTGTTCTAGATATGTCCTTGTATGTGACAAACAAACATATCAAGTACTCCCTACATTCTGAAACACTTGCTATTTTCCCAATCCTGAGGCATCCCCCCCACCCCCCCCCATCCCTATTGACTCTACCCATGTCCCCTAAGTATTTGAGGACGGAGGGAGTACTAAACTATGAACAATTGTTATTCAGAAGATGTGCAGTGAGAGTTGAAGAATAGTCACGATGAGAGTCAAGCTTGGTCAATGACGGATTTTTCAAAACCCCAATTCGTTTGTTTGTGGTGATGAATCATAAAAAACTCGACCTGCAGGGGTACAAGACACCCCCCGGCATTAGCTTAAGAAGAAAGATCCTCTCACAGATCGAGAAAATCCCGAACCCTTGCCCCACACGACACGCGGCATCGGCCCGTGTGAGAGCGCCTAGGGAGCTTAACGCTCGGCCTGACGACCTGGGCCCCGACCCTAACGACCAGCGATCGGCGAGCCTTCGGCTTTGTGCTTTGGCTTATGGGGCAAGCGAGGATTTTTGCCCCACTGAGTCGAACCCAGGACCTGGGGGTGCTACTAGAGCGTTCTACCACTATGATAGAAGCTCGTTCGCCGGTGATGAATCATAGCATGCACATTGGAAAACAAGCATTAAACTAAGTTATATAGCAAACCAGATTAGCAATTTTACTTCTTTGAAGCCAATTAATGTACTTATCAATGTGAAAAAATGGTATCTTCTACTTAATCCCCAAAGTTAGAATAACTATTGAGGTAATGGTTCTGCCCTTTGTTGATTTTTTTCTTTTATTTATCAGATATATTTGCCTATCTTTGTCTGTTCTACTTTTAATTTCCAATTTCCAATTATGTATTTTTATATGTGCATTCTTCCATTTATCTTGGAAAGCCAGTAAATCATATTGTTTTCTTATTCAGGAAATTTGCTCTTAAGAGCATTTTTAGCAAAAATATCTATTAGATTTGTTAGTACATAGTCTAAAACTTCTGAGTAGCTCTATCAAGCATCAAGAGTCAAGAAATTGAGTGCTAACATATGTCTTGTTTGATTGAACAGGTGGTTGTAGTTTCAGGTGAAACAGGCTGTGGCAAGACAACACAGCTGCCGCAGTACATTTTAGAATCGGAAATAGATGCTGCTCGTGGTGCTACTTGCAATATTATTTGCACTCAACCTAGACGAATATCAGCTATTGCTGTTTCTGAAAGAGTTGCTGCTGAAAGAGGCGAAAAAATCGGCGAATCGGTGAGCTACTTGTACCTGTAGTGTGAGAAAAAAAATTATTTTCCATGTGGAGATAATGGTTTTGTGGTTGCCAATGGGGAATCCGTGTGTATTCTTGTTGGAGGATGTTGTCCAAGATAGTTATTTCTGTCCATCTGTAGGTTGCCAATTGGCCAGTAGTCCATTGCTGCAGTTGGCTTAATTATATTATATTTTCTTATAGTTTGCGGCATGTTTTTTTTTTCACTTTTTACTTATGTGATCTGATGAAAAGGGTTACACTCAGCTTAACAGTTCTTGCAAAATTTGGTGAGATTATTCTGGTTTTCGCAATCCTGAGAGAGGAATCCTTATTATAGGTTGGCTACAAAGTTCGATTGGAAGGAATGAAAGGAAGGGATACACGCCTTCTTTTCTGCACCACTGGAGTCCTGTTGCGGAGATTGCTGGTGGACAGAAACTTGAAAGGTGTTACCCATGTTATTGTTGATGAAATCCATGAACGGGGCATGAATGAAGGTCTGCATTAGTCACAATAATTTTAAATTTGTATTACATAAATGGTGCTAGGCACTCCGGTAGACGTTGTTATGCTAATTACTTTCTGGATCTCTGTGCTAGATTTTCTTCTTATTGTCCTAAAAGACCTTCTTCCACGCCGGCCTGAGCTAAGACTTGTATTGATGAGTGCAACCCTTAATGCTGAGTTATTCTCTTCATACTTTGGTGGAGCACCCATGATGCATATACCTGTAAGATATTATAAGACTTTTGCACTCTCATCTTTGTTATTTTCTCACTCTATAGGCATCACTTCACTGTTATCTTTTTCATTGTCTCTATCTATAGCTTTGTTGGGATCTTGAACAGAGATAGTGTGCCATAAAAATGTCTTATCGTACCTGCCAGTTTCACAAGTGTACTGCCATATACCTTTTGCTTTTATGCGGTATACCATCTATGCTGCTGCTTTATTTGACAATAGAACTGGTAGGCATATTACTGGCATGTCACTGGTGGCAGCATAGTGGGCTCTTTTAAAAATAGTGTTGTTTCATAATACTTGGTTTTGTTGCTGTATGAACTGTATGCTTGCAGTACTACATTGTGTTGTGGGTTGATATGGTAGTTTTTGTTGAGATGACTTATTTTGCTGTTTTAAATTTGCTTTTTGAGTTGCATGTTGCTCTCTGCATCCAATAGGGTGGCATGTTTTTCAAAAGAGGGATCCTGACTAGTTGGCTAAATCAAAGCATCTTGACGTTCCTGACACTTCTATCTTGTCATAACATAGTCAAAAGAAAACATGAGAATATGAGATGTTCCAAGCTTCTCTTCTATGTTCAATAGTAAATGCTGTAGATTATCTGTACTGGAATTTCTAACTGTACATTCGGGTACTCCAGGTCAATCTGCTATTGCATTCATGACGTAGTCTCACTGTGCCCATAGGTTTCTCCTCCAGACTGTTCTAATCTCAAGTGCATCAACATAAGTGTATCTCAATTCTCACATTCCACTCAATGTTCATGTTTCCGGTTTTTGCAAAATCCCACCCAGGGCTTGGGACCGGAATTTGGCCGGTTCCCAGCAGGCTCCGGTCTTATTCTGGGCAGTTTGGGCTCAAATTCAAAAGCCACGATTCATAGTTCAAACTTGGATTCTAGAAATTCCGCCTGGCTGGATCCCGGTAAAAAAAAGAGAGAGCATGTGCATATTAATTTAGTGCAAGTAGTAGTACTAGTGCATATGTTGGCATTAAGCTTCGACTCTTCATAATGTAATACATTTATCTAGGTACAATAGAACTACGTTTTATTTGGAATTGAAGCTATGTGTTATGTACCAATTTGGAATAAGTACTATATGGTCATGGAGTCACTGTTGAGCATATGTAACATTTGAAGTTAAATTACACCTATATTATGCACACAGTTACTCTAACCACTTTTCCAACATCCAAATCTGAAATTCAAAATTGGAATTTTAAAAAACTGGCTGCAATTTCGTATCCTGGTCCACACAGGGAAAATTGGGAACCAGCCTTTCTAATCACTTGCAATTTGTCTTAGAGCTTTCTGTATATTAGGTTGACCTGAAATCTTTTATCTTGATTTCCTGTCTAAAACTGCGATTTGTTTGGGTGTTTCTGTTGTGTCCATGCTCCTCCTGAAGGTTCTGTTAAGATGTCCCTCCTAATAGGTTGCACGTATATTTCATTTTAGGGTTTTACGTACCCTGTTCGGACTCATTTTCTAGAAGATATTCTTGAAGCTACTGGGCACAGATTAACTCCATACAATCAAATTGATGACTATGGTCAAGAAAAAAGTTGGAAGATGCAAAAGCAAGCTCTAAGAAAGAGGAAAAGCCAAATTGCTTCTGTTGTGGAAGTATGGTAGTCCCTGCTCTTTGTTTCTAACCATTTATTTTCTGTTCTATGGCTTCTAAGCTTCTCTTTTGAACAGGACGCAGTTGAAGCTGCTGATTTAAGGAACTATAGTACACGAACTCGTGATTCACTATCCTGTTGGAATCCCGATTCAATTGGCTTTAACTTAATAGAAAATGTCTTATGCCATATTTGTCAAAAGGAAAGAGCTGGTGCTGTTCTTGTATTTATGACTGGGTGGGATGACATCAATGCACTGAAAGAGCAGCTGCAAGCAAACCCACTGCTTGGAGACCCTAGCAAAGTTTTGCTGCTTGCATGTCATGGTTCCATGGCTAGCTCAGAGCAGGTATTATCAGTTTACCACTATGGTGATTTAATTTTCCTTTTTTGGGGGTTATTATCAGTTTACCACTATGGTGATTTAATTTTCCTTCTTTTTGGGGTTACTTTTAGCTCAACCATTCTTAGTTTTTTTGTCAGCAATGATATATTCATGTACCAACCATTTAATTGTGCTAGTAATGCTAGAACCATTTTGTGTGAATTATTGTAAATCTATGCTTCTTTCTACGTCATACATGATTTTAATATTGCTGGTAGTATGAGAGAAAGCATTTCTGTAGGCTGATGCTGTTGATTTAAATTTGACATATTTAAGCAATCATGATGATGTCCATTAATGTGTGGCAATGATCATTTGATTCTTGATATTTTTTGCGTCACCTATAATTTACTTTGTTAATGTCTTTTGTCCACAATTGCACTTGGAAGTTCTGCAACATGATTTAATTGTGAATTTATCATCTATGATAACTTGCGTTTATGTGTCGAACATATTCTCGAAGTCCATGTGCTCCTCTTGTTTTACTGCATGATTATCAGAGAATTCCACCACATAGTTCTGTTATAGTGTTATGTACCATGTATCATATAGGTCATTTGTGGCCATGGATAACAGGCCCTACATATTTTTATGTCTTCTCTTTCTCTTATAGTAATGATTATATGTTAATACTTAATATAACTGTCTCTTTTTTGTGCAGAAACTAATATTCAATAAACCTGAGCCTGGTGTAAGGAAAATAGTTCTTGCTACCAATTTGGCCGAAACTAGTATTACTATCAATGATGTAGTTTTTGTTGTCGATTGTGGAAAAGCGAAAGAGACATCTTATGATGCACTGAATAATACCCCCTGTTTGCTTCCGACCTGGATCTCCAAGGCTTCTGCCAGACAAGTAATGTTTTTTTTCCTTCTTGGAATATGACTAATTTTATTTTTACTGTAACTTACATTTTGAATCAATCAACACTGTTGTGGCTATGGATATGTTAATAAAGCAATGCTCATGAAACTTACCTTCAAAGTGTCTTTAGTCATCACACTTCTATCATACATTTACCCCTTTTTGTTTTGCTAATTAAATATCTGATAATTTAGAGACGAGGAAGAGCTGGCCGAGTCCAACCAGGGGAGTGCTACCATCTTTATCCGCGATGTGTATATGATGCATTTGCTGACTACCAGTTGCCAGAACTTCTGAGAACCCCTCTCCAATCCCTCTGTTTGCAAATAAAAAGCTTGCGGCTTGGGAGCATCTCAGAATTTCTATCCAGAGCTTTGCAGTCACCTGAGTCTCTATCGGTACCATTCTTTCACTCTTTGTCATCATGAGTCACAAAAAATACTGCCCTCGTGTCTTGAAATGACTTGATAAATTAATTCCATTTTTTGTTTCAGGTACAAAATGCCATTGAATATCTCAAAGTCATTGGAGCATTTGATCAAAATGAAGAACTGACAATTTTAGGTACCAGACCATTCTTTAAATTGATCTGTGAATTATCACCGCTTTACTGTGTCATGCTGGAGCTTGTCTGCTAAGTGCTAATTATACTCACTGTTTGGCATTCTCAGGAAAGCACTTGTCTATGCTTCCAGTTGAGCCTAAATTAGGCAAGATGCTTATTTTTGGGGCTATTTTTAATTGCCTGGATCCCATATTAACCATCGTTTCTGGACTTGGTGTGAGAGATCCATTCTTGACTCCTTTTGACAAGAAGGACGTAAGTAATTCCAATGTTTGACTGCCTCTTCCATCTCTAGTGCATTCAAATATGTATCTTGTGTTGTTTACTTAAGTATTGAAGTTCTAATAGAGCTTTTTTTGTAGTTATTTCATTATACTTGTTTATTTTATTTTTTGGTACTGTAAATGATGCCACCCTTCTCCATACAGCTTGCGGAGTCTGCTAAGTTACAGTTTTCATGCCGTGACTATAGTGACCACCTTGCACTTGTTCGTGCATATGAAGGATGGAGAGAGGCTGAAAGAGATCGCACTGGCTATGACTACTGCTGGAAAAATTTTCTTTCCGTGCAAACCTTAAAAGCCATAGATTCCCTTCGGAGGCAATTTCTCTTTCTTCTGAAGGACACTGGTTTGGTTGATGAAAACATGAGTTTGTGCAATAAATGGAGTCGTGATGAAAATCTAGTTCGGGCAGTCATTTGTGCGGGACTATATCCTGGTGTTTCCTCTGTTGTGGTGAGTTACTTTTATTTAAATTACTGTTTCACCTCATGATGTTATCATTGACTGTTTCATCTCTTGCATTTATCACACCTGTAATTTTGTTGTCGTAGTAGTATACTTTTGTTTTGCCTGGGACAAGAATCATGCTATCTAATGTTATTCTGGTTCTTGCTATTTTTAGTCGTGATCAAAATAAGAGTTAGTAGGTGAGTCTTGAAAATATCAATTTAAAAGGAAGGGGGAACATGTTCGAAGCATACGTTTTGTATGGAGGACTGTGACTCTAAACACCTTATTAGGTCCGGCATTAGAGTATTTTGAATCCTCTGATTAGCGATTTCTTATGTGCTTCTTGGTAATTTCAGAACAAGGAGAAATCAATTTCTCTCAAGACAATGGAGGATGGGCAGGTCATGCTCTACTCGGTAAGTTACTACATTCTACGTATCATGACTGGTGAAGTGGTGATCATGCTGCTTGTTGAATTCTGTCAGTGGCTGTACATGACAAGGCTTCATCTAGTTGCTCTTTGTTGTTTCCAGAGTTCAGTCAATGGAAAAGAAGCCAAGATTCCATTCCCCTGGCTAGTGTTCAATGAGAAGGTGAAGGTGAATTCTGTTTTTCTCCGGGATTCAACAGCTATATCTGATTCTATATTGTTGCTCTTTGGAGGAAACATACAACAAGGGGGCTTGGTAAGTTCCTTTGCATTGCTTATTTGTCTTCCATATTAGCAAATATTCCATTGGATGATTTTTACTGCATGCTGCAGGACGGACACTTGAAAATGCTCGGAGGATATCTAGAGTTCTTCATGAGTCGTGATCTTGCGTCGACTTACTTGAATCTCAAGAGTGAACTTGAGAATTTAATACATTGCAAGGTATTAGTGATTTCTAATGTGTCATTCTATACGAATACTCCACATTTTTATTTTATCATTTCTTACTACCTGTCATTTCGAATATCTAAATAGGCAGTGCCAGGCTGCCATCTCCAATTCAACATCTTGTATGAAATTTATTTATACAATACGATACACATTGTATATTTTATATTTATATGCAATAGATAGATACACACTGTGCTATGGTTTCACTACCTTTTGCTACCTGGATGCTTGGGTGGCCAACAGTGGTATCACTTTCCAGTTCCAGAGGTAACCATATAAAACCTCTCATCAGGGTTTCCAAATTCACATATTGGGTGGTCAAATTTTGTCTAATTCACTCAGAAATCAATCATTTCCGACTTGATCAGATGACACTTATCTTACTGATTATCCTTTACCTCATGAAGGGGAATCTAAACTTTTGGGATTTTTTGCCCATTAGTGCCTGTTTGGATAGGGGGGATTTGGGTTCCAATCCCAAATGTTCCCAACGAAATTCCCCTCTTCCAAACACTCCCTAAGTTGTGCTCAGCTTCTAAATGGTGTACATCGATCTGTCGTACCAGGCTAGTAGGCTACTATATTCCATGTATTAAAGTTGATAACTTCAAGGGTGTATATTTGTATTTATGTATGAAACACATAGCATTATGGTTTGAGTCCGCTCAGTTGTGATAATGCTACTATTTTTGATCAGGCAATTATCTCTTTTTTAACAGCTTCAGAACCCAAGGATGGACATCCAAACCAGTGAGGAGCTGCTATCAGCCATACGTTTGCTGGTGACGGAGGACCCATGCAGTGGTCGGTTTGTCTACGGTCGACAAGAACCAAGGTCAAAGAAAGCGAAGACAATGATCTCATCAGCCTCCATGAGCCGTGGAGGCGGAAATGGAGGGGACAACCCCAAGAACCAGCTCCAGACTCTTCTAACTAGGGCTGGGCACGACAACCCGTCCTACAAGACAAAGCAAATCAAGAACAGCCTCTTCAGGTCAACAGTTGAGTTCAACGGAATGCAGTTCGTAGGGCAGCCGAGCGCCAACAAGAAGCTTGCAGAGAAGGACGCGGCAGGAGAGGCGTTGAACTGGCTTACTGGAGGAGGAGCGCCCTCAGACTCGCGAGACCCACGAGACGGCGATCACATGTCCATGCTGCTGAAACCACCACGCAGGAAGAGGCATCACCATCACCATAGGAGGACTTGATTAGAAATTGAGCGTTTCCTTTCTCTGTAGCGATCAGGCATAGCTAGCAACAAAATAATCGTAGATTAGCTTGGAACACAGCAATTTTTTGAAGTATGCGGTATGCCCATGCAGGGCGGTGAAGCCTGGGCATGCAGCTGTCATGCGACGACGTAACAGAAAAAACGTTCCAGTGGGTAATGGTGCAAGAAGGATAATCGATTTCCCTTTTAGATTCTAGGATACATTCATACGATTACTCCACTAATTATGTGCCCGATTGTAAACTTTACGGAATACCATTGAATTTAAATATTCCCAGGTGCCACGACAATAAAGAAACAAGGGTTCTCCAAAGGGTTGAAGTATGGTTAAAGATCGTGGCTAATGGTGGTGCATTGTTACTTCTGGGGCATGCGCAGATGCGCTTCTCAGTAAAATACACCTATGGGGTGTTTGATTTCCTTATCGTTGCTTGTTTGGTTTAAGAAACGATCTCATCCCGTATAAGTTATAACCGCGTAGTTCACAAAAAAAAAGTTAATAATAGGGAATATAATAGTCATATTACAAAAAAAAAAGCTCCTCTTCAAAATTTAACTTGCCATGTGATGTCCGGCGTGGTCGAATGTGGGGCTTCGGACGAGCTGTACAGTGGGTTCAAACTTATGCAAGGTACAATTACAATTTGATTGGAATGTACAATCACATACCGACCTAGGGAAGTGAGGGAAGAAGTCTTGGGACCGGAATTCCTATTCTTAAGTGCAGTATGAGCACTTATGTATCTAGCGAATTGCGCTAGATCGGACATTGCATTTGCTGTAAACTTATTAGCAAGGCATAATGCAGAACCTACTAAAATGCATTGGCAGGGAATAAAGGATATCTTCCGATACCTCCAAGGAAGTAAGGACCTTAGGTTGTTCTATAGAAATAACCAAGACTTGAATATAACTAACTATACAGATGTAGGGTACTTGTAGGACTTGCATACCACAAGGCCACAAACACGTTATGTATTTGTGTGGTGGAACTGTAATTTTATGAAAATCATCTAACAAAGTCTTGTAACGACTTCGATGAACCACTAAAAAATCATAGCGCTATACGAAGTCACACGAGAATATGCTTGGCTCTGTGTCAACTGTCAAATCATCAAATCGTTTACACCTGCACAAGAGATTTGCAGTCACACTGAATCAAAATGAAAGGAAGGCAACTAAAAGGAAAAGAAAATACCTATTGGGCTCCATCCCGGTAGGGTGAAAGGCTAAGCCTTCATCCAAGTTGACAGGCCACCTCCACGGCCACACACGCGGCCCAAATGAGGTGCCAACGCTCGCCGTGTCCGGCACCCGAACTCAATTGAAACCAAAGCATCATCATCACGGGCTGGTAATTAATGTTTGCTTTTGTTTAATCTTGTGGGAGCGTTGCAGTCTACGTCAGCTCAGACTGTGTCGGCGGAGATGCCGCTCTTCATGCCTCGTTCACGTGTGTAGTAATAACTACCATTATGCATCTCGGGATTTACCCATCATTGAATTATATAAATATTAGAGCATGAATTAAGGTGCACGAGTGCTACTTATCCCTTTGAAATGTTTAAGGATTTGTGCAAGCCTATTAGAGCAAGTCCAATAATAGAGCCAAGTGCTTGGCTATAAGAGCATCTGCAATGGTTATAACTAGTAACTAACTATAAGACTTCCACATCATCTATATAGTACACACTAAAGTTAGCATTCTAAAGAACTATCTATAAGGATAGCTATTTGATGCTTACATGCACACAAATTTATGGAGGCTGCCTCGTTTGGCGCTATAGACTATCTCTAGAGCTGTAGAGAGCTGCGTTCTCTTTCTTCATTTAATATCTTCCACGTAGGACAGTTGATGACATGGACTCTCTTGTAGAGAGCTGCTATAGACCCATTGCAGATGCTCTAAGTCAAGTTATAAGAGCCAAGTTATACAATAATCTGTCTTCTATTTGTCTATAAAAGATTTTTTTATTATTATATGGTATCATGTCTCACATTCTCTTTCCTACCCCTCCTCACATACATTTATTATCTGGACCCACCACTGCATAGGCTCCCGTGTGCAGCTAGTTGCTTGCATGAGAGCCAAGCTCTCCTCTCTCTCCTCTCTTCTCTCCTCCACATCAGCAAAAATGCTGACTAGCTTGGCTATAAGATCATTGTTGTACTTGCTCTTAGAGTAAGTTTAATAGTACAGATAGCTGCTACCTCCAATACATTTCCATGTCATCAAAAGATAATGATGCAGCCAACTCATACAATAAGCTGGCTATAAGTTGTCTCCACAAGAGCTCTCAATCATTTAATACATACATGGATATTGATAATTTAATACATGCATAGGTATAGCAATTATTTCTATTGGTACATGCATGGATAATACATCTTTTCTTGTGCTATAGCCTGACTCTTGCATGGGAGTCGGCTTGGCTCTCTCTCTCCTTTTCTCTCCCCTCCACATAGGACTATGCTGACATGGATTTCCTTGTAGTTAGCACAGTCAGCCTTATTAAACTTGCTCTTAGAGAGAAAAAAAACACAGAAACGCTACTCCGTCTATCTCAAAATGTAGATCACTGTGGATTCTGAGTGGTTAAGTCTTTCAAACTTTCACCATTAATGTATGTTAAATTATATCGATTGATTGATTACATGAAAATAATACTATTAGGTTTGTTTTACAAATTTTTTTATTTTATATATATATATATTATTTTTGCTAGTATATTATGATAATAAATTATATTCAAAGTCTTGTATTAGAAATCGAAAAAATTTAAAAACAACATATATTTTGGAACCGAGGAAGTACTAAAAAGAAGACATCTTGGTCAGTTTTTCTTTTCCTCCTTTTCGCAACATGTGATCCAACCGTGTCTTGTCCTCACGGTGAGTGAATCATGAATCCTTTTCTCTTTTGCGAATGTAAATCATCAATGATCAAATGATCATGGTAAGTTGCTAACCACCAGTGTTCAATTTTGGTACTTGAAACGGCATGTACTGGATGATGCAGTCGCAAACCAAAATGTATCTCGTGTCGTTTGTGTGGCCCGATTCGATATCAACTGGACCAACATGGTTCCGTCACCTTTGTGAAAGAAAGCTTGTGCTATGATACCGATCGCCAACCTAATCATCTCGGATGCTCGCTCATACGACCTCTTTTCCTCTCCTCTCAGCATCTTGCTTGCATACGATTTAATTAATCATATGATTGGCCTCCAGGTGCAAGCTTCTCCTACAATACAGATCCTTTTTCTCTGCACATAATAGAACTTTTTGTGTTTGTTCTGAACTCACACATCATGATCAGATGGCATTAGCCCCTTTATTTTTGAGCGAAAAGCATTAGCCTTTATCATCTGAAGCGCATATGCTACTACTATTTTATCATCATGCCTGAAAACGATCGAAGCTATAAATCACAACGGCCAAGTCGAACTCAAACTTGTGGTGCTCTCGAGATACCGCCATGCCAACCACCGCTAATTCGGCCATGCATTGCATTGCTGCTGTTCCATTGTCATTTTCAGCTGCCCTTGCTGGCTGCTCGGCAGTGCTCTGAGGAGTCCGGCAATGTTGACAAAGGATTCCCAATCCCATGGTAGTAGTAGCAGTAGCTTTCCCAGTTTATACTCCCTGACAAGGCATTTGCATCGATCAACAGTGCAGTAGAGAAAAACTAGCTCCGCACTGATCACCTTGGAAAAATCAGTAGGGGGCGGTTTCCTTGTGCTTTTCCTCTTCTGTTGCTGGTCAAGCTCATCGTTTGAGCGATGGTGAAATCCTGTAGTACTGCATTTCCCGTTCATAAAAATGGAAATTTGTTGTTTTTATAAGAGCAAAATTTTGGCTGATTAGTTAAACTCGACCGAAACTTCACTTTCAGAATGCATTTGTTTGTATGTGCTGTTAATTGTCCTTTTTCTTTTTGTGGACTTGAGTGTTTGAATAGTAGTAGCTTTCTGGAGCATGCATCAAATATTTAAAGAACAAGATTGCTACATCTTTGGTGATACAAACTGGAACGAGTACCCAGAACTAAAATGCTGAGTGCCCGTCTATGTAACTTGATCGTGTGTCGGTGGCTACCGACTACCCTTGCGATTTCATCATCAACGACGAAAGAAGGTAAGGGAAAACAATTCGTTGGAGATTTTAGATAACTTAATTTAAGGATGAAAGCTTAAAATTATGCTCACATGTTTCTTCTACGTATTGTTCATGCATATGACTGGCCTCGCATCGCATAAGCAAATCATGCGGTGCAATCAATCAGACGTTTAAACAAACGCACGCCGAAGCACAAACGAAGTAAAAGTATTGTGATCCGACGATTTCAATGTGTGCACGATACATAGAGAATGTAGGTAACAACGACATGCCATCTAACTATGTGATCTGAACTGCCAAACTAACTAGAACTAGCACAACCTGCATTTCAGATTGCTCATCTGCCTCTGTGGCGGTGAGCTAGCCAGGTTCCCCAGGGAAGTGAGGAAAGGCTAGCTGGGACTCCCTTTTCATTCTCACGGTATGGCACATCTGGAAGGAGCGTAACGCTAGCTAGGGTCTTCCATGCATGTCTCCTCCGTCAGATCGACGACGTCCTGCTCTCTTCGATCTGGGAGGAAATTAAGGAAGCTGCTGTACACTGGAACCTAGCTGGAGCCCGGTTGTTAGGATCACTTGCCCACTCTTAGATCCAGTGACGGACCCAGGATTTGGTTACATCCCGAACTCAGTGGTGGAATGATCGAGGCTATCTAGGCTGGATCATAAAAATATTATCTAGACTGGACTGAATTTAGGTGGTGATCATTTGGGCTTATTTTTGGTGGCTTATGGTTGAAAAACATTGTAGCTGGCTGAAAAAACACTGTAACTGACAGAGACTTATTTAGCATAATTAAATTTAAAAAAATATAAAAAAATATGTTAGCCCATTACATATAATACAAACAAATACGAGAAAAAAACCGGCAAAAAAGCTCAACAAAAAGCCAAAAGTTCAAAAAAAATGAAATTTATGAATAGTGAAAAATAAGCCATAAGCTAAAAGCTGAAACCCAACCGATCACCCTTATTTGGGCTATATACTAAGTATTTTCTCACACCTCGAATTGAAACCTACCCTGCTCAGAGTGTGGCTACACCCTGCTTAGATCCTACCTCAGTTTCAGGTTGTCGGTTGTGTCGCTGTATAATATCGATTCCTGAACTCGGTTAGGTCTCGTGCCGGCGCCTGGTAGTCCATCAGCCCGCGTTGCTGTAATTGTATATATCCTTGTTCTTTCCAACTCGTGAGCCAACAGCAGGTAAATGTCAAGCGCGCGCTAGCTAGGACCCTGACATTGCCAAGCTTAAAAGACGAAGCTTTCAATGATTAGTTTTAGTTTGTTGCCGTGCACAGATATGTATTATTGCCAGTTCTGAGCAAAGTTTCTTTCTTTTCCCTGGAGATATATATTCCCAAGCAACTAGCTAGCTGTCTAACATCATGAGCGGACCCAACGATGTTCAAAGTGTTTAGCTGAACATTCAAAATTTTTTTGTGTAATATATAATATTTGTTGGTTTTTATAAGGACTTTTCGGTAATTTCTCAATTAAGAAAAGGAAAAAAATAATAAAAAGGGGAGGTGGGGCCCTTCTGTCTGTGTGCCGATTGAAGAGATAAGGGGGAGGAGACGCATGCGCTTCGCCCAGATCTGGATTTGCCTCGGTCGTCTCTTTGACTGGGGATTTGAGCGGCGAGAGGGGAGGTGGCGACTGGAGGGGTGGCGGCAGAGGCGCGGGCTGGCCCGGGCTTCTCGGAGCCGGCCGCTCACGTCACCACGCCGTAGCTCCCTACCTCCTCTACTTAAGGCCGCCATTTCTTTCTTCATGAGCACATCTCTTCCGATCTCGATTTGCTCCTCTTTGGTTTTCTTCCTCTTTGGACTTCGGGTTGTGAGGAGTTTTGGTGTTTCTGTGCCATCTCCAATTGGAGCTTTTGCCTTCGGATTCTTGGGTGAACCCTATCGTTTGATGCGGTGTGAGAGGAAATCAAAGGTGGAAGGTTGACCCAAGGTAGTAAGAAGGCCGTAAGGATCCTCTTTGCTTTTGAGTGCATTCGGCCGGTGCACTCTGGTGGTCTTGTGCGATATCTACCTTGACCTTTGACTCCTGCTTTGGCTACCCGAGGTTAGAGTGTGGCATTGTATCTCCATCTACCTCACTTCTCTCTTTGCGGCAACACAAAGGAGCACTAGGTTTTCTGGGACAACACCCTAAGTCTTGTCCGGTTCTTGTTGGTAATTTTGCCTTCATCGGCTTGATTCACTTCTGGATGGCTTTGAGTGCCGTCTGCACCATGAGTTTTTCTGCTCCTCTTTCTGCAAACTTTATGAGCTATGCTAGTTCATTAATCTCTGTTATATGCTCTAGTACTAGGAGACATTATTTGCTTGTGATTCGGTTTAAACTCAATGAGGATGAATATGGTCTAATACTGAAATTGAATGTTCAAACTTGAGCTCTAGATCTTTATTGCTGTTGATAATTAAATCTATGTCCTGCAGTTAGATTCTTTCAGATATATATATATATATATATATATATATATATATATATATATATATATATATATATATATATATATATATATATATATATATATATATATATATATATATATATATATATATATATATATATATATATATATATATATATATATATATATATATATATATATATATATATATATATACACACACACACACTGTAATCTTGATTCATACACCTCTGTTAGCCAATTTGGCTTGTTGCATAGCTTGTTAAATTTGTGATCTTCTGTCTGAGAGCATATCAAATTATTTGGCTAATTTAGGTGTTGTTTGGTGATTACTTTCGCTTTGTCCTTTCTGCTGGCTGAAAGTATATGTTGTTGGTAGTTTGAAATTAAGATTGTCAAAGTGTTCTTAAGAGCTCAATGTTTGAATCTCACTTGTTATATTCAATTAGTGAGGAGTATAGACCATAGTAGCAGGACGATCAAGATTATATCTTGTGTAACCCTACATATAAGAATACTAATCAATAATTAAAATTTGCTATATGCTAGTTGTTTCCATGTTCATGAGAAAGTTTTACATAGTCATTCCAGCTGTGATTTTAGTTCATATGGTGAATATATGTTTTTGTATAAATGATATGGTAGAATTACATATTTTTATGCAATTTATGTCATTTATATTTTGCTGGAAGTGTTCTTTAATTATGTTTTATTTTGTTGGAATTAAATCTAAATATATGCTTATACCACATTATTTATAACAATATAGATATATTATATATATACTGATAATTAGACAAAAGATTTCATATGTATAACTCCAGTTAATTTTAGCCCATTCCCACACATCCCTTCTCCAATTCACCTAAAGTAGCAGGGCCTAACAACCCATCTACTTCCTCATCAGACTGGCCTAGTGACCCATCCATAGACCCCTCAGATCCTAACCTATCCTCTTCCCCCTCTCTTTGTGCGTCTCTCTCAGACTCCACTGATCCAGACCAAAATCGCTAAATCCAGTGGCACTACCGTATGAGATCGAGGAGCGATTAGCCACTGAGCGACTTAATGAGAGGCTAAGAGCAACTCTGGGCTAGCCTCGGTGGAAAGGAGCATGGCCACAACAGGTGGCGATATGTCCGCAAGGAGTAAAAGGATGACGGTTATCACCTATAGACCAATAAGGCAATAGGCAATAGGCATTAGGCAACGACTACACACCGCCATACACTGGTGCACGAATGGCATGCATATCGAACTGCATCAGTACAATTTTATTTTAAGTCAGACTACATCAGTATAATTTTATCTTAAGTTATTTTGTAATTTTTCTAAATTATTTATAGATGTTGTATTTAGCATAAAACAATTTGTATGTTTTTGCTATCGTGGATTTTTACCTTTTATTTGTTAACTCTGAACATCTACTCTAGAAATATTAGGTCGTCACTGTCTAACACAAGTCCGCATCACCGAAGACTCGTAGACTATCTTCTCACACAATCTTAAGCTCCTCCTTGGATGCATCATTTACCATTAATTAGTTGACTTCTGTAAATAATCTCGCCTTCATGAACAGTCAATCTTGCAGCCGGTATATGTGGTCAATACTGGTGATCGATGCAAGTATGCAACATGCGTGAACAGAAGAGCTCAATATATATAATCTTTCAGAGAGGAAAAATGAGTATGTGAAGTGTACATGAGAGTGACAAAGCTCCAACTAAATGAAATGTACGTACGTACATACATGGTATACCGTATATATAATTACTAGCTAGTAGTACATGCAGGCATGCTACTGCGCGAGGTTGTTGAGCGCCTGGAGCAGCACCCCCCGGAAGCGGTTGACGTCGACGGTGATGTCCTGGCCGTCCATGAGCGTCTGCCTCATGAACCCGAAGCCCTTCTTGTGCAGCGCCGTCGGGTTGGTGAAGATCTCGTGCCCGCTCGGGAACTTGTCCTTGAGCGAGCTCTCGCCGACGCCGATCTCGTACTGGATGTACCTGAGCCCCATCGCCTCCGCCGGCTCGCCGTAGTCCATCCGCGCGATCCACTGCAGGCCGCCCCACGGCACCACCTGCACCATCGTCGCGCCCGGTGGCATGAACATCATGTTGGTCAGCCCCGCGCCGTGCACCCCCAGCAGCACGTCGCACGAGTTGATCAGCCGCCCCACCTGCGCGATGTCGTTGGCAACGTCCGACTCGTTCACCACGGCCTCGAACCCCACCTCCTCCGCCGCGCGGACCACGGCGTCGAGGTTCAGGAGGAGCCTGGTGCGGCGCCGCGAGATGATGAGTAGGCGGGGCCTCCTGCCCGTGCCGTCACCCAGGCGCGTGGGCGCGTCCCGGGGCAGCGAGAGCGCCCCGCGGAGGAACCGCGTGAAGTCCGGCGTGGCAAGCCCGTCCAGGCTGCGCTCCCGCTCGATGATGAGCTCCCGGTGCGCGCGCAGGCTGACGACGGCATGGCGGAAGCAGTGCACCTCCCCGGCGGCGCCGGCCTTGGCGAGGTCGAGCGGCGCGTGGCGCGACAGCTCGCGGAGGAGCGTGTCGTACTTGACGAGCCACCACGAGGCCACGTTGGCCATGACCAGCTGCACGTCGCCGCGGTACCGCTGCACGGTGTTGTAGAGCGGGACGATCACGTCGGAGAAGTCGTGGAAGATGTTGCCCGTGTAGCCGCCAATGGAGAACACCACGGCCGGCGCGTCGTGCGTCCTGGTGCACCGGGGCGCGGCATCCGCATCGGCCGTCGTCCGCACGGTGATCTCGGTCACGCGGCCCATGCACGTCTCGTCGCCCTTCCGCGGGTACGGCCGGACCTTGTGCGACTGGCCGCCAGCCGCCGGGTCGACGACAACGAACGCGGACGCGTTGGCGTCCATGCGGATGTCGCCGGTGAAGTCGCAGAGGTTGGTGCGGAAGTCGGAGAAGTCGCACAGTGGGTGCTGGTCAACGGAATCTGCGTGCGTGATGCACGTCACGTGAGTTAGTTAGCACCGGCGTCGCATGCAACGTTGCATTTGTGTTAAACAATGTTGAGTTGCATTTACGTGTTGTCTCCTTGCGCTCCGGCGTCTGCTCCCTCCGAGCCGGCTCTGCCTGGAGCTTCATCTGACCACCAGCTTGTTGCTTCTCCTCCGCTGGACAAGGCATACTAACCCGTAAGCAAACAGCTGTAACTGTGCACTGGAATTGGAGTTGGACTTTGGAATTCTCCGTGCGTGCATGACGGTTTGGCTTACCTGGCCGGTGGGGCGGAGAAGAAGTGGTTTCCACGGCCGGTTGCGCGGTGATCGCGGCGGCCGTGTTCTTCACGGCGTTTTCTTGGACCGCTGCCTCGGCGCCTGTTTAGTTAGGTTTACAGGTGAGTCAAATTCTGGTACTTGCACTTGCGGCCGGGGTGATGCCAAGTTTCTTCTTCGTTTTGACCGGTCTTAATCCGCGTGAGTACATCCTACGTACCTGGTGCTGCTTCGTCGCCGGAATCTCCCGTGCCAGCAGCGGCATTGTGGTCGCGCTCTACCTCCACCGGCTCTGCTTTCTCGCCGTCGTTCCTCTCCTCGATTATCACCGTGTCATTAACCCCTGCGAGTCAGCATAAAAAATTTCATCACGATTAGTTCCGGCAAAAATTACTCCATGTTTTTGGCATCGCTAGTTACGTACATTCTGTCTTTTCGCTGCTTCGATCGACACTCTGCTGCAGCTGGCCATGGCTCTCTTCTCCCTGCTGCGGCAGGATGTCCACAAGGAAATCTCGACCTGAAATTAGTAAGCTTTTATGTCTTCACCGTGCAAATTTGTAATTTAAGTGTTGAACTCTCTTGTCACGCGCGTACCTAAGCCGGGCGATGACCTCAGGGTCTTGATCGCCGGTGTGCGCGCGTCTTCCAAGGACGGCCTGGGGCTCACTGCACGCATGAATGTTTTCAGAATTCTGATGAACCAATGCGAAAAGGCGAGGGGAACCAGTACTGACGGGTGTGGAAGACGGTGGACTCGGGGCGGGAGGAGAGGAGGAAGGTGGCGGAGATGACGAAGCAGCCGACGACGATGGACAACAGCCGGAACCGCTGCGACTCGAACCGCACGCTCCGCAGCGCCAGCCTGCTGCTCGACTTGTCGCCGCCGCCCTTCATGGCGCGTGCGCAAATTAAGCAAGTGCACCGTGTGTATAGTTTCTTCCCTGAATCAACTCAGAGCTTCTCTATTCGTGGGGAAACAGAGCTTTGTTTTGCTGTGATCATACAGAGATGGAGCTAGCTAGCTAGGCCTCTGAATTTGCTCCTCCTTCTGTGGGCAGCTTGCTAATGGAGGAACCTGTTCTAATGGCAGCCTCTTTTTGAGAAGCAAAATAGAAAGACAGGCAGAGCTAGCTGCTTATATATTCTGGTGCTGTGCCTGTGCCTGAACTGTGCGTGCACGAGCCGCGCGTATGGTGGAACCTCCAATATTGCCAGGCAAGTTGAGCTTTTCATGTGTGATTGGACGTCTGGAACGGGTAGGCCGGGCGTTGCGTGTGAGGTTGATGCACCCACGCGAGAGCACGACCCAACCATACTCTCTTCTCCCTCTGTTTTTATTTCCCGGGCACTACTGCTACTAGCTTGTTTGTGGAGGACCATGTTCTTCATTCGCCTTTGCATTCCCCTTCCAATTCCCACTGGTGGATGGCACCCGTCTTGGTCCTATTCTACATTAATCAATTTTACAATTTTGCTATTATACATGCTACTGAAATTTTTTTATCTTTCAATCACCTATAATTGCAATCTCAATCAACTGAAGTTATAGCTCCCTCCAAAAAAACACATACAACTTTAAGTGATTCAGAGTGCAACTTCAATCAACTGAAACTGCAGCCTCCTTTAAAGTGCAATTTCAAATGACTGAAAGATTAAAAAAATTTCAGTCGCCTGTACAATAGCCACTCCCTCGATTTTAATTTCCCTAGTGATTTCTTCAGCACTACACTGCTTCCAGCCCCTTTTTTCTCTCTAGACTCCATGAGGCAGTTCTTCAAGTCAAATGGTATGTACTGAAATCAATGTGCACCGCATGGGATTGGTCGATCTGATCTCATCGCCGCCACCATGTGCTGGTGGCTCGTTCATACTCCTTAGAAACATACTACTAGAAGAAGATTGAAATAGATGGGGGCCAAATGCATGCAAGTTACTCCTAGCTGGTAATCGCGTCTGTCTCAGGCGATTCTGTCATCCAGCTAGTATCCTCCAACAACCCTATCAGTACTCATCAATGAATGATGGAGCAAAATGGGGTGTATATATATTTTTCATGAAGTTCATATAAACATTATAGTATCTAACAGGCCAACAAAAAATTCCATTGCTCATGCAATCGGTTGGCAGATACGATGACCTAATAATTTCTGTCCGTAAACAAGCTAGCTACTGCATGTGTGATCTTGTACTATTTGTGTGAACTGTGAAGGACGACGAGATATTTGCACCGTACCGCCATGAAAAAAATGTACTGTCAGTACAGTGTTATATAGACTGAAATTTTTCTTATCTCTCACAAATAAATCTAAGGTGGTCTCTATCTGTCTTAAATCACAAAGAAGAGAATTTAACGGGAGGAAACGAAGAGACATCCGAAGCTTCCAACGCATCCTAATCTCAAAGAAAGAAAGGAAGGAAGAAAGAGAACTCTGAAAAGAAGATTCCAAAATGTCCAAATGATGATCTGGGCTAACGAGAAAGTCCAAGTAGCATGAGACATGCACGTTTTGGGGGTGACAATCTCTGATAGCCCCCACATGATCGATCGATCGAGGAGAGGGTCAGAGAATTAACGGACAGAATTTTAATTTGCAATGCAACCACAAAAGGTACAGTATGTAGCATATATTAAGAAACTCATGGGATAACACTTATGATTTACTAGTACTGCTAATCCTTCTTTTCGCGTGTCTCAAGCTAGGTAGTAATAAACTAGGAGCAGCTACTGCTACATAGTGATCCGTCAAGTTCAAATTATTCTTTCAGTTGTGGGTCATAGCTCATGCCTTAACTTTGCAGTTAACCAACGTAGGTCAAATGGTTGACCAACAGGTGTTAACTTGTACGTATGCGGCGAAATGAATTCTTAGGAACTTATCAGCACTCAAAATCCTTACCAGTTCGATCCTTCCGAATTCAACTCAATAGATCAATAGTACTAATTCAGTGGGAACTTGCGTATTAGTGACTGTGAGACCCGAATTCAAACATAGAAATTCCACAAGAATTACAGGCAAACTGAATTATTTTATGTGAAGTTTCTGCGAGATTCCTGCATTATTTCAGATTAATGTGCCCTCCATGCCGCGGCACGGGATGGCTAGACACACACGCATCATCGTCTTGCCATGAACTAAATGTGGTCCGTGCCCGAGGAAAGTGATATTCTTTCTTGTACAGCGAGATGAGATAGTGACGCAGCACTAACCTCTAGTATTGTATCTGTATGTATTGCCATCTCAAAACAAAGAACAAATAAAAGCCACGGCTCTACATGTCTGATCACATGCAGCATCCATATCGATCATCCTTTGCCGTAAATAAATACAATAGAAGAATCTTCCAACGTACTCGATCCCTTCTCTGATTATTCAGCGGTTGGAGGAATGCTATTAGCCGCAGATGGATCATGGATGTGCTAGCCATGTATGCACCACAACTAGCTCATTCTACTACTAATTAACTTTTGTCTGTTCATACTTTATACTGCAGAACTGCATTTATCAATTTGAGTTGCTTCCATTGCAGATTCGTTTTTCTGGCACACGTACATATATACACACACCATACCCAATAAGCAGTCATGTCATGTACCATCGCGATTCCGACCAAGTACAATGAAGACATCATTATATTGATCGTTTGGTGGCATAGAATAGATCAACTTGGGCACAGCAATTAACAACTTGACCTATTGAGGAGGCAAATCCAAATATCAGAATTTGGAAATTTATAGTAGTTTCTTGGTGGGTTTCACTGATCATTTGGTTGGTAACACAGCATGCTATGGTGATATATATGTATGATTTGTTTGTTGTTACATATATACTAACGTGCATGACACAATCTTTGCATTGTTCTGTGCTGTATGCCTGTATGTATATAAAACAAACTCGTTGACCTCACCCACCGTATACTATTATCCCTTCAAGGCTTTACCACGCATTTGTGTTCCACTCTAGCCTCTTCTTCCCCCAAATCAAGCATGAAAATGGTGTATATTTTCCTATTTCTGAATTAATGATCCGGTAAGAGACTGAAACCATTGAAAGGAAAAACTTGAAGCAAACTGTAAAGGCTAAGCTTCCTTGCTATGGTACTGTGCATTCTATGAGCAACCCACCAATAGGGGAATGGAAGTTTAGAGAATAGATTGTTCTTAATTAGGAGAGATAATTGTTTCATGCCTTTTCTCATGTGAATAAATTTCTCTCAAGTTCTTATAATAAATTCCTGTAAAAAAAAGTATTGAAGGCATCGTTCTTCTGCAAAATCGAAGGCTCCGTTGAATTAGTTTTGGGCCATGCTGGGCTAAGGCATTTTGCTTCCCCTACCCTCCCATACTTTGGGCTTTGGGCTTCTTTTGCTTCCTCCTTGTGAGAGATGAGAGAAAATTTACCATATGATGCTGAAATGAAACACTACTGACAGAAAGTAACCCGATAACATTCCTCTAAAAAAAGAGTAAATGGTAACAACTTTTCCACTATTAGTTTAGTTTCGTGTTCACCATGGTATCACTTTTAGGATTGTACTTTGTCAACTCGTTGTACTAAATTTACTTGAATTAATCCTACTAGCTTCCTGTTTGGTACTGACTACTGAAAAACTAACCAGGAGGCCAATCAATATGCGCACGGGCAGCTTATAGTATTCATATGTACGTACCCACCCATCACCTGTTGTGCTGAAAGTGAACAATGCCTCGTGACTTCAGTACCCACTTCCTCTTGTGACAACACGACAATGTTTTACTGACTTGCAGTGTCGTATTACCTTTCATTAGCTGATTAGCACAGTACAAATTATATATAGTCCAGTACTTGTACTATATTTATGTCAGAAAAAAGAGAGAATCAAATAGCAAATAATGAACTATATCTATAGTACAAAAAGAATACAAGAAGAAGAACAAAATTAAGCCAAAATGCCACCTCCCTATCGCACTAGCTACTCCTGAAGAAGGTCCAGCGCATGCAAAAGTGTAGGCCTGAATCTCCTCAGATTGAGTCTCACATTCTGTGTCATGACAATGTCTGCCAATGCATTCCATCCTTGCCCATGGATCGCCATGGGGTCCCTGAACACCATGTGATCTCTTGGGTACCTCTGAGCAAGGCTGCTCTCTTCCTCTGCGATGTAGTACTCCAGGTACCTCAGGTTCATGCCTCGCGCCGGCTGCCCGTAGAAGTTGGTGGCCATCCAGTCTATCTTGCCCCATGGCACTATCTGAATCACGACGGCCTGCGTCGGGAGGAAGGCTTGGTTGGTGAGGCCTGCGCCATGGACTGCCAGGAGCACGTCGCACGAGTTCACCGTCGTCGCGAACCTCTTCACGTTCCCACCGGCCTCGGAGACGATCACGTCGAATCCTAGCGCCCTTGCCATGGCTTCCACCTGGTGCAGATTCAGGAGCTTCCTTGTCCTTCGTCTTGATATGATCAGCATCCTGGGCTTCTTGCCACTTTTCTCACCAAGGACCAGTGGCCTGTCCCTCCTGAGACCGTACGAGTGGCGCAAGAATCTTGTGAAGTCAACCATGGAGTATCCCTTGGGGTTCCTCGTAGGATGCCGGCGAAGGATCAGGTCCCTGTCTCTCACCAGGCCAACAATCACATGATGAAAGCAATGGACACCCTTGTTAGTATCGAAATTGATGATGTCGTAATGCGAGAGCCTCCGTAACATCGGCTTGTACTTCTGAAGCCACCACTGCTTGTAGTTGGCTATGAAGAACCGTACCCTCCCTTTGAACTGGAAGGAGGTTAGATAGAGAGGGATCAGCACGTCCGACATGTCGTGGAAGAAGTTTCCGGTATAGCCACCGATCGAGAAGATCACTGATGGTACATCATGACTGACACTGCATTTGGGAGCATCACTTTCACTTGCAGCTGCCTTGATGACCACTTCTCTTACACGAGGTAGCAAGGAATCATCCTGGCGAGCATACGGCCTAATGCGTCGCCCTTCCTCGCCTTGCTGCAATGGCGTGGTCAGTGTAACTGACGAACTTCCTGGAGAAACTCGAACATCACCAGACATATTGCAAACGATTGGCCTTGCATAAGGGAAGCCCTCATCTTTACTCTTATCATCACAAGTGATCTTACTCTTGGGCTTTGGAACTTCAATCTCTGTAACTGATGGGGAAAATAAAAGCCGATCATCATGTTGGCAACTTGGCATAAGGGAAGTTCATCAGTAATTCATTTGTATTATGGTTGTCATCTCACCTGGTTTTGGAGATTTCCAGGAAGAGACATTTTTTTCAGGAGGGGGATCTGACCCTGCGGAGGATGTGGCATGTCCCTCAGTTGCTAATTTAATCTTCACATCTGTCTTACTCTTGACAGTATCACTTCTAACTGCAGTATCTACGAAGGGCAATGCTGAATTGTAAACAAAGGTCAGAAGTAGAATTATGGTAAAATAAACAGTAAACTCTCCCTCAACCCAAGAATGTTGCGTCCTTCAGTGACTTCCTAGTCATCAATTGAGAGAAAATGTAGCAGATTATCAATAAAAAGCTAGCAAATAGCATTTTATAATTATCATTCAAGATACATATATTGAGATGTCGATCAGATTCTATATTGTATAGTAGGCTCAGTAAGTTGTTCATTTGTATGATCATTGTGGAATATATTCTAGCACTTTCCCATATTTTAATCTCAATGTCCCTGAGGATGGTCCCTTGTGTTTTAGTATAGCCCACTAGCTTAGTTTTTCGTTGCCATTGGTCCAATGCTTATGAGTTTCCATTTATCTAGAACACAAAGAACAAGAATCATAACCTAGAATGAGAAGGGGAACGCAGGATTATTTTATTACTTGGCTTCCTTTTCAAATTAGTTGCTTACATTCGAAGCTTATGTTTGAGAGGGAACATATACTCTTTTAGTATCCTTCCCAAGGAAACAAGCATTGGGAAAGGCGATAGCTGCCACTGCCAGTGACAAACAAGGTCCTTGCAAGCTTCAAGCACCATCTCAAAACAGTACTAGTACTCTAGAACCACAAAGTTCAGAACAATTACTCCTGAGTACTCCACTATATCATACTGCATATATCAGCAAATGCAGGCATAATTGAGGGCCATATCAATTATGGAACTGCAGGGGGGACCCAATCAGAAAATCCAAACCTAGAAATGCACAATACAGTACTTCCCTTGCACTGCCACTGATGCAACTAGTGTGGTCCAGGACACTTGATTCCACTCACAAACATGCGATGATCTGGCTGAAGAGGGGAAAGAAAGAAATGTTTCTTCAAGGTCTCTCCTCACCTAATTCTGGTGAGCTTATTGAAGGATCACCATCAACTCCTGCAAGAATTGGAGGAGCACTAGTGTCTTGAGGTGCATCCACACTGGCACTGCCCTCCCAAGAACTCACCTCCTTACTCCCAGCTCCAATCCCTGAAGATACAAACCGTACCACAAGATCAAATGAACCAGCCATGTAAGAGGAGAATCAAAGAAAATTCAGAACTTCAAGGATCCTTGTTCTGCCCCCACCTTCAGCCTCAGAGCCAACACGGTTCCCTTCTATTAGGTAAACCCCATTACCCGCTGCAAGCACAAAGAACTCAACAAAACAAGCATGCAAGCAAGTGGAGGAATCCAACAACTCAAGAAACTAAGCAACAATCTTCCCTCTCTGTGTAT
This sequence comes from Dendrocalamus sinicus, assembly GCA_036346575.1. Taxonomy (NCBI): domain Eukaryota; kingdom Viridiplantae; phylum Streptophyta; class Magnoliopsida; order Poales; family Poaceae; genus Dendrocalamus; species Dendrocalamus sinicus. The sequence goes on from CM070641.1 coordinate 1,083,128, forward strand.
GTGGATCTGATGATCTCTGACTTACACAAGATTTGTGACGAGAGCACTGAGAGGAGCTTGGCGACGCAGACGCAGATCAGCAGGGCAAGGAGGCACGCCGAGATCAGCCTGAGGGCGAGCTGCCTGGGCTCCAGCTTGCTCGGGTTCTTGACCGCGATCCTGATGTTGTACCTCGGCTTCCTCTCCCTCGCAGCAGCAGCCCTCTTGGCGATGGCTCTGCCCATGCTGTGCTGGACTAGAAAGGCCATGGCTTTCTGCTGCTGCTGCTGCTGCTGCTGCTGCTGCGAATGGTGGTGTGGTCTGGTTTAGGAGGCAGTGGAGTAAGTGGAGTTAGGAGTGTTGCACTGCCACATGTGAGTGGGTTCCTGGAGCGGGGAGGGGCAGGGTGGAAAGTGGCAATTATAATATGCTTGCTTTGCTGCTTCAGTTTATTTATTAGTTATTTATTTGTTTGAGGTCGGTTTAGGTCCTGTGCGTTTGGACTTAGGTTTCTGGATTTTACTTTATCTTTTATTATTTATAAATTTCATCTTTTTTTGATTTTTTTAGTTTATTTTGAGCTTTTGCTGATTCTTTTTTCTATATTCGTTTACATTATACGTGATGAACTAACCTGTATTTTCTATTTCTATTTTTATTTTTATTTTTAAATTTAATAATGACAAATAAGCAACCATCAGCTACAGTCTAATTTCAGCCAGTTACAATAAAAATTCAGTCATAAGCCACCAAAATTCAGCCCAACTGAGCACCACCTAGATACTTCAATTTCATGGGCAAAGATCACTGATTTTTTTTTTTGCTTCATTTATTCTCTTTTTATTAATGTCCTAATGTGATGTAGTATATGGATGGACATATGCTGGCAAAATGGACTGATTTATTGGTGATTTCTGATCTAGGCGTTTTATGTTGGATTGCCTTGCTAAAAAACTGAATCAGCTGTGAGTAATTATAGCAGTGAGTAATACCAAATCGCTACCATTCTGACATGATGATGATACTTGTAATAAGATTCACACGTAAATGGGCCAAGCTGTAAGTATAACAAGTTCAGAACACCTACCTATTTGTCAGTGAATCTTGATATACTTCACCAGAATATTTTTTTTCTTGGCTCGCATTGTACTTGCACTCGCACAGTGCTTTAAGCAGCACGTGCAAGGGGACTACCAGCTTGCTGGAGGGCCTCTGCTGTATCACCAAAACTCAAAATCGACTGCTTCAACGCTGTGACGGAGCAAGCAAGCTGGATTCATGTAAGAAATTTACCGGTTTCTGAGTTCAGAAACGTACCCTACTACTGACACGTCGGTGAGATAAATTCAGTAAAAAAAACAGATTAGTACTTGTTAGAAATAATCTTGACTTTGAGTTCTAGATGTAGTAGAGTCCGTCTCCGAGTATAACTCAAGTTGAAGTTAAGACCAACTTAAAGTCCGAATCAGAATATGAGTAGGAGAATATTAGCATATATATATTCAGGAGACTTGTACCCAGTTTTGTATTTAAGGAAGAAAAGCAAGAAAGAGGGAGAGCAAATAAGAGAATAAAGAAATTTTAAAAAAATTTAATGTTCTCTCAGTTTATTTACGATGTACATATTTTTTTTTTGGGGTTAAAGTTGTAACAGTACTAACAGCTTAATTAACCCTGCACTTGTACGTACACACAGACGGATCATGAGCAAGGAAACGAGGGTTCATGTCGCATTGTATCCCTCAGCTCGGCTCAGGAAGGCTGTCACTGACTCGGGCTCTTGCCTTGTGGACACAGACACAGTGACTGTCCATGTGGCTGTTGGGCAACATGACCTGCTACCGCGGCTGCCTGCTGGCGTGTGCGTGGAACAGCAAAGTATTACTGTATTTTAGGTGCATTGTCTTGGGATCAGTTCCTTCTCTTCACAGACTTGAAGCCGCCTTGGAATTGCAGGGGTCCGACCGAGCGCATGTGAGTGAGCAGATGCAGATGGGTATAGCTAGCTACTAATATGGATGAGAGGAAAACTCCAAATGCATGTGTCTGGTGTGTCTTTATCTTCATCCATCCCTGAACTGAAAGCAAGTCTTGTTGATGCATTCAGGCTTCAGACCGTTCACGGGGCTAAGCCATCTAGCACTAAGCAGGCATCCATTTGAACAACCTCCATCTCCTGCCATCAAATTTGTCCGGTTAGCGATAGAGTACTTATTACACGGATTAGTTTCCATGCGTCAAGTGAAATTACGGAGTACGTTTCCTACAAGAAAATATGTATATTAAGTTACATCTCAGCACCAGCAGTTACTGAGAGGATGTGGGAAATGCTTTGCTAAATAGACTGCACTACTACAGTACTTGCCCTTCACCAGTTCACAAACGGTAATGTGCACTTCTCCTGGACTACTTAATGTCAACATTACACGGGGATGCCAACATGTGATGTACTCCGACCACCAATGCGTTATCTTAGGGCTTCTTCTTTTCGGCTCCTAAAAATCATTTTATTTACTTTGTACATGAGTTTCTATCACTTCGTATTTTCTCTTATAAATATTTTAAAAATTATAAGTCGAAACAAAAAAAACACGAACAATGTGCCATTTGCATGTTTGTCATGTGCCTGTTCAAGATGTGTTGGTGGTTGCTTGCTTGCACGTATCTGCTACTACCTGGCCTGTCTGGATACACTGCGTGTCTGCATCGCTGGTCAAAGCTGGTGACGGCCACTCCTCTCCTACCAGCCCAAGCAAATTTGGCCCTATTCACGCTTTGTTGATACGTGGCCATGCTCGCTCACTTCATGGGCCTATGGCCCATTACTGGCACTTTTCCCACATTTTTTCTGGAGCAAACCTCTCATTTTATTTTATTTATTAGCCTGACGGGTAGGGGCAGCAGTTGGGCAACCCAACCAACCCATCCATTTTTGTTCGGCAGCCAAACTCTACATATCTTTTTCCGGACAACAAAAACTCATGCAGTCATGTCTGGAATTGAATCGCTCCTTATGAAATTACCAAAAAATTCCTTTAAAATTCATACGTTCCAAACGGACAGGCCTTACAGGGATACGTGGTGGTCTACAATTTCACTTATTGATAATTTGAGAAATGTCGTACAAACAATGCAGTGTAAAGTGTAAACTATGTACTAATCACGAACCAATTTCCACCCTCCATATGCATTTCCAATCAATCAAATGGACCAATGGAGTACAAAGAAAAGTGTAAACCTTTGATCAATTTTCTTCGAAGAAGCCCAAAAAAAAAAGAAAATTGAAAAGAGGAAAGGAATGGAACTGCATGCATGCTAGCTAGCTAGTGCGAATGAATGTGAATGTGCATGCGGCAGCTACTCCCTGAGCATGTCCATGGCCTTGAGTAGCACGGGCTCGAAGCGCGCGAGGTCGAGCCTGACGTCCTGCTTGCCCAGGTAGAACTCCGCCACCTTCCCCCACCCGCTCCGGTGCACCGACTCGGGTTCCCTCACGGCCGGGTGGTCGCGGCCCAGCGTGTCCACCAGCGTGCTCTCCTCCACGCCGGCCGAGTAGGCCATGTACTTGAGCCGCATGTCCACCGCCGGGTCGCCGAAGTCAACCTTCCCGATGTGCTCCATCTTCCCGTACGGCACCACCTGGATGAACACCGCCCCCGTCGGCAGGAACACCGAGTTGGTCAGCCCGGCCCCGTGCACGCCCATCAGCACGTCCGCCGCGTTCACCTCCCTCGCGAACTCGCCCACGTCCACGTTGAACGGAGGGTCGCCGATCACCACCTCGAACCCCACCCGCTCCGCCAGCCGCACCACGTCCTCCACGTTCACCAGCCTCCGCGGGTGCCGCCGCGAGATGATCATCATCCTCGGCTTCCTCTTGTCGCCGGCGGCGAGCCTGATCGGCGTGTCGCGCGGCAGGGAGAAGGTCTCGCGGAGGAACTTGGTGAACTCCGGCATGGAGTGGCCGACCGGGTCGCGCGCCGGGTCGATGCTGAACTCCTTGTGCATGCGGATGCCGACCACCGCGTGCGGGTAGCACCGCACCTGGTCGTCCTTGTCCATGTTGACGATGTCGTACCGGGACAAGCGCCCCAGGATTTTCCTGTACTTTCCGACGTACCACGGCTGGATGTTCTCCACCACCAGCTGCACCTCGCCGTCGAACCGCCGCGCCTGGAGGTACAGCGGGATCATGATGTCGCTGAAGTCGTGCCAGTAGTTGCCCGTCAGCCCGCCCATGGCGAACACCAGCGCCGGGACGGCCGACCTCACCACGCACGCCGGGGCGTCAGCCGCCGAGGCCAGCTCCGTCACCGTGACCTCCTTGATTCCGCCCATGTGCTTCCGGGAGTAGGGCAGGATGCGCCATTCCTGCGGGTTGGGGTTGCTGCCGCCGGCCTCGACGGACGGCGGGATGACGACGGAGTGCGCGGAGCCGTGGATGCGCACGTCGCCGTCGATGTCGCAGACGTCGGAGGCCCAGGGGCCTTGGATGTCGCACGCCGGCTTCTTGGCGGGGGCACCCTCCTCCGCCATGATGCTGCTTGTATCTGCATGGATCATCACCTCATTACTACGTGAGACATAGCAAAATCTGCACCAAACACGTCTCTACTCTGTACTGCCGCCTTCCATTCTAAACGAACTTGTCTACGTTTTCCTTTCATTATGAGGAGGAGATATGGATTTGCAAAGTTTGCGAGTACCATTGGGATTGCGGTCCTCTTCTTCCGTGTGGGACTCGTCGACGGGCGATGGCTTCTCTTGTGCATGCTCTGCCTTGGGTGGCTTCTCCTCTGCTCCATGCAAGAATCACACATACATGAAGAGATAAATCAGTTGAATTCTGCTGAATTAATAAGGTAAATTTTATTAGTGAGGGGAAACGAACAGGAGCGCGGGTTAATTTACCTATGACAGGGAGTTGCTGCCTCTTCTCTCCCACGGCCGGGGTGATCGTCGAGGGGTGCGCCGGCGATGACCTCCGAATAGCTGCGAAAAGGTTGCCCATAAAAGGATTCAAATCAATCATGTACTGATGCTGAATCGGGCAGCAAGAATCAAGAGGAAAAACTAAAAATTCACACAAGAATTAAGATAAACTCGCAGCTTCCGAGCTGAATTACGCATTCATGCATGCGAAAAGCATGCAAAATCCAGCCCAGAACAGTTCGATCATCAAACATGAATCAAAGCTCACCGTTTGGCGCTGCGATCGAGAACTGCTCGGACACCGTGAAGTACGTGAGCAGAACCAGGAAGAAGCCCAGCAAGAAGCCTGCGCCGAGATACTTCTTAGCTGCGCCTGTCAAGCTCTTCACGAGCTTCCCCTTATCACCTCCCATCTGTGGCTCCTGCTTGTGAATCCTTCCTTCCTCCTCTTCGCAGTTTCTCGCTTTCTTGTGATAAATATGGTGCGCGCGCGCATGCAGGTGTCTAGAGGCACCAACTCCCTGACATGGGAGAACCTTCCAAGAACTCTTCAATGGACCAGTTCTTGATGATGTCCTTTATGGTATGGCTGCCCACATCAGGAGTCAGGAGAGGACTAGGCCAAACACCAACTCTCCCTCGTGATTGCTACGTCTATAGACTATACTTTGATGCATAATGACTAGGATTATATATCAGTAGTTAGCTTAACCATGTGTAGCAAACTTGTATTTTCTTTTGGAATATACCATGTTTTGACTAGTTATAAGAGCAGTTTGGTACAGGGATTTTAAAATCTTTTGTGTAGGTTTGAGTGTACATGATTGGGTAGGAGGTGGCATATACAGGAGAGAAAAAATAGGTCGCCTGTGAGGCACGATTGATTGATTAGGGAATAGGGATGTGAGATGGTAGATCCAACCAGGTCAAATGCGTGGAATGTTTGATTGGAATTTGGATGTTTCAGTAGAAAAGTAACTCATGAGTTCTCAGGGTATGCCATCATGGGCCCACCACCTGCCTAATTCAAAACCTACAGTATGTTGTTCTCTTGTATGGACACTTCTCTCTCTTATATGTTTTTTGATTGAATTTCAGATTCATTTATCTACATTTGTGTCCATGCATGAGAGACCTTAGAAAAAAACTTTTTGCTACTGCTTATATGTATACGTGCGGTACTATTTGGATTCAGTAGTCATGTATGGTTTGGTTCTCAACCCCATTCTCCTTCTCTTTTCTGAAAGTAACAACGTTTGTCTTCCGGAGAGAATAGAGATAGAGATTTAAGAAAAGTCGTATTTTTCTTGGTAGCTGTAAGACATTTTGATTCGTTGTTCGGACCCACTAGCTTTCATTTTCAGCCATGAGAGAGACGGTTTGGTTCATTTGAACATCTATTTCTGGCTTCTAATTTCTTAATTTCATCTTTTTTTTAATTTTTAGAGGGGTTTTTTTGCTTTTTGCTTTTATTACTTTGCGTTATTGTGATTATATAACTTTTTAATTTTTTAAATTTAATTACACTAAAAAAGCTATCACCAATTTCAACATATTTTCAACCACTATAATATAACCTAAATTTTTAAGTCTAAATAAACACCGCTGCATCTCCTGCTTCTTTTCCAAGCAAGGATCGTGCCTCATGTGCAGTGTCACCGATCTCCCGTTGCTCATGAAAAGCGACCACCGACTCCATGCATTCATGAAGATGCATAATTTGTACTTGTTTCTCGATTCATCATCTCCTCTTGTAGCTCGAGATTCCTCTTGCAATAAAATCTTTTAGCTCGAGATTCCTCTTGCTGGTATTTATTGGCCTCACCTTCTGCTAGCTGCATATTACTTTGCACCGCTATTCAGGTTTTAGGTTCTGATCAAGCACCGCCATTCAGGTTTTAGGTTCTGATCAAGCACCGCCATTCAGGTTTTAGGTTCTGATCAAGCACCGCCAGTTTACAAGTGTCGGGCATTCCGGAGTCCAATCTATGCAGCAGGCAAGCCGTTATTATCAGCTCTGAAAGCTTAATGCAATACGGCTGCCTATTGACTGGTACTTCAACCAACGAACCCTCCAAGTCCAACTGATCACAACATTTTTGAAGCCTAAAATAAATATAAAATCAGATATGGTGTGGTGATCAATCAATATTTGTGTGCCGGAACAACTTGCAGTGGTGGATGCACATTGATTAGTGGGGGCATTTGCCCGGCCCCGATTTTAATTTTTATTATTTAGAGTCTAAAATTATACGGTGTGTGTTTCTATATGTCAAAAACTAGTGCCTTTATATGTCAAGGACTACATCTATCTAAAAGAAAGAAGGTTTAAACATGTTGACAAACAGGAGACACAAGAAAAGGAAAACACGCATGACATTGACAAAGCAAAACACTCTAAAAAATATGTGTAAGGACCATGATAAGAGAACAAAATAATATAGGCTACTTGAACCAATAGAGCTTGAGCCACCAACTAGTCCAGCCTCAAGCCAATGCCAGCCCAAGGCCTAAGCCAGCACCAGCCCCAAGCCAACCAAGGCCTAAGCTAGCACCAGGTCCAGACGACACTTAACCTACATTCCCCTGTTCCCCAAGCGGCACGCAGCACTTGCAACCATTCGTTTGCAGCGGTGATGGGATAGGTGTCAGAGCTGTAGTTGTCCAAGAGCACGCTAGCCGCTTCTCACCTGCCCCTGTGTGTGTGTTAGATGGTATGGTTAGATTTCTCACTGTGTTAATCTCACTACGCAAGTATGCAAATGAAGTAAATCTCGGTGTATGTATGTTGTATGCAGTATGGCCGACGGTCATGGCAATAAGTGAGGTGTCCACTCGTCGTCTCGTCCTAACTCCTTGCTTTTTGCACTATTATATGTACTCCTTGCGTAATTAAATAAAAAATTGCACCATGAAGTCCACTGCTATATTTTTTTCATCTCATTTCCTATATTCAGAAATTCCTACAAATAGTTTACGTAAATGATTTTTTTGAGTAAAATTCATAATGAAAAAATTACAAGCAAATTACACAATGAACTATGCTGCGTCGGGAAGCTCCATAAAAAATTTCATATTTTTTTGTCTTATTTGCTATATCTAAAAAATTCTACGAGTAATACATATTAAATTTTCTAAGCATGCAATTAAACTAATCAATTGTGGTGCTAATCACCTGGAGCCTGCCCACCGGACGACAGGCCACCTGGAGCCCGGTGACCAGGTGGCAAGTGTTGGCCGCACGGTGGCTAGGTAGCAGGTGAGACGTGTTAGCTGCACGATGTCGCTGCCCAGTGACCGGGCGGCAAAAAGGTTATTTTTGCTAATACCACACATATACTGCTATTTTTATAAATACGGGTTCAAACAGTGCCATATATTCTAAAATTCGCAATTATGTACAGGCAGAAATGACTAATAGCTATGTACGCGTGACAATTACTTAAAAGTCTCACACCCATCTTAATCTAGATCGCATGTGCCATGCAAATCCAACCGTTAAGATTGTTTTTCACTCTTTAGCATTCGAATCTCGTTTCGTGCTAGATACATCCTCTAATATATATAATCCTATATTTATCTAGTGTTTTACGATATTATGTCATAGCTTGCTCTCCAGGAGGAGATGCATGTGCATCTGTGCCTCATGGAGAGGAAGAGAGGAGCGGCGACGCGTTGAATGCATCAACGTAACGTGGCCTTACGCATAATTCCTAGCTTTGCTTGGTCCAACCAACACGCGCATACGCGTGGTATATCGATCGCGAGCTGGACGCTAAGCGCGTGAGTTGTGTATGTGCCAGCTGCTGATTAACAAGACACCGCTCTTGACTATATATATATGTTTCCTCTTGCATGTTCCTAGCTATAATATAATGGTCTGATTGCTCAGAAAGCACCTTTCCAAACGTGGGTGCGTGTAGTGGTGATCTTGCTATGCCCTGCTCTGCTCTGCATGCATGTGATGTGAGCGATAAAGATCGTACAACCTCGACATATTTGTTTAGGCGCCTTAATTATATGCTTAGCCGCCTTAATTATATGCTTTTTCTACTCAGTAATGTAGTTTTCTTCCTGGAAATCTGACCTATCCACATGGATAAACCAGGATTTTAAATGGGCTTATCCACATGAATATGTTAGGATTTTAAATTGGATGGACTAAATTAAATTTTAGATTTTTCAAACAAGACCTTAATTAGACTGGAGACCGGGCCTTCACATGCGTATGGGCCGGTGCGCCTAATTGGAATTAACCATGGAATTATTAATCAGTTAAAGAAACAATATATGCGAAGAGCTTATATAGCCTCCGTTTCAAACAGCTTCGGCTTTCGGCTTTATATATAGGGATTTGCTAGCGCTCGGACGTCCGATCCGGACGCTAGCTTCGTACGCTTGTCGAAAAATATTTCTAGTTCCTGTATGCAATATTTCTACCCCCATTTATGCAACAAAAAAGGACGATGGGAGATGCAACATTTATAGATAATATGTGTAACAAATTTAATCATTGTATGCAACAATTTTTTTTTACAAAAATCTCGATGTTGCATGGTAGTTACTAATTGTTGCACGGATGAAAACTAAATGTTGCATAAATAAACACTTACCTCTGAAGAGGAAGTTGATGGCGGCGGCTAGATCTGGCGACATCGCACCCGAAGAGGAAGTCGACGGTGGCGGCTGGATCGGGCGACGCCGCCCGAAGAGGAAGTTGACAGCGACGGCCGGATTTGATGGGGCCAGAGTCGGAGACGGGGTGGTTGGGCTCATGGTCACCGCCGTGCATCAGGTTGGGTATGATAGAGGAAGAGAGTGAGAGAACGAGGAGAAACTTAGAGAAGGTGCGACGAGAGCGATCGACTTAAAGAAATACTGATTGGCCGAGGAGTAGATCACGTCGATACGTGGGCCGACGTCCGAGCCATATCATCAATGCCGTTATATATATATATATATATATATATATATATATATATATATATATATATATATATATATATATATATATATATATATATATATAGGAAAATTACATAAGGCACCATGGTGCCTAGGCACCAACATCCGATACACGTGTATGATTGATAATTTTTTGAGTTTGGGTATGAAAATGTTTTATACCCTTGATATATTTATGGTAAGTAAGTTTTGAACTCAGTTCAAATTAGTTTGAACTACTTTTGAGTTCAATGCAACTACTGATGAGTATATACCATAAAAATAGTTCAAACTAATTAAACTGAAGTTGAATTTAAATTTTTTGAGTTTGACATCTCAAATATACTTTTTATGGGTATATGAAGATACCCACATCAAACGTTATGAATCTCAAGCAAATCAACGGGTATTGATATTGGTGCCTAGGCACCTGGTGCATGAAACACTGTCCTATATATATATATATATATATATATATATATATATATATATATATATATATATATATATATATATATATATATATATATATATATATGTGTGTGTGTGTGTGTGTGTGTGTGTGTGTGTATATGTATACGTATATACGTGTACATATATGTATACGTACACACGCGCGCGCACACACACACACACATATATATAAGCATCTTTTCTACTCCCGGGTGTAATTACACCCTATGTCGTATCTCACAACGTAGGGAGTATCTCGCGTAACGAGTGGTATGTACACGTAGTATACGAGTATTTAAGATCATATAGGTGGTATGAACAATTTTTCAGAGGTGGTATGTACATTTTTTTCAACATACTTCTTTTTATGTACGTATATAAAGGTATTTACAAAATACGCTAAAAACTATGGACTCCTTTGCAATTTTTTCGTATGTTTTACATTGGAGTATCTTATAATTAGTATATGAGTATACCTAAAATGATAAAGGAGTATTTCAAGTTTATTTAGGTGGTATATTAGAGATGGGAGTAATTACACCCGGGAGTAAAAAGTATTTTTCATATATATATATATATATATATATATATATATATATATGTGTGTGTGTGTGTGTGTGTGTGTGTGTGTGTGTGAATGTATGTTTGTAAATAACGGCAGCTGTCATCCCAACCTTCCCTTCCTCATCGACTTTTTTTTAAGATTCCCTCTAGATGATTAGGCCCTGATCAATTCGGCTTCTGGCTTATTTTTCACTATTCATAAGTTTCGTCTTTTTCTGAACTTTTGGCTTTTTGTTGAGCTTTTTTGCCGGTTCTTTTTTTCCCGTATTTGTTTGTATTATACGTAATGGTCTAACATATTTTTTTATATTTTTAAATTTTTTTAAATTTAATTATGCTAAATAAGCATGTGTCAGCTACAGTGGTTTTTTCAGCCAGCTACAGTGTTTTTAGCTATAAGCCATAAGCTTTTCAGCCGAACCAATCACCACCTATATATGGGCGCACCGCCCCGCTCTAGCTAGTTGGAATGAGCGGAGTTAGCTAGGAGTTGCACTGCGCACGTCAGAATTAATAAGATCAGACAACGACTAGTACGTAAGGAGTTATTAAGGTCGCCTGTTTAGAGTTTGGATCCATCATCTGAATATTACAAGGTCAGCTTCAGCTACAGATCAGTACGCTAGTCAGTAGTCTACACGGCAAGCTAAGTTCGGCATCAGCATTGAAACAAGGGGGGAATCTAGCGGGCCAGTTCCTATGGAGTGCCGAAATGGGATTGCCACCTACTCGATCCCCAACCATACTGCTCCCATTCCACACTGCTGCATCATTCTGAATTTCTGACCATGACGCCGACGAATACCTCGCGGGAATTCCGTCGGAATCTTCATACGTTCTAGACGAGGCCTCAATCACGTAGTATCGTTGTCTCAAAAGTAGCACGGATATATGCAAACAAGAGCTAACTGACAGGTTAATATGATCTATCGACCTACTTCAGGTAACTGATACAAAACTGAAGGATTTTGTGTGATTTTCTAGACAGGAGATTACTTGCTGTTAGTAAGCACGCTTCTTTCATTCAGTACATCGTCGTCACTCCTAATTGCCAAGTGCCAACTATGTATGCATTGGAAAAGCTAGGGAGGATTAAAGGTGACGTTGCCACTACCAGCGTTGTCCAGAACTGCCACTTCCAGCATAATATCATCCAAAGCATGCATCCATCACCTCTCCAAGTCTCCATGACTGAAAATTAGTCATGCAAGTCCGTTAATTAGGCAATAAATCGATCACATCCTTAATTACGTCTGTCCATGTGCAGTTAGTACATCCATCAATTAATGGATACTAGCTGTAGAAACCAATTAATCAGCCAGAAGTTCGTTGTGTGGTTACGTTTGTGAAGCTCTTTCTCTCTCTTCTGGCTTCCATATTCCAAGATCCAACAAGCTAGGCCGATGGCGAAAGGTGCAAATATATTGACCGACGAGTTTCTCGTTTTCACAACAGTTTTTTGTTCCATTTTACCGACAGTTCTACCAAAATTTACCGACCATTTCATCTTTACCGACGGTGTAGAAACCCTCATCTATTATATTTGCCGACGGTAGTACGTAGCTTAAAGCGGTCGGCAATACATCTATTTAGCGAACGACAAGTCCAACAACAATTACCGACGGAAAACTGTTGGGATAGAATTTTCGAAACCGAGGATCAGGTCGGCCCTAATGCCCGCGTTGCTGCCAGCTCAGAAGGGAAGGAGCCTCATCTATAGTGAGTTAGACTAAACTTGGCGTTGTGGCCGCAGGTGCACACGAAGGTGACAGCATCCACAGCTAGCACACAACACGGAAGCGTTTGCGGCCTATGATACATGACAGAATTTGAACCGTAATAGATTTGGTTGTACATCTACAACTCTATCACGTCACTAAGAGATGGTTCTTGTACTTTATTGTATTTAGCTATTAAAAACTTTTTTTAGTTTCTAACTTAAAAATCAAGTGTCTGATTCTCTATTTGTTTTAGCCATCGTGATACATTACTCTGAGCACAATGATTCAAAATTAATATAAGGTGTCTTATACGAGATATTTTACTTACAAGTTTTGAAGCCATATATGATATTACTAGGCCATATCAATATTATCGCATTAAGTATAGATGCACTAAAAATTATATGTCCTTTTCGAATGGTAGAATATATGAACTGTCATGAGGATTATGTAGTGTACTAATAAAAATCTATGGAATTTATTTGTCAATGTTGGTATTTGTTATCGTTATGATGCACCCAAAAATTACAAAAATCTTTAGGGAGTTTTGTATGTAATTGAGCCAAATTCCGACGACGGCCACTATGGGAGATCACAAAAGAAGACGAAAGAGCTATATCGATGGATGATTGGTGTCGAGTGGAAGCGTGGACTGTGCCGCCGTGGACCAAAATAGCCTAAAAAATATTATAATTTATACGGGCCACAAGAGTGATATTTGATAGCCTTAGATGTAAGGCCAACATGTACACAATAGTCGATGAGTGGAGAAAAAGCGAGACAACAATCATAGTCACATAAATTTGTATGGGTAACATGGTGAGTCGATGACTGCAAAAGCGCAAACCAGAAGGTGCATCTAAGGGAGACAACAATCATAGTCACATAAATTTGTATGGGTAACATGGTGAGTCGATGACTGCAAAAGTGCAAACCAGAAGGTGCATCTAAGGAAGTATGGCACGGTGGTTGAGGGCACACCTAAAAAGATACGGTACATGTAATGTGTACATCTAACAAAAATTTTCTAGCTTCGCCCTGGTTACTAAGGTAAACAGTACGTGTTCATAGTTAGGTTGATATGACACAAAAGACTACTCAACTTTAAAGTACCGAGTCAGCCTTCGACCATCATATTTTAGTCAGCCTTTTTTCTGTGTGGGGCCAGAGTTTTGAATGAGTCATTAGAGAGATAATCACTTAATTTGCTTCCTCGTAAGGTAGTGGTACCTGAAATATTGTACTTACAGCAGCGCTCATGTACAGTGCAGTGCCGGTGCTCCGAGAGGCGTTTAGTGACTAGCCCGATCGTTTCAGCTTCGACTTCTGGCTTATTTTTTACTATTTCTAAATTTCATCTTTTTTTTAATTTTTTGAGTTTTTTTACCGGTTCTTTTTTTCCTGCATTCGTTTGCATTACACGTGATGGGCTAACCCATTTTTTCTATTTTTAAATTTTAATTATACCAAATAAGCCACCTTTAGCTACAGTGTAATTTCAGCCAGCTACAGTGAAATAAGCCATAAGCCACAGCCCAACCGATCACCACCAGAGCTGTTTTTTGCCACGTAGAAACAGTTAAGGTGCTTATACGATGGTATCGATATTTAAATAAGCATCGATATTTAATAGGTATTATATATATATAACTATATTTAATTAATAGATAATATAATATAGAAACATTAAAAAAGATACTTGCATTAAAGAAAATGTATTTTACATGGGGTGTTTGATGGTGTGACTTTAAGTACTTATATACAAACATCTTGTATTATACTTGCCCTTAGTGTAACGCCCTAGGGTCCAAACCAGCTCAAATCTAACCACATTCTAGATAGGCAACGCACATGTAGCAACCCGCTTGCACTTTCGTCCTCGCTTCACGCAAAACGGTTAACCGGGGGTGCTACCTTTGGAACTCCTAGTTTTATATGTAAGTGCTTCTCAAGGTAAACTAGCAATGTGAGACTAACCTATAAATTCATGTGCATATATACATGGGTTAACATGGGCCAGGGTGTCACACTTAGATACTTAATTTACGATGAAATGTTGATCCAATAATAAAGGCCTCGCTCCAGGTACGGATTTCCGACGTGACGGCGCAGTTACCAGGTTCCGCTCGCCGCCCACTTGTCATTCTCCGGCGAGGGCACGCTGCACTGCACCGCACGTATGGAGTAGAGACATGCAAGCGACTCTTCAAATGAACCTACGTGATGTTTCATCAAATTGCCCGATTGTAGTACTGGTGCACCGTCCATCTTCTCTTGAAGATGACTGAAGGCCGTGTACAATATTATATACTAGTAGCCAATTAATTAACCAGAATGAACAACATGGAAAGATCGAACAAGAAAACCAAATCAAACAACTTGAATTTTTCTAGACAAACTAGCAGATCAACCAATAGAACAACAATGCTCCCGTGCTCCACCAAGGGAGCAAACAAATACGTCGATTCTGTACCGAAATAATGATCGCGTCGAGGAGGCCATCGTCCTGTTTCAGGATCTATGGTTTTCTTTTCTTGGAGAGAAATCTGCAAGGTTTTCTTTTCTTGAAGGCCCTCCTCTTGGCTCTGGCCAATGTTGTCATCCATCGATCGGGCCTTCCTACTGCTGCCGGAGATGCTCGAGCGCCTGCGTGAGCGTTGGCGCGAAGCGGTTGACGTCGATGCGGACGTCCTGCTTGCCGAGGTAGTACTCGGCGACCTTGTCCCAGCCGCTCCGGTGTACGGACTCGGGGTCCTTGATGACGGGGTGCTCCGGCCCGAGCATCTCCAGCAGCGTGCTCTCCTCCGCGGCGACGCTGTACTCGAGGTACTTGAGCCCCATGTCCGCCACCGGGTCGCCGAAGTCCACCTTCGCCAGGCGCTCCAGCTTCCCGTACGGCACCACCTGGATCACCACCGCGTTCGACGGCAGGAACACCGCGTTCGTCAGCCCCGCCCCGTGCACGCCCAGCAGCACGTCGAACGAGTTCACCGTCCGCGCGTACTCGTCCTTGCGCACGTCGAACTTAGGGTCCATCACCACCGCCTCGAACCCCACCGTCTCCGCCACCTGCACGATCTCCGGCACGTTCACGAACTTGCGGTAGTGCCCGCGGTGGATCAGCAGCAGCCGCGGCTTCTTGTCCGGGTTCTCCTTCAGGCTGATGGGCGCGCCGCGCGGCAGCGCGTACGTCTCGCGAAGGAACTGGGTGAAGTCGACCATGGTGAGGCCACCGGGAGCCCACTCCGGCACGATGCTGAACTCCTTGTGCATGCGTAGCCCGACGGTGACGTGTGGGAAGCACCGGATTTGCCTGTCGCGGTCGAGGTCGACGGCGTCGTACTTCGACAGCCGCCGCACGATGGCCTCGTACTTGCCCAGCCACCACGGCTGGATGTTGCTGATCAGGAACTGGACCTCGCCGCCGTACTGCCGCGACGCCACGAACAGCGGCACCAGCACGTCGCTGAAGTCGTGCCAGTAGTTGCCGGCCAGGCCGCCGAGCGCGAACACGACGGTCGGCACGTTGTTGGTGACCGTGCACGGCGGGGCCGCCGCCTGGTCCTCCGGGGAGGCGAGCTGCGTCACGGTGACCTTATTGATACCGGACATGGTCCTGCGCGAGTACGGCCGGATCTTCCACTCGCGGCGCTCCGACCAGCTCGCGGGGACCAGGGTCACCGAGAGAGCTGTGCCGTTGGTCCGTACGTCGCCGTCGACGTCACAGGTGTCGGAGAAGGGGCCGTCCGTGTTGCACACCACCTTGCCGTTCTCTGTTGCACACAATTGAAAAAGATTCACCTTGGTTAATTTGTTAGCTTCATTCATTTATGAGATTAATTGAGCATTTTTCTGAACAATGACTAATTAGTTTAGCATTTTGGCGATCAAGGACTAATCAAATGAACCTATTACTGTGGTTTATTGCACGAGTAATATTCGTGATCGTGGCATTTCTAGTCCAATCGATCTGTTTTATGCCAATAACTATCAAGCTACATCAAAACTACATGAAACTACGCTTACATTGAATTTGGCAAAGAGTACTATTGCAGCAATCACTTATATGGGCCCACATGTCAACGGGTGTTAACAAAGATTTTCAGAACATCATGTTAGTGCCCAAATTTGCATCTCCTTTTCCTTTTTTGAAAAAGAACAATCCTTGAAGAAACAGTGAACGTGCATCCATATAACTTCGGATTTGCTATTGCACAGGCGACTAAAATTTTTTATCTTTCAATTACCTAAAGTTGCACTCTCAATCAACTAAAGTTGCAGCCCCTCTCCAAAAAAATTATCTACAACTTCAAGTAATTAAAAGTACAACTTCATGTGACTGAGAGATTAAAAATATTTCAGTCATCTGTGCAATAGCCACTTCTAGCTACCTTTTACCAAGCACCTCCCAATTGCAAGCTAATCGAATCAAGATGTCTATCCTGAGTCGAAACTAATGGCAGCAACATGAGCAGATCTTTTTATATGGACATACCAAACGGTTTGGCAACTGTTTCGCCTTTTTTCGTCGGGACGGCGCCGGACGTATCCCGGTGGGTCTCCTCTGGCTCCCTCTTCTCGCCCTCTGCATTTGGCAATACAACAGCTCCCTTTCACTCCTCCGTTCACGTCAAAGGTTCATTCATCGGAGCCAATCCCAAATGCAGAGACCGATCCACCGATGTAAAGAGTACAAGATATCTAATCTACCTGACTGCTGATTCATCTCCTCATCCTGATTGCTATAGCCAAAGAGATCGGAAGCTTCGGGTTTCGTCTCCATCTTCTCCGCTGCTCCATCCTCCTGCGTTCCTGGTTTACCATGATCCGATCAAACCAAATTAAATACCGCGCGGGAGACATCGGAAGCACGGCTCACTCTTTCCAACTTGTTGACTTGGATTTCAGATCCTTCGTAATGTGAAACAAACACGCGAAAATACGATCAAAATGGCAGGAATCCTCACCTGTTTCACTGGGAGCCTTGATCACCTCCTTATCCGCGATCCGTGGCGCCGTCGTAGTGACAGCTGCAGGTTTAAGGAAGAAGCAAGAACCGATGAGCCCATGGCACCAGCCGATGAAAGAAAGCACAGATGGATCAGAACAAGTTCAACTTGAGAAAGATAAGATTGATTACCGTTGGGAGCGCTCATTGCAAACTGCTGCGAGACGATGAGGTAGGTGAGGAGCACGAGGAGGAAGCCGACGACGAAGCCGACGTTGAGGTACCTCTGCGCCCAGCTCTTGAGGCTCTTCCCCGGCTGCTTCACCTCGCTGCCCATCTCTTCTGCTTTTGCTCCTCTCTTATCTCTACTGTTCACTCGTATATATGCGCTTGTACTGTTATTCTTCTAGAACCAACAGATGGATCGAATTGTTCGAGGTTTTGGGGAGTTCGAGAATTGCACCAAGCTTTCCTCCTCTTCTTTCTTTCTTGCTTGCTTACATGGGAGATAGAGATAGAACGACAGTTCTTGGATTCGTCCAAAGCTGCTCGCTTTCTTGCCTTTGTAGCAGTCGTTCTTTTTGTATCCATCTGATAGGGGAGCCTCTCTCTTTGCAATTTCCACCCCATTACATGTCAGAAATTCCATTCGTGGCCTCTCTGAATTATCTTATCTGATGTGCTCGTGCGAGGTTCAGGTCAGGCTACAATCTTCTCTCTCTTTTTTTGCGATTCGGTCAGGCTCGTAATTAAGTGCGCAAATGGTGGTTGACCAATGACGGGGGAGTGTGGTTTTGATTGGGTCTTAACCTGACAATAGGCACATCGTTAACTGAGCGAAACAGTGAGCATTTATTGCGCTTTTTTTTTTCTTCCAAAAGCTGATATTTTTAAAAAAGAAAATGATCCCAAAGCTGGTTGATGCCGCTATGATCAACTCGGCTTCGGCTTCTGGTTTATTTTTCACTATTTATAAGTTTCGTCTTTTTCTGAACTTTTGGCTTTTTGTTGAGCTTTTTTGCCGATTCTTTTTTTCCGTATTTGTTTGTATTATACGTAATGGGCTAATATATTTTTTATATTTTTATATTTTTTAAATTTAATTATGCTAAATAAGCCTATGTCAGCTACAATACTTTTTTCAGCCAGCTACAATATTTTCAGCTATAAGTCATGAGCTTTTCAGCCGAACCGATCACCACCTGAATTTGATTAAGTCCACACGCACGTTGTTAGGGACGCGTAACATCGCTTTTTGATTACCAAGTCTCAAGTTACTGCTACCGCCGTTCTTGTTTCTGCGTTGGTCGCGGCGACGTATTACTAGTCTTGATCTCCATCACTGTTTAATTACTCGTTTGCATTTTACGTGCTGAAATACTGATTTAATCTCACAATCTTTAGCACTTGTGCGTGTATAAGATTGTATACTAATAAATTTCTCATCCCCCTATTCTTAAAATAAACTTAGCGAGCTCCGGATTTTTCCTTTAAAAAATGAACAAATCCATGACGGTAAAATAAGTAATTGAGAACAACTATAAATATAATTATATTTTAACTATAAAAAACAGTGCTGTATATCAAGACAACAATATAATAATAATCCGCTAGCTTTCTTTTAACAAGACATACAGTCGCAATCAAGTCGATTTCGTGTCAGGCTGTCCTCACCCGCGCAAACACGGCAGATTCTCTCAAGGGGTCAGATTTGAACAGCTCATGGCTTCTTCATTAATTAGATCGATCAACCAACCGATCGGTCTTAATTAGTTATGTTTCTAGAATCGATTAACGCCTGACGTGAACACCTCTCGCTACGCATGTTCGCCCCCATATCTAATCACTTTATGAGCAACATGGTGGCAACTATCCAGTTCGTCATTGCACCCAAAAACAATAAAAAAATTTTGGATATCATCTAGCTAGGAAAAAGTAAATATAATTGAAAAAATGGCCATATATTATCAGCTTTTAGTTTTTTTCCTTCCCAGAACGACATGGAAGATTGACTGGAGCTAGCGTCTACCAGTAGAACTATGATGACAGGTGCAAAAAAAAAAAAAAAGAATACTAGTGGTAAATTACACTTGGCATACCAAGCATGTGTAAATAGATAGTAAAGTCAGCTGATATATATCTGAAAAGTTGACTGAGTTAAGTTCAGCACAGGCAGGTTATGCAAGCGGCACAAAAATTTATCCATGTTATAATTCTGAACTGCTTGGAGCAACACTATAGGATTACTGTTCCCGGCTCTCTTCTATAGTTATTCAATTTTGGAGTGATGATTAAGGTGCCGCTCGGTTGGACTAAAATAAGTTGTCTTATGACTGAAATTGCACTGTAATTGGTTAAAATTATACTAAAGCTGATGGTGGCTTATTTGGCGTAACTAAATTTAAAATTAAAAATAGAAAAACATGTTAGCCCATCACGGACAATGTAAACGAATACGGAAAAAAAGAACCAGCAAAAAGCTCAAAAAGTCAGAAAAGAACGAAATTTAGAAATAATAAAAAATAAACTAGAATCAGAAGTTCAAGCCGAAATTGTCACGGGTCACAAGGACCTGGGCGTGAGTTAGACAACTGGCATGGGCACATCTGCAAAACCTGTGATCCTAAGCCTAAGGAGGGGATCAATCACATCCCATGATTGTGAGCTTCCAATCTGTCGTAATCTTACTAGTTTAAATGTTATCTGTGGGTGGTCCTTGTTGCTTGCTCTTGGATCCAACCGTTTCATGGCTAATTTATCACATCGTGAGGCTCCTAGCTTTAGGGCTACCTTGGGAAGGGGGCTTGATTGGCCAGCTCCTTAATTACAAGCAAACAAACTAATTAAGCTTAGTTAGAGCAAGTTTAATAGAAGAGGTGGCTGCCACCTCTAGAACTAGTCAAATAAGCAAAAAGAGTACACGTGGCTCATGGTGGAGGTAGCTAATACAATAAGTTGAGTAGAGGTTATCTCTACTAAAGCACTCAAACATTTAATACTTGCATAAATATATCAGGGGTCACCTCTTGCATGAGGAGCAGCTTGCCTCTCTCTCCTCTTTTCTCTCTCTTTCACATAGGATTGTGTTGACGTGGATTTCGCTAGAGGCGACGTAGTCAGCATTATTGTACTTGCTCTTAAGCTCCTTTCCTCTTTGGATGGAATCCTCGCGCATGGGGAAGGGGGCTTGATTGGCCAGCTCCTTAATTACAATCAAATAAACTAATTAAGCTTAGTTAAGCTCCTTTCATCTTTGGATGGAATCCTGGCACGTCATAATGATCCCTGAGTGGCCCAGCACGACTAGCATGCAGAAGGGAAGCTTGGGTTTAACATTGACCAGCTTAATTTTCTGCTCCTGATTACTTGTATAATGTGGGAGCATCGAATCGCATCCATTAGTTCTGCATCATTTCCTTTTGCCGTCAATTTTGCCCCATCACCCTTCAAAAAAAAAATGCCCCGTCAGCTCTGCTTAGAGCAATTCCAGCAGGGCCCCTACTTGAGCCCTCAAACCTCATATTTGAGGGTTTGAGGTAAAAATAGAGGTCCAGCAGGGCCCCTACTAGAGCCCTCAAATTTGAGGAGCCCCTCAAATCCCCCCTCCAGCCCTCATTCCTAGGGGCCCCCTACTCCGGCCCTCATTTTTCAGCTTTCCTCGTTTTTGTGGAACATTTGTGCTTTCAATTTAAATTCAGAACAAATTTGAATTTAAATTTCAATATTCGTATTTGAATTCATATTTGAATATTCGTATTTGAATTCATATTTGAATATTCGTATTTGAATTCATATTTGAATTCGGAACAAATTTGAATTTAAATTTGAATGTTATGTGAAGAACTCTGTGCTTTCAATTTAAATTTAGAACAAATTTGAATTTAAATTTTAATATTCGTATTTGAATATTCGTATTTGAATTCGGAACAAATTTGAATTTAAATTTGAATGTTATGTGATGAACTTTGTGCTTTCAATTTAAATTCGGAATAAATTTGAATTTAAATTTGAATATTCGTATTTGAATTTGTATTTGAATATTCGTATTTGAATTCATATATTTAAATATTGTCCCTCATTGTGAAATCATAAATATTTTATTGTGTATTGTGCTTTTGTCCCATACATATGCATATAGTGTGTGAGGAAATAGAGTGAATTGAGAAGTAGGGGCTCTGTTTTGAGGGCTCACTGAGTGCAGATTTCAAAACAGGGCCCTCAAAAGTAGAGGGAGCCCTCAAATGAAAAGTAGGGGCCCTGTTTTGAGGGCTACTGCTGGAATTGCTCTTAGGAAGTAACGGTCTTGTGCCTCCAAACAAAGTATGTTTTGTGGTCTCATCTACAGCATATGGACTTGCTTTAAACTCCATAAAACTCGTGTTCGTCAGAAGTGCTGAATCACTCTTGACTTTCGGTTTGTACAACAGTGTAATATACTGTTTGGTCACAGTATTCCGTTTGGTCTTAGTTTCCTTGTGGCCTCGGAGATGGCAAAGAACAGGCAATGTTCTTTTTCTAGTTTAGGGCTTATTGTTTTCTCTAAACAAATAAATAAATGATTCTTTTTATCTTTTTTGAAGCAGCTTATATGGTGGTGCTCATTTTGATTTTTTTAGTGGCTTATGGCTGAAAAATACTGTAGCTGGCTGAAAAAAACACTGTAGTTGACAGAGGCTTATTTAGCATAATTAAATTTAAAAAAAATATAAAATATAAAAAAATATGTTAGCCCAATACGTATAATACAAACAAATACGGGAAAAAGAACCGACAAAAAAACTTAACAAAAATTTAAAAGTTTAGAAAAAGACGAAATTTATAAATAGTAAAAAATAAGTCGGAAGTTAGAAGTTGAAGTTCAAATGAGCACAGCCACTAGTACTATATGGTAAGAGGCAGATGCTAATAAGCAAGTGGTAAGATGATGTTGAGATCCGAGTCGCATTGGAGCACCAGACCCAGGCTAAAGTTAAAGATGCACGCATGGATGGCTGTTTCCTCATCATGCGGTGCGAGAGATCGAAATAAAATAATTTACTTGCAATGCTAAGGCCTAAGCTAGTCAACTCCACTCCTTCCTAGCTAATTCGAAGCTTCTTTTTGTATACTAGTACTGTTACGATTAGAAGCAGTAGGTGTTTAGTTTTTTTTCCCAGCACTGAGGAAAGTTACTCTTGTTAACCACAGCACGTACGTGGTAACTCGTGGCAGCAGAACAGAAAGACTACGAATTTGGTGTTGTAAATAATGACATAAATTGTATATAAACATGTAATTCTACCATGTCATTTATAGACGAATATATACTCATCATATGAACCAAAATTACTGCTGAAATAATCATGTAAATCATTCTCATTAACAGGGAATTAATAAGGGAGATTTGAGATCGGAGAGGGAATGAGTGAACTCATTGCTTCTTCCGGTCACCAAAGGAGAAAGGGAGTCGCTATATATAGGGGAGCGGGGCGGAGGCCAGTGGGCTGCAGCCACGGTTGGCACCGAAGCACCCGCACCCAGGGGCGGAGCCCAATAGAGGGGAGGGGGTTCCCAGGAACCCGGGTCCAAAAATTTTTTTAGTTATTACTAGTAAACATCCACCCTTTGTGCACCCCCTTTGGTCCAATATGGTGTACCCTTAGCCCAACAAATACCCTCACTCACCCTGTCCAGCCCATTCTCCCACCGTCCTATGCTCCCGCGCGCGACCCGTTGCACCCCCCTCCGTTTTGCTCTAGCTCCGCCACTGCCCGCACCGGTGACGCGTCGATGACGCCTCCATCGCTGCTTGACTCGGCCGCCCTCGAGCAAAGCGGTCAAAGTCACCCCGCGCTACACGCGAGAGAAAGCCGAGCGCACCCGTACGGGAGGAGACGCCCTCTTATCTCTTTCAACCGGCCCACCGATAGGTGGGCCCCACCTTCTTTTTTTCCTTTTTCAAATTAGGAAATTACTGCAATACTCTCCGGAGTTCAACATTTGGAATACATTTTCCCATCTTCGTTCGTATTAATCGGACTACGAGAGATGTTTGATCCAAGAAAGTAAACGACAGATCGGAGTTAGGAGTAGTTCGGTGAACATTGGGTAGCCTAATTTTGAAAAACGACAGATCGGGGTTAGGAGTAGTTTTGTAGGCGAATTTATCTTCTTTCTTTGTCGGTACAGAGATAGCCTTTTCGTCTGGAAATGAAAAATAAGGTATCAACTTGCATTGAGGTATCTCGATCTGATACAGTACGCTAGCGGTGACCTTTTTCTGCACCGTAGCGTATTCGCGAGAACAATCCATCATGCAGGGAATCAGAACATCACATCATCTTCTTCTTCTCGAATGAGTGAGGCACCTTAGGTGGAATAGAAGTCCGATTCATAATATTTATGGATCTTGATTGTTAATAAAAGAAAAGGCAGAGTGAACAGTGAACACAGCTAGCTAGCTTGAACTGTGAATATCGATCTGAAGGACCACATCACATGCACATACAAAATGAGAGGACTTTAATTAATCAAACGAAACTAGAAACTCGGCTGGCCATCTCCTCGTGTTTATTGGGTGAATTGACGCTTTCGGCGGCTGGGATAAAGCCGTCCGGTCTCGCGATCGATGGATCAGTACTGAACAACACAAACATACAGTTGGTTAGTCAGGGCCGGCAGGCGATGTATCGGTCGTTCAGTCTCGATCCATCGGACTGCAAGGATTATGGGGATGTAGTAGCTCTAAGGTAGGCCAGCCACCGGTCGGTATCGGGCTGCAGAGACTTGTATCCGTCCTAGCTAGCTACACCTACACGATAAGCCTGACTTCTCTAAGAAAACAAGACGACGAGCCTGTCGATCCAATGCATTTGTGCGTGTATCTTACAAGAATGCGTGTATGTTGGACGATTCAAATCATGCTGATTATCTTCCCTAGGAATAGTGGGTCTATTCTTTTTAGATTTGATTTATGATTTTTAACTGTAGTTTATGATTTTGGTTTATTTGTGAGATAGTATGGAATAACAAAAATGGTTTTAATAGATATAAATAAAGTCACTATAGTGTATACTACAATCAATATATAGACCACATCTTAAAAAGATATTTTATTTGAAAGCTAATTACTATAGAAAAAAATGAAAATCAAATTTTAAAAACCGAAAATAAAAGACTTTTCATCGCCCTAACTTCGGTTAGAGTCAGTTTAATTCATCAGTTTATGAAGCAATGTGTCAGGTTTTTTTTCTTTTATCTTCTTTTCTAGCGGAGGAGAGAGAGCAGTGCATTCACGTTCTTGTGGGCCGTCTGATTCTCTAGAAAGGAAAGGAAAGGAAAGGAAAGAATTCCGACTGCGTGGGCAGGCCAGGTAGTAATGACGATATGGGCTCTTGGTCGTTTCAAGCCTCGGTTGGGCTTCGATCCAAGTTGGGTTGGCTTCGGTAATCATTATTATTCTGCCTCTCAGACGCCAGCCCAGCCCAGCCCAGCAAAATTCTCCAAAGCTCTAGCACCTTTTTCGCCTCATTTCTCTTGCAGGATTACAGAAGCGCAGAGCACGCAGCTCTCCTCAGAGTCCATTTGTTTTTTTTTTCTCTCCCCGTTGTTTTTCAACGTCTGGTACTCATATTATCAAATAAACCTTTTCCTTACTTTTGAGAAGTACTAGCATCGAATAAGCTTTTTAAAAAACGAAAAAAAAGAGAATACCTAGAATAAAAACTAGATATCTTTCTGCCAAGAAGAGTAATAAGCACATAAATTCGAGTCGAAAATGACTCAAATTTAGATGACGAGGATTTACACCTGCAACACCCAACAACTGAGTTTACCTGAGGCTCCGCTCATTTCAACTTGAGTTTCTTGCTTATTTTTCACTATTCAACAAATTCGTATTTTTCAGGTTTTTTTTGGCTTTTTAATCTTTTTGTCGTTTCTTTTTTCCGTATTCGTTTGTACTGTCCATCACGAGATAACCTCTTTTTTTCTATTTTTAATTTTTTTAAATTTAATTACGTCAAATAAGCTACCGTTAGCTACAGTGTTTTTTTAACCAGCTATAGTACTTTTCAGCCATAAGCCACTCAAAATAAACCCTTTTGAGCAAGGCCTCAGGCCATGGAATGAGTTGCCTAGTATGGAATAAGTTGATCGTTGCTGAAACAACGAGGCCAAGGAATGCATTTGACGGTTTGACCCAAATTTGTGCCGCGATTTCCTCCTCGCTCCGCGCACGCCGGCCGCAACAAAAGTCATTCACTTCTCTTGTTAGTCAGAGAACTCACCTTTAACTTGCGGCTTCTTCTTTGAAAAAAAAAAATCTATCAGTCTCTTCCCCGTCCATTTTTCTTTTCCAGGTCAATCTGATCGATTGCCGCGAAATAAACTATGGCTAAAGCCAAACACAGAAACACTGCATGCCCCCTTGTGGTGTGCACGTCTACGAGGCTTTAGCAAAGGGGAGAAACCGACAGCTACAGCCTAACATTTCCTGACCTTTTGTTTCTTGCACATGACATATCAAAAACATACATGCACTGATGCACAGATGCACTACTCCAGAACTACATCATTTTATTTATAGGTAATTGCATTGTTCCCCGGCAGATTACATTGCCACCCATGTTAGTTTATCTAGGCAAATGATGCTACACACATGTCTCGCCTAGAACAATATACTAGTCAACGCAAGTTTCTACCGTAAGTATAATTAAGTTGAAATTAACACCGAAACTAGCTACCTAAGTGACATTCGGAAACACCGAGTCATTTGAGACGCATAATAATTCTGTCTAGGCACGTACGTACGGCTGAAGAAGAGAATAATTCTGTGCTGAAAGGGAAAGAAGCCAACCAATCGATCATGCATAACTCACCGACGCATCCAAAAATATAATCATAACTAAATGGTTGCATTCGGCATATATACGTGATTAGCATTTTCGGTCCACTAGTGCAATCGAAATGAATATAGACAGATATGGTTAATCCTTATCATATTATGTACTTTTTTTTTAAGAGTCGGAGTTAAAGTCCGATACGTATAATACCGGATACCTATTTCTCTATTCCGTATTCGCTTCTAAGCCTTCGGTCGATCGATTGGTCGGACGAAAATTATCCGCTTCTTTTGTACCTCTATGTATGAATTAATCACCGAGATGTCAAAAAAAAAAGCACTCAATATATACAACAATATGTCTATCTTTTATCCTGTTCCTAATTGAAGTTACAACCACATGACATTCGGACATATATGTACTGATATTACTTATTTTATATCTTATTCTGTATTTTTTTAGTAAGAGTCAAACAAGAATATTGCTAGATACCTATTTATCACTTCTATATTCACTCCATAAATCTTCAATCAATCGACCTAAACTATCCGTTGCGTTTACACCCTAGTCTCAGTGAAAATCCACGCGCAAACGACTTCTGCCCATATGTCAACAGCTTGACTTTGAGCTGCCCTACCAAACCACTAGCGACAGATCGCGCACTAGACAGATGAGCTATACCATTTTTCATGTTTTTATTATTAACTTTCTTAGCCAACATGCACTACTCAGGAGTAATAATTTGTTATGTGTGCCAGTATACAAGATACTGCGAGCAGTATCTGCATTGTGCTACACGTACCATACGTGCATTATTAATTGTTATGTGTCCTGTTCTTTCTACGGAGATTATCGATTACGTTATCTGTCAGAGATCGATGCGATATACGTATACAATCGGAGTGTGTCTGTCAGTGTCAAACTATAGCTAGCTAGCGACATGTACATCCCATGCACCCGGTACACATGATGCACATGTCGCAAGCCCGTATGTAGAGGAAGGTTCAGTTCAAACTTCAAAGCCATATGGCATTATGGCTTCTCCCCTGAAAAAGTCAAGGCACGCATCTGTAAAATTCAGTAAATTTAGGCGGTCAGAGTTGGGTAGCTAAAGTTTCGCGTCAGAAATCGGAAATAAAATTCGGCAAGGTTTGGCCGTTTAACTAATTATGCGTGAGGGTTCGTCACTGCACTTCATCTAATCATCTGTCTGCGGCTTGTGCAGTTAGTAGTCGTAGGGTCTGTTCTTATTTGCTGCGGCTTGTGATTTTTGGCTGCGATTTATGATTTTTGAGCTGTTTGACCGAAAAATTACAGAGTAACAAAAACTCATGTGCGATTTTTGCCGATATAAATGAAATCAGTAAAGTATGTCACTACTACAGAAAAGCTAATAGTAGACGCCAAATCACAGACGGTTTTGTGAAACCGTCTGTAATGTAAACTATTACAGACGGTTTTAATTTGAAGGCCGTCTGTGGTATTTGTGGCGGGAAAAAGGAGTATCACAGACAGTTCTTACCGCTGAACCGTCTGTGATACTGGAATATCACAAACGGTTTTTATTAAAAACCGTCTGTGTTGTGTTGACTATCACAGACGGTTGTTGTTAAGAACCGTGTGGGAATGTTCACAGACGGTTTTTAACAAGAACCGTCTGTGATGTCCCTTTGTCGTCATATTCTAGATCAGAGGTTAATATATAAGTACACATTGTTTCTAATAACTTAACTACAGAACTATTGAGACAAGAGATCACAAATTAAAGGCAAATTTATTAATTTCAATTAGAGGCAAATTTATTACAAAAGTCGCACAGGTAAAGAGTTTCCCAGATTGCATTCTTTTGGGTTTCGTACGCTTCTTCTTCGACTTGGGGACTTGGAGGATCAGCCGCTAAATTCTCGAACGCCGTTAAGATTGCCCTTGTCCTCGGCACTTCCTCCTCCACTGGGCAAATGATCGCAGATCCATAATGTCGTAGAGGATAGCATGAAAAGATTCCTCGAATCGCCATATTTGCTTGATCGGCAAGGCTATCCATCGCTCTCCAATGCGTGTAGAGCTTCTTCCGCTGCGCACATTGTGGAGAAGAACCAGGGTGAGGATGTTTCCCTTTCTTGAGCGGCGGCGAGACGCCTCCGTCGACGGCGGATGATGAGGTCGAGTGACGGATGCAAGAAAGTCGGGAAGGAGAGCGGGCGTGCGGAGAAGTCGCTCCGGATGCAAATTGCTGGCGCTGTGTAAGGTTCCGCCGAACAATTCGTGATGAATAGATGAGAGGAAGGAGATGATCACAAGAATAGTAGAATCCATATTGTACGACGTAGAAGAGACCGGATTAGCGCGCATATTTAACCTTTAGCATCGTATACTCAAACATTAATGATATAGACGCCAGTATAACGGTCGAGGGCGTTAATTAGACGATCGAAACACGGCGTTCGCAATCGAAACACGGCGTTCGACAATGGAAACACGCGCAAGCATTAATGATATAGACGCCGTATAACGATCGAGACGTTAATTAGACGATCGAAACACGGCGTTCGCAATGGAAACACGCGCGAAGCGTTCTGGTATGAAGCTTATCACATACGGTTTTTTATAAAAAACCGTCTGTGATAAGCTGGTTATCACAGACGGATTTTAGTTAAAAACCGTCTGTAATAATTCACAGACGGATTTTAGTTAAAAACCGTCTGTAATAATTCACAGACGGTTTTTAGTTAAAAACCGTCTGTGATAATGACTAAGGCATTTATTGCGCTGCTCAGACCACATCTGTCTTCATTTCGATCCAGATCTAGCCACTGCTGCGCACTTTTTCACTCGGGAGGAAGCTAGGCGATTTCAGGTCAGTTAATTTGGTGGGAAGAGACAGAGATTGAGCTTTGAATTAAGATTCAGACTTTCCTGGTTGCTGTAGATATGGTTAGTAATGAAATTATTTTTTCTTTAATTGCATTACAATTTAGGTCTAAGTAATCCATGAGTGGTTATTGAAGATATGGTTAATTTGCAAAATTGTTGGTTATATAATCGCTGTTGTGTTTGCAATATGAATTGAGCTAGCAAATTAATTCTCAATATAATAAATGTGGCCGGTATATATGTAGTTATAATTAGTTAATCTAGATTTTAATACTAAATTGTTATATATGTACGTAACATAGGACCGAAACTGGATGTATGCCGCGAGCCGTGTGAGTGAAGAGTACATTAATGGCGTTTCTGCTTTTATAAGAGCCGCCGAGAAGGATATGTTGAATAAGGGGGTGGAATATATGTGATGTCCATGCACTGACTGTGAGAATTTGAAGATGTTTAAGAACCGAGGGCAAATTGAAACGCACTTGATTCGGAGGGGTTTCAAAAAGGATTATACGTGTCGGACCAGTCATGGCGAAGTGAATGATCATATGCCGGCGGATGACATCGCCGGTGAAGTGAATGATATGCCCCCGGATGACATCGCCGGTGAAGTGAATGACATGCCGCCGGCTGATGTCGATTGTGGCTCGGATTCGGATAGGTTGCACGATGATAATCTGGATCAGATGCTTCGCGATGTAGAAGAGAACTATGATGAGAGAGAGTATGTTAAATTCCGTGGCTTGATGGAGGACTCAGAGAAACCTTTGTACACGGGCTGTAAGTACATGAGGTTGTCGGCCGTGCTTGAACTGTTGAAATTGAAGGCAAGCAACGGTTGGTCCGACAAGAGTTTCACGGCGCTGCTAGGTCTTTTAGCGGACATACTTCCGGAGGAAAATGAGTTGCCTAAAACCACGTATAAAGCCAAGAAGGTTCTTTGTCCGTTGGGAATGGAAGTAGAAAGAATACATGCATGCCTGAACGATTGTATCCTCTACCGTAAAGAGTATGCAAACATGCATGTATGTCCGGTGTGTAACGCATCCCGATACAAACGTAATAAACAATCAGATGATGGCGAGGGAACAGAGGCGAAGAAAGGACCTCCTGCTAAGGTGGCATGGTATTTTCCTATAATTCCCCGTTTGAAAAGGTTTTTTACAAATCCAAAGGAGGCAAAACTGCTGCGTTGGCACTCGGAGGATGGAATGATAAGACACCTTGCTGATTCCGCGCAGTGGAGAAACATCGATAGGAGTTTTGCAGAGTTCGGTGCAGAACCAAGGAATATAAGGTTTGGACTGAGTACAGATGGGATGAATCCTTTCAGTAGCATGAGCAGCCGACATAGCACATGGCCCGTGACTCTCTGCATGTATAACCTTCCTCCTTGGTTGTGTATGAAGCGAAAGTACATTTTGCTGTCGATACTTATCCAAGGGCCAAAACAATCTGGGAATGATGTCGATGTGTTCCTAGCACCGTTGGTGGAAGATCTAAAAGTACTGTGGAACGAATGGGTATAGGTATGGGATGCATACAAACGAGAGAACTTCACTTTGCACTCCTTATTGTTCTGCACCATAAATGATTATCCTGCCCTTGGTAACCTATCGGGCCATAGTACAAAAGGTGCCAAAGCTTGTACTCACTGTTTAGATGGTACCGAGAGTGTGTGGCTGAGACACTCACGCAAAACCGTCTACATGCGTCACCGCCGGTTCCTTCGGAGGGCTCACCCATACCGCAAGATGAAGAAACAATTTGACGGAGAGAAGGAAGACGGTTCAGCTCCAAGGCATTTAAGGGGACACGAGGTTTATGATATGGTTAAGGATTTAGATGTTGTCCTCGGAAAGCGACGTAAATTGAGGGCTCATGAGAAGAACACTTGGAAGAAGAGATCAATATTTTGGGACTTACCTTATTGAGAGTACCTAGATGTTGAAGATCGCATCGACGTCATGCACATAGAAAACAATGTGTGCGGCGACTTGATTGGTCTCTTCTGAACATCCATGATAAAACAAAGGACGGTTTCAACGCACGGCTTGACTTGGTGACATGGACATCGGGCCCGAGTTAGCACCGACAAGCACCGATAATGGACGAACGTACCTTCCCCGCGTGTTACACTCTGCCCAAGGTGAGAAAACAGATCGTGCTGCTTGCATGGTGTCAAAGTTCCGTCCGTTACTCGACAACGTGAAGAAACTTGTTTCGATGCAAGATTTGAAGTTAAATGGCATGAAGTCTCATGATTGTCATGTGCTGATGACACAGATGCTCCCTATTGCAATTAGAAATATTTTGCCGATCAAAGTCCGAGAGACAATCATGAGGCTATGTTATTTCTTTAACACAATTGCTCAGAAGGTCATCGATCCCGAAGGACTAGATGCTCTGCAGGACGAGGTGGTGATGACTATATGTCACCTTGAAATGTATTTCCCTCCTTCATTTTTCGATATCATGGTCCATCTCATTGTTCACGTTGTGTGCGAGATAAAAATGTGCGGGCCCGTATTCCTACGTAGCATGTACCCATTTGAGAGGTTCATGGGAATTCTCAAGTCCTACGTACGGAATCGTTCTCGACCGGAGGGTAGCATCGTCGAAGGTTATGCAAGCGAAGAGGTCATTGAGTTTTGTGTCGATTATATGGCTCAGATTCAACCGGTAGGTGTCCCTCAATCTCGTCATGAGGGGAGGCTGAAGGGTCTCGGAACTATCGGAAGAAAATCAATCACTTCAGATATGGACATGTATACTCAAGCCCATTTCACGGTGTTGCAACACATGACTGAAGTGGCGCCTTATGTGGACCAGCACAAGGATGTGCTTCGGCAACATAATCCAGAGCGGCCGGATGTTTGGATCATGAGACAACACAACCGTTGGTTCAACCAATGGTTGAAGGAGCAAATCGCTAGGAGCTCGCCGAGTGAGACGCTGACATGGTTGGCAAAAGGGCCGACATTTACAGTTGTGACATGGCAAGGATATGACATAAATGGGTACACATTCTATATGCAGTCTCAGGATGTCAAGAGCACTAACCAGAACAGTGGTGTCCGCATAGATACATTCTGTACCGATGGGTCGAGAAACTCGTACTATGGCTTCATAGAAGAGATTTGGGAGCTCGACTATGTGGTTTTAAGATCCCCTTATTTCGCTGCCGTTGGGTGCATCTCCCACAGGTGAAGGTTGACAAGTACGGTGTCACAACCGTGGACCTCCAACGTGTCGGGTACAAAGACGAACCATTCGTACTCGCCAATCAAGTTGTTCAAGTTTTGTATGTAACCGACCCGGCAAATAAGAAACACCATGTAGTTCTTCATGGAAAAAGGAGAATTGTCGGAGTGGAGAATGTAGTGGATGAGGAGGAATACAATCAATTTGACGAGTTACCTCCTTTTGGAAATGGCATAAGGGTCGACGATGAACAACGTGATGAAACTAGTTACGTACGCATTGATCATGATGAAGGGCTAATTTTTAAAGGAAATAATTAAGCAAGTACAATAAGAATGTATATGTGAAAATGTGTGACAATTTTGAGATGTATATGTGAAAATGTGTGACAATTTTGAGATGTATATGTGAAATTGTGTGATGTAGTTAATTTTGAGATGTATATGTGAAAATGTGTGACAAAATGTATATGTGAAAATGTATATGTGTATTGGCATTTATGTATATGTGATGTATATGTGTGATGTATATGTGATGGTTGATATGAATGTAGCTGGTTGGTGTTGTATATGAATGCAGCTGTTTGGTGGTGGATATGAATGCAAATCGTGGTTATTGGTGTTGTCTTAATAACTACGATGCAAAGGCTTATCACGACGGTTCGAACTTAGAACCGTCAGTGATATCAATATCACTGACGGTTCTAAGTTTAAAACCGTCGTGATATCAATATCATGACGGTTCTAAGTTTAAAACCGTCGTGATAGTATAACTATCGCTGACGGTTATAAACTTAGAACCGCTCGTGATATTTATCACGCACGGTTCTAAGTTTAGAACCGCTCGCGATAACCTCCTATACATACCCTCCGCTAGGGTTTTCCCCGTGTGCGCGCGATTATTCGATCTAGATCTAATTAAATCCCGAGACCGTCGCCGCCTCCGCCTCCCGAACCCTCGTCGGCCGCCTCCCGAGCCCTCGCCGGCTGCCTCCGCCGAGCCTCGTCGGCCGCCTCCCCGACCCGTCGCCGCCGCCGCCCCGAGAGCCTCGTCGAGCCGTCGCCGGTCGGCTCCCGAGCCCTCGCCGAGCCCGTTGCCGACCGCCTCCCGACCCCGTCGCCGGCCGCCTCCCGAGCCCTCGTCGAGCCCCTCGCCGCCACCTCCCTCGACACCGTCGTATTGTGAGCACTTTCTGTGATGGACTAGAGTTTTGAGTATTGTGAGCAGTTTCTGTGATGGACTATGGTTTTGAGCATTGTGAGCATTGTTTACTGCAGTAGCTTAATTAGTTTGCTATTTCGTACATTGTTTACTGCAGTTGTTTAATTAGTTTGCTATTTGGTACATACTACATTGGTACATTGTTTACTGTAGTAACTTAATTAGTTTGCTATTTGGTACATATTACATTGGTACATTGTTTACTGCAGTAGCTTAGTTTAATTTGCTATTTGGTACATACTACATTGGTACATTGTTTACTGCAGTTGCTTAATTAGTTTGCTATTTGGTACATATTACATTGGTACATTGTTTACTCCAGTAGCTTAGTTTAATTTGCTATTTGGCACATACTACATTGGTACATTGTTTACTGCAGTTGCTTAGTTTACATTGGTACATATTACATTGCTTGTTGTGTTAGTATATAGTATATAGTATAGGCACATAACTCCTCTCTCTGTCCACATCACCCCCTCCCTTCTCTCCCTTCCCTCTACTCCTCTCCTCTCTTCCTAACATTGAGCATCATGTTTCACTTTTCTTGGTTCCTCATCTTATCATGTTTCACTTTTCTTGCTTCCTCATTTAGTAGCGGGACGGCCAAGATTAATCTTGTGCAACCCTACAATTTGAGAGCACAAATTAACCAATCAAGGACCACTCTAGTGTATATGCCACATAGACCTTCAAGGGCCATGAAGTAAGTGACACACTCGAGTGTTCCCGTTCGATGAACCGGATACACTAGTTTGTGTCATGTTTCACTTTTCTTGCTTCCTCATTTAGTAGTGGGACGGCCAAGATTAATCTTGTGCAACCCTACAATTTGAGAGCACAAATTAACCAATCAAGGACCACTCTAGTGTATATGCCACATAGACCTTCAAGGGGCATGAAGTAAGTGACACACTCGAGTGTTCCCGTTCAATGAACCAGATACACTAGTTTGTGTCATTTGCTTCATAGAACTTTGTTTAGAGACCTTGTAGTAATAGTATATGCCGACTACTGCCGAGATGTGATGTCCACTCCCACAATCCATCTTTTTCCTTCTTAAATGCAAGGCAATTTTATTACAAAAGTGGAAAAAAAGACATTCCCAGATTCTTCGTGAGCAACCGACATAGCCGACTTTTTCGGTGAGCGACTATCCATCTGCTTCTTCCCACTCCTTTTCTTCATCTCTGGTCTCTGGATCACGTACGCAAGCTTTAGCGCCAGGCTTCGCAAAAGTTAATGTGGATGGTGTGTATGTCAATTTTGAGGTGGTCCCGCTACCGAAGCCCCCCAACGACGAGATCGTGACTCTAGGACGAGCCATTGGAACATTCATCCGTGGCCCAAAAGCGACATCACCCGAGGCTTCTTCACCGGTGGCGGGACCGAAGTGCGGTGCGAACCACAAAGCAACATGCACGGTGCTATCTCCACACGGCAAGGCGGCGAGCTACCGCACCGGTGTTATCTCCACGGTGCTATTCTCGCCAAAGCAACTTGCACCGTCTATACCATTACAATCGATCTGCAATGAGGCGGTGACCATGGCAAATCAAAGACGAAGGATGATGACGATATCTCGTACCGCCATTGGCCCACAAATTCGTGCTAGGCGAGCCGATGATAGTCCCGAAAGAGCACCTCGCAAAGCTAGGACTTGGTTGCCAAAGATTCCACATTTGGTATATGGAGCAGTCCAATAGACCGAGGCGAACGCGCTCGAGTATCATGGTCAAATTCAAGCGGAACATTTCTTGCACAAAGTTCGTGAATGTGTCTTCCCGATTACTTCGACGATATATTTGCTTGTTTTCACGCTCAACGCCTCGACGCCTCACTCGCTCGATGCCGACGCCGTAAGTCCGCATAATCACGCTCTGTTCACGTAATACCGATATATGTCACAATTTGTTGCTTTTCTGTGTATATATATAGATTCATGCTGATCGAAGCTAGATCACCGAAATCACCAATTGGTTTCCTGGACCCACGCTTGGTCGCCATTGATACCATCAACGAGAATGCATCCTTTGTCGAGGACTATATTACAAAAGCACTACTGGCTCACCAAGATAAGGAATTTGTTCTTATGTCATACAATGAGAACTTCCATTGGATTTTAATTGTAATTATATCAAAATGGAACAAGGCTATATACCTTGATTCTCTAAGTAAGAACAAATCCAAGTACACAGCTATCGCCGAAATACTCGATAGGTAAGTACATTGTACAATGTACTCTTTCTTTCCTTCCGAATGACTAATCTAACTTTTTCGAATAACGAAGGTCGTTCATCACATACGTTCAACAAACAAGTGGCTCGACGACAGCTGCCAAGCCCTTGAAACATGATCGCAATTTTCGGTATTGGCTAGCTACACATTAATTAATCATATACAACACTTAGTAGTAATACCACTTGATTTAACACATTCTATTTTTGCGGTGCCACCAAAGAAGAAGGGCAACACGTGTGGATACTACGTGTGCCACCATATGAGACTACTCCTCGATTCCAAAGAAGATCTCCACTTCTAAGGTTTGTCAATCTTTCCACATTTATTTCATACATGTCAAGTTTTATATGTGCGCGTTGATATTCCTATCGACAGTGCGCTCATCTCTACATCTGCATTGAAACAAATGGATTTTGCAAAAATTCGAGGAGAGTTCATTTGGTTTTGTGGAGTAAAGTCGTAAGATTAGATGGAGAGTTCCATCGCCGAGTAAGATTTTTATTGTAATTCTAAGTGCAAATGCGGTGTAGATCTTTTACAATTGTGTATTTGTTAATGAATATTTTATTTCAATTCAATGAATTGATTTACTGAAATGGATGCTTTATGTTTGTGAAATGAAGTGCCTTGTCAATTGGATGTTTTATGTCCGTGAAATGAATTGAGATGTGAAATGTATCTCAAATGAAATGAGATGTGTGAATTGCATATGTTTTATGTCCGTGATTATCGCTTGTTTCAGAGGGCATGGCTAGCATTTCGAGGCTAGCCAATAAACGTAAATATATTTAGGAGTTGAAGGAATATCACGACGGTTTTGAGTAAAACTCGTCATGATAGTCGATAATCACGACGGTTTTAATTCAAAACCGTGCGTGATTATCACTATCACGCACGGTTTTGAATTAAAACCGCTCGTAATATTATTATCACGCGAGCGGTTTTGACTCAAAACCGTCAGGATTATCAGCTATCACGCACGAGTTTTACTCAAAACCGCTCGTGATAGTCGATAATCACAGACGGTCCGAAACCGCCTCGTGATGACCTTCGATTATCACTGACCCATAAATACAGACGGTTCACAAAACCGTCTATGATGATGTTTTCGAACCGTCTGTGATGACCTTTTCTGTAGTAGTAGTGTGTACTATAATTAACTATTAGACCTTACCTTGAAAAAATACTCTGGTCAAATTAACTAAGGCGAGCTTCGTATGCCATTTTTTTTCGTGTTACAGCATTGTTGCTATGATGATAGTAACTTACTGACTACAAAATTAACCAAACACTGCCTTTAAGGTGGCTGGCTGGATGCGCTGACTCGTGCTAGTATCAGGCTCTGTAACTAAAGGCTGATCCGCTCGCATCTGATCATTCATGGTGTGAGTACGGATCCTGGAGTGGAGAGGTCCAAAAACCACCGACACATGGAGGCATAATAGCATGCAGGAAGGAACTGGAAAGAGAGAAGAACGGCCGGAAAGACGGCCGTCCCATGCCATGCTATGCTAGCAACAGCCAGCCAGTCAGGCCAGGGATCAACCTCCCATCAACTTTAGTGTTATCTCAGTGAGTTAGTCCCTACTGTACACTAGGCTCCAGGATCCTTTTCTCGCTTGTTTCTCGGTGGCCACCTCACCTGGATCTCCAGGCATGTGCTGCTTCCTGCACGTGAAAACGTGGCACGCCAACTTAAACAAACACAAAAACAGCAACGTTTCTGCAGAAGGCAGTGATTTACGGCAGATAGTATGAAAAATATATAGTTTTAGGTTTGTAATTGTGCAGCATTGTCAAACAAATCAAATCTAACTACTCGGCCAGAGATCGAACGAAAACAGCCCACATGGTGTCATGCACGTTCTCCGATCAAGACCCGTGCATGCATTTCTTGCGAAAGGGTAATTTATCCATTCTATCTTGGCCGCTAAAACCGGCCTTTGCATGACTGCATGCCTGCTTTTACAATTGGAAATTTAGAGCGGATTCTCTCTTCAGTACTTCTAGATACTTGTTTAACGGTTGATCTTTGTGAGTTTAGTGTATAATACTATAGAGGATCGATGCTAACTACATGGATGCCATGATTCACACGAACGAGCAGACCAACAGCCTATCTGCATGCAGCTACAAGTCTATATTTCGGCAAGAACACCTCCTAAATCCCATGAAATTAAGATGAAACCGTCGGTGCCTGTTCACAGCTTGATACGTGTCTAGTCAATCAATCAATCAGTGAACGAATGAATCAATAATGCGCTGGCTCAGGGGCCCAACGGCACATGAAGACGTATGAGATAGTCCCTTATTAACTGCAAAGGGCAAAGAACCTAATTTTTTAAAAAAAAGGAAAATCTCTCATCTCATAAACTAATTTTTAGAATAAGAAAGTACTTATGGTCTAACCAGTGATATCAAAGTCTGGTTCTACCGTCTCTAGCTTAATTGACACTAGTGAGTGAATGTCCATTAGATTGTAACCCTGATAGACCATGCGCACGGTGAAGAGGGCGGTCAACAGCTGATGTATACTAATATGTGAAAGAAAAAATTTGTTGAAATAGTCCCATATTAGTTGTAGAATGACAAGTGACTTAAAAAGGGAGGAGTGTCTCACCTCATAAACTAGCTTCTAGGGATGAGAAGACCCTTAAGATCCAACCATTGGGTTATATAACCATGTTGAGAGTGTCTATAATTTATATGTGCTAAACAATTGGCAATCGTGTTGAGTTGAAGTTTGAATTTATAAGAGTTTGCAAGTTTTCAGTCTTGTCAGTGCTTTGATCGGAGCGGTCACACTGGCCACAGTTGGCGGTCAGACCAACCCTCTGCTCTTTGGGACTTTGAGTCTTTTGCAATTTAATCCAAAATCTTCAAGTATGATAGTACTAGGTTTAGAGTGCGGTATGACCGGGGGTTTAGTTGTACTGGTTTCTAGTAGACAGTACATATTTTTCAGAGAGGTGTTTTTGGGTGCACAACCTGAACAGTTCAACCGGCCATGGGGTGGTCCGACCTGGGCCAGCGATTTGACCGGTCGCTCAATGGTGGCCTAACTGGCTTTGTTTGAGAGTATCCGAGAGGTTTTGAAAATTTTATGGGAAATAGTCATGGATTGAGTTTTGGAGTCTTAAGTCATTGCATTCATGCTGCATGAAGCATGTTTGGACTAATGTGGGTCAAGTTATGAAGAACTTGTGCCCAAAAATAATTTCTTAGTCTTTGATGTATAGGAAATTTGGAGGCAACCATGGTCAACAGTTTGGGCCGAGACTAGGCTTGGGAATGAGATGAGGTACAATCAAGAAAGTCAGTCAGGATGGTTGAGCTCAAGCAAGGCACAGAGAAGACTAGAGATGTTAAAGGGAATGGTGCGGTCGGTGTAAGTAAGGCGTGATCGGGAGAACCGACACAAAGAGACTTGCCGATGCGTGAGCCACTAATGAACCTTAGCAGTGATGACCATGGACTATGTTGGAGAAGAGGTGAGGTCCATAGTCAAAGCAAGGGTGTTTTGGCGGGGAAGCTAAAATACCGAATACGTCGATACGACCAAAACCATGGCACTTGGAGGGCATTCAAAGAATAGTTTAGGTCAAAGAGATGCTGAGGATGTTAAGTGGATGTGAAGCTTGTTGCTTAGTGGGTTTGGGCTTATGCTTTTAAGAAGCATGCATAAGTCATGTATGAGTGTAAAATCTGGTGTGTGTGTGTGGGGGGGGGGGGTTAACGAGTTTCTCTGGTTGTGCTAATGGATAGTATTCGTTAGGGTTAGATGTGAGCTGGTTGCTCCATGTATATGAGTGGGATGGATTGGAGACATATGGCCAAAAACTCATCCATTCATTAGGGTTCGGGAGAAAGACCTGCTTATGGTGAAAGTTTTGGGAGAGTACTCTTGTGAGAGCTTTGTCCTCTATGGTGAAGTAGGTATAAAATATTCATCTATAAGTTACAATAGATCAATCTTTTTTATCCTATATGGTGTGTTCCTACTCTTATTGATTGTGTACTTATTTTGGTTGGTATTTTGTCCTCTCTCCTTCCCTCTTAGCCTTATCGGGTTTTAAGGATGTGTAAGTGATTGAGATACCTCATGAGGATTATATTCTATCCATTTATGGACCAACTGATGACACTTAATAATATAACAATTACCGCAGTGTCTCATGGTAAGTCAATGTAACATGATATTCTCTAATGTGTTCAAATTATTGATTTGATATCGCTATATCTATAATCCATGGAATATGACCATTAATCAATACATGTGTTGAACTATAAATAAAAAATTATTCTACATTATAAGATCAAAGATAATTAAAAATAACATCAAAAATATGAATAAAAAGTTCACAAACAAGCCATATACTTATTAATCAATATAGAGTATATTTATTGAAAGAATAAAATAATATATTATTTAAAAGATCTTAAATATAGAAATAATATAATAATCTCTATGATAAAATAGTCGTAAGCATTGGGCGTATCACTCACGCAGGATCGTGGTAGTATGATGAAATGAACGTGCACCGACACTATTATATGCCTATATACATATGAAAGAGATCAAGTGTACTATACTAGTATAATGCAACTGGATGATCCCTCCATACTCAAATGGTCCACCCAGACATGCATGGCGAGGTGATCATGCATTGCAGCCATGCAGAGTAGAGATCCCCATCGCACGGCCATGGTCCTTAGATTTATATCTTCCCTTCCCTTGACATTATTAATTATTCTCCATCAAACTATTGGCCGCTCTGCTGATTGCTACTGGACATTACGTGCTGCTCATGCCCTCAGCAACCAGCCATGGATTAATTAGTAGGATTATCAAGCGCATTAAATTAATGGCTCACAGTTCTAACTAATCTTCGAGCTGTATTTTCGGTTTTAACCATTAATTAGCCAGAATACTTTCTTCCCTGATGGAGCAACTAGCCAAGCAAGGCTCCTTGATTTAGTTATGCTCAACGAGACTTGCGAGCACGAGATACTCTCTGAAGAGTCGCAACGTGCACTTGCTGGATCTCACGTTGTCCCGTGCAGTGGCAATGCAGTTGCGGAGAGACACCGTGCCTCATTTCCCTGCAGCTAGCACCTTGGTAAAATATATATATGACATACACATGATTAAAGAATGCTAGTCCACTCCTCACTGAACACTCCGGAGATTCGCCTCTGTTTTCTTTCAAGAAATTAACAGATCAGTACTCCTAGGGAAGTGCTACAATATGATAATCGTGTGGCCCGCTCGTTTCGGCTTGAGTTTCTGGTTTATTTTGCACTATTCATAAATTTATCTTTTCTGTACTTTTAACTTTTTTTAGCTTTTTTGCCGGTTCTTTTTTCTCGTATTTGTTTGCATTATACATGATGGGTTAACATGTTTTTCTATTTTTAATTTTTTAAATTTAATTATGATAAATAAGTCTCTGTTAGCTATAATATTTTTTCAGTCAACTACAATGCTTTTCAGTTATAAGCCACTTAAAAAAAACTCTTTTGAGCGGGGCCTAAAAGACGATGAAAAAAATGTCATGTTACATCAAGCGTCTCGGTGATGGAAAGATTGTAAGAGCAACTCCATCCCATTAGTCATTTCTCCCTCTCTATTTCCTAGGATGAAGAGGGTAGATATTATTTTCAGCTCTCTATTTGAGTTAGCATTCCAATGGCCTAGCTATTTGAGAAGCGAGTGAGGAGGCGCTCGCCAAATCTAGCTAGCGGCCGGGAGCAAATAGCGACTCGATAAAAATGAAGAGGAGGATAAAGAACCGGTTGGAGTCCATTTCTTGAGTCATATTAGGTAAATATACAATGAAGAGCAGGATAAAGAACCGGTTGGAGATGCCCTAAGCAAAGAAACTTTCCGTTCAAGTTTGGCATCTGCGAATTATAGTAGTACCCCTTCGTAGCTGTAAGCTGTCAAGACACGCCATAGTTGACGACGGAGACGTGCCTGCAGGCACAAGTGTGCCCATGCAGCGACACAGGACGTCTGTCTTCCAGTAGATTGCGCCATCGGAAGAAAACAACTCCTTAACTCCTTTCTTTCGTATCACGGTGTACACCATTTACTAATCACGTAAACAATTCTATGCTTATTTGATCCAAACCCAAAAGAAAGAAGAATATCTGTAGATCTAGACAGAGTAAATGTACCTGTACCCCCCGAAAAAACCAACCATCATCTACGATCTTATACAATGTTGGCTGCTGTGATCATCTCATCTACTCCGCTTAAACCTCACCTCATCACTTCACCATCCGATCGAAAAAAAGGTTAAAAATATCATACATTTGGTCGATTTACTGCTACATACACTTACTTGACATAAGCTCCCAAAAAACAAGAAGAGAAGGAAAAGATGGCTTCATGGCTGATCACCATCTGTTGAGCTTGTTTGCCCTGAGGCGCCCGATGGCCTTCTTGAGCACGGGCCGGAACCGCTTCATGTTGAGGCGGACGTCCTGCTTGTCGAGGTAGGCCTCCTTGAGGGAGATCCAGCCCTTGCTCTTGACGGCGTCGGGGTCGGTGAAGATGGGGTGGTCGCGCGGGAACTGGTCGATCAGCGTGCTCTCCTCCGGCGTGATGCGGTACTCGAGGTAGCTCAGCCCCATGTCCCTCGACGGCCCCCGGAAGTAGCCGGCCACGAACTCCAGCCCGCCCAGCGGCACCACCTGGATCACCACCCCGCGCGTCGGCAGGAACACCATGTTCGTCAGCCCGGCGCCGTGCACGCCCAGCATGGCGTCGCACGTGTTCGCCAGCTCCGCGAACGGCGCCACCTCGTGCTCCCCCTCCGACACCACCACCTCGAACCCCACCTTCTCCGCCCCCCGCACGATCTCCTCCGTGTTCACGAACCGCCGCGTGCGCGCGCGCGCGATCACCAGCAGCCGCGGCCGAGCGCCCACGGGCACGGCGAGGTCGCGCGGCAGCCCGTACGTGCCGCGCATGAACTTGGTGAAGTCCACCATGGTGTAGCCGTTGGGCGCGTGGCGCGGGTCGATGCTGAAGTCGGCGTGGCAGGTGAGCCCCACCTGGACGCGCCGGAAACAGTGCACGCGCGGGTCGCTGTCGAGGTTGATCAGGTCGTAGTTGGACAGGTTCTTGAACACCGGCAGGAACTTGCCCAGCCACCACATCTGGAAGTCCGACACCAGGAACAGCACCTCGCCGGAGTACTGCCTCGCCGTCAGGAACAGCGGCAGGATCACGTCCGTGTACGCGTGGAAGTAGTTGCCCGTGTACCCTCTGTCGGAGAACACCAGCCCGGGCACGTCGTGGTGGTCGGTGCACGCCGGCGCGGCGTTCGCGGCGGGAGCAGGGAGCGACTGCACCGTGAGCACGCGGACGTTGCGCATGGCGTTGGGGTCGGCCTTGCGCGGGTACGGCTTGATGCCCCACGACTCGGCGCGGAAGGTGCGGTCGTCGGCGCCCGGGGGCGCCACCAGGGTGACGGTGCCGTTCACGCCGAGGACGCGGACGTCGCCGTCGAGCTCGCACCAGTCGATGCGCCGGTTCGACGTGCGGTCGCACAGCGGCTTCCACTCCCGCCGCGGCGCCTCCTCCGAATCTTGGAACCATTAAGGCACGTTGCTTGTTAATTATGGGAATGATTGGCCCAGAAATGCAAAAAAAAATCTTTATTTGTGAAAAAAAATTGTGATCTTAACAGACAGAGAACGTTGCTCATGTAGACCCTACGAAATGATCAAAGGGGAGGTCTACAAATTGAGCTACTCCTATCAGCTATGGGAATGGGATGCCGCCCACATTGCTCTCCTCTCAAGAAA
This sequence comes from Dendrocalamus sinicus, assembly GCA_036346575.1. Classification (NCBI taxonomy): domain Eukaryota; kingdom Viridiplantae; phylum Streptophyta; class Magnoliopsida; order Poales; family Poaceae; genus Dendrocalamus; species Dendrocalamus sinicus. Next base: position 1,126,846 of record CM070641.1, read on the forward strand.
GGTGAAGACTGAGGAGAGACACAGGGTAGAAACAAAAGTGTGGTCCAGAACAAGAAGAACGTTGGGCCTTGCGTTGGGATAGAGAAAACTGCAAAAATGTGTGTCCAAAAATCAGTCTGAACAATCTACATTTTGCATCTACATGCCTTACAAGTTGAAGAATTGCAAAGGTGTGATTTCTCAAAACTGTTCTACAATTGGTTTCGATTTGGGTAGCTCGAAAAATCCCAATGCTAAAGACTAGTAAGAAAGGCATCATTCACGTTGGAAAGAAGAAGAACTAGATACCTGTCTGCTTAATATCTGGAATAGAAGGAATCTGCTGAACAGGAGCCTTAACCTCCTGAGTAGGAGGAATCTGCTGAACAGGAGCCTTAACCTCCTGAGTAGGAGGAATCTGCTCAACAGGAACAGGGAGAGTAACATGATCAGATGGAACCACAGATGGCGAGCTGCCATTGTTGTTGCTGCTGCTGCTGCTCTTCTTGGTAGGATTAGCAGCAGCAGCATCCTGCACTTGCAGCTCCTCGTCTTCAAGTACACCTGAGCAACATCAAGACACAGCTTGTTAAAATCCTGCATGTCCCCTTTCCCCCAAAAAGGGAATAATAACCTCATCTTGCAATTTATCCTAAGCTTGCTTAAGATTAGTGCAAGCGGTTGGTTTCTCACCAAGTTCTTGCGTGCTGTTTGTGGATTCCTCTGACGACAAGGGAGGAAGAACAGCACGAGCGCCACTTGCGGCGTCACCCTTCACAAGAACCTCATCCTTGCCGCCCTCCACGGCTGGATTCGGTGGCGCCGCAGAGGCAAACACGCTTGCATCACCATCCCTCGCAAAAGTCTCGTCTTTCTTCTTGTCCCCCGGTGAAGCATTGTGGCCCAAATCTGAAGATACAAAAAGAGCAACGGAAAAAGAAGGGGAAAAACCAATCTTTATCAGACTGCCTGGACTTTGCGTGCAAGGCAATAGAAGTACCAAAGCAGCAGCTCAAGGTCGATCCCCATGGACATAATCTGCAAATGATTGCATCTTGGTCGGTCTTGTTTACCTGGCCCCAAAGAGGAAGTCTTGTCATCTTTCTCGAGCACCTCGGCCTTGCTTCCCTCCTTCGATAATGCAAGTTGATCTTGCACGCCCAAATCTAAGCAGAGAGGAAGGAAGAAGAGATAGGTCGTCAACTCTTCGATTGGTGCAGCAATTTGCTACTAACGTTAACGCCACTAGCTAGTCCTCTCCTTGGGCTGCTTAAACATCTCACAGATGAATTAACGCCGGCCTCACCTAATTGCTGCTTGGAGCCATCGGCATTCACCTGTGAGCCAATCCCAGTAGCTGCATTCTTGGAAGGGGAGCTTGCTGCATGCATACAAAGAGATGCAGAGAGATTTGAAGAGTGAGCAAGGCAAGACGCAAATGCAGATGTGTAATGACAACTGACAAGAAGGAAATGATTGGAAGGTTGCTTACTCATGGCGATGTGGATGGCGTCGAACCTGGCGGTGGAGAAGTATGCGCAGGTGACGAGGAGAAAGCCGGCGACGAGGCCCAGCCCGAACCTGCGGGGCTCCACGCGGCTGAAGCTCTTGAGCAGCTTGGTGTCGTGGTGGTGGTGGCCGCCGTAGCTGTACGCCATCTTCCCACCACCCTCCATGGCTCACGGCTCCTTGCACGCTAGCTACTCTCTCTTTCTCTAGAGTGTTCTCTTGAGAGCACGGCACAAGCGCCTCGCTATATAGCTAGCCTGCCTCACCTCATGTGTCTGCAGCGGTAAAGTCAACTCACCGGAGGCCAAGCGAGGAATAGTTAGCTGCTTAGATTATTGCGGTGCGGTGAGGCGAGGCGAGGCGAGGTGGTGTTACTCGTGAGCTGAGCTGGGAAGGAGCGTGTGAATATTATATAAGAAGAAGGAACAAGGAACAGTGCGGCAGCACGCGGTGGTGGTGGCCATCTCCCCCGTCTCCATTTATTTCTCCATAACTTATGGCTTTGTCTTCTTTTCTTCTTTTCGGGACTGAAAGGCATTTTCTATTTTGTGTAAAGAACGGAGATGGCCGACTGATTAGCAGCATACCGTGTGCGACTTGCGCTTCTGACGGGACGGATCCTGCTCTGAGTGATTGATTGGAGAAGACGAGCAGCAGCCGGATCCAAATGGGCAGTCAAGATCTGCAACTCACGATGCAAGATTGGGAATCTCTCTTCTTCCTCTCGTGGTTGATCTCGTCTGATGATCTATCCTTCCTTCGCTTGAATGAATGATTGATTAGTAAAAGAACGTGCTTGCCAATTACACGGTCATCTGAATCTATTACTGTACTCAAGTGCTCCTGGTACAGGGGATTCACAAGATTGTTACTGCACTGACGAACCCACTCGCATCGTGCACTTCCTCCTTCAAGTTGCATTTATCGTGTGACTCATCGGTTCAGTGACAAGCTCACAGAAACCGCATTGATTTGTTCATCCGTGTAGCATTAGCACAGGCAGTCCACAGATTGCCTTAAGACTGATGATGAATGAAACCAAAAGAGGGGCTCAAAAGCCGTCGCTTCCTTCCGTGCTTTGTGTGTCCGTTTCCACATGGGTCCGTCCACAAGGAAACAGCACGACAAAAGAAAGGCCTTGTTTTGTTTTGCATCTTGCAGTTTACTCAACGCTCTGCTTCATTACAAGTTTACAACGCATGAGGTGAAAACTGAATCACCTGTGAGTAAGTGTAAATGCTAGAAACTCTGAACCTGATATAGTAACAAGTTAGTAAGTTACTACTGGTGAAAGCTATGGTACGACAGATTCTGTGCGTCGCTTGGTACTCGCAGTATTGTTGCTACTGCTTCTGCATTAAAGCCCTCCTTTCACTGTTAGCAGTTGCTATCTTATGCCCTGTTCTTTTCAGCTTTTAAAAGCTGCTTTTCGATTTTTTTATAGTAACTAGCTTTTAAACGGAGTATTTTTTTAAGATAGGATCTACTAGTTAATTATAGTACATGTTTTACTGACTTCATTTATATTGGCAAAAACTGCATATGAGTTTCTATTACACTATAATATCTCGTAAAAACAGCCCAAAAGTCACAAGCCGCAGCCAAAAGCCACAAGCTGCAGCCAAAAAGAATAGGCCCTATATCATCATTTTCTTCTTCCTTTGCGAGGTGGTCAATTCTAGGAAGGGAGTTGATGCTTAATTCTGCATCTCGTGCAGCGTTCATTCTGCTCAAATTGGTCGTTTCTTTATTTTCCGGAATTAAGCTCCCTGAATTGAGTAGTGATTTGCAAACAGAAAGCCAGCCCACCGGTCTAATTCTGCAACTGCTCAAAAGGTCCCCATATAAATAAAGGACAAATACTGCATAATTCAGTAGTTACATATAGCTATTCAAACAGAACCAAACAACAATATTGCAGGACAGGACAGTTCAATTTTTCTGTGCCAGTGCACGGCAAACTGCACCAAGAACCGGCGAGTACAATAAATACTACATACCTCTACACTGTACTAGTATACTAGTGCCATACCATTATTGGGATACATGCAGATCTAGTTATCGGTGAATCAAAGAACAGAAAGCAAATAATCGGTGTGGCTAGGACTAGGAGAAGATCGTTCTGTCACTAGTATGATAAGTACATAGACAATAATAAATCAGTAATGCGTCGCGGCATGTGGAGATACAGTGGTTGCAAGTTGCAACATCCATTCGTGAAAACGGGTCCATGTAACAGGCGGAATTTCGCCGCTGTTGCGTCGACGGCGGCATCTTCCTTGATCCCTTCCCTTTCCCTGGAACACGCTTCCCCACGAGCTCTCGTCTCTGAACCAGCGTTGTAGGGCTTCTTCAAGGGGCCCCAATGCATGAACAATCGTGTCTTAATCATGGCAGGAACACACATTTCCTGCCCGCCAAATCACCCCGTCAATCAAAAAACTGCAGGGATCGGGGCCCTGAGAGCGAGCCTGACGAACTGGTTTCCTGGGCAGAAGAGAGCAACAGGCGTTTGGTAGGTGGCATGCACCTTCAGAGAGGAGTGATTCAAAGTACACATCGAGGGGTCTCTCAACGGAATCCAGTGTGGTTAAGAACCAACCAGGCAATCAACATGGCATTATATGGCATTGTATGGGGTTAAGTACAGTGAGCGCTATTTTGTTGGGACTACTATCGTGGGAGAACTTAGCACTCTAGGTCCCGTTTGGAACACGGCATTTCCCCCCTTAATTCTTGCAGAAATTGAACATTTTTCTCTGAAATTTCCGCATTCTAAACAGGCACGAAAGGATCCAACAATAATTCTGGAGGAACTGCATTTGTTCCCGCAGTAGCACGGCGGTCGGAACTCGACCGTTGCTCCATCAACCATCAAACCATTACTAACCTTCCAAGCCCTAAGCTATATATGCTGTCGGTGCAGAGAACTCCCCTGAGGGGAAGGGGAACACAGACAGCTAGCAGTAGTGGGATTGGCACTGACTGGGGCCGGATGTCAGAGACACCGTAATTTGCGTCGAGATGGCGCCCAATCCTGCCTACCTGCCTAGGTGCCTAACTGGACGATCGAGGACACCATGGCCATCGACGAAGGGAGAAAGAAGGAAACAACAAAGCTCCTAACCCAAGTCTGACTCGTACGCTACATTTTTCACATGCACAGATCCAACTATCCAAGGAGGTCATCATCAATGCGAGCACCTGACCCGATTTGAATTGGAACCATATACGTTTAATTGTCTGTCGCTGTACGAAGGCGAGTATACGTTCATATATATGGTTCCAGTCTCTACCCCTAAAATACACCAGTTCAGTTCTTTCCTATGCTCACCCCAAATTATGCCCCCCAACAGTCATGAGTTTTCCTGCATCCACACCAATTCGTGTCCCCAGGAAAACCAACCAGTGAAATCAACGATCAAGAATCAATTCCCACATTTCTCTCTCCTTACCCACTCATATCCAACGATCCAAATCCAAAGCGGACTCGCGATCCCCACCTCCCCCGCGCGACTCGCGATCCCTAATCCCAAATCCCCCGCCGATCCCACCCCAAACCCCTCAATCCCCTCCGATCCACCGCAGCCCCGAAATTTCCGAGACGCTGCTTCCCCCCGGCGCCGCATCCCATCTCCCACTCCTCCCGCTCCGCCCTCGCTCCTCCTCCACCGCCGCCTCCCCCGCTCGCCGCCTCCTCCCCCCACCCCCTGCGCCACCTCCTCCTCCTCCTCCCCACCCCATCCCGCGCCGCCGTCTTCTCCTCTCCACACCACCCCGCGCCGCCGCCTCCTCCTCCCCCCACCCCGCGTCGCCGCCTCCTCTTCCTCGGCGCTCCGTCGCCTCCTCCTCCCCCCGCTCCGCCTCCTCCTTCCCCACTCCTCTCGCTCCGCCGCCTCCCCGTTCCTCCACTCCGCGCCACCTCCTCTCCCCCCCCCGCGCCGCCGCCGCCGCGCCTGAGATCCGCTGTCGCGCTCCGCCGCAAAGGCACTCGCTCGGCCGGCGCCACTACCATCAAGCACGGAGAGAAATCTCTAGCGGCAATCGCTTCTTCCTCGTGCCTCAGTCCAAAGACACGAAATCGTCTCGTCCCCGCGATGGCGCGCGCGCGCCTCGCCGCGCCGCCTCTCGCCCTCCTCCTCGGCCGCCGCGATGGCTGTCTGCGCTCTCGCCCCGCGCGCGCCAACGCATTGTGGGGCCTCAGAGGCGACAGCGCAGACGTTGTGGGGCCCGCCGCCGCTACGCCCGAGAGATGGAGCGCCTCCGCCAAGGAGTCCTTCTACTCGCCGTGAGCACTTCCTCCCCTCATCTCGTGCTCTCACTAAGTGCTCGACTTTCCCTTGTTGGTATGCGCGCGCGGAGTCCCGATTTCCCTTCCTAGCAAAATGATTTGTTAGTGCCTTAGTTGTTACGCGCCATCGATACATATACCAATTGTATCCCACTACCTCACAAATCGGAGGTGTTTGATCAATTCCCCAACCTGTTTATTTCCGTCTTGCTTTGGTGTTCTATCGTCATGGCACAACCGCGATCAAGAAACATAGGTTTTCGTGTTTGTGTGTTGACCGTTGAGTTGTGCATTCACGCTTTGAGTCAATACTATTAGTTGATCGAGCTTCAAGTTAATTTCTCAACTAGGGTATGTAAAACTACCCATTTCAGTTCAAAGATGCCGAGGCTTTGAAGCCTTGGTTAGCGGGAAGACCACGGAGATGCGGAAGATTGATGTCAATGAGCGAATCGTTGGACTGGAATGCCTCAACCCCACTCCTCGCACCACAACGTAAGTGTTACAGCTCAAGAAACGTATCATGTGCTCCAAGTTGTTTTAACTTACTTTTGACAGCGACCCAGAAATTTATATGATAAGAGAATGAAATTTATCATCAAAAGTGATCGATCTGAGACCTCAACATGGAACCATCATTAGTACAAGCATAATAGTACTACCATGATAATCAGTTTAAGGTCCACCCCAACCACTGTTTATTCATCTCAGTATTTTCATGCCCCATATGGTTGAATTATGCTCTGTAGCGTTAGATATTTGTAGTTTCTTGATCATTCTTGTACCTGCATGTTGCTTTTTCTTTCCAAGAGGAACTTCCATCATTTCTGACAAAACTCATATGGACATATTTCGTTGATCGATATTCCATAACATTTGGTTTGGTGATAGCAGTCCTGGAGCATTTGCTGCCCGGCTTTTGTTTGAGTATGTACCTATTGCTGGATGCAAGTGATATTTGCAATTGACTTACTGGTTAGGTTGCTCCTTATTCTCATGAGAATGAGTTATGTGGTTTGTTAAAATTTGTCTTTAGATGTTGTGATGCAAATACATAATTCTACATTGATCTTCTCTCTGACAGAAAAAATATAATCACACAACAAATATGATGTTTTTTGTAGGAGGTCACCTACAACTGTTGCACATTTTATGGGACTTGATGTGCTGATCAAAGATGGATACTCCAAACTTTCATCCAACCTCAAGTTCTTAAATACGGTAATTTCACAAGATGTGGAAGGTCACTTACAACTATTGCACATTTGTGGGATCTATCTTTGCATTTTTCTCAATATTTGTTTGTTTTATGCCATTTGTATGCCTGGGAGCTGTATATGATTTTGGTGAGTTCTGTTGTTGCACCCATGTTCTCACAATTTACCGCCCTTTGTTGTATGCAGATACAAAGCAAGTTCCTATTGACTACTCAATTGTCCGTGGAGGGTCCTATCAGGATGAAAGAGGAATATGTTGAGGGCCTCTTAGAGATCCCCAAAATCGGTGATGAAACACCGCTGAACAACTAAAGGGCTTGATTGGCCAAAGCTGCAGGAGCTCGCAACAACTTCCCGCCCCATAAGGGATGCTATTTGAGAGGGCCTTAAGTTACCACTTAGTAAGTGCACAGGCTTGGTGTTTTTATGATCATGTTTATTATAGCAATATGCCGGTTTAGAGTACTATCATTGGGGCAATTATATAAATTAATCAGTAAAATAAGTGCATCGCTTTCTTGATCACTTTTCCGCTTTTGAGGACCCATCGCCTGCTCAAATAAAGCAACTACAGGATTTGTTACCGTCCTTTTTCGTTAAAGAACCCTTGCTTGTTTCAATAAATTTATAATCATAGAATTCTTTGCCAAAAATCTTAAATTGTTGGAATATGCTTTTGTCGTTATTTTTCATTTTGTGATGCCATGATACATATTAACTTCATCACATGGATTATTTAGTTATATTGCATGCTTGTTTATTACAGATGGGATGTTCAGTAGCTTATTCATGATTTCTTACTTGGATGAAGAAATATTGGTATGTTTATTCCACACTTTTATGAACACCAAAATCATATCGTAATAATATATACTTGTACTGTGCACATTCAAAATCAAGCTAAAGTGACCATGTGGGATCCATCTTCAAATAATCATCTCCCTTTAGTGTAGTCTAAATTCCCTTGATTAGGGATGCATTAGTTTTAACTTCCACAAAGATGTGGAATCGACTTCAAACTTCACACTCTAATTGTATAGCTTCAATGTTGAGTTGTACTGTATGTCCGGTTCTTCTACTTAGTTGTCTTTGTTGTCACCGTTGACGCGTACTAATTGAACTATACAGTTCTGTACTTATTGAACTTTAGCTCATAAGCACATTGATTTGAAGGTCGTTGAGTGTTGTGATCGAGTTGGAATATCGCATGTGTTTATTAACATCATTCTGATTCAAATTGAGGTCCTTAATCTCCAAGCACCGATTCACCATGCCTTTTGGAGCATGCTATCCACCGTAGCAAATACAAGATCTTCACCCCAAGGGTCCAAAGGCTTGGCTTCAGTAAAGGGCATGTTGTTTATCCTAGATCTTGTGTTCAACACGCAATCAAGACATGGATGGTTGCGGAAGGGTCGCAAGTTAGAAAACAAGTTGCTGCAAAGGTTCATAATGAAATACTGCAGACTTATCTTCTTTTTTTTGTCTTTATGGTTAAGCAATCATTTTTTTTGTAGGAACCAACTGCTGTAATTGGAAACCAAAACGGCAAGCTGACGGCTCTTTCATTTTAGGATTAGACGAGGTGATTGCCACTATGCTAATGGTTTATTATGCTTTATGATTTCGGTTAGCCAAGTAACATTAAGATTAATCATGTCCTTTTATCTTTTCTCCACCTTGGGATTTAGGAAGTTTGTCTGTGTTGACACAATACATGTCTTAGCTTCTACCATGTTTCAGTCATTTGCAAGAGCTTTACAATGAAGCCAACTTGTGACAGAATGAAAGTAGCTTTCATGACTTGCTGTGCTATTCGTGATCTTCCAGGGGCTGCTTTCAATCAATTGTGTGATATCTTCTTAGGAAAAATTGCGCGGACGCCACTCATGCCCTTTTGCCTCACTTTCCGTGCCACACTTGTGGCCATGGCATGCTATATTTTGAGTGGCAATGAACCAATTAGCCAGTTCAGTTCTTTCCTACGCCCACCCCAAATTGTGCCCCCAACAGTCATGAGTTTTCCTGCATCCACACCAATTCGTGTCCCTAGGAAAACCAACCAGTGAAATCAACGATCAAGGATCAATTCCCACCTTTCTCTCTCCTTACCCACTCATATCCTAAGATCCACGCCCACCTCCCCCGCGCATATATTTCAGCAGGTATATATATGAGGGGGAGGGGAATTAGGGTTCCCCCAAAACCCTAACCAGCCGCCACCAAGAAATGCCCTGGGGCGCCGCCGCCTACAGCATTCATTTGGGTGTTTTGTTGTTTTGTCAAGATAACAGGGAGTTCTCAGCTTTTAGGCATCAATTATCATGAGAGTAGTAAGGAGCACTATGATTGATGCGTGGTTAAAAGTAGATCAACCATAAATACATTGAAATTGGTATGATAGTTTCATTAGACAAGTCTTTCATGTACTAAGTTTATGGTATGGTCTTAGCCGCTCATCTCTCGAATCAACAATACTTCTTGGAATTTTATGATTTATCATTATTTATATGCTATGGTAATGTGTTGTTATTTTCGTGTCATGTAGTGAATTGTTGACAACAAACAAATTGTCCAGTGGCATGCTTGGCATTGTATCTCATGTATGAGAAGAAGCAAGGAAAGATTCATTTTGGTATCCATACATTAAGGAGCTTGATCGGCAATGAGGAAGGGGCAGCTAGTTGTTGAATCACCTCTTTTATGGACCGAAGTGAACTGGACTACAGAATGGCAGCCCCATGAGGGTAAGTATTTTTATCTACTCTATGTCAACTTATCACTACCACTTCTTTTAATGCAGGATTAATCAATATTTAATGAGAACATGCATATCCCAACTTATATTTTTTAATAATTCGGGATGAAGTTGTTGCGAGATGAGGGAATAAGGAGAGAGTATAACGAGCTTGACACATTGTGGTTCATGGCGAGTTCATTGTTTGAGTCAATTCTTGATCTTCCAAAATTTCTTTCCATCGGAGGCTGTTGCATTAACTATTATTTATTCTCATGTATACTTTTATGCAGCAATACCCTTTTGACATACCTACCGAGGCTTTTCCATTTGAGATCTGCCGTGGTCGTAGGCGCCTCTCGATCCCGCCTGCTGGGATTTTGCCGTGGTCGTAGGACTTCCGACCACGTCTCACCACGTTACAACCGCATCCGACCGCTACTCGAGCACTTCCAACCGCATACAACCGCAAACGACCACGTCCGGGGCTTGTCCGACCGCGTTCGACCTCAACTGACCACATCCAGTCGCTCCTGAAGAGCTACGACCACAACCGACCGAGCTCTGACTCGTTACGACCACAACCGACCGAGCCCGAGGCGATCTGACCACGTTCAACCACCTCACAACGTGGTCGAAGACTGCCGACAACCCACGTGGTTGAAGTCGAAGTCTGCCGACTTCCGACCACAGTGGTCGAAGCCTTGGCTTCCGACTGCTTCTCGCTACAACGTGGTCGTAAGCTACTGACTTCTTAACGTGGTCGTAAGCCAGAGCGCCGACTATCGACCGTAGCGGTCGAAGCCTCGACCGCCGACTACTTCTTGCGTTAATGTGGTCGTAAGCCGCCGACTACCCAACGTGGTCGTAAACCACAGCGCCAACTTCTAATCCCTTCAGCTCTCGACAACGTGGTCGTAAGGCGCCGACTCCACAACGTGGTCGTAAACCACAACGCCGACTTCCGACCGCAGTGGTCGTGGCTTCGACTTACGACTTCCGACCACAGCCAAGGTGGTCGTAGCTGCATTCGACCACGACCAACGTGGTCGTAGCTGCGTTTGACCATGGCCAGAGTGGTCATAAACGGTCCTGATGCCCTTCGACCACGGCCAGAGTGGTCGTAAACCTCTCAGATGACCTTCGACCACGCCCAATGTGGTTGTAAACAATTCTGGTGGCCTTCAACCACGGCCAAAGTGGTCATAAACGTCACAATGTGGTCGTAAACTACTCTGAGAGCTTTCGACCATGGCCAACGTGGTTGTAAACGACCTGGTTGGCTTCCGACCAGTGACTACGTGGTCATAAACGACTCTGGTGGCTTTCGACCACGGCCAACGTGGTCATAAACGACCTGGCTGACTTCCGACCAGTGACTACGTGGTCGTAAATGACTCTGGGGATGTACTGAGGACCAAATTCTTGGTAGAGATGTTGAAGTACAAGGACAACGAACTTAAAGACAACATTCCTGAAGATATACAAGAACTTATTAGGCGTGTGAGGATTTAGGTGGCTTCAAAAGATGTAATAGCTGTGATGTTATTTATTGGCAATGTTGCTCTTTAAGCATAATTGCTATGGACTCAACAATATGATAACTCATAGTCTTAATAAGTGTGACTTGAGGTAGTCTTCTGCTGCTGAGCAACTAGAGGTAGTCTTCACTGCAAGGTTGTCTTAGCCGTCATTGAGTCAACAGATAATTTTTTATAAAATCGTCAACATATTTGAGGTAGTCTTCACTGCAAGGTTGTCATTTGGTTGTTTTCATGTGCATCCCTCAAATGCCGCCGTAGCGTTAGCACGGGCACTCTACTAGTTCTAGTAATAGGCGACTTATATTATACGGTTGGGAAGATCAGCTATCCTGTCCAATCAATGTCTGAGTTTGGCATCGACATACCTAATTAGAGGTGGGAGACGGGCCGTGCTTTTCCGGGCCAGCCCAAAGCATGATCGGTCCAGTATGGCCCAAGCACAGCCTGATCCGACACGTGACAGGCCGTGCCAGTATGGCACGAATAGTGGACTGAGTTGGGCCTGGAAAGTCGGTACGATGGGCGACACGACACAGCAAAGCCCGGCGTGACGTGTCGTGCTCGGGCTGACCCGACCCGATGAGAACAGTCGGCACGGGGGGCACGGCCATCAAGCCAGCGCTAGCAGCCACCTCGGTCTTGCCTCTGCCTCCTATCATCCCCTATTCTCCACAACACAAGCCATCACATTCACAGAGCAGAGAGAGAGGGAGTAAAGGGGACGGATCGAAGGAGTATACCAGAACCGAAGGACCTTGATATTGTCGCGGGTGAGGCAGAGGTCGGACTGCCGGAGGGTGTTCTGCAAGTCGTCCTCATTGTCGTCAACGGCTTTCCCACCGGCTGCCAGCTTGGCCTCGGCGAGAAAGGCAAGCATGTCATCATCGACGACTTTCCCACTGGCTACCGGCTTGACCTCCCCCACCCCGGAGGCCTAGACGACGGCGCGGAGGGGGTCGCTAGGGGAGGAGGGCAACGACGCGGAGGGGTCGCCAGGGGAGGAGGGAGGCAGTTGGGGGAGGTTGGGGAATTAGCTAAATAGCGGCAGCAGCATCAACTGGAGGATCCTAAAATCGTGCAGATGTACGTTGACCTCGAACGCATGAACGATCTAGACATTGATCAGTAGATACTATGTACACATGCTGTTATAGTTAGTATGTACATATATTGTTACTGTACTCTTTTCCTTACTCAGAGAACCTATTCTAGGACGCAAGATTTTTAACTAGACAGTAATATTGTATTTTAAAAAAAATCAAGAAAATTTCACTTTTTCTCGGAATATTTACGTCATTGCATACTCATATTTTTATGCAACTAATTCAATTTCAACTAATTTTTAATGAGGCAGGTACGAGAGAAAGGAAGATGGCAGCCGCCGCCACCATCGTCGCCGCCGCCTTCGTCGTGTATAGTTACTTTGAGCTGGCATGGCATGAACACCGGTACGGTGGGCTTTGGGCCATGCTTGGGTCTGGCAGGAGGCGAGGCGGGTTAGTACGACACGGTGAGATGATTAGACCGAGCCGACACGGCATGAAGCGGCCTGAAGCATGGTGGGCTCAGGCAGTGCTGGCACAGCACAGCCCAACTACCAGCTCTGTCCCTAGTTAGTATTAGTGATGGAAGGCTAAGGAAGCAGCTAACTCATGCTATACCATTGGAACACATTTTTAAAGGTATAACAGTTTTATGGAATTTTATGCACAACAAATTCACGAAGGTTTTAGATTTTGAATTTGTTGTTTCAAACAAGTTTCGATATATTTCAGAGAGTTTACAAAAACTTAAAAAAATATCAAGTTTAAGAGGGTTTCAAAAATTGAAACTTTGAGTTTCAACACGTTTTAAATATGAAACTTAATGTTTTACGGAGTCTCAAAATCTAAAACATCAATTTTCAAGTTGAAATATCAAGTTTCACAATAGCACGAAGCTCCTCTGGAAGTTCAAGGTTCATGTGTGCTTCGATTTTTGAAAAAAAGAAGATGAAACTGTTAGGATTAACCTAAGCCTTAAACATGAGCATTAGCCTTAAACCCTAGATCAGAATCATGAACACCTAAGCTTTAGGATTTAAGGGGGGGAACTTACAGTCGCCGATGAACGCCATTTGAGCGAAGACCCGTGCCTACGTGATGCAGGCGTGAGGTAGAGTCGGTGAAGACCACAGTGTCGCCGGCGTACGGGTGTTGCCGTCGGAGTCCTGCAAAGGCGGCGGAGACGGCCTTCCCGTTGCTAGCAGCGCATAATAGATCGGGTCTTGATTAGGGTTTGTATGGGGTTTTGAGTCTCACGGGATTGGAACGGCGTGACCCAAACGTGAGGCCGGAACCCCCCCTTTTATATTGCGCTGTGCAACGGGGAACCGTAACCAAAATTGGTAAGGCACCCCCGATCAGGGCGCTGAAAATCAGGGACGTGGATTTCCCCACGCCCTTCCTTTTCTGGCCGTTTTGGCCTTAGATCAATATCCAACATTCTCCCTTGATCGTAGGCTAAGCGTCATAAGCCCTCTCTCAATAAAACTTCACACCAAAATAATGCGTCACAATATCAATTAAATACCGCTGGACAACAGTACTTATAGTGCTACATTCTATATCAATCGGATAACATAATACTTCATGGGAGTTGGTTACTTTATATGGTCCTCTTATTCCGGGATCACGGGCTCTCCAATAAACCCATGCCGGCAACATGATCACGAAAAATATTGGGTGGTAAGCCTTTTGTGAGCGGATCCGCAAGCATAAATTTAATTCCAATATGCTCAACCTTAATTGTTTGATCCTCGACTCTATCTTTCACAACATGATACTTTATGTCAATGTGCTTGGCAGCTGCACTCGACTTGTTGTTACTCGAATAGAAAATCGGGTTGATTATCGCGATACAAAACGAGTGGTCTAGAGATGCCGTCTACCACTCTCAATCCGGGATAAAGTTCTTAAGCCATACAAACTGCCGGTAGCCTCATAACATGCCACAAATTCAGCCTGCATTGTCGACGATGCAGTAAGTGTTTGCTTTACACTTTTCCATGATATTGCCGCTCTGCGAGGGTGAAAATGTAACCGATGTGGACTTCTTAGTGTCTTTACACCCGCAAAATCAGCATCGAATAACCGACAACCTCAAGGTTATCGCATTTTCTATATGTGAGCATGTGACCTTTAGTGCCTTGCATATAGCGCAGACTTTCTTAACGGCTTTCAGTGGTCCGTCCTGGATTTGACCGATATCATCAAGCATCCGGTAACAAAAGCTAAATCGTATGCGTACATACTTGAGCATACATAATACTTCCGACAGCAGAAGCATAAGGTATAGCCTTCATCTTATCAGATTCATAGTCATTCTTTGGGCATTGAGATTTCCCAAACTTATCGCCCTTAACAATAGGAGCAGGCGTGGCAGAGCATTTATGCATATTGTATCTCCTCAGTACTTTGTCAATGTATACCTTTTGTGATAAACCTAATGTTCCTTTGGACCTATCTCGGTGAATTTCAATACCAAGAACATAAGATGCTTCACCGAGATCCTTCATATCAAAATTGGACGAGAGAAATCTCTTAGTTTCCCGCAGCATGTCCACACTGCTGCTGGCCAATAATATATCGTCCACGTAAAGAATTAAGAAGGTGTAATTACTCCCCCTGAACTTAACAAGTACAATTATCAACATCATTCACCTTAAATCCAAATTTCCTTACGACTTCATCAAACTTAAGGTACCATTGTCTAGAAGCTTGTTTCAGGCCATATATGGATTTCCTTAGCTTGCATCCCAAATGTTCCTCGCCTTCACAACAAAACCTTCCGGTTGTGTCATGTAAACGTCCTCATACAAGTCTCCATTCAGGAATGCAGTCTTAACGTCCATTTGGTGCAACTCTAAATCAAAATGTGCTGTGAGCGCCATTATGATTCTAAATGAATCTTTAGTTGAGACAGGAGAAAAGGTTTCATTATAGTCAATGCATTTTCTTTGTGTAAACCCTTTCGCTACAAGTCTCGCCTTAAACCTTTCGATGTTCCCTCTGGAGTCACGTTTTGTTTTGTAGACCCATTTGCAGCCTACTGTTTTGGCTCCATTAGGAATTTCCACTAAGTCCCATACACCATTAGCGTCCATAGACTCAATTTCATCTTTCATGGCATTTAGCCACTTAGATGAATCCTTACTCTTCATAGCTTCCTTATAAGAGTTCGGATCATCCACCTTCCCAAGATCATCCTCATTCGAGTAAACCTCATAATCACTTGGGATAGCAGATCTCCTCACTCGTTGTGATCTCCTGACAGGTTCATTAGTAGGCTCATCAGGTTGTTCATTAATTGTCGCAGAGGGTCGTGAAGGCTCAAAGATTAGGTATTGCACTTGTATTTTGAGCCCTCAACAGAAGGAGTAGCCACAGAATCAATCGAGATGCAACAGAGTTGCAACTACAGAGATCAGCTGTGGGCACAACCATTTGGGGCATGGGAAAATCATCTGTCGGATTAGTGGTGAAGCAACATAAATCCGCTTCTCCTCAAGATCAATTTTCCTAGGCTCCAAGTCACCATCGATGCCATCATTTTCCAAGAACACAACGTGCCTTGTTTCTACAAATTTTGTGGTACGATCTGGACAATAGAATCGGTACCCTTTAGACCTGTCAGGGTAGCCAATAAAATGGCAACTCACAGTCTTGGGGTCTAATTTCCCAATTTGTGGGTTAAAAACTTTAGCTTCAGCCGCACATCCCCACACATGGAGGTAGTTCAAACTAGGTTTTCTCCCATCCATAATTCATAAGGTGTTTTAGGCATCGATTTCTGGGAACCCGATTGAGTATGTGTGCAGCGGTCTTTAATGCTTCCATCCATAACTTTACTGGTAAAGTGGAGTAGCTCAACATACTTCGAACCACGTCATAAGTGTGCGGTTTCTTCTTTCCGCTACTCCATTTTTTGGGATCACGGGCATTGAGTCTTGGCGACTATACCATTTTCTTGTAGAAACTCGGCAAAGGACCGTGAATCGCCCATAAGTTGTGTGTCGCCCATAATACTCTCCCCACGATCCGAGCGCACTACTTTAATCTTTAGATTGTGCTGATTTTCAACTTCACCTTAAATATCTTAAATTTATCAAGTGCCTCCGATCTTTCTTTAATAGGATAGATATAACCATAACGTGAGTAATCATCAGTGAACGTAATAAAAGAATCATAACCATCCACTGATGTCACAGGGAAAGGACCACATATGTCAGTATGAATTAATTCCAAAATCCCTGTGCTTCGAGTAGCACCTTTCTTTATTTGCTTTACATACTTGCCTTTGATACAATCGAGGCAATGATCATCCGAAACATTAAAGTCTAAAGGGTGGAGAATTTCATCTTTAATGAGACGTTCAATTCTCCCCCTCGAAATGTGGCCTAAACGACAGTGCCACAATTTCGACGAAGTCTCATCAATTTGCTTGCGCTTTTTATTCACATCACATACATTCATGGATATAAGAGAATCTTGCAGGGATAACATGTAAAGCTTGTCGTGTCGGATGGCACGACCAACATTATCATTATTAAAATAGATCAAACGCATTCCGTGTCCAAAATTACAAGAATATCCATCATTATCTAATAATGAAATGGAAATCAAGTTTCTTCTCATCGAGGGAACATAAAGAATATCATTGAGTTTCATTACAAAGCCATTATTCAAAACTAAAGAAACTGATCCAATAGCTTGAATTTCGGCTTCCATCCCATTAGCCACTCTTAGGCTTCTTTCCCCTCTGAGACTTCTCAACATATGGAATCCCTGCAAGGAATTCGTAACGTGCACAGAAGCACCAGAATCAATCCACCAAGAATTTATAGGAAAATCAGCATAAATTGCTTCATCAACAAAAGTGATTTCATAAGTACCTTTCTTGGCGAGCCATTTCAGCCATCCAGGACAATCATTTTTGAAGTGGTCCTTTGAATGACAAAAGTAGCACTCATCATTTCTCTTCTGTCCATTTGAGCTCCCAGAACCTGAAGCGTTTTTAGGCGCCTTAGGATGCTGTGGGTGCTGTGGCTTCTTATAAGGGGAGTAGGTTTGCTCCTTCTTTCCCTTTCCTTTGTAGCCACCTTTATTTCTAGAGGGACCAGCCTTATTTGAGGAGCCGACTTGATTCACAAAATCAGTAGCCCCCTCAGCCTTGAGCCTCTCTTCCTCCTGAGAAACATTAGCGATCAATTCGCTCATTGTCCACTTGTCCTTAATGGTGTTGTAGTTCACCTTGAAAACTTCAAATTGCTTAGGAAGAGACATCATAATATAATGGACAACGAAACCATCAGAAATTGCCATGTCCATTGTCTTAAGTCTGGCAGCAATATTGATTATGGTCATAATATGCTCACGAACATTTCCAGTACCATTGTACTTAGTGTTCATGAGCCTGTGCATCAGTGTGGTAGCATAAACTTTAGAGGACCCTTTAAAGTGATCCTTGATGGAGGATAAATAGTCATTTACCCTTTCCTTTTCAGGGATTGCTCCCCTTATGGCCTCACTGATGGAGTTTTTCATCACAGCAAGTGAAACACGGTTAGACCGCTCCCACTTCTCAGCATTAGTTTTATATTCCTTCATTTTGTCATCATAATTGTCCTCCACTTCAGTAGGAGCGACAGGTTCATCGAATCTGAACGCGTAGTCCAGATTCAAGAGCTGAAAAGTCGTCATAAGTGTAAACTTTCATTTTTGGAAGTTACTACCATTAAGTGGCTCAATTGCATTAACATGAGCGGAAACGGAAGCAGCTGCAAAATTTAAAATTTACATTAGGAAAACGCATAATTAATTTGCATGAAAATTAATCTTACGTTGGTATGATTAACAACATGCTCATAAGAATTTTTCGTATCACCGTTGGGCAGAAACGAAAAATTTAACATAATTTATCGCATGCAATTACAATTAACTTTGGTCAAAGAGTAATAGCATGGTAAAAAATAAACATAATTGATTACATGCAATTACAATTAACGTTGGTCCAAAAGTAATAGCATGTAAAATTAAATACAGCCCTCCAATTGAATTTCCCGTTGGTTCCATTCAATTAGGGGCAGAACATTACGCAGCGGAAAAGAGCATAATATTTTTCAGCAGCTTAGCAACATTTATCCGTTAATAATTTCATAAGAGACATCATTAATTAAACATGAGATGTACCATAAATACATGAAATATATACTAGAATATATAAAATCATGCGCTGCTGGGCCAAAAAAATAAATTCATAAGAAGATTAACAAAAAAAATATAGCACAACAGCCGGAAAAATCGGCCCAAAATATTCATGCGCTGGCGCGCGGTGGCTAAACTTTATGCGCGCAGTCGAACGCGCTTGTGCCCACATTCCCGCACGGCCCCCGACCTCGCCGCCCAATCGCCTCGCGCCCAATTCAACCCCCCCGGCCTCATCACAGCCGTCCACAGGATCGGACGGCTCGGGGTGGCTGAAGCCCGAACAAAACCGCCACCCCCTTGAAACCCTACCCCATTCCGCCGATTCCTCAGGCGCAAAACCCGACGGCGGCGGCGTTCGCGGAGAGAGCGGCACGGCAGCGGTGCCGCGCGCTCGGCGGCGGCGCCCGAAGAGCAACGGCGCGCCGGACATGGCGAGGCGGGCGCGGCTCCCGGGCGCGGCGGCGGCCCAAACAAAGGCGGCGGCGCGGCGGCGGCGGCAGCGCCGAGCAAAGACAGACGGCGACGGCGCGCGACAACGCGCATGGCGGCAGCGACCTCATGGAGCGGCGACGCCGGCAGCGGCCGCGCCCGGAAAGTAAGCACTTCCTCCTTCTTCTTTTTTATTGCCGCAGATCCGAAATTTTCATTAGGGTTTTCATGATTTGGGGGGGGGGGGGCTAGGGTTCGAGATTCATCATAAAACAGGGGAAAAACTTTAGGATTTGCATAAAATTTTGGATTCCCCTCCTTCTAAATGCTAGCCGAACCAAAAAAATTGAGCCATAATCCAGTGTTCGGCTATGGTAATTTGGGTTCATAAAGATTTCTAGGGGTGGCTCTGATACCATTGTTAGGATTAACCTAAGACTTAAACATGAGCATTAGCCTTAAACCCTAGATCAGAATCATGAACACCTAAGCTTTAGGATTTAAGGGGGGGAACTTACAGTCGCCGATGAACGCCATTTGAGCGAAGACCCGTGCCTGCGTGATGCAGGCGTGAGGTAGAGTCGGTGAAGACCACAGTGTCGCCGGTGTACGGGTGTTGCCGGCGGAGTCCTGCAAAGGCGACGGAGACGGCCTTTCCGTTGCTAGCAGCGCATAATAGATCGGGTCTTGATTAGGGTTTGTACGGGGTTTTGAGTCTCACGGGATTGGAACGGCGTGACCCAAACGTGAGGCCGGAACCCCCCCCCTTTATATTGCGCTGTGCAACGGGGAACCGTAACCAAAATTGGTAAGGCACCCCCGATCAGGGCGCTGAAAATCAGGGGCGTGGATTTCCCCACGTCCTTCCTTTTCTGGCCGTTTTGGCCTTAGATCAATATCCAACAGAAACTTCACATTTCATATAACTTAGAAGTTTTGGAACCGAAAACTTAACTGAAACATTAAGTTTCATGTGAGTTTCAAGTTTCAAAAAACTGGAACTTCATTACTAAAATCTAAGTTTCAAGTTTCAAAAAACTGGACTTTGAATTTGAAATGTGAGATTCAGGTTTCAAAAAATAAAACTTCGAGTGTCAAGCGTGAGTTTCAACAAGTTTGAGACAAAAAGATTAAACATGTAAACCAAGTTTAAGCATATTTCAACCGAGTTTTATAAGAAATTATAGAAAGTTCCAAGCAAGATACAGAAAGCTCAGCAACATTACAAATTTCAAATAATACTAGAAATCAAGTTTCAAACAAATTTCATGAATGTTTCAAAAAATCGAAAGATTCGGGTGAGTTTCACACATCTTCAAGCACTTAGGCTCGACGGTGGCCACTCGTGTCGGCCCGCCATGCTCGGCACTCACCCAGTCCGATTCGCTACGCCTGCAATCACGACCTTCACCATCACTAGAGAGAGAGAGAGTTTTGGGTAGGGTAACAGCATGCAAGCACACTACATACATGTTGGGCCGACGCCGACGCGGCACCAGCAGAACATGTTGTAGGCCCTGTTCGAAAAGTACTACGGTTTTTAGTTTTTAGTTACGGTTTTTTGTAGGCCCAGTTTGGGTAGCCCTGATCGGGCCGTGTTTCCGTCCTATTCCGGCCCGCCAACCTATTTCCAATCCACGTAGGAGGGGTCCTTTTGTTTGTATGCTATTTTCAAAATACTAAAAGCAACAAAAATTCCATCCAATATGCCAATTAACCCACCTATTATCAAATTAAATAAACAGCACGTTGCACCAAAGCCCTTAGTTCATTGCTTACCTATAAACATGATATACACCACACTCATATCACCTACATATATACATATGCGTATTTTCTATACACACTTAGGATTTATCAAGTGCACCTAAGGCCTCACGAAGTGCAAGTATATGCTTTTCCACTAAATACGTATATGTGTAGATATTTCTAAAATTAGTGGACACCAACATCAAATCTGAGACATGAACTCTAGTAGGCTGGATACACAACACGCATCTAGCCATCTCGTTACATGCCAGCTTCAGTTAAGACGACATTACCTGTACTCCCTGACAGCGCTTGGCTGATAATTTGGTTACGTCATGCATGCAGATGCAGTGCGCACACACAGAGTAAGATAACAAGCATCCATCTAGCTAGCTGCTACATATGTATTACTAATTGGTTCATAAGATCCTAAACGACCACCTAGCAAGCCAGTCCTCATCAATCTTCAAAGCAGCAACTGTCATAAAGTTCAGCAAAACTGTGATTTTTTTCTTCATTGCAGTGGTGTCCAACTGTTGGAGGTGCAACAGAGGCAAATTCCGTTTCCAAAAAGAAAGCGGCGCCCTGATTAATATTTATAAGACAAGAACCAACCGTGCGTCTTAAATCATTAATCATGTATGATATATGCTAATTAATTTTGTAACACCCTAGGGTCCAAACCGAATTAGGCATAACCCTATTTTGGATAAGCCACGCACACACAGCAATCCGCTTGCACTTTCGTCCTCGCTTCGCGCAAAACGGTTAATGGGCCATCATCTGAAGCTAAGCTTCTCAAGTTAAGCTTGCAAGATGGGACTAACCTACACCCTCATGTGCACACACATATGGGCCATCGTAGGCCAGGGTGTCACATACACCCCCTCAAAGGACCCGTCACCCTCATGTAAGTGCTTTGTCCTAAGCTTATATGTAAGTGCTTCTCAAACTAAGCTTGCAAGATGGGACTAACCCACACCCTCATGTGCACACACATATGGGTCATCATGGGCCGGGGTGTAACATACACCCCCTAAAGGACCCGACATACCCACACTGGGGCAAATGATAAGGATCTCCCCTCTTGGCACATGTCTGTGCGTTCAATGCCAGCACATATGCCATGCCATGTGTTCACTCTGGACTCACACGTGCCATGCGCCATATGCCCGCGTCCCTGCCCCGCACGCGCCCATGTAACCGCGAGAGTCGGCTCTGATACCAACTGTAGCACCCCACATAACCATATGAGATACCACTATGGAACGTCATCGCCAAAGTGAAGAATAAATAAGAGCAACAAAAAACATTACAAAAAAGTTTAGGATTTTATTAACACTTTAATAGAGAACCAATGGAAGCTGGAATAAATATTTAAAACATGGGACTGGTCCACTTCTAACCAAATAAAGAACGAATGAAACAACAAAACAGTGGCAAATCACGGTGCTGAAAACTTGAGTGCTCCCACCCATGCATGATGCTATCACTCCACTGGCCTTTTACCTGAGACTGAAAAGAGCAAGCGTGAGATTTAGAAATCTCAGCAAATACCCAACAACGGTCACAACACAAGAGTAAAGACAAGTAATGCAACCACGCGAAATAAAGGATAAGCATCACAAGTAAACAATGCGTACAAGATGAAAGCAATGAACAACTGATATCGGAGATACTATCATAAATAGGAGATGGATATCATAGAGACTGTGTATTAAAGATAGTTGTCATGTGACAAGTTAAAGCAAGTTATAGCAAAGGTGCCGGCGACCTCATCCCACATACCCGGTTATACGAGAATAGCTAGGCACAGTCTTGTCCTCGATTGTATAACCGCAGACGGGGTGTAATATCCTGTGTAACGAGAATGTACGGCCCCCGTATGTTACCAGGTTGAGTGGAAATGACCCCTGTATGTGGGTACTACATATAGCGAGGGGCCTCATCGCAGGTAGGCCTAGGCCTAGGATATAGTGAGGGGCCTGATTGTATCGCCACTGAGCATGTTACTCATCCTCGATGAGGGCAGCATCGAGAAGAGATGGTGCCAGCGACCAAGGTCCTCCGTTCATCTCCACTGCCCCCTGCTACATGTTTTTAGTTGTCTTGGATCCTTCTGTGTGACATGTTCTCTTATCACGTGGCCCTAAGAGCATGATAGATCAAGGGATGAAGATGGAGGGAGAAGCATGGCCCGCCGACGAGCCACCGAAGGTGGAGGGGGCAGTTGGAGAGAGAGCAGATAAGAAGTGGAGGGTGGGATTTAGGAATGATGGTTGGAGAGAGCAACAGACAAGGAGAGTGGGATATAGCGATAGGAAGCGTCCGGTGTGGACATGAGCTTGCCAAAAGAGGTCGTGACATCATCGGTGAGGATCTTATGGTGGTGGAGCTTTGCCCACCATGGTAGTGCTCATGTGTGGAAGGCTGCTACCAGTGTGAAGCTCAAGATGCTGTGGGAGCTCACAGGAGGCTACAACTAGCGATGATAGAGCTTGGACGACGACCTCCTCGCAGCCTCGAATGGGACATCACCAGTGAGAGATCTATGAGGGAGAGAGAGTAGCAGTAGTGGCGGACCCAAAATCAAAATTTAGGGGGGCTAATGTGACTTGCTCACTAGTTTGGTGAATGCTGAGTTGCCAGCCTGCGATAGTCTACTGCATTGCCAGTGAGAGATAGAAAAATACTATTGCGGCTATAACGGGTTATCTTGGAACTCCTATACAATCTATAGAACCTAAACAAGTCGTAGAAAAGAGCAAAATTACTCACAATTCTACCAACACCTCCTATCATTAATGGACATCTTCCAAGATCGTTGACTTTAAATACTGCAACACCTATTATAAGTAACTGCAAACAATAGAACTATCACAAATCGTTGAAAAATAAAAGAAAGTGAAAGATCGGCATCACCTTTAAGATGTTCTTTGATTTCTTACACTTTCAATCATGCAGCTTGATATAATAGAATGGACAAGCTTTGGCAATTAATTAATTATTTTCTTGCATGGCTCCATAGGCTGAATTACATGTACTACTAGTCCAAAGCCCAAATCATCAACGACAAAGAAAATACACTCGATCATCAAATGCCAAAAAAAGAGAAAAAGATTAAATCATTAAATCTCTCGGTTAATTACTGATAATTAATTAATTGACAGTCTTAAAATGGTGCAGCTGCTTGAGGTTGTGCACAATGTCCTGTATGGAGCCAATGCTGGCAGCAATGGAGATAGGAGGCAGCAGAAACTCATGGCCTGTAGCGACCACCACCGTGCCTCGCCGCGCTGGATCTTGAGCCTAGCGACGTGCATGCTGACAGGGAAGTAGACGGAGAGCAGCCAGAGCTTGAGTGCGCCGATGAACCCCAGGACGACGCTGAAGAAGGGCAGCAGCATGGCGACCAGCGTGGTGAACATGATGAGGATGATGTGGCAGCATGTCGCCACTACCACAGACGACAACGACCACTGGCAGGCACACGTAGTAGGTCCTCCGTTCATCCTTGATGAGGGCGGCATCGAGAAGAGATGGTGCCAGCGACCGAGTCCTCTGTTCATCTCCACTATCCTCCTGCTACATGTTGCTAGTTGTCTTGTTTCCTTCTGCATGATGTCCTCTCATCGTGTGGTCTTGAGAGCATGATATCAAGGGATGAAGATGGAGGAAGAAGGGTGGCCTGGTGTATCTAGCAACTGGCAAGCTATCAGAGGTGGAGGAAGAGGGGAGGAGGCGGTTGGAGAGAGAGACGTTGAGAAGTGAAGGGTGGGATTTGGGAATGGCGATTGGAGAGAGCAACAGAGAAGGAGGAGAGTGGGATATGGGGATAGAAAGCATTCGATGTGGACTATGGTCTTGCTAAAAGAGGTCGAGAGTCGTGACGGCACCGATGAGGATCCCTTGGTGGTGGAGCTTTGCCCACCATGGTAGTGCTCGCGCGTGGAAGGCTGCTACCGGCGATAAAGCTCAAGATGCCGTAGGAGCTCACAGGAGACTACAAGTAGCAATGATAGAGCTTAGACGATGACCTAATCGTAGCCTCGAATGGGACATCACCAGCAAGAGATCTGTAAGGGAGAGAGAGTAGCAGGGAGGAGGAGGAGAAATGGCATAGAGCTTATGTAAGAGATGGGAATAAGTGGCTTATGCTTGGGGTAAAATAGATAAGGTTAGATGGGAGAAGTTTTAGCAAGTGAGAGGTCCAACTAGAACGCTTCGTGTCAGACGCACCATCAATAGTGATTCTTTTCTTATAATGATACTACTACTGTTCCATCGACCATACGTCTTCCTCTCTCCTGATCCCTAATGCTTCCTATGCTCCCGGCCGCACGTCTGTACCTGCCGCATGAAAAATGGAAATTAATCCATCAATTATGTAGTCAATTAGTCAATCGTTCAGTGTTAAACACCAGCAACATTGCATTGCATTAGCTAGAGTAGTACATACCTGGAGGGGCAGCAGGAGCTAGCATGTTGTATCTCCTCCGCCTGCGCCATGCCGCTATCGACCAGGGCGAGGGGCTGCCGGAGGTTGGGCGTCGGCTGCTTAGGCGGTGGCGCGGACAGCTCCTTGCGGAACATGCGGCACAGATGTGACTTGACTACGTGAGTGGATGAATACGACAGGACTTGACTAGAGAAACGGCTAGCTCCTCTGCCTCTCCCTGTGCTAGCTCTTACTCCATATCGTCGGTGGAAAAATAGCTCGAGGCTTGCGAGCCAGCTCGAGCTTGTTACGAGCCGTGCCGGCTCGGCTCGAGCTCATTAATTTTCGAGCCGAGCTGAGCCTCCTTCGCAGCTCGCAAAAAAAACGAGCCAAGCTTGAGCCGGGTCGCGAGCTTTTTTGGCTCGCTGTTCGCAGTCGGCCCAGGCGGCCAGGCCCACCTGGCCTAGGCGCTCCGCGGCCCGCCCTACTTTATCACCGCCGCCCCCCTTCCACTCGACAGGCGACAGCACATCCGCTTCCTCCTCGCATCCTCCCCCGCCGTCTCTACTCCGGCGGCCCTCCCCTTCCTCCTCGCATGCTCCGCCGCCGTCTCTACTCCGGTGGCCCTCCCCTTCCTCCTCGCATCCTCCCCCGCCGTCTCTACTCCGGCGGCCCTCCCCTTCCTCCTCGCAT
This sequence comes from Dendrocalamus sinicus, assembly GCA_036346575.1. Lineage (NCBI taxonomy): Eukaryota > Viridiplantae > Streptophyta > Magnoliopsida > Poales > Poaceae > Dendrocalamus > Dendrocalamus sinicus. The sequence goes on from CM070641.1 coordinate 1,152,679, forward strand.
GCTCCGCCGCCGTCTCTACTCCGGTGGCCCTCCCCTTCCTCCTCGCATCCTCCCCCGCCGTCTCTACTCCGGCGGCCCTCCCCTTCCTCCTCGCATCCTCCCCCTCCGTCTCTACTCCAGAGGCCCTCCCCTCCTCCCCTTCCTCCTCACATCCTTCCCCTCCGCCTCCGGCCACACGTAACGACCCCGGGGCAGTGAGATCTGGCAACCAAGGGCTGGGGTGGCGAGATCTGGTGGTGGTGAGCCGGGACAGCACCATCCGCGCGGTGGATTTGGAGGTGGCGGCCCCGAGGCGACGAGATTCGTCAGCGACATCCAATGGCCGGACGTTAGGTACGGTGAGAAGGACATCGGCTAGGAGGAAGACGATGGTGCTCAACTGGTGATTCCCTATTCCATATTCTTCTAGATTTGACCGTGTAGATGCCATGTGATGTATTTGTGCTTGAACATTTGTGATCAGTGTGGAATCTTGTAATGCGCTGATAATGTTTTCACTGAGCTGAATCTTGAAGACGAGATTTGTGCTTGAACATTTGTGATCAGTGTGAAATCTTGTAATGCGCTGATAATGTTTTCAGTGAGCTGAATCTTGTAAATTACAAGTTGTAATGCGCTGCTGTGTATGAGTATCCATGTTTTCAAGGCTCAGGGCTGAAAGCCTTGTTATGACTCGCGAGCCATTCAAGCCGGCTCGAGCCAAGCCAAACCAGACTTCTAGCTCGTTTTCTGAACGAGCCGAGCCGAGCCACAGCTCTGGATGAGCTCGGCCGAGCCTAGCTCGAGCCGGCTCGGCTCGTTTCCAGCCATGCATATCGATTGTGTTCTACATATTGGAGAAGAAGTACACTAGTCCTTTCGGCCTTGCAGCCTGAATAGGTCCCGTGGTACGGTAGTGCAATACATGCGAAGACAGGGGAGTGAGCATAGCCTTCCTCGCTCACACGTACCATCCATATCCAACGCAATTATAGCGGCCAATTGGCTGATCACCAAACGATGCATACAGGCTAGAAAATGACCTATTCGTTCCTATTAGTTCCTAAAAACCGTTTTTTCTGTAATAAATAATGTTTCTATTATACCTAATTTTTAAACAAAATATCTTTTTAAAACGAAGTCTACTAATCGATTGTAGTAGATACTACAGCAACTTCATTTATATCAGCCAAAATCGTACTTGATTCTCTCTCTCCGTACAGCTTCTCTAAAGTTATCATTTATTAGTTAAAGCCAAAAGACATCGACAGAAACCAATACAAATATGCCCTTTTGAATTTTGATAATTGCTGCTGTGCAAGTACATCATTCTTTTCCCATAGGAATTGCTAATGTTGTTTTCTTTCCTTTGTTTCAAACACCATGCTAAAGACACTAGCGCTCCTATTCGCATCGCCCTGATTCTACAGTATGTTGATCAGTAGAGAAGGCTCGAGCTCTGCTGCGTGCACATCTGGTTCGATTTTGGGCTGGCTCTCCCCGACGTCGCTAGCTTGCTCAACTTTCAGTACAGTACCTGTGGAAAGGGGAGCTGATGGCTGCCATGCTCCTTGCATTGAGGCTGCAGGCGGTGCACGTTTGGTGAACCTAGCTAGCTAGGACGTTGTTCTAACGGTGAAGAAGGTCCAGAGCGCGCCGCAAGACGCCCCTGAACCGAGCAACGTCGAGCGTCACGTTCTGGCCGACCAGGTACGCCGACCGCAGCGCCAGCCACCCTTCCCTCCTGACCGCCGCCGGGTCCCGCAGCACGCGGTGGTCGCGGGGGTACCGCTTCGCCAGCGTGCTCTCCTCGACGGCGATGTCGTACTGCACGTACCCGAGACCCATGTCGGCGGCCGGCGTCCCAAAGTCCTCCCTGGCCATCGCCTCCAGCCCGCCTAGCGGCACCACCTGCACCACCACGGCCCTCGCCGGGAGGAACACCAGGTTGGCCAGCCCGGCGCCGTGCACGCCCATCAGGACGTCGCACGAGTTCACCAGCCGCGCGAAGGCGGCCAGGTCCGAGTGCTGCTCCGTCTCGCCGACCACCACCTCGTAGCCCAGCGCGGCCGCCATCTGCGCGATGGCGCCAACGTTGGTGAACGTCCTCGTCGCCTTCCGGGATATGATGAGCAGCCTGGGGCGCAGGTTCTTGATGTCGACAGTGTGCCTGCCGTCGCCGCCGTGTACCCGGATGGCCGTGTCTCTCTTGAGGCCGTAGGATTTCCGGGCGAGCCGGGCGAAGTCGGCCATGGAGTACCCGCCAGCGGTCTTGGCGGCGTCGACGCTCATCTCCTTGTGGAAGTTGAGGCCGACGATCATTTGAGGGTAGCAATGGACGTCTGTGCTTTCTCTGTCCATGTCGATGATGTCATGGTGGGAGAGCTCGCGGAGCAACGGCCGGTACTTCTCGACCCACCACGGCAGGGCGTTGCTGACGAGGAGGTGCACGTCGCCGTGGAACCGGCCGGTGGTGATGAACAGCGGGACGAGGACGTCGGTGAAGTCGTGGAACATGTTGCCCGCGTAGCCGCCGGGCGAGAAGACGACCGCCGGGGCGGCGTGCCTGGCCGTGCATTCAGGGGCATGCTCGGTGACATGTGATGAGGTGATTGACACCTCCGTGACGCGGGCTAGCGCGTAGCGGTCCTTCTTCCTTGGGTGTGGCTTGATCCTCCATGACTGGTGTTTCACGGAAGGATGGAGGAAGACGACGGTGGCGTTGCGGACGATTATCCGGACGTCGCCTTTCAGCTCGCAGACGTCTGATCTTGGGCTTGAGAAGTCGCACAGCGGCCGCCCTAAAAAATACTGACACTGTTCAAACTTCTTCCATTGATCCATAAAGGTCAAATTAGTTGCAATCGTAGAAATGTGATGAAAGAACTAGGAGTGTAGGAAAGCTTCATCTACAAAACTTCCAACTACTATGAGCTAACAGGAAGACAACATTGGCTTTCTCTGCATGCTCTCGCTCTGAATGTTACCTGAACTATGAGATGCCGAATCAACTGAAAACAATACGCTCACTGCAAACACAAAAGACTAGGGGAAGAAACTAACATGCATCTCACTGATAGATATAAGATGCTTATGTTAGTGCAAGAGCTTACATGTTTGCAGAGGAACTGTATAACGTATGAACATTGTCACAAGCGAAATCGGCACAAGAATGCATCCTGCGAACAGTACCAATACAACCTTGACAGTAAAATTGCTGACGATTTTCTTCTCACTTGCCATCTTGCAATGCTACGATCTTCATCTATAATTGATGCACAAAAGAGTAGTGAGGACATTCTTTGAGTTGTCCCTGTGGTTATATTCTTCTCCATCTGACCAAACGAACCTGCTCAATGTTGCTCTGTTAGTTCAAACATCTAATTAAAACAAGTAGTGTTTGTTGAGGAGATCCCTTAGGAGTCAACAACAGAATAAGCAGCTAAGGTCTAGAATAGCTTGGGATGTCGTGTAAAGTTGGATGAACAAACTCCATGAGGGAAAGCAACAAATGAAGCAAATTATGAGTCTCCCCCACCTTTTGGTTTGGTAGGAACTAGGAATAGAATTATTGTGCCTTGTTGTTGAAAGTATCTAGGTTAGTTACAGCATAAAGTGAAGTTTAGCTGGATTCTCACTCAAAGGAAACCAAAAAATTATTTGCGATTAGAAGGTCTGCAGCTTGGTTATTTATCAAAGTATCCCAAGACAAAATAGCAGAGAAATCTTCCAAACTAAATGATTCAATTATGGAGAGCATGCTTTTTCATAACTCATAACAATACCGTATGACTGTATGGTTTGTTAGGTGTCAGACTGGAGAGTACTACTCTAGTTAGGTCGTCCAACTCCTTGTTAGAAGAACGACAAGCAGGGTTCTGTTCATTGTCAAATCCTCCTTGCCTACGTGTGAAGCAACAAAGCACTGAACAACAACAAAGCAACAAAGCACGTGCTTGATGTGTGCTTAGCAACAGGTACATTGACATGGCTAAACATAGATTAAAAGGAAAAGCAAAAACTGACAGCAGAAAGAGTTAGAAACATACCTTTCGTGTAACAGGATAACCACCACGTTCACTGACACCATCTACTACTACTTCATTCGCCAGAACAGTTCCAAGAGCAGGGCACCAATTAACCGGTACCTCAGCCTGATTGTAAGATATCAATGCTAGCCTAAAAATCATTGAAAACCACAAATACAACACTAAGAACATAAAAACAGAATCCTAAAAATGAATGGTACAAAGCAAATGATCACTTGGAATAAAGAAAATTGCAAAACATGAACAGTATCAAATGATATGTAACTCCAAAGATCCAACAAGCAAGAAGGACACTAGTGGTTCTAACCTGATAAGCCAGTCCTCTTTTCAGTAGTTGAAGGAAAATCCATTGCGTGCATTCAATAGCGGATCTAGAATAGAAATGACACGGGGCCTCATGCTCTATGTATGTACTTATCAACGCATCTATCTACGGGTGTAATCAGAGCGGATACAAACGGATATCGTTCATCTTGTATCCTATTCCGTATTTTTCCTCGGAGTCGGAGTTGGACACGGATAATGCCGGATACACATTTCTCCGTTCTGTATTTGTTGCATAAGCGTTCGGACGGTTAGTCAGATAGAAATTATCTGTTTCTTTTGTACTCCTACACTACACAGGACATTGGGCAGTAGGGTGTGATCAGAGCGAGCACAGAGAAACTAATCGTCGAGATGTTAAAGGAAGTGCACTCAGTATTTTCTACATGTTTAGATGTAACAATTCGCCTATATGTTATCTTTTTCCTAAGTGAAATCACAACATACTTCCTTATATCACTTAACATACGAATATATATAGACGGATATCACTTATCCCGTATCATATTCCATATTTTTTCACGGGATCGGACATGGATAGTGCCAGATACTTATTTACCTTTTCCGTATTCGTTCTGCGAGCCTTCGGCCGGTCGGTCAGACAGAAATTATCAACTCTGTTTACACCCCTACATCCATCAATAATGTAGTAGACAGTAATGCATTTTAAATTTTGTAACATTAACTAACTTCATGACAAAGTTCAATAGTAAATAACTATTTATCGCACAACATATCAAAATCAAGAAACCTACCATTAATGAATAATCTAGGATGAATCCAAGAACCTGCTATTACACGTATTTTTTTGGAGTGTCTTGCTTTGTTAACGTCATGCGTGTTTTTCCTTTTATTTTTTCTCTCTCTGTTTGTCAACGTATTTAAGCCTTATTTCTTTTAGATAGATATAGTTCTTGACATATGGAGGCACTAGTTTTTAACATGTGAGGGTACATACTGTGTAAGTTTGGGCTATAAGCAGTAAAAATTAAAATCGTGCAGGGGCTGTGCCCCCACACTCATGACCGTGCATCCGCCCCTACGTCCATTTATAGTAAGCTGGTTCTGTTGTGGAGATTTCACGGTCCCAGTCATATGAAAAACCTAATGATTTAAGCTGCAACAGAAGAAAGCATTTTTCTAATGAACCACTAGTAGTAAAAGTACCATACAGAACATTTTCATTTTTCTTTTGGCAGGTACAGGCATATTTTTTATATCAACATTTCATCCATGGTTCATGGTAATTACAAATGAAGAAGTTAGTTGTAAACTGCGTGACAGATACAAAGCAAGTAATGCATCTATAGTGCATAAAAAACATTCAGGCTATGAACCATGGAACAAGCACGACAAGGGTACAATTAATAGCAATGACTTCATACTGACCAATCAAACCAAGCATACTACAAACATCACAAGGTAAGATTGTATTTATAAAGAGTTATACGAGTTATTCATAAGTCATAACACCTGCATCCATGGTTAGATAGCTACCAAGATCTTGTTTGAATAAAAAAAATCGCTATATTTGCAATGTAGGTCAAGCATCGGGGGCACCTCAGTAGCAAAGACCAGCCACATACAAGTGCGCTGTTTTGTTTACGCAACCTACTGAAAATGCAAGATTGGCAATTGTATTACCACAATAAGGTGCAAAGCAGATCAAATTGGCAGCCCCGCATGAAGCGTGAGATTGTGATTTACTTGCCACCGTAATATCTACAAAACCTTAGAATCAAAAGATGCAATAAAGATACAGAAGTATATTACCTGTGAGCGGAAGCTATCAATGTTCCGCACAGTGGTAATCTTTGGGTGGGTTCCCGTCTGTGAACAGAATACATGAGTCAGATCATCGCAACACATTAAACTTGTAACTAGGGGTGAAAACGGGTCGGGTTAATCCCGACCAATCCGGCACCGAATCCGATTAGTACCGAATCCGACTAGTACCGAATCCGGAGAAAAAAATATGGGTTAGGATATGGTAACAGCAATATCCGTCCGAATCCGATACATCTTCAAGTTTGATTTCAGGTTAGTGCTACTATTTGACATTTCATTTTCTTTTGCAATGGTAAAATAAAATCTTCCACATCAGCTATTAAATAGTAACATCAAGTCAGTGCGTCCTACTCCATTTACTGCATTGTATGCATTCCTTACAAACAAGTAGGGGTGCAAACGAATTGGGTTAATTCCGACCGATCCGACACCGAATCCGATTGGTACCGAATCCGGAGAAAAAATATGGGTTAGGATATGGTAACAGCAATATCCGTCTGAATCCGATCCGTTTTCACCCCTACTTGTAACAAAGAAGGGATAGACTATTGCACAGGCGACTGAAATTTTTTTATCTTTCAGTCACCTAAAGTTGCACTTTGAATCACCTGAAGTTGCACATGTTTTTTTTAGGGGGGCTGCAATTTTAGTTGATTGAGAGTGCAATTAAAGTTGCAGCTGTTTTTTTGGAGGGGGACTGCAATTTTAGTTCATTGAGAGTGCAATTTTAGGTGACTGAAACATAAAAAAAATTCAGTCGCCTGTGCAATAGCAAAACTGCAAAAAAATAAGCTAAATGACGAGATCCCAGAAGAGGGGTTAAACGACCTCGATGGCATACTGCTCGGCAGGAAGACCCAACGCATCCCATCCCATGGGATGCAAAACATTGAAGCCTTACATACGCTTGAATCTCGACAAAATGTCAGTTGCCGTGTATCCAAGGGGGTGTCCAACATGCAGCCCAGCCCCACTGCACAACAGTTTTGGTCAATCATGCAATAACGAACAGCGTATAGTGTATCCAATCTAACATAGGAATTTAGGTTGAATTGATGCTTCCAGCAAAACTAAATTACATCCAAGTATGTCAGGTTCTGGAGGTATGGAGCCCGAACAAAGTATCCTACTGCATGAACTCAGACGAAGCACAACCCATGAACCCAATCACACCATTGCATAGTCACTGTAGCACTACACGGAGTCGTAACAGACTCAAAAACAATTGGAGCACGAATTCGTGTGGATGGACGCGGTACCTGGGGTAGGGGAACATGTCAGTCGAGGATGTAGCACTTGGGCTTGGAGGTGTCGAGGCCGTCGCCGACGTCCGGGGTGCGGAACGTGCCGTGCTCCTCCTAGTGCCTCTGCCACCTCTGTTCGATCTCGTCGTACGGGTACGCCCTCCTCGCCAGCGCCTTCCCCGCGTTGGCGCCGGCACAGCAGCGGCACCAGCGAGCTCGGCGCGGCGGGAAGCCGCGGACGGGAAGCAGGCGGCGGTGGCGGTGGCGGTGGCGAGCACGGGAGGCCGAGGCCGCGCGTGGAGTCGGAGCAGCGATCAGATCGGGGTGGGAGAGGAGGAAGAGAGAGGAGTGGGAGTGGGGAGCGGGCTGTGGAGGTGGCTGCGGGAAGACGACGACGAGCTTGGGATAAGGTTTTGGAATTTGCTACTATTTCGAACTAAAAAAATGAGAAAAAACCCAAGAAATTGGGGGCGCCAATTAGCACTAGATTTCTTCTTTTTTTTGTCTGTTTGTTTTATTTTTTTTTATAGAGAAATAGATTTTGGGGTAGAATAGTAGCAGAAAAGGTTACAGCCATAATTTTGAAGATTTGGGCAAAAGAAAAGGCCCAATGCCATTTCATGTGTGTGAAGGTACAGAAGAAAGCAGCAGCACCGCTTCATACAAACATATAAGATGCTCCAGCCCACGGTGGTACAAGAGGAGACACCAAAACGTATGCAAAACTAGTACTTTTCAAAATATTACATGTAATAATCTATTTGTCCTCCAGGCATATAGTTTGATCGCATAAAACTAGATTTATGAAACCATGATGTCAGCCTTCTGATTCACTGAATCATTATCCCTTCACTTCTCTGACAAATTCCAGGTGTGAGAGATGTGCAGGGGAAAAAAATCATGCGCTGATGCTGTAGTAGACTTTGGTAATACCTTTCTTGACTCGTATATTTGTGACCTGAAGCATAGCAAACGATATTATCAGACTCAAAAGATATTAAAAAAGGAAGGATACAAAGCAAAATGTCAGACAATCATCAGCCAAAAAACATCAAACTGCATGTCTTTCTTGGGTAACTTCCTCTTGGATTTTTACAAGTGAATGCTACAATACGAGATCATATTGGAGATATCTTTCCTTGCCTTGAAATCTCCCGCAAAAACCAACTTAGTGCCATATTGAGAACCAGTCAAGTAGAAGCATGATAGTAAACTAGTACTGCCAACGCTATCTGACAACATGTTGATTATACTGCCACCATTTGACTTGCACAAAACAATGTAAGGACAGCTAAACAGAGACAAAAGTCGATCATACATGGACTAGCAGCATGCTATGCACAGTGGCTGACAAAATACTTCCGGATGTCCAATTTTCATAAGCACCGCTTAAAACTATCGTTTGTATGATCCTAATGATCAGCACCACAAGGATTTATTTAAATTTTGTTTCAAATATCAGTGTTCAGCTGCACAGAAGCCACTCAACTGTTCCAGTCTTTGTAATGGGTAGTTTCAAAATATTAACAAAATTATCCTTTGTCCTTTGTCGCGATTTTTATGACTTATTGTTAAGATTTCAAATTTTTTTGGATAGATCTGAGAAATCCACCTTCTGGGAATAGCATTAAGAATGATGATTACCTTTAGGTTACCGATGATTGAGATATCGGCAACATGAGTACCACCACAAGGACAACCAGGATGATCGCCAAATTTCACAATGCGAGGGGTGCTATCCTGTAATAGAAACATTAGGTCACGGGCAATCCTATTCAATTCATGAAAGAGTTGCAGTTAGAGAAACACAACAGTGTAGGGTGACCTGATTAATTGACACACTATCGTTAAATTAGGATTGACGTTATAAAGCAGCATAACTAATATTACACTCAAACATTATTTCAGACAACAGCTAGTTTATTGATCCTTGATTTCTTTGATAATTCAAGTTAGCACTCACATATAGAATTCCAATATTCTGCATATGTTAGATGCAATCACACATGCTTTCACATTGATTTTTGCCAGATATCAAATAGAAGCATGTCAAAAATCCAGAGGCATGCAATTTTTCTGTCTGCAACTTTTGAGAGGAAAGTAAATTGGAATACTAGTTATTGAAAATTCATTCAAATATACAAAAAATATCCATGATGTTGAGTGACTGTACATTTAGTACAACCAACAGAAATGAGTGTAAAAGGAGTGCAGAACTAACTTCTGAAATGTAGCTAGGCAGAGCACCTCCACATAATTTAGCTGCCTCTTCATAAGGAAAAACAGAAGCTAAGACCTACATCAAGGGTAAATAATTAAAGATAACAAGATATATATACTTCAATATGTTCACTTTGTTGCGTCTACCTTGGCTCCTTTTGAAATCAGCTCATTTACTTCTTTTTCCAATTCATTTTGCTTATCCTGCAATTGATCCTGTGGAATAACTCCTTTATACTCAACAAAAGCTCTGCAAAGAACAAAAGCCACACAATTGTCCATTAATTAAAGTATTAGCTGTTTCTTAGTTGAACTTAATATCATTTTTTAACATTTTTGCCCCTTGCACTGCAATAATAATATTTTAGGTGCTAATTGCTAAATGACAGCGCCCTGGCAAACACCAGTGCAAATCAGAAAACAGAGCGTACCTTCAAATTACTCACAATGGATCGAGCATCAAGAGCAGAAGGCTGTAGGTTGTCATATTCAGACAGAAGAGGCAGCAAAGAAGATATGAAAGTTGATCTTTCTTGTTGTGCAGCCTATACAGTAACATAAGCAAATTTCAGTATCTTTTCAATTTCTATATTACTACATCTAACAATGAACACTCAATAATAAAAACTGATATTAACAGCTTATCCAGAAGAAATGACTGAGGTAAGCTAACGTAGCAGAAGAAATACAAAAATCAATTGGAACTCTTTCTACCTTCAGCACTTTGGATGGACAGTAGAAAAAAAATCCCTCAGCCAAGCACTCTCAAGGAGTTGTTTCTAAAATTGTATGTTTATAAATATATGCGTGAAGAAGAGCTGCATAATAATTTTATGGGGAAAAGATTTCCTTAGGTTATAGAATAAAAATAGTTCTCTGTTGCATTCCCACATGGTATTTGAGCTGAAATTCCATACGACCATTCATAAACTTCCAGTATTTGTATACACATTTTGGATATTTTATAGTAGTAATGAATTAAAACTGCATAAGAAACTTCAGCCTTATAGAGTACAGATAAACTAATTAACTTCAAATGGATATGGTAAAGCCAATGACAATTTTGAAATGATTTCAACTGTGAGAATGTGAAAGTAGATAGAAATCCATTGAACATTCAGAACAATGACATACAACCTGAAAGTTTCAATAACAGAGAACTACCTGCAATGCATATGTCAGACGGATGTTTTCCTCAATAATATCTTGTCTGTACGATAAAGCTTTGGATGCTGCGTCAACTGAATCTTGTTGCTGCTGATCAAAAGCCTGAAGACAATTTTGTTTTCTAAGTTAATATGATAGCCTGCAGCCGCTCGCCCGGTTGCCGCTCGCCGTGCGTGCGCCCCGCAAGGTGCATCTACTCGGCCACGCTGGCCGCTCGCCCGCATGGCGTCGCCGGCCCTCCCCGCAGCCGAGCCGACTCGCCTCCCAACGCGCCGACCGCACGCACGCGCTCGCCTTGAAGCCGCCCGGCCGGGCCACCTCGCGCCTGACCGCAACCACGCTCGCCCCGCCGCCGCACCGGCCCGCAGCCAGGCCTCCCCGCGCGCGCGCCCCGCAAGGCGCATGTACCCGGCCACGCCGCCGCATCGGCGCCGCCACGCGCCGTAGCCGGTCGAGCCGGTGGCGGCGCGGGCGGCCGAGCCGGCGGCGGCCGAGCGGGCGGCGGCCGCCCTGGGAGCCTCCGCGGTCGTCCTTGGCGGCGCGCGCGGCGCGCGTCCTGGGCGGCGCTGGCGGGCGAGTCGGCGGCGGCCGCCCTGGGAGCCTCCCGCGGTCGTCCTTGGCAGCGCAGCGCTGGCGGGCGAGTCGGCGGCGGCCGCGCGTCCTGGGCGGCGCTGGCGGGCGAGTCGGCGGCGGCCGTCCTCGGAGGCGTCGCGTTGTGAGGCAGCGTGGGGGAGAGGGATGGGAGTCGTACGGTCGCGTATGGCGCCTCGCGACTCGAGCTGGCTGGGATGGGTGCGGGACGGGAGGGATTAGGAGAGGGATGCGGTTTGATCCAAACGATTTGGATCGTTGGATATGAGTGAGTAAGAGAATAGCTTTTGTTAGGGTACTTTTTTGGGGTGCAGTTAGGATTGTTAATGATGTTAATGACTGTGGTGGTAATTTTGTTGTGTGGCTTTAGGGATGTTTTTTTGGTGTATTATATGTTGGGTAGATACACCATTTATCATGCCAACAATGAATTTAACTGCGATTGTAATTTAACTGTGATTGTACGACTAAATGGGAAGCCTTCATTTGATCAATATAGTCTTCAACCTTAGCCATTTCAGTAAAACTGTCTCAAAATCATCAATGGTTTACATCGTGCACGCTCCATACCTGGAATTTAAGTCGCGTCGTTCCGCATCAACTTCCAAGGTAACGCTCTGGCCATGGTTAAACTCAGTTTTACATCCATCTCCAGCATCCTCAAATCTCCCATAGTGGTAAACCTGGATAGCAACACAACACGGATGAGCCTCAAATGGCAAATCCAAAACTCATCGCAACCTCGCGAACTAGTTCGCAGCTTTTTCTTCGGGATCGTGAAAATCTCGGTTCTCACCACTCCATGCTTCATGCGCACATCCTCGACGAGGAACCTGGCGCCGCCGGCGGAGATGACGCCGGTGTCGGCCGGCTGGCCGCCGCCCTGCGGGTGGAAGACGGTGGCGTCCAGCACCACAGCTCGCCGGCCGCCCTCCTCCTGCAGACACACGAGGCTTAGTCAGGGTCTATTGGCTTCGAACCTCGGCTTGCTCATATCCATGTACTGCTGTAAACCCTGGGGAGGAGAGCAGAGAACCTGGTGGAGGGAGAGGACGGTGGCGGAGGAGCGGAGGGCCCACATGTCATCGAAGTATGCCAGCCTGGTGGGGCCCGCAGCCCTCGCCGGAGCAGCCTCCGTGGCCATCTTTGCGGAGGTGGTGGTCGCCGCCGGTGTCAAGGGAGCGGAGCGGAGGTGTTGGTGGGCTGCCACGGGGCGCCAAGTGGTTCAATCGTGCAATATGGTTTACTACTCGAGTGGGATGAAATGAATGTACTACAACAATTTGACCTAAAGATCAATTTATAGCCGATAAAGAAGGAGAAACTGCGAGCGAGCCAATTCAATTACGCTGGTAATTAAACATGACGCTAGATCAGTCAAAGTTGATCTGTGAACTTTCCTGGAGATAAAAAGACAATCAGTTAAAAAAATGGTATTCCAAGATGTGCTGATGTTCTTGCAATCTTGCCCCTGATGTCTTCGCTGTCTATTGCCCAAGAAACGGAGAGAGGATGTGCCGTTGGTCCTTTAACTTTTGATTTCTAGTTTCTACTTCATTATTTTTTAATTTTATTTTTCTAACTTTTTAACTTTTTATTTTCTTTTCGTATTTCTTTGCATTGTAACTACAGTATAAAATAGATGAGCTACAGTGAAAAAACAATAGGTAAAAAAAAGTTGAGCAGGACGATGTGTTTTTACTTGTTGCACGTTTGGTTCTGGAAACGTCGGGAAATGTCCGGAACTTGGAAACGTTTCGTTTTTTTTTTTTTTTGAAGCCCCCTGGTTCTGATTGACCGACGATGGCTTTGAACTTTGACAAACTACGAAGTTGCCAGGAGCTAACATCTTCCAATCAACTTTTCCAAGCACTACGAAGTTCTGGTTCCGTGTAGGGGTTAGCTATCCATCGTAACACCGTAGATATACTACAGATTTTCCAAGCATGTACTGATCCGATTTGGCTAGCTACATGCAAGAATCAAGATGCATGCGTCAGATTAAGAACAAAAAGATCTGTCAAGAAAATAAAGAAAGACAACAGTGCAAAAGTGAACATATGATCTTTGATTATTCAGGCCTTAAGTCTTTGATGTTTCGAGGAAAGTATGTGAATCAATGCATAGCTCACTAGGCGATGCTCATATTATGGGCCTGTTTGGTTGGCGGATGAGCTGATGCAGGCTGCATGAGCGTGGCCAGGCTGAGGAGGGAAGCTCCTCAGTCGCGTTTCTCCTTAGTCTGACTCCAGTTGTTTTTTTGCATCCGCTCGTGCAGGCTCTCTCCTCTCCGCAGCCAACCAAACACCATCTCCCTGCATGCGCGGGTGCGAGCCACCCCGCAACCAAACAGGCCCATAATTTCTTCCATCTGTACTTAACTCGTTTGGCATTCTATACAAATACATGTGGGCAAGTTTATCAGCAAAACAAGAGTTAATTACAGGGACATACAGAAATCCTCCAACTAGTATAAAGCCTACACAAGTGGGCGACATCTCATGTAAAAATGCGAATCTGGTGAAAATTCGATCTTCACCAAACTTATAAGTTTTAAAAAAATCTTAGAAAATACTTCTTTGCAAAATTTCAAGATAAAACTCGATTGCATTTATGAGATACAAAAAAGCGAGATGTACAACATATTCTCCACTACATTTTGGTAATTTTTGAAACTTCTAAGTTCCATGAAAATCGACATTTTCAATTTTTCACCATTCTCACATTTTCATTAGAGACTCCCCCTGTAAGATTTCATCATTTCCCTCGTTTCAATATTTCATCATTTGCGCATATGTAAGATGTAATACCACCAAAATACAAAGGAGAAGAAAAGTAAGAAAGAAAAACAATCCAAGGAGAATAAAAGAAAATGAAGTACAGTTTTGCCGTCAGACCCATCGACTTTAGAAATGTTGAAGCAATAGCGCTCACTGAGATTTACAGACCGTCCAGGGATGGTTGGCACCATCTTGTATTTTTGGGTTTCCATCATCTGGCAGAAAATTTAGCCAACGTCCATTTTTACCGACTTACCTCCCGCAGTAGAAAAGCTATCAAACAGAGCAAAGTCCACATGTTGTACCAAAAGTCCATAAAGCCCACAGAGACCTAAGGAGAAGTTAGAGATAAGAGAGGGGCAGTATGGTCATTGCACAAAGACAAGAGAGAGTCTCATGGCCATGCCCCATAAGCAAACCAACAAGCCCACATTTTCTCATTTGTTCCCTCATTTCCTTCTCCCACAGCCAAGGCAAAGCATTCCTATTTTTTCCCCTCAACAAGAGCTCATCCAAAGAGCAAAGCCAACGAAGGGGAGAGGAAGAGAAACCATTCTCACTTGTAGTACCAGAGAGTAGTGCCCTCCATCTCTTCCCCTTTACTTTCCCCCACTGGGTTAAACCCCCACACAGCCATACCATTCAGTCGGCACAAAGTAAAAACAAGGTAAGAACAAGGTAAGTAGCCATTTCTGTCCCTGACCCTTCTCCCTTGTCCATAGTGTAACATAGTTACACATCATCCCCCAACACATTGGCGGCCTAGGGCCGGAACCAGGAGATGGGCCGATGCTGTGGGGGCAGCGGCGGCCTCACCCGAGTGAGGAGGAGGGGAACGAGAGAGAGAGAGAGAGAGAGAGAGAGAGGAGGAGGCATCGCTTGGGGGGAAGCAGCGGAGAGCCAACG
This sequence comes from Dendrocalamus sinicus, assembly GCA_036346575.1. Lineage (NCBI taxonomy): Eukaryota > Viridiplantae > Streptophyta > Magnoliopsida > Poales > Poaceae > Dendrocalamus > Dendrocalamus sinicus. Next base: position 1,167,727 of record CM070641.1, read on the forward strand.
GCCGGCGACCGTAGGTCGGTGGCGTGGGGAACGTCCCCACCCCCAGATCCAACTTGAGCGGACAGAGTGAGGGGGGAAGAAGTAAGGCCAGTTTGGGTGGTACAAATGAATAGAGAGAGAAAGTTAGGGAGAGAGAAGGGAGGTAATGTTCGGCGGGGTAAAAAAAAGAAAATGAAAGGAAAGAAAAGAAAAGAGGAGAAAAAAAGAGAAAAAATGGAGGGTTTGGTACCTGCACGACGGGCCCTTAACCTTGAGCGTTTTTATGCCAGAGTCGAGTTATGCGCATAGGGTCATCGCTACTCGCTTAAGTACTGGTTTAGATATGATGTGTTGAGTCGGGTTGACGTTTGTACAGGTGGAGGTCTCGGGTCGGATCTGTCCACGTATCGTCCCCGGGGCTAACCAGGCAAGTGCATGGTAGAACAGTGAATTATGGTGAATGATTGGTATTCTATGTCTTCCATGTCATGTTCTACAATACTTTTGATTACATATTAATCATACTTTGATGAGCACTACTTATGATTAAAGGCCAGCATTGAAAGCATGTTGCGTCATGCATTGCACTCATACACAGATAACAAAACCTATTTCGGTATATACTCTACGGGAGTGGAGTTTGGATCCCTGTATAAAAGATGACGGGGATTGAGTGGTTTATCAATGGGTGAACACTTCGCTATACCGGTATAAGTTACAGTTACAGGCGCATTGCATTGCATGAAAACAGAACATTGATATAGTTACAGATGCATTGTATTGCATAAAAGTGACAACAATGAAACAGTTACAGAGATAGTGATGTACAGTTTACATACTCACCCTTACTTTGTTTGTTTTTTAGATGATCGTTGAGGACGTCATACATGAGCGAGAGTAGCACATGAATAACTTCACGTGAAAGCAGAACTTCGCATATCAGCTTTTGGTAACATGTTTAAACTCTACTAGTATGCTAGAATAGTTGCTTAAAATGATATGTTGTAAGTGGTCGCTGCATTATGAATAAAGTAGTGTTTGCTTGAAATGGTTAACAGTTGAGAAAAAAAGGTAATGTTATGCAATGGTGATAATACTCTAGGTCCAAAGGATGAAAGGGGTGTTACATAAGATGCACACTAGCAATACAAACAGAGATTCCTGATCTTGTACAGTGATGATTGAAGTGAACTGAATCTTCATGGGACACGCTTACATCTGCACCAGCAAGCTACTCCCCCACCTCTGCCTTGTGCGACGGCGATTTCCTCATCAACATAGAACCATACGAAGAAGGGGTCCTTTGTGCTGGGCTCCCTGCCATCATCACCGCCTCCGAGGCCGATTTCCAGGGGACCAAACGGTCCTACCTTTATGCGAACCCGCTCAAAGATGAACGCAAGTATTTTCTTCTTCCATGACAACCTCCCTTCAAAGGTTAAGCACCCAATGGGGCCCAAATATATACCATTCTCAATCCTCTTTCCCTGGTGATAAAGATTGCACAACACAGATCTATCAGATTTCAGTTCATTACAGGTTCAGAAAGCTGCAAAACTGCAAATATATTTTTTTTAGTGTAACACAACGGTATGCATTTACAAATTTCAAGTGTAACTACATTTGTCTAAGCAAATTGTTATTGTCAGTAAAAAAGTTCTGTCAGAGATATCAGTTGAATAGATATCTTGCTATAGAAATCATGCTTCAGGATATGAACACTGTCTAATGTCTACTGGGCATCACTCAACAGTGAGCAGTGGAGACAGTGGTAAACACTGCTACTTCAGAGAGCTGACTAAGAGGAATGTGGACCTATAGGTACTCCCCACAAAAACTGAAGATCTATGAATATCCTATAACCACCAAAGAAGATGCCTACAAAGTTTTCTTGCAATTTTCATCAGCGAAAAGACTTATAATATCAGAAAAGAAACAGTTTGAACAACCATAACAATTGTCAGGCGTGTGCATAGCAACTTGACTGCTCAAGCATCACTATTAATCCCAATAATGAAACTATCATAGCATATATAAGAAGCTTACCGCAGCATCAAAGCGCTGGACTGCGGTCACTGGAAAGTACTGCCCTTTGTCCAGCCGACCCTAAGCAGAAATTCCACTCAATTAATCAACAATCAAACCAAAACAAATGACACCCGCCAAATCCATCGCTTCCGCAAGCAAATCAGGTACTCACTCAATTCTCACCTTAGCAGTGAAGATGAGCATCCATGTCCTACCCGGAGACTCAGTCCCACCGAGAGTCTCGAAGAATGTTGAAGTGTCGAGCTTTGCCTTCTTGATCTTGGCCAACGCCGAGAGAACCTCCGGTGCAGGAACCTTCCTTCTCTTGGCCGCCTCCTTGAGCACCTTCACGCTGTCCGCGACGGCCTACGCTAAACCCACATCAAGAAACAGTTTTTTACTGGTTCCACAGCACTAGAAGCAAAATGTATGTAGATACATAATTCAAAATTCAAAATGTATGTATCAATGAGCACGTCGATAAACGATGGAATTGGTGTCAAGCTATAGCCATTGTCAGTTATTATGTGCATTTTTCCCCAGAGAGAGCGTAGAACCACCAACTAAAGTTCGAAATTTAGGAATTGGCTAGACAAGAGATGCTGAAATTTCGTAGCTTTATGAATGTATTCAAGTAATCCAACGCCGCCCTATGATGCGTGAGCTCTACAGGAGACGGTGAGAACTCAAGACTCACTTGACCACTGACAAGTGACAACCAGGGCGGATAAAGAGAAACAAACACCCAACTAAAGATAGATGCGACCTTGAGTAGCTAGCGCAATGGGTGTCACTCACCGATAGGGGGGATTCCTCCTGCGAGGGCGAGGGCGACGGTTCCTTCTCGACGTCCGGCGACGCGGCGGAGGAAGCGGCGAGCGAGACGCCACGCCGACGGTGGGGGGAGCTGCGGAGGTGGAGCTGCGACGCGGATCTTCGCCGGGATCGGAGCGGCAAGAAGGCTGGCGCGAAGGCCGTGGAAGAGTGGAGCAAGGAACCAGACGCCATCTTCTTCCTCTCCGCTCGGATTCGGAGCTGGTAGTAACGACAGGTAAAAGAAGTTGCAGTCGGTGTGTGTGTGGCTGCCGAGGGGCGCAAGAACAGACGTGGACAATGTTTGCTCTTGGCCAGTGGCCACCAACCTGCCACCTGGTGATAGGATTAACCAAGCGTAATTTGGGGGAACCAACATTTGCAAGCCAAGATCACCATGGTAGGATCATACATGGACTCAGGATTACACCAAAGATTACTAGGCAGACCAAAATCAGTGTGGTTGAGGGCATCTATTTAGCACCTGTTTTAAAAAGGCAGGATTTTGCACACGTCTTTATACAAGGAAAGGAATTGTACACTTTCTTCTAAACTCCTGAATAAATTCAACGTTTTATTTCGAAAGAATGCAATCTGTGGAGAGCTGCAGGGGCCAAATGTTTGGAGAAACTTTTTTGCTTCTTAAGATGGTTGTGTGCGGAGACTGGAGAGTTGTAACGGTGCTGGCGTCGAGGTCGGTTGTTGGGTAGCAGCTGATCCCTGGGTTTCTTTTGATTCTACTTTTGTCCGCTGTTTCTTTTTCTCTCTTTAATACAATGACGCGCGGATCTTCTGTGTGTTTAAAGAAAAGAAAACCTTACTTTCTTGTACGCATGAGCATATGGAAACTTAGGTGGTGATCGGTTTGGCTGAAAAGCTCGTGGTTTATGGCTGAAAACACTGTAGCTGATTGAAAAAAGCACTGTAGCTGACAGATGCTTATTTAGCATAATTAAATTTTAAAAAAATTAAAAATAAAAAATATGTTAGCCCATTACGTATAATACAAACAAATACGGAAAAAAAAGAACCGGCAAAAAAGCTCAACAAAAAGCCAAAAGTTCAGAAAAAGACGAAACTTATGAATAGTGAAAAATAAGCCAGAAGCCAGAAGTCGAAGCCGAGTTGATCAGGGCCTTAGATTGCTGATGCCTGCCTGTAAATATTTTCGTATCACATAATATAAGGGTTTGTTTGGATCCCATGAGCTAATTTTTAGTCCTTGTGGATCCAAACAGGAGGGCTAATGAGTGGGCTAAAGTTTAGCTAAAGCCCCAACTAGTTGTTAGCCAACTAGTTGGCCAAACCCAGCTAATGAGGGCTAAAGGACCAGCAGGATGGAAAAAAGACGCTGATACCCACGCCAACCCTCCCAGACCGCCATGTATAGGGGTATAACAGACTTTGTACTGAGATAGTAGTACTTATTAGTCCTTGGATCCAAACAGGACTAGGCTAATCTTTAGCCAGCTAACTACTAGTCAGCTAACAACTAGTCCTAGTTCATCCAAACAGGCCCTAAGCTACTGTGGTACTATAATTTATATTTCTATGACCATTCACCTATCATGAACTACTACAATACCCTCGTAGCATAACCCCTTCTCATTCACACTGCCACCGCTCTCTTTCTTCTACCCCAATACGTATCAACTCTCTATATGTTCCAACACACACCGACGCTGCTCTTCTCTCGCTGCTGGACCTCTCTCCTACTATAAATTATTCTTAATAGGTTTCGACAATTTACATGACGTAATGATTTAAATGTCAATATGCCAATTCTAATGGTATGCATGCATTTTTCAATGTACTAATGATATTACATTCATTCATAATAAATCGTAAATGTTATCTAATAATGCTTTGCACGAAGCAAATTATTTACTTCATACAAAAATATTGACTAAATTTTCTACGACTACAATTTTCTATGAATGCTAATTTTATGTATAATATTGACTAATTTTTCTACAACAAGAATTTTCTACGAATGCTTATTTTCTACAGATGCTAATTCCTACAACTATAAATTTCTACGGGTGCCAATTTTTTATAACTATATTGACTAAATTTTATATAACTATAATATTTACTAAATTTTCTACGACTATAATTTTCTATACCTCTCTTCTTTCTTTGCGCGTGGCGGATGGAATTGATCGAGGGCTCGGTCGAGCGGCCGAATATATATCGCATCCAATCGCCTAACAGCTAGACGACTGTGTTCAATCGCCCAATCGTTCGATGACTACAATTATGTCGTCCAATGGTCCACCGACTTTATGTGTGTTGCGCGGCCGTTGGGCGACAGGGTACAGTCGCCTAACGGTTGGGCGACTAGAGCCCATTCATGTAAAAAAAATTTGTGTGAGTATATTTCTGCAATTTTGAACTAAAAATGGGTTATTTGTTAAAAAAAATCTGATCTGGGAGCAACTTTTTGTTGTTTTGGGTTTTTTTAGGCTGTGACTTATGATTTTTTATTTTAAATTTTAGTTGTTCGTAAGAGAGTATGAAGAGAAATAATCGTATATAATTTTAGCCAGTATAACTAAAGTTGATATAATATATACTATAATTAATTTATAGATCACTAGTTCACTACTATAATTAATTTATAGATTTTATCATAAAAAATATTATTTAAAAACTAGTTAGTATATGAAAGTACAGTTAAAGGTAGAAGTAATAAGCACGAAGCCCAAAAGACTGCCTGCCGTCCTCCCATCGACCGGGGGGGAAATTGTACATATACCCCATAGTTAGTAAGCACTTGTAAGTTTGCCCTACACTTAAGTGGCCTTATAATTTTGCCCCATACTTGACATACCCCCTTATTATTTTGCCCCATTGCCCATTTAGCTCCTATTTTAATTTCGTTTTTCATTTTTGGGCAGGAAAAATGCAGTAAAAAATATTTACAAAGTTGTCCATTAAATGCCTAAAACATTCTTATTTCGTTTTTCATTTTTTACTGCATTTAGCTCCTATTTTAATTTCGTTTTTCATTTTTTGAGGCAGGAAAAATGCAGTAAAAAATATTTACAAAGTTGTCCATTAAATGCCTAAAATATTTTAATTTCGTTTTTCATTTTTTTTACTGTATTTTTTCTGCCCCAAAAAATGAAAAACGAAATTAAAATAGGAGCTAAATGGGCAATGGGGCAAAATAATAAGGGGGCATGTCAAGTATGGGGCAAAATTACAAGATCACTTAAGTGTGGGGCAAACTTACAAGTGCCTACTAACTATGGATTATATGTGCAATTCCCCCTCGACCGGGAGCCTCCCCTCCGCCCTCGCGGAGCCGCACATTCCCACCGCTCTCCATGCTGCTCCGACCGCCGCCGCGCCGACTCCACCTCCTCCGCCTCTTCTCCACCGCCGCCCTCGCTGCCCCGACCCCACCCCCCTCCCCGGCCGAGTGGACGGAGGCGCCCGTCTCCTCCGTCCGCCCGGCCACCCCCGACGCCTCCCTCTTCCACGTCTCCCTCGACCTCTCCTCCCACCGAGGCCTCCTCTCCTCCCACGTCGCCGCCGGCCAGTTCCTCCCCTTCCTCCTCCCCTCCGCCCCTTACCCCATCTTCCTCGCCATCTCCTCCCCTCCCCCAGCGCCCACAACCCCGCTCAAATCATTCGACTTCCTCGTCAAGCGCCTCCCGGGCACCCCCTCCTCGAGCCTATGCGACCTCCGCCCAGGCGACCTCGTCCACGTCGGCGGCAGCGTCGTCGGCCGCGGATTCGAGGTCCGCAGGATCACCGACGCCCGGGACGTCCTCGTCTTCGCCACCGGATCCGGGATCAGGTACCCAGTTACCCCTGCGCCTCTCTACTATACTTCATCTGTTTGTTCCACTCAAAGGGATATGTCAAACCCAAGTAATTACGCTACACAACACACAACTGTGCTTACTTCTGAATGATTTGTAGCCTGATGCAATTCGGAATTGAAACACCAAAAGGGACCGGTTTTTAAATTGAGCTAAGTATGTGAAGTTCCAAATGCCTTGCAATCTGTCCATTGATTCAGCAATTTTAGGAATTACTGCTGAGTTCAATCTTGACTGAGTGGTTTCTCATATTGGTGCATCCTAAAGCGACCTCAAAATGCACTTGGTTATAAATCCACACGACTCCAATAAAAGATAAATATGATAAGCACAAATTGTACACTGTTTCATCAGGTTTTGGCCTTTTCAGATGATTGAGTTGGTTGATAGTTGCAGAATTTGTTTTATGCTGCCACATGCCAGGCAGTTGATGGGTGAAGTCCTTTCCTTGATTTTGCTGTTCTATCACTTTGATTGGATGAGCAATATCCTTCCCATAGATAGCTGTGTCTAATTGCTTCAGTTGGAACGTCAGGAATTTTCCACCCTCTTAAGATATACATAAGCTGCATCCATGTTGCCAAAGCACAAATCCACCCTTTTTTAATTAAACATAACTGCCCTTTCTATTGTACCAGTTACATGGAAAGTGCATTTTTTGAAGATGTCTTTCATTGGACTGTGTAATTCTGCTCATGTCCTGTGCTTTACACTTGCTCATTACAGTCCAATTCGGTCGCTCATTGAGTCAGGTTTTGGCGAAAACAAGAAAGTTGATGTAAGCCTCTTTTATGGGGTTAGAAATCTTCAGAGGATGGCATATCAAGTATGTGTCAGTCTTAGGTGTACAATTTGTAAGTGTTAAATTCTGTATATAACGGCTGGAGATTGTGTGCTCTGACAGGAGAGGTACCATGATTGGGAATCCAGAGGAATCAAAATTATACCTGTTCTCTCAAGACCAGATGATCAATGGACTGGCAAGCGAGGCTATGTCCAGGTACCATTATATTTTTGCCATTTGGGTTTTTCGTAGTTCATTGTGTTTTCTTGAATTCTTACAGTTTGTTTTGCATTTAGCAGAATGCTTTTTCAATGATTAAGAAGGTATTAAGTCCTTCATCAATGGGAGCAATTTTGTGTGGACATAAACAGATGACTGAGGTATGTCTTGTGTTTTCATTTCTAAGTATTGAAGCTAATGATTAGATACAGGTTGTGAACTGTTTTTTGTCATATGTCTCAATGCTTTCCCTACATGAGAGCCTTTATTCTCTCAGTTATTTCTAACATCCATACACCAGAAATATACCCTTCTAACGATAGGACATGATCAGTTTAAGTTTGCTCATGATGACACTACTTCATTTAAAATATAGACACCCCTGTGCAATTGCCTTTTGTGGACCATGCTGTTCATGCACTGGATTTGTAGTTAATACTCTCTATTTGGGGTGACAACCACAGTCTACAAGTTTGCAGCACAAACCTAGTAATTTACAGTACCGTATAACAGTTTGCAATTACCTAATAATTAAAGCTAAGTTCTTTTAATATTTGGATATATTTGAAATGGAAGCCTATAATAATGGTGACAGTTGTCATTTAAGAGTAGTATTCTCTTTTGATGTGATAAAATTTCCTTCTAAACGTTGGTGGCTTGGTTCTATACTTCCATGCTGATCTTCATCCATATTAATATGTTGCAGGAAATTACTAGAGCTCTTGTTGCTGACGGTATGCCGAAAGATAGAATATTAACAAACTTCTGACTGCCATTAGAACACATTTCTGGGCCTTCTGATCGGTGGCTATTCTTTACAGCAAGTGCGACTTAAGCTCACGGGGCCTGTTCGGTTGGTAAGAAGCCGGCTGGCTTTTCGCAGCCGTTACAGTACCTAACTTTCAAACGGAGTATTTTCTCAAGACGTAGTCTATAAGTTAAACGTAGTACACGTTAAAAGCCCAACATCTGTACCAGCCAAAATCGTAAGTGAGTATCGATCTCTCCGCAATCTGTACCGTAAACAGCCGAAATTCAAAAATTTCAGCCAAAAGCCATAAGCCGCAGCCAAAACAAACAGACCCAGATACAGTTACGTACCTACAAATAAGGGCAATTCATTTTCCTTTATATTGCAACATCAACCATTGTATCGGTGGATGTTGATAACCTGATGTATTAATCTCAACACCTGGTGGGCATTTGAATTAAGAAGGCCCTAGTTGAGACAATACCCCTTGGAAGGTGCTGATGTACTCCAGAAGGCCCCCTTTATAAAAATAAAAGGGGGGTATAAGTAGTAAGTAACGTCATTTTCGGTTAGTACGCCTTCAGATATAAGCGGTCGCATGTATTTGCGCAGTTGAGATTTTGGTGTATTTGAAGACTAAAAAATTTTGAAGTGAGCGGAATGGTGTGCTTGGATGTATATGTATGTTGTTATTTCAACTGTCGACAAAATAAAGGTTCTTTGACCTAACAGAAATTATCTGCCTGCGTCACATTGTGTTTTGGATGTGATGAAACAGAGTTCTGTATGCAGCATTTCACCGCATGTGCAATCCCTTTATTCCTTTTCTGGCGTATTAATGGGCTAGTTGTACCAAAGACTATGCATCGATCGGACGTTGATTCAAAGCTTGTAACATGTCATACAGTGAGAGAGCACTATCCTTCGTTTGATTGCTAAGCACTTCATCGCACCATGAAACCATCACAAAGATTATTGAGAGGCTGCCGCAAATATCATACAAAGCCAACATAGCTCAACAAAAGAAAATGCAGTAAATGTTGAAAGTAATGCTACTAACCAGCAAGCCTGCAGGTTTCTGCTCTGATTTCGGACAGTGGATCATACTCAAATGTTGAACCACCAAACTAGGCAAGCTAATATAGCTCAAAGAAAGAAATGACTAAAGTAACATCTTATCTTTAATCACCAAATCAGCCAAATGTTAGCGGTACAACAAGTTCAGAATCCACAGTTAAACTGAAGCGGTAACATTACGAAAGAAAATTCAATTCTTTCCGCACACCGAAAGCCAATTCAACTGCTACCACTGGAGTTAACTCTCTTAGCCAGCTTTGCCACCTTCAAGGGTTTTCTGGCCATCTTTCAACACTAGCTTCTTGTCATTTGGTTCTGCAGAGTTGCAATGGCGATCATGATGATGCTGGCGGCGGTGATGGTGACCGTTCTTGTGAGACCTTTTGCTGTTTTTCATCTTCTCTGATTCACCAGCAGCTCCATCATCTGATGACTCCCCAAGGGAGCGGCTCCTATGGCACTTATGGTTGTTGGTATCTGATGGTGCATCCTCATAACTTGATCTATGACGCTTCCTATGTCTTGACCTGATCTTGTGCTCCGAATCAGACCCAGAACCATCTGATGATTGGTGGTGGCGTCTGCAGCTCCTAGAATGGTCCTTCTTGGTAGATCTCTGCTCTTCATCATCACTGCTATAGTCTGAAGCATCAGAGTTTGACCTTGAAGAATGTCGGTGATGCTTTCTCCTGTGTGAATGCTTCTTCCTCCGACGTTCTTCTTCAGATCCACTCTCATATTCATCACTGTTGCTCTCACCACTTGAGTTTGAGCTCCTCCTCTTTGACCCGCGCTTGCGCCTCCTGGCATCATCAGAGTCAGAGTAACCATGTTTCCTGTGCCTTTTGCGGTCCTTCCTCTTCCTGTGTTTCCGATCACCTTCACTGTCAGAGTCACTATCAGATTCTGAGGAAGAATCGTCTCTCCTCCTGTGCTTTCTTGACTTAAGCTTCTTCTGTTTTGCTTCCGCATCAGCTTTTGCCTTCACTGCTGCTTCCAGCTTCTGCTCCCATTTCAGCGGGGCTTCTTTCTTCTCAAGGATTCTCTTCTTCTTCTCTTCGACCAGCTGCATGAACTTCTTTGCATCCATCCCGGCAAATCAGATAAAGACTTAAAACCTGCAGGGCTGTGAAATGATGCAAGGAAGTGCATCTCATAGAAGAGAGAAAATCACTGTTAGTTCATTGAACATCTAGAATTATATGTTCATGCTAGCAGAGAACTAAATGTCTAAATCTAATCAGAAGTAGAAAGCTCTAGACAACTCAAAACAAAGCAGCTGGCAACCAATTTACATCTAAAATCAGGCATACAACAATATAGTGAAACTAATCCCTAAAAACAGCAAAGACAAGTGACTTGGACAGAGTACGCCTCATTTAAGCTTCAGATATAACCAAAACAATATCAAATTAGACTTGTAGTTCACTTAATATCAAAACAGTAGCTTCAAAGGTTCGAGGCTACTAAGCTTTCAGAGCTTACAAAACTATGTCAACCAAAAAGATTTTAGGGCCCTCCTAAATATACACAATAATTAACTGATGTGAGAAAGCAACAATAGGCCAAATAGCTTGTTCTTGATCCATAGGATAAACTTTTCATATGGCATCAGTTTAAACTTGCATGGAATTCTGATTCTTAAGCTGCAGGGAAAGGAGCCAAGGGACTAATGAAATTCTTACCCTAAATCACATTCCAAGATATTTACACATAACACAAGCTAGAAACCAAGTGTTGGCCAAGTATTCAAACAAACTACAGCAACCAAGCATTGACTAAGACTAGAAAGAGCTAGCCAGCTAAGAATACTCGCAGTTGCCACTAACAGACTTACAGAAGAAGCACAGAACATGCATTGTTATACACTTTCTTACCTTGTTCTGAAGTTCCAATTTACCAGAAAAGGTGCTCCTTTTTCCTCAGCCCACAATTCGCCTGCGGTATAAAAAAAACCCGTAAATTTATAGGGCAATGCAATGTATCTTTCAGGAAAGAGTCTTTTAATTTGCGTTCGGTTTAGGCGGGAATATATCTGCGCAGAAAAGCAACGGAGCACATCCACAACCTGGCCGCATCCGATTCAGAATCCTAGTACGTGCGCGGCACAATGTGAGGTCACAAAATTTTGCACCAAAACCCCCCAAAAGAAGAAATTTAGAAACACCACAGATCTAGACCGCGACCGACGAAACCCTAGGGCCTGTTTGGAACAGAGGAATTTCACAGGAATTTCACAGGAATTTTGCAGGAAACAGTTCAATTCCCGCAGGAATCGGGAAAAATTCCCGAATTCCAAACAGGGCGTAAAACTGCGACGAAAAACCATGGTACTTGAAATCGAACATTTAAACCCCTTCGATTCAGTTCTAGGCATCCGGATCTGGAACCTACACTGCCGCGCCATGCCATCTATGCATAACCATAAGTAACACCACAGCGTTTGAAACAATCTAGAGAAATTTCAAGTAAAGAGGAAAATTTGGGAGAGGAAAGACAAAATAGCGAGCCTTGCAGCGGCGTAAGACTACAACTCACCGGATCGGAGACGCGCAGGCGGCGGCCGGTGGAAGAAGAGAATGGCTGGCTGGCTCCCTGGGTTTGGTTAGGGCAAGGGGAGGCGACTTGCCCTGGGTTATTCAAGGGGCGAAATAAACAGTAACGAATGAAACAAATGGTAAGAAAGTGAGGGACAGATGGTGCAAGCGACCCAAGTGAGAGGAATAGATACGTCATATACTTATGATCTTTTATCTTATTCTCAGATTAAGATAGTAGCGAGAAGTAAAGAAACCACTTTGAGAAATTGGATTTTGCGACTATGAGCCACTACGCTGGCATTGGCGCCCCATCAAATTTGGGCATATGGTGATGAGGTTTTGAGCCAGATGTCTCCTTCATCGAGCTCGGCTATGGCCACTATCGACATGCCTTCCTTCTCTAATAGGCTCTATGTGCCTCCTTTGTGTAAGATTTTGTTGTGCATGTTTGTTTAATTTGTTGTAATTGTTTACTTGATTTGTTGCATGAGTTTAATCAAAATATTGCAACCTCACAGTTTATGTGTTTGATTTTTTGTTGCAATATTGTTTCATCCTTTATTGCTACAATGGGTTTGTTGCAAATAGAGTAAGATTTTGTTGCACAGATAACAGTCGTTGTTGCATTGTGTTATGATTTTTTTGCAGGTTAAATCATTTTTGTTGTAACTATGGTTAAATTTGTTGCATATCTTACAGAAAAATATTACGCTTGAGCATATGATAGATACCATCAGACGCTCCATCCAAACCATATTCCGTGCGTTTGCTTAAACGACCCATGGCCCATCCACCATCCAGACACACCCCTTAAAACCGTATCCTTTCATTGTCATGCAAGAGCATCTTGCCACAAAATAACTAGCTGCATATAAGCGCGGCGCACGCCGCGCTAGCTACCGTGTGGACCAAAATAAAAGAGACGACAATTCGCAAGGAGTTTTATAAAAAAAAATCAAGGACAAATACGTAATTCCGGGAAAATCAAAGGGTTTTTTTGTAAAAAATCGAGGACTTGTAAGGACCTGTACGTAAGTAAATAAGGACTTATACGTAATTTCGGAAACCCGCCGGGCGCAATCCATTTTTTTTTGCAAAGGAAAAACCTGCAGGGACCTTTTCGCGAGGAAAAAGGACCTATACGTAATTTTCGCAAAACCGGAGGAAAGTGGCTCGGCCGGCCGTACGCGAATTCCGCTGGACACGCGCCGGCCGGCCGAGCGCTCGGGGCGACGTGGCCAAGCGTGGAGGCCGGAATCCCCCCGCTAATATAGGTTCTGGGGATTCCTCCATCTCCCCTACTCTCTCTCTCTCTCTCTCCATCGGGGCATCATGCTAGAGGAGCCAGGGGTGTTGGATTCATATAGATCAGAGGAAGCCATAGGCATCAAATCCACGCATATCAGAGGGAATAGCAAACGGAAGGTCAGATGAGAGCCACTAGGTTGTTCTCTGTGTGTGCTTCCTATAGGTATGATTTTGTTGCAGGCATTAGCTGAATTTGTTGCAAGCATTCACTCGATTTGTTGCACGACTTCACTCCAAGTGTTGCATCATATTTTCTTATTTTGTTGCAATGTTGTTGTATCCTTTAATTGTTGCGTTGAGTTTTGTTGCAGCTAGAGCGAGATTTTGTTGCATGAGTAGCCACTTGTTCTCACATTTATGCTGTAAAAATTTAAAATTCTGAATTATTTTGTTGTAGTTATTGATTGGATTTGTTGCAAACATCACTAAAAAATATTACGTCTCCCATAGGGTGTGCCACCACGGGAGCTACCGGACAATGAGGAAGTTCTGCAGGAAGGCCTCCGCCTCTATGAACGATTGCAATAGACTCCTTCTCTGCGGCAGCAACTTGTTCATCGCGAGCATATCGAGCACAGTGTTGTTGTTGTGTCCCGAGGGAGTGAGATAGGTACAATATTATGAAATCACATCTATGATAACAATGGATCTTAAGAACCATCTTTCATCTTTAGAGACACATAAAGAACACTGCATTGCATTGGTAGTTGGTACCCTAAACTCGATGCCCAGACATCCCAAGCCCTGTGATACCACCCGGAGGCACGCACCGGGCATCTGGACCAACCTAATCGATCAAACCAAGATCAATCAGATCATTAGCCCAAGTCTCTATGCTGATTTTTAAATACGTATTATCTCATTAGTGTGTAACCTTATGCACGGTGCCCATCCTTTGTAGTCTATTTATTAGTATTGTTAAATAACTTGTGTTTTGCGCAATCAATACAACCAATCGTTACTACTAGAAAGATCACTCGCACAATTAAATAATGCAAAGTAAAAGAATAAATAGACATAAGATGGAGAGAACAATCCAGCGATTTTCTTTTATTCTAATGATTTTCTCTATATATATAACATACATTTTGGCATGCGTCCATATCTCCTTGGAGAATAAGAAACTAGGGGCAGTTCATGTTAGCTTTTGCTGATAACTTTTGTTTTTAGTTTATAGATAGTAACAACTTGTAGAGAGCCGTACGGAGAGAGAAACTCGTATGTGATTTTGACCGATATAAATAAAATTATTATAATGTGTAATATAATCAACTAGTAGACCCCGTCTTAAAAGAACATCCAATTTGAGAGATAAGTACTTAGAAAACTACTTACTATAAAAAATCATTTACTATATATAAACAACTTTTAAAAACCTATATAGGGCATGTTTAATATGGTTGTGGCTTATAGCTTTTGGCTGAAAATTTTGAATTTTAGCTGTTTGCGACAGAGATTATGGAAAGAGAGATACTCACGTGTGATTTTGGTTGATACAGAACAGGCACATAAACAGCACCAGATGAAGCCCACATCGCGCAACCGCACCCTCTGCGTATTGGGACGGTTGCGTAACAAGTACCACTATCAAGTTTAGGCTGTACGTACTAGCATTAAATCTTTGTGTACCTACGTTGCATCTCCATCCCTTGCTTTGTTTCGTACTCTCTCCGTGTCCGGATGTCCGTGTGTGTGTTTCAATATGAACTTTTGGATAGTACCCATGTATTGCCATATAAACTATAGCAAATGTGGCGTGCCGTACATTCTATGGCCAACGAATTCTTAACTACAAGTGTGACAATATGTGATTAAAAAAATATGTATACAGGAGTGGATCACGTGCCTAAGAAAAAGTTGTGCACCCGCAGATATGAATATGAACCAAACACTAGACAATCCTAGTCAAACCTGTCTACCTTCCGTGTGGCATGGAACCAAACATCCGCTTTATCCAAAGTCCATGTATATGTAATGGTAACGTACATGAAAACTAAACATCCCCTTCATCTAGAGTCCATATATCTGCAAGGGTAATGTACATTTCATTTTCTTACTACGTTAGTGATCACACCTTCCTTTATAAGTGATTGTGAATTATGACACAAAACCTTACACAATCTTAACCAAATAAATTTTGAAGATGACAACACATCGGTCAAATCTATTACTTTTTCTGTGACATATTAGTTTGACAAGGCAATAAATGCCAAATTCAGCTAACACCCCGTTTGGCCGCATATAATTGAATTTAATTCATTCTATTGGATTCCAAATCCTAGTTGAATTTAAATTTGATTTAATCCAATTTTTTCTATTTAAATGTCATTTGAAATTCTACAAGACTATAGGGCTCACCTATGCGGCTATGCACATAGGTCTGCCAACGTACACAAAGTAGTTTTTTCACATGCTAAATTGTCTCCAACAAATTTTAGACACCTTCTTGAAAAATTTATAGTGTGAACGCGAAGTTGAAGTTCCAAATAGCATTTTTTACAAAATTTTTGTCTACAAAGCTGTGGGGGCCACCTCTGCACCCAGGCCACCAATATGCACAAATTAGTTTCTCTACACACTAGATCATTCCCAATAATTTTTAATTGATTTTGTGTAAATTTTATGGTGTGTACATGACGTTAAAATTTCAAATATCAAACTTTTACTTAATTTTGTAGAATGGGTTTCAGATAAATAAAGTGTAAGTTACGAATTGCTTCTAGTTCTATCATGCCTCTTGAAAGAATTGCTTCTAGTTCTATCATGTCTCTTGAAATTAGCTTTAGAATCATTAATTTAATTCTAAGTGATAACCAAACAGCTACATCCTTATAATTGACTTTCAATTGCGGAGCCAATACCTAGAACCGATCAGGGTATAATTTTATGGTGTGCATGCAAGGTAGAAATTTCAAATACCAAAATTTAACTTAATTAGTAATCACATGAAATGAAATGAACGGTATGCAAGCATGTACCAACAGAAACAAAACTACATAATTCTCAATTAATACTAACAGCATAGTTTTTAAGTACCATAACAAATAACAACACGATATGTATGGAGTACTTGACTCGTAACAATCACACACAACTTCGAAAAGGTGTCATGGCCCTGAGAGAAGTCCTAGCTTCAAAATTTTAGTAGCAGCATTTTGTGCGCAACAAACAAATTCAAGCAGCCATGCTTTCCCAATATCACAGGCAAGACTTTGCGTACGAAGCTTTCGACCACGCAGGACGGCAAAAATCTCACCCTGGCAAAGCACATATTTGAGGGCAGGCAAGCAGCTTCAGTTTCGAGGCCTCCCCCAGGTCGACGATGAGGAAGAATTGGAGGGCAATCTAGATCCACGCCAGCGTTCGGTAGTAGCTGGAGGGCCATCCGAGCGGACTGGGGGTGCATCTTGCCGTGCAGGGGGGGCATCCTGGCGGAGCGGACGTACATCAGGGCGAGGGCGATCTTCACGTTGACCCCACCGGTCTTGTTCAGGTGGCACTGCTGGTCTCTGGCTGCCACCTGTGCTGCCACTGTCACCACCACGTTTAAACCTTGGGACAAATTTACCAGGAGCTGGTGCAGCGGCAGCTGCAGCTGGAGCTGCTACTGGCTCCCGAGCTGGCGGTGCAACAGCAGCAGCATCAGGTGTGCGCGCAGGCTCCGCATCTCTTCCCAAGAGAGCCTCCCTTCTCTGCTTCTCCTTCTCTTCCAACTCCCTCTCCCTCTGCAGCTGCTTGGCTGCAATTGCGTCAAGCTTAGCTTTCCTCTCGGCTTCGTCCCTCTTCCTCCTCTCTTCCTCTGCAATTGAAAGAGGCAACATCGTTACCACTAATATGGATGAGCTAGAATTTGATTTCCTTGCTTCCAAATGGCAACAATATGGAATCGCAAGATAGCCACAAGTGCATCACATTTAGTTATGCAGTAAGATTTATTTTAAGCTATCCATTGCCAAAGCCATCAGAAGTCTATGCACAGATCCTATCTCAATAGCCTCCGCTAAGAATTAAGTTCGAGCAATCTATCTTATCCCAGTGAAACAATAACTAAGTTGTAACCTCAGATAAGAATAAGTTGGAGCAATATACTTATCCCGGTGGAACAATAACCAAGTTGCTGACTTTGCAGTTCCGAATTTACCAAAAGCAAGAATAAAAGCTCAAGTAGTATTGCACCCAGCAAGTACAACAAATAATAAAGCTAGTTAGTCCAGAATTCACTTGCCTTCACGTTTTCTAGCTTCCTCTTCCTCACGTAGCCTTTCGATACGCTGTTCCTCCAGGTTCAGATAATACATCAATTTCCGTACTGTCTCCCTTTCTCTCTTTCTTGATGATATCAACTGACTGATCCTTTCATCCCTCTCTTTCTTCAGGTGACTAAACTCAGCTTCACGACATTGGACAATTTTTTCCTGGAAAGCATTCTGCAACAGCGAAGAGGGAAATTGGGAAAAGGCGCCGGGTTGAGAAGACAAAAGTCAATGGTCTCACAAGAATAAAGTGGCGACAATAGTCTACCAAATAGAGTTCATAGGTTGAAAACACCCATGTAGCCAAAAAAAGATATTGCAAGCTGAAAATATATGCCAAATTTGAACTTTCATGTTCTGTAATCATCAACCAAAAGTTACACTCATTTGCCAACATTTGATTCCGAACGATTTTAACTTGAATGGCAGATAGACTAAAACACATCCACACATAACAAATAACTAGACCTTTGCGCTATTATATTATAACAAATCATTTGCAACATATCCAGTATTACATTTAAAATTGGAAACCTGATTATGGACCAAAACAACATGATTAGATGGAACAAGCATTCTCTGATTACCAAAAAGACCCATATATGACTGTAACATGAAGGCTGAATGAAGTTGTAAATAGCATACATACCTTATGTTCCAACATTCGAGAAAGTCTAATTTTCTCTTGCAAGTCACCCACGTGGTGTTGCTTGCTGAGCTCAATCTCTCTCTACAAGCAGAAATTAATAATGCGTGTTAACAAATATCTGCACACTGTAAACAAAAAAAGAACAGTAGAAAACAGACCAACTGCTCTTGCTCATGAAGGATCTTCTCTTCCTCAAGGCGTTTTTGGAAAGCTTGTTCAATCAGTGGTGCCTCTTCCTGCCTTTTTGCCCTTTCCAAGTAATCCATTGTCTTTGCAAGCTTCAGCAGCTTTTTTTCCATCTCCTGGCGCTCCTTCAATTGTTCACTCAATGCCAGTTCCATGAGGGTCTGCTTGGTAATTTCCTGCCATGCAAACACCCAACATATTGAAGTGGTTGTATAAAGGTTTATTTTGGTAGAAATAATAAGATTTAAAACTGGAAAGTTCTGAGCTCTGACCAACATCACTGCTGGCAGCATGATAACAATATGTGCTGGTGCTACCGACTATGGGTGGGTTCAGTAAGCTTAAAGCCGTCTTATGCCCGTATTGTCTACAGTAACTAGCTTTTAAGCGATGCATTTTTTAAGACAGGGTCGATAGGAAAATTGTACTAAAAAGTGTACTGAGTTCTGATGTACCGGCCAAAATTGCATACAATTATTTTTCCTGTGCATACCTCTCACAAACAGCCAAAATTCAAATATTTAAACCGTAAGCCATCAGCCCAAAAGAGCCCACCTTATAAAGGACCCGTTTAAGAGGACTTAAACCGCTAGCTTAAAGGGCCATTAGTTTCTGGGAGCTTAGCTTCCCTGAAAAATTCGAGAAGCCAAACGCCATTTGGGGAGCTTATAAGAAACTGGAGATTTCAAAAGTAGCTTTTAAATATCATTACCAAGTTCGGACCTCTTAGGAATGTCTGCACTGATTCAAAACTTACAGGAAATTTAAGATACTACTTTACTTACAGGAAATTTAAGATACTACTTTACCTAAATTTCCTTTCTCAAAATAATAATAAATGGTTCCGTGTATATAATTTTTGAAGATGGACCATTCCACGTCGCCTATGACTATCAGAACAGAAGCAGCACACCATGTGCTAACGTGTTTGCATAAAATCCGCACCAAACAAATGATATAACCAGCAAAAACTTCCTAAACATGATCCCAACCTTCATCTATACCAGCTGCCATTTATCTACAGCATCTGGTGATTCGATCAAATTATGCAAACAGTTCATGAAAATAAATATCAAAATTAACTGATCATACAGAAACATGAACTTTGACACTTCTAATAGCAAAAGTGCACCAAGGTTTTATCATCAAAACATAAATTAAGCTACATGCTACAGGACTATACATAAAGTATTAACAGCACATGCAGTCAGTTAGCATCAATTTGTTTATTATTTGAAAACCCACTAGTGTTTCTTACCCCCTCGATGACAGGTTTTTTCCCTTTCTTTTTGTGCTTTATAGTTTCTTCTAGCAAATCTTGTGCTTCCTTAAGATCTCTTTCATGCATTTCTCGACGGATCCTCTGCTGCTCCCTAAGTCTTTGATCCTTCAAAAGCCTCTCCCTTTCATCGTCTGCAGTTTTCTTCTGAAGACTCAATCTCTTTCTCTCCTCCTCCTTTTCCTGGAAATGAATACATAGACCATAAACAAAAACTACATAAACAACTAAGAGCTTAGAAGAGTAAGTAAATAGGATACCTTTTCCAATATTTGGCGTTCATGCTCTTCTTTGCGTTTTTCAATTATCGATTTCCTCGCAAGAAGCCTCTTATGTTCTTTCTCCACTACTCCAGCAAGACTAATCAAGTTTTCACCATGTTTGGAAGGCTTTTTCAAAGGTGGATGAAGAAGACTACTTGCTTTGTTTAGGGAATCAGCCAGGGCAGTAAGGTGATTACTAAGCCCTTCAGACTCTATGTCCTACAAAGAGAAATCAGTAAGAATAACATTGAAATGTTAGGAATGATTAGCAAAACTAAAGTTCCACCTTTAACAGCATACGAAACATGACTATTGAATATATTGCAATTCAAGTAATCAAAAGCAGTACATAGACGTTAGAGACCAGAGCCTTTTTTAAGATCTCTAAAATATAACAAATATCATGCCAACAGTATTATTATTTTGCATGTTCATCGTGACAATGACATCCACTGCTATGTACAGTAGCATCAACGCAAACAGCACTGTCATCTGTGGCAACAACAAAATCTTTTGTCCTAAACAAGTTGGGGTAGGTTAGGAATGAAATCTTCTCAAGATCAGCACTGTCATCTACTCATCTGTGGAATTTAAGAAATAATCCAAATCACTAGAAGTTTTTTATTGTGTGTTATCTTTTGAAAGCAAATGGCTAAATGCAGTAAGTACGAACCATATCCCCCAAAAAAAAGTTATAACATTACTTTATCTTTTTCTTTAAAAAAGCAGAAAAGTGGGACACATGAAAAAACATGGAAAAGAAAGGTGATGTTCAGTGATCTAGCTATCTGTACAACACTACAACCCCCATTAGACAGATTAAAGTTATAAGAACAATGTGACAGATGAGAAGCAAGTAGAGTTGAAAATGAACCAATTGAAGCTTGACCCGTAATTTTTTTAGGGAAAAGCGGGGGAGGCCCCTACAGTATATATCGTAAAATAAAAGAGCTTATGTACAGACAGTGAGGGAAGAATATAAACACCTATCATAAAATAAAAGAGCTTATGTACAGACAGGGAGGGAAGAATGTACAAGCCCTCACTAAGTACCTAAATTAGTTAAGAGCTACCCAACTAAAGAGAAGGTGCTTATGAGCTTAACACGTAATTGCTTTAGTCGGTGACTAGCCATATCCTACTGCGCATATTTATAATTATTTTTCAATAAACAACGAAACCATTCTCCAAGAACCGTGTGTTTCTAGCAAATTAAAAACCACAAGCCCAAGGGGACAGGAAAAAAACCTCTTTCGCCAAAAGAATATGAGAAGATAGGTAATACAGAAACATAAAAACTCAAATAGATCAGTCAGACCATGCGATACAATGCTTATAGTCAAGTCAAGAAACAACAGTGAACCAATGCATTCCTTCAATAAGAACATTGAGAAACCTAAAGAAGACAGCAGCGGGCAGAGTCAAGCCACATACCATATTACCAAAATGAACAGCTCCCAATAAATGGTTAACTTTCATAGCAACAAAATTGTGTTTCACAGCATCAACAGAAATCTTTTCCACAACAGCAAAGTCAAAGAACGGGATCATTCTTGAGAGCATATCGATTTTCATGGACTGGAAAATCCGAGAGGCCTGAAAATGACGAAAAGTTAAGCTAAACCACATGTCTTACCTAAATACTAATGTAAGGTATGTAAAGAGACATGAATACATATACTTTCTAAAGTGGGTCATAGAATAGGACCTGCTGCAGCACCCTCAGTGTCGTCAGCTTTTCCAATGCAGGAAGGTACTGCGATAACAGAACTTCCGGAACTGAAGAAGCCGATGAAAGCTTCCCTCCAATCTTAGAAATCTTAGAAAGCAGTGGCTGGACTTTCGATGTGAGGTCCAGAGGAAGAAACTCATGTTCCAAGAGGTTGTATAAATCTTTCACTTCTTGGGAAGCACAGGAAATCACCCCTTTGGCAGCCTATATTCACACCATGCAGTCAAAATGAGGGGGAGAGAGAGAGAGAATGTCCGCAAGAGAAATGGCATGGACTGTACATTGCTGGCTACCAACAAGATCATAAAACTGAATATATGTGATAAAAAATGTAAAAAAAAATACAAATGATGGCACAAGACTGAATACATGTGATACCCAAGAGGGTGCCCAAAAACTTGGCGGCATACAATACAAATAACAGTAGACAAAAAAGGATTAAGCACGTACCAACTCAGAAAGAAGAGATGCTCTTGAAGGCTGAAAAGGGGACAGGAGATTTATCAGAAAAAGAATGGATCATGTTATTGAAAATAATCTTCACTTAAAAAACAGATGAGGGCTAACCACTTCTCTATTCTCACGTTTGGAGTCGAGGGAGAAGTTGACAAGGTTGGCCATACGCAAATTACGATCTTTTTCATTTTCAAGCTCAAGATGAGATGCACCATATTTATGGCCATATGGTGGCACAGAAAGTGCGGCAAGCAAAACAGAAGATGCTATTAATTGTAGATCCTTCTGAGACAAGTTCTTATTGTAGCTCTTCTGCAAATTGAAAAGCTTGAGCCATGCATATGCATGATACAGGTGGCTATCAGATATCCAGAATATTTCAGTTAGCTTGGCATAATATACAACCAGAACAGATGGTTTTGGGGTTTTCTTCACCATGCTCATCAAGCCATGGATATCCTCCACAGATCGAAAAGCTTCCTGCAAGAAGCAGAGTTTGGTGGGTGAAGCTAATTGCTTTAGCATAACAAAGGAAGATTATATAAGTTATCGAACATACCTGCCATAGGGAAAGGTCCGTAGCAATTTTGAGTTGTTCAACCCGAGTATCAAGGTACAGCTGCAAGCTTTCAGGGGAAGTCAGATCAGGACGATCTCGCTGGTCACGATATTTGTTTAAATTAGCAAGATGGTTTCTGATGATCTCGCACAACCTACGGAATTCAGTGGTTCTTTTATACTGCTTGCAAAAGTGAAAAGCCTTGTGTGCAGTCATCTGCATATTGATGTGTTAAAAAAGAACAGACACATTAGCTAGTCACAAGTATTGAATAGAGCAGACTATGTGCAAGAAATCAATTCGGTACTTCTGAAATTTAAGAAAAGTATAGGAAAAATAACAAATTGCTCCATAATTCAGTGGTTGGTATGTGCAAGGAATAGATTCGGTACTTCTAAAATTTTAAAAAGTGCAGCAAAAATAACAGATAGCTACATAAGCGAACAATAACAAACACAACTCTATTTTACCAGAATATATCAAAAGATACATGAAGCTATTGCAGTATATACTCCCAAAGAAAAGTTAATGAAATGCAATGACAAGCAATCATGACTGACGAGCAACCCTAGTATGAAATCAGATAAAATCGGCTGTATTGCAGCATAGTTGTGAATGGCAATGGTGTTGGGACCTCTTGGTGTGGAGAGCAAAATATCGAGTGTAAGCAACTCATCAACAAACAAAACAGTGCAGGAACGACATTACTATAATGTTTCCATTAATCATGAATATGTTATCCATTATCCAGGTAAAATTAACTTATCGCAACCAAATAAAACACCCTTGCCAAAAAAAAAACAAATAAAACACATCAGAATTCAGTAATGAAATGCCTACAGGAATAAGAGAAAAGCGAGTAGAATAGCTTACAGCATATAACGCTTCAAGCTTTGAGTTGTTTCTCAGTATCTCAAGCACCGTCCTGTAAGTTTCCCACAAGAACTTGAACCATGGTGTGACAACCTCTCTGTCTGATCGGTCCTTCCCTTTCTCCCCACTAACATAGCTGAGCATCAAGTCCTCGGGACGCTTGTCCGCTTCCAGATCTTCCACATCCAGAGCATCTTCCAGTGCTTGCGCCTGGTTCCTAGCTTGCTCGGCTTTCTCATTGGACAGCTGCATAAAGTGCTTTATCACATCTTCCAAGGATGACACGTTGACTTGCTGGCAGACAATTCTGTACTGGATAAGGCCATCTTTCGCAAATCTGCCTTTTCTCAGGTCTACACAGAGCTCTACATACTTCATCATGATCCTTTCGAGAGGCTTTTGCCATGACCTGTATCTTTTTGAGGTAATGAGATCATGCAATGCCTGCAGAGCCGCCTGCTTTTGCCCAACATGTATCAACTCTGAAGTAAAACAGAGGTGATAATCAGTGTAAACATTTTTTGCCCAAATATGGATGATTAGATATATCGAAGAATTTGTATATGAAGAAAAATTCATGCAGAGAACTACCAATGACTATATTTTATTGCTAGAAGTTAAAAACAGTACAGGGTAATTCCCCTGAAAACATCTTAATCAGCTTGGCTTAAATGAAACTGAAGTCAGCATCTCTTGGGTTTTTGCAAAGCTAAGTGGTCCTAGAATGAAAGGCGATAACAATTCCAAGCACGAAGACAAGAAAAACATAACAGCGAGTAGTCACTAGTATCCACAAAAAAATTCTCAAAACCGGCTTAACTTGGCTTAGGATTATTCCCATAAGCCGGCCTATGTAGGGCATCGAGACTAAAAGTCCAACGAACTAATGCTCGAAGCAAAACAAGCTAACAAAGAAATCAAACAGCAACTTATCGCTATCCTAAGTTCATAAACAAACCCAACTCGCAGTACGCATCGCTGCAACACTAGCGCAACAACAATCAGAAATCTACTCTCGATAAACTCACTCGTCAAATTGAACAGATCACAGCGACTCACCCTCAGCCCTCTTGAGCGCGTTCTCAGGCTTCGCGAAGGTCGCCATGGTTGCAGCAAGAGATCCCCGGAGACGATCTACCCCTGGATTACAGCCAAAAACAACAGCAAGAGCTGGGTTAACTCACAGATTCACCGCGCAGAAACAAAAAAAATTCACGGAAAAACCCATAGAACAATAACTGGCTACGGAATAGAGCGAATCGATCGGAAAACCCACAGAAAAAACACCCCAAAGATATCACAAAACCACTATCGGATGGGACAGAGCGCTGGGAGGCGATGACACCTGTAGATCGCCGGAGACGCGCGCGGTGGACGGCGTCGCGTGGCCGTCGGACGCGGAGGCGAGGATCTGGATGTGGACGAGGTGGAGTGGAGGTGGCGGCGGCGCGATGTAGGGTTTATTAGGGTTGCCGGGGGGGGGAGGTGTGCCGAGGGGGCCCGAGAGAAATACGGAACCGTCGTGCCGACGTGGACGGATCTCCGAGCGTTGTGCGGATGATGGGACTTTGTGGGCCGTGTGATCTTTGTATGAACGGTTGGGATGAAGTTGTAGGAGTCCTTTGCTCCGCTCCAGAAGAAAAGTATTTTGCCGATGGAAAATAACAAAACTATGCCCCGATTTGGTCTCTTTAATTGGGCCTTTTTAGCCGCAGGCCCAAAAAAAGATGCCCATCCTATCCAACATAATTCTCCTTTGTAACCCAAAAAAAAAGAGAGGTTCGGCGAGCTAAGCCCACAATCGAAAGCTCAAACAGAACATAATGCGGTTTAAAACGACAAAAATAGTACACCATGATAAGAGGACCTTTGTTTTTTCTGGAACGACCGACCATTTCGTGAATGAATTACATGAATACTCTAGCAAATCTCAGAATCCTGCCCTTTGTATGTTGTTCATGTCGAAGGGGAGCTTTGGGCTCAAGGTTAAGAAAAGAATGGCTCTCGTAGCTCAGTGGCTATGACCCTATTCTTTTCAGTTTTTAAAAGTTATTTTTTAGTTTTTGTATAGTAACTAACTTTTAAACAAAGTACATTTTTAAGATATAGTCTACTAGTTAATTTAGTACATATTGTACCGATTTCATTTATATCGGCAAAAAACTGCACGCGAGTTTTGTTACTCTGTAATCTCTCACATGAACAGCTTAAAAGTCACAAATCCCAGTCAAAAGTCATAAGCTTCAGCAAAAAAGAACATACCCTATGTATAGTGTTACTTAGGCCAGTCTCAGTGGATGTTTCATGTCCCAGTTTCCAACACATCCATATTTTGAAAACAGTGCAGAAGAGTTTCATCCCCATGAAACTCTCTCTACTCCCATGAAACTTTTATCATCTCTCTCTTCATCAATATAGTGTCATGTCAGCGTATTTAATGCCCATAAAACTCCATGAAACCTCACTGAGACTGGCCTTACAGACATACACATATATTACCACTAATCTATTGCACTGTTGGAAGATTAGATGAATAAACACCTCTCTCCCCTAAGATTCCATTTCCTTGATTGCCGCAGAGGCAGGCGGAGATTGGGGAATATATGTATGGGGCCAAATGCCAGATCCTCAGATTTTCAATACGTCGAATGCAAGCTGGATCTGTCGCATTCGCTCCCCTGCAATATGCGACGCCACAAACCACAACCCCCCACACATCTTGTGCGCTTAACTTATTTGTTTAGCTAATGTATATACTCCATGAAACTGGAATTGGTTAGGCTAATTTTCGCTCAAACGAACGCTGTCGTGCAGATGCTATACCCCACTGCAGAAGTCAGAGAGGAATACCAAGCCTTCTAATTAGCCTCTAACTTGTGAATTGTTGAACTGTGCTGGTAGATCGAGGCTTGAGTCCTCTGCAGATTTTGCAGCTACTGGCTTACTACTGTTCTTCTCAGCCTGACTCGACCGACTGATCAATCCTGCTTAATCGGTATGAAAAGAACTTTTGGATCTTGTTCGTGGCTTCCGACTCAGCACTCGCTAGCTAGCAGTGCAGATTAACCTGCAAAAGTGGTCGTTGGTGTTGGAGACTTTGTTAGGCGGTGTCCATACTTTAAGCAGCAGCCTGCAAATCAAGCTATTCTTAACTATTCCCAAAAGGCAAATCAAGCAGTTCGTCCTGCTTAAGCCCGAATGGATTAACATATTATGCTTTGCTAGAGCGGCAAATACAGTGACATCCCACCAAGATCGCCTGTCATATGCTTAGCTTGATGCAGCTAAACCATATCGTTGTCTCCTACTCTCTCCTTTAATTTTGTCGCTGCTAAGCTGTCTTGCTTCCTCTCACTGCCACGTTTAAGTAAGCTATGGCTATTGTTTCCTCTCGCTGCTAGGCTGTCTTGCCTTTTCTCGCTGCCACGTTTAAGTCGTAATTAAGTAAGCTATGGCTATTGTTGTCGTAATTAACACACACTAATCATTTGCTTGTCCTCTTCCATGCAACCAACTCATAAGACCCGCCCCAACTTGTGCTGCTGCGTCCATCATATACACCGTTCCCTCACTTCTTGATCACCGTCTCTCTCTCTCTCTCTCATGGGGAACACGCCGTCGTGCATACCGCTGGCCCCCGTGCCCGGCTCCTCCTCGTCGTCGTCGACGGCCTGCAAGGTCATCCACGCGGACGGCACGGTCACGAGGCTCGCCCGCCCGGTGCGCGCCTCGGAGCTCTTGCTTGACCACCCGGGCCAGTTCGTCTGCGACTCCGGCCGGCTCGCCGTCGGCTGTCGCGTGCCCGGCGTCGCCGCCGACGAGCTCCTCCAGCCGCGACGCGCCTACTTCATCCTCCCCATGGACATGCTCTACTCCGTGCTCACCGACGAGGAGATGGCCGCGCTCTCCAGCTTCCACGCCGCCACAGCGGCCTCGTCGTTGTGGAAGAGGATCACCACCACCGCTCGTAGTAATGCCAGCCACGGCGGGCGCGGAAGTGGCAGGTCGAGGGACAGCAACGATGGTGTCAAGATCTTTCCGGTGCTCGGCCTCCAGCTTGATCAAACGGATCATGGCGATGCTCAAGCCGAACACGCACCCGCTGGCGTGAAGTCGAGCGGCGGCGCGGGGATGAGGCGGCACCGGTCGTGGAAGCCGGTGCTGGACACCATCGAGGAGGTGCCGTGACACGGTCGCCGGAGAAGTAAGCAGCTTTGCTTTTGCTAGTGTTAGGCAGCTAGCTTGAGCTGGCTCTCGAGTGTACATTATCTAGCTTCTCGCTTTCCTTTTCCTTTTTTCCTTTCTGTAAAGTTCACAATTTTTTGGTCTATGTTATATTGATAAATTTGTTCTCAAGTTTTGTGCTAGAAAGTAAGACACCAATTCATTGTGTATACTATTTCGGAATCCACTCGAGCACTTGAATCTCTCACCGTAGGATTTGCCTTGAGATTCGTGCTCCACCTCCCTCTCCGACTCTGACAAGGGCTTCAGCGGCGGCTCCAGTGAGTTAGGTTTATGGTTTAAGTTCAAATTGGTTTCATCGGAGCCCCTCGGGTTTGGAAGGAGGTCGGAGGCGGTGGCAGACCGACTGTGAGCGGCATTGGCGATTGGACGACGAGGCGATGGCACCGCCACCTTGACCATGAGGGTGGAAGTCGGTGGCCATAACAAGGACGAGTGGTTAGAAGGCGGTGGTGGACTGACGGCAATAGCTGTCGGAGACAAAGAAGTAGTGCGACATGAGGGGAGTTTGCCGGAGAGAAAGAAGAAGGTGGGATGCGAGGCAGCTCGCCGAAGAATAGGAAAAGGGGCAGTGTGAGAGGAGGGAGGGAGACGGGAGCAGCGACGGTGAAGCCTCGCTCGGAGTTGGGGACAGTGATGGCGTGGTGGCGGGGGTGACATGGTGCGACAGCGGGTGGGGTGGGTGGCAGTTAGGGTTAGGGTGAGGGAATGAAGGGGGAGGATATGTATAGTTTAAGGAGAAAGGATAAGATTTTTGGTTCTAGATGTAATATCTTAAAATTCAAGTATTCTCTAAAAAATCACTCCCCCCGGGGGAAAACACTGAATATGCCGATAATGCGTTTCTCTGTTTTCAATGCTACCTTTTTGTGCATCGGAAATGATGAAAATGATCTCATTTTTGCCCCTATTTTTTTTTGTGTGTTTCCCCCTGAATAGATGCCCTATAATTGGTTGGCGTGCAAGTGCGACTGTGTGGGGGTACACAGGTTGTAGAGCAGCATATACTAGGGGAGTTAGAGCTGTATACACTACTTTGCAGGATATCTTTGTGTACTGGACCTCGCCTGTACATGCTACTTGCTTGGAAGTTGGAAAAGAACAAAGCTAGCAAGTCTGAGATGGCCCTTATAATTAGGCCGTGTTGCTTTGAAGCAAACAATGAGATATCATACAAGATATACGCCAATGTATCATGTACTCTGACACCAATTTTGGATGGTTAATTCAATGGTCAGCTTCTTTGTAATTGAATTATCAAGGGATAACGCACACCGGGTTGTCTATTTGTAAGGTGGCCGAATTTTTTCTTGAGCATTAGTCAAAAATCTTTTTTTTTCTAACATTTAATCATATGGCAATTGATTTAGACTGGAAAAAAAATGGGCCCAGTCAAGATAAGCATATGGGGATTTACCCATGTAAACTGGGCCAGGCCCAGTCCACCTAGAAATTTCAGCCGAGTCCCAGCGACTAACGGCCTTCCATTCAACTCCCGACGTCTTCCCGGAAAATCCCTCCCGCTTCGCTCTATGTGTACTCAAATATCACTGACACATGGACCCACTCACTGGTGGCCCCGCATGTCCCCAAGCACCACCCCCGTACCAGTCCAACCAGCTCCCACACCGACACGTGGACCAATCACTCCCGGGCCCACCTGTCATCTCCACCATTCCCAAGTCACCTCGCATCCCTTCGTCCCCTCCTCCCGACACGACACCACTCGCGGGACGTACAGGCCAGGCTAGGGTTCAGCTCAGGCGAGCGCGCATGGCGGGGATTCGGTGGCCGCCCGAGGACCCGGAGATCTTCCCGTCGCGGGTGGTCGGCGGCGGCGGCGGCGGCTGGGGAGGCGGGGGCGCAGGGGGTCCCGCTGGCCCCCCCGGCGAGATGGCGTCCGACGACGACCGGTCTGTGGCCGCGGACTCGTGGTCCATCAAGAGCGACTACGGCAGCACCCTCGACGATGAGCAGCGCTACGCCGACGCCGCCGAGGTCCTCCTCGCCTCCTCCGCCTCCGCGGCCGCGCCCTCCGCGTCGGTCTCCGCCAACCCCTCCTCCGACTTCAGGTGAATTGATCTGGTTCGTTGGTTCTTAAGCCGCGAAATGGGCATGCCACTGTGATCTGGTTCCTTCTGTTGGGGGAAAAAGGGTGGAGAATTCTTTCTCCCGAAAGCATGCGATTTGGTCCAATGATCTCGCGGCAATTGCATTTTGGTCCTCAAAAGGATCTTTTTTTTGTCTGCTGGTTGGATTCAAATTGTCGGTGTTGTGAATATTGAACAGCTTCGACAAGGATGTGCCAGACTCCGGTGAGCCACCGATGCTGGGCTTGCAGAATTATCAGGATGGTGCTTACGCGGAAGACCTTGCTAATTTCCATGAACGCACCCACGCCGATGACTGGTAAGATTCCGCGCATATGAATTGCATAGTTAGGCTATATTTGCAGCATAGTTGAGTACGGGTCTAAACTTGTTGTCATATGCACTACAATTTAGAATGATATTTGTCTTTTCCCCTGATGACGAGTACCTAACTGCATGATGGGCATTTAGAACAAAATTTGGTTGTAGTTTTGTTCATAACATTATAAGAGCTATAAGGAGCATATCTAAATTTCATTTCACATGCCATTTAGACTTGTCTTTCCAAGGGAATGCACTCGAGGATGGAAGTAACAAACTGTCGCATAACCATAAGCATGCGATGCTATAGCACTAGCAGTATAGCTAGATATGTTTAAACTGTACTGTGTTTACTTTCAAGTTTTGAGATCAGCCAATATGGGCGAGCATTATCTTGTATTTGGAGGTTTGGCTGGTATGAGCTGATGTCCACCGCCCATTGGAAAAATGAGATTAAAAACTGGTAGAGTCTTTTTCCTCCGTCTGGCGTCTGAATACTATTTTGGACAGACTAACTGTTTTTTGCAGCCATTTTCCAGTTTAAGAAGGGACGCTTATAATGAATTTTTCTACAAATTTTCTTGCTTAAAAGCTTCGATGCTTATATTGCAGTTTATAATCAAAGTTTGGGTGGGTTCCCTTGCAGGTTTGGCACTGAGGTCATGGATGTCCGTGTAGGCTGGACCAAAAACTTGTGTTCCAGCATGGATTTTCCCAGCTGCAGCGTACTTGACATAGGAACTGGTAGTGGCCGTCTCTTGCAGCAGCTTGCAAAGCAGGGGTATGCTAAGGAAATGGAAACAATGACTTGCCAACTTGTCATTCTCTATTTCTCAAACCTCATCTTAACATGAATTGTTGTCAACTTCAATGCATTGGCATTGAGTTGCTTTTCTTGATGTTTTCTAACAGGCTTGAGATAGACTGATTGTCTATGTTTTTGGTCTTGGATTTGTATTCCCTACCTAAGTAGACCATATGATTTTAAGAGTTGTGAGATTTTGAGGCCTACGTAATTATGGCAAATAGAGTCAACTTGATGATAGACAGTTTCTGTTGATTTATCTACTGTCTATGACATGTCTCAAATTAATGGGAGATGTACTCTAAAAGAACTCTTGGAAGCAGTACAGAATATGCTCGACTTAGTCATACAATAATGCTTTTATGTTACAAAAGGTCTGCTGGCATGCACTCAAGTTTCTTTGGTAATGCCTTATGTTCTGAAGACTAAATAGACATATCTTTGGCATAAGAAGATTGTTGTATATCAGGAGGCATTCCTTTATACATGTCACTCCAATGCATTGTAAGTACCTCTTGGCGGCACTGATGTGTCAATATACAGGTTTTCTGATCTGACTGGGATTGACTACAGTGAAGGCACAATTGAGCTTGCTCGCAATCTTGCAATTCGTGATGGGTTTGAGCACGTTAATTTCTTGGTAAGCTGACCAATGGAGCATTGGATGTCCACATTACATGATCGTATTGCATATCCACATTTGCATGCTCTTGCTGTGCTTCAGTATATAATATATCCTCCAGGGCCATCTTTCTGTATCTTAGGTACAAAATTAGCATCTTTCAAGGTTGTGCAGCTAGTTTTGTAGTCCCTTGAAAAGCATCTCAAAACTAAAAGAGGAAGAAATAACCATTTCAGTTTATGTGAATGTTGCTGTTGTAGGTTGATGATGTGTTGGAGTCAAAGTTGGAGAGAAGGTTTGAACTTGTGATGGATGAAGGAACTCTGGATGCAATTGGGCTCCACCCTGATGGACCTGTAAAGAGGTAAATGCATGTTTAGGTGTTGATATGCACCTTAAATATTACGACAGATGTTGTCATAAATCTTAGGTTTTCGTAGCAATGATTTAACACTCTAAATTGCTTGAAGTTTTGAATGAGGAAAGGATGAGATCACTTGTTGGCTTCCATGTGTTAACCTGTGTTCTTCTGCTACATTTCAGAATGATGTATTGGCAGTCAGTTTCTGGCTTGGTTTCCCCTGGTGGCATACTGGTCAGTAGCTCCATCTAAATTCAACTAAAAAACTTTGCATTGGTTGGCAGTACATTTACAGCAAAATTATAAAGTGTCTGTTTTTTTATTGATGGTGAAATTATAAACCGCACCGAAATTGCTGTCCACATTTGAATTTGATGTCCCGTTTAACTGCAATAACCCTCCTTTATCCATATACTTTCACCTGTTACATCAACTATTTCTTAGCATATCCTTGTACGAGGAAGATAGCTAAGCAAAAGCGAATGGATCAGCCTTTAATGTCACTTTCACGTGTGTTTAGGTTATCACATCATGTAGCAGAACCAAGGATGAGTTGGTGCAGGAGGTAGAGAACTTCAACCAAAGAAAGCTGGGTGATATGGGCTCTGAAGGAGCGCTGGCCAGTGATGCTGCGGTGTTCAAGTACGTCGACCATGTCCAAACTTATCCGAACGTGGATAGTTCTTGCATCACGACCGTTGCTTTCCTGCATAAGTGAAACATATATGTATGCCGACCCCCAATTTATCGCTAACCTACATACCTGTGAGTAACAATGTACCCATGTTAGTGTTCTTCTCTGGATGATATTTACTTTGTCGGATAGGTTCTTCAGTTGTTATGTTGCTTTGTTATGGCTGGATGGTTGTACTCTTTGAAAGCGTATCAAGCAACTATTACAATCAGATATACATAAATTTTTATGCTCGGAGAACTGAATCAGCAATCCACTGAGTCAGCACGTAGCCTGACACATGAAGGCATGACTAAGCTTGACTTGTTAGCCATAGAATACCCGGCTGGCTAGCTTCTGGCCAAACTATCAAACAAGAAACAATAACGAGAGACAGAATGCAGGATCATAGGAAGAGAAGAGAGGCCGTGAATAGAAGGATCCAGAAACCAACGCACACACCTTTCATTTGCAAGTAATTTGACACCGTAATCTCTTCAATACATAGGAAGCAGCTGAACTTGCTGCCGTGCTAGAGAAGCTCACGAGTTACAGCATCTGGGTTAGTAGTCTGCTCTTTTCTCATATGTACAGAGCCACTACATTCTTCCCAGCGCACATCATATACTCAATTTTCTCTCTCTCTCTCTCTCTTCTTTTTCGAACTTTTTTTTGTGATCTTTGCATCTGTCAACCACACGAAGACACTGAAGTCGCCGGTCAGATCGGAGGTTGGAATGCGTTGTTCTTGATCATGTCAGTAGACTGGCACAAGGCGTGGCAGAGGGTGAATTTGGCGTGCAGAACTGGTATCCGAAACCTCTTCTTCTTCCTCCTCGGTGTCTGACGAAGACACATACGCTTCCCGGCTTTCCTGCAGTGTTAAGTTATCTAGACACGAGAGTTATGCCTCAGAAATAATGTAGGTTTCTACTGTATATGGAGAATTCTGCACAGGTGTAGGCCTGATAGGCTGATACTGATGATATCTGTGTTCTACTGCTAACTAACCGAACAGGGTTAGGACTGCAGTTTGATACAAAGTGATCATCAGGATCACTACACCCGAGCAGGTTCCAACAATAGCAGATCATTCAGTAATGGAATTACCTGCTGGCGACGACGACGGTGGAAGGTTGCCATTGCTCTCACCATGACCAGGATTGGAAATAGAATTCCCGCAGTCCTCAGCACAAGAAGCTTTTTTTTCCCACGTTAGAAGCAGAAATGCACAGTCAGAGGCTTGCTTGAATGCAAGAACAAGATAAAACTTCATAAAGAAGATACAGATGATCTAACACAACGTTGGTCATAAATCTTACCGAAAATAGGGCCAATGAGTACTCCCCATTTCCACCGATCATAAGAGGAAGAGTGTGGCGAAGAATCAGGAGTGCCATGAACTATTCAATCACAATGACAGATTTCCATCAAAAAGGAGATAAAAGAAAACGCATCAACCCAACAAGGGTTCACACGGATGTTAGATTCTTTCTCTTGAACTCAAAAGGTTATCTATCTAGATATAAGAAGCTCACAATTATGGCGACTGTCTGGCAACACAGGGTGCCGCTTCTTGTCCTTATGGGTAAGTATTCGTCGTAACCGTCCATGAAGTCGCGCTCTGATGGCACCATTGTTATCATCTGGGAATCATGGGGATCTTGCCGAGCAATCTCCCAGTTTCCTCTATAGAGAGACCGTCGTTTAGGCATTCATAGATGCACACCGAACAAGGACAGAAACTAATTTGCATTAAGGACGCTTACGATGAGTACCTGAAGTTCATTGGTATACTTCCATAGTGAAACAACTGCTGTGGGGCAGTATAACCTGGCTTGAATTGCTGCAGAAAGGAGGACATAAGCCCATGCATGCTTCACTACATATACATTGCTTAGAAATGTATCCACATTGAGCATATTTATCTGTTCTAAGGAGTTCTCCTACAAGGCTACAACCAATGCACAGATCAACCAGCAATTATTTTACCCGCAAGCATATTTCGCAAATGGTGTCGCCCTTCTCATTGCACCAACGCTGAATGCATTTCCGGTGTGCGTACTGCAAGGGAGAAGCTAAGAGTTTAATCTGGTGTAATTCACCTGTATAATCAACTGAAATACCATGTCTTCTTAGTCATTTCTGACTTCGGAGAATATCATGATAATGGATCATTGTTAGAACAAGAATCAACAAACAAGACAAAAGCAAGAGTGTATTCCTGAAGTTTCAACTCCTGCATGAAGCAGAATGTGGCTAGCAGCCTCACACATTGCGTGAAGATCTACATATAACTCCCTCCTTTCCCCCTAACTTTGAGAAAACAAAAACACTTTCGTTCATTATTTGTTTTCAACACTATATGCCACTATCCAAAAGGTAGGGCAACATTAGGCAGTGGCTTCCAAGCTACACTGAGGCAAATACAGTTGAATTCATTCATCATAATTATCCCCAAATCTACCATTGACCCATTTAGTAGTATTAACATGGTACAACCTACTACATCTAACCCCAACCATAAATGTCAACATTTTTTCCTGCCAAGTCAAACTACACTCACTAGCCTAGAACTAGAAAAGTAATTAGACTTCGACCCCAAAAAAAATCAGAGACATGAATTAGCTAGTTTTCCATCTACTAAAAAAGAACAATTTTTCCATCTGATAACAGAAAATCATTACTGTTGTGGGGTGGCCCAACCCCCCGTGACCCAATAGCATAGAGGAATGTATCAATATAACCCTGCTTTCTGTAATTATTAAGGTGTAGGATGAGAATTTCCACTCATATATATAAACCCTCAAGAGGGATATGAGTGGGGGATCCGCTCATTTGATCACTAGCTCTCTCTCTCTCTTCCTTGTCCCCTCATATACTGTTTGGTCTATAGCTACAACAATTACATATTTCCTTAAACAATCAAGAAGAATTACAGGACCACAAGGAAAGGCCATAAACCTGATGCATAATTAAGAGCACACGTGCTGTTATTACCTTGAGGCTGCCACAGCAGGCGCAGGGTGCCTCCATGCTGGTATCCCAATCCTCCTCCTGGCAAATCCTGCACTCCACCATCTTCCCCGCCGAGCTGCCATCGGCGTCGCAGCAGTCATCGATCGCCACCGCCTCCGCCTGCAAGTCGACAACCTGCTTTCCGCTCCCGATTGCCGCCTCCAGCGTCGACTCCGTCAGCAGCCGATCCACAAGCAGCGCAAGATGATCACCCATCAATCCTGCAAGCACGCAATCCATGGTTCAGTGAAACCAATGTCACCATCTGCACAGCAATTCATCGCAATTGAAGTAGCCAAGTTTCGTCAGGAACATTGATAAGAGTGCTGAGACGGACGCCAATAATCGAAGAACAAGACCAAGAAGTCTCCAGGCACGCAGGGATGCAATGCAACTGCTTCGTTTTGTTAGGAACTGACAGGAACCACCGAACCAACTACTCGGTGATAATAGTAACCGCGAGAAATGGAAAGTTAATCCACTGGGATTATAGCGGCAGCAACGAGAGAGACGAATCTTATCAGCGCTTCTTGCCTAGATCAACAGTTGGCATCAGTAGCAAGCGTACCAAGAACAGGTAAAACCTCCGCATTTCTGAACAAGACACGATGGATGGATGAAACTGTCAACTTTTAATGGAAAAGGAAAGAAAGAGAGCTACTAATTGATGAAAGCTGGCACAAGATCAGGGTAGTTGCTAACATTATAACAAGAGCATTTGTTAGTGCTGGATCAAAGAAACACCATAAAAACACCACCAGGAAAAACAGAA
The DNA here is from genome assembly GCA_036346575.1 of Dendrocalamus sinicus. Lineage (NCBI taxonomy): Eukaryota > Viridiplantae > Streptophyta > Magnoliopsida > Poales > Poaceae > Dendrocalamus > Dendrocalamus sinicus. The sequence continues at coordinate 1,204,216 of CM070641.1, forward strand.
TAATTGAACAACATTCCAAGAAGAACTCACCAAGAGAGAAGAGATGGAGGAAGCAGAAAAGGAAGGTTGTGGCTATGCAACTGGTGAAGGTGGCTAGAGTGCCTTCAATGCTCAGATGGCTTAAAAACGAACTAAAACAACAGCAGCAATAAGAAGCACATAAAGAAACAAATCTTTACCTTGTCCAAGCACCAAGAACACAAAACGCCGGGACCAAGAGGAAGCTTTGAAGGCTGGATTTGGGGTGTGGTTAAGGCAAGGGGGGATTGGGGGCGGATAGGGGTTAAGGGAAGCAAGAGATGGAGTGGAGGGGGGTGTAACAATGGAGGCCAAGCCAAGGAAATACAACACACCTCTCCTCCCCTTCCCTCAAATTTAAATTAGAAGAGAGGCAAGGGCGGAATAAGTATCACCTAACAACAACTTCACTGATACTGCTCTTTTCTATGTTTCTTTCCAGGGAATTGCCTCTGATTCGTTCTCACTTTCCAAAAGCTTTCCATTTTCTGGAGCTATGTAGGAGGTAAAAGGCTCACCTTTTCTTTTCTTTTTTTTTTTGGAGTTCAGAAATCAGAATGGTTTTAACTGTTTTCAGCTAGGAATAAAGAAGTAAAGAACAAATGCATCTCTCCTGAGCTGAAGACATTAACAAGGCCTCTTCAGATTTCAGAATTCCGAATGCTGCTTTGCAACTTTTTTTTTTGTATTGTGCCCTCAAGTCATGACATGTCCTGGTAATAATGATACAATAATGCCAGTGTCTGGTCCTGTAAATTATTCTAGATCAGAAGTTTTCTTAAGATTAAGAGCTATTTGGCTATTCTCACTGACACCTGTTGATCAGAAGTTTTTTATGCTGCTAAATACTCATCAGTGAGATATTCAGACAGTAGAACAAACTCTACGTGACCTGAAATTTTCAGTTCACAAGAGACGAGTGATGGAACAGTTGCATGCAGCTGGGGAAAAAGCGCAACATGATCAGGAATAGACGGTTGAGATGTAACTCGCTTGCTAATTGCATCATTAGCCTGAAAGAGTCTCTGTACTTGGAAGAATGCAAAGCTCGAGGGAAATGCGGATTCCTTGTAGGTGGCCCACCACTAACTGCAAGAACAGACGACGAATTTACGAGAGTACCCTTCTGGACTATGTTAGCTCCTCTGCCCTAGGAAGTAGGAGGCAGTAGGTTAACGGCCTGCACACGTTTCCCGCGGCTGCTACGCCCACTTCCTCTCTCCGCCGTTAACCACGACGCCCATTACCTTTCCTTCTCCTCAATCTTCGAACCGTTCACACACATGACATGAGCGTTACATTTTCTCTCTCTAGTTTACCATATAATTATCTGTTTTTATAAATTAACTCTTTTTTTAAGCTCAACAGCCGCAGCAAACAACACATTTAGCCTATCGTATTACAGAAGCTTGGCAGATCCCGTCGAGCGATCGTGGCTCTGACCAGGCCCGGCTCTGAGCCTAGGCGGCCGGAGCGACGGCCAAGGGCCCAAGCCATCAGGGGCCCCAAAAAAATTCATGTATATTAGTATATGTATAGTATATTGTGAAGGCCCACACATACAATGATACAAGCCCATGGGAAAAGGAGCGTTGATTGAAGTCTGACGACCGAAACGTCGCGCCGTCGTGGACTCGCGGCCGGGGCTTCGTGTAATCGCGTTATCGTCTAGTCGCCTTCTCCACTTCTCGCCCTCGCAGACTTGCAGTCTTGCACAGTTGCACTCAGGCCTTAGCGCCGCGTCGTTGCCGGTTGCCCGTGGTCGTCCGCCCTCTGTGGCTCTGCCGTCAGTGGCTCGTTGCGACTTCTCGACACTCTCCCTGAATTGCCGCATACATACATGTAATACATGATCTGAATTTTGATACGTTTGACCAAGATCTGAATTCTGAATTTTTGATCTATCTATCTACCTCTGAATTCTGAATTTTGGATCTATCTATCTAAAGGGCCCTTGCTTTCGTAGTGTCCAAGGGCCGTAAAATCTATAGAGTCGGCCCTGGCTCTGACGAGTTGCTGAGTAGCAGAACATCGACAAGTTTTAATTAGTGATTAACTTAAATATGATTGGTACTAATTAAGCATTATATTATATGATTATCATTAATTAAACATACATAATGCAATTAAAAACACTATTTCCCTAACCAGCCTCCTGTCGAGCCTAAGGAGATGATTAAATTTGTAAAAACAAATACTTAGAGGTTAAATTTGAAGGAAAAAATGGATACAGTGCTATATGTGTGAACAGTTCTCAATTTTCACGGTTTGTTCATAGATAGATACTAGTATTGAATATGTTAAAACTTGGTTTGCAGTAGTAAAATTGCATTCTCGTACACATAATTCACACATTTTTAGATTACTAACAAAAAATATTTGAAACTTGAAAAAAGAGAGTCAAGTACAGTATCACGTAGAGTCGCAGAATTATGGAGTATGTTCTAAATACTGCAAGCAATAGCTCTTTTTTATCATTCAAGTGTATGATTTGATTCTTTTCCTTGATTTTGATTTTGGATGCACCGCGTAATATTTACTTCAAACAAAAGACAAAGCAGTATCATTAGCCTCTGTCTTTGTGCTGTAGTTAGGGTTGGTCCAACAAGGCAAGTGTGGTTCACTTCACTTCAAAGCCACAGCTGAGTTACTCACCATTTTGCAAATTAAAAGATTAGACCTATGTCCCTATCGTATTTCTACTTTTTTCCTCTCACAAAGATGATCAACTGCCTTTCTCTGCTTGCACTAAGAGAATCAAATGTATAGCAACTTGACAACTAGCCAATGCGCAAAGCTAATTTGATGACCAGTCTGCGTTTGGAGTGACAATTCAATTCAGCCAGGTCTGGTCTGCCCTAAACTTAAAGTATTGAATTATAAGTGAATTGCATATTTTTTTTATCAGCTTAAACTTTTTTTTAGGTGAACTAGCTGATGCATACAACTCAATATTATATCAAAGCCAAGAGTTCTTGAGTTCAAAACCTGGTTAGCGCAATTCAAAAAATAATAATTGCAGCCCACTTTTATTTCATATATTAGGCCTGAGAGAGCCTGCACGTGAGGGCGAGTGTTGAAGTATAAGTGAATTGTCCACATTTTCTCATCAGCTTAAACTTTCAGGTGAACTGGTTAATGCATGTAACTCAATATGGTATCAGAGTCAAGATGTCTTGAGTTCAAGACCCGGTTGATGCAATTAAAAAATAATTATAGCCCACTTCTATTCTATGTCTTAGGTCTATGAGCCTACACATGAAGGGGAGTGTTAAGTACAAGTGAATTGTCCGTGTTTCCTCATCGGTTTAAGCTTTTGGGTTGCCGATGCATGCAACTCAATATGATATTAGAGCCAAGAGGTCTTGAATTTCACTTCTAATCTACGTCTTAGGCTTGAGGGAGCCTATACGTGAGGGGGAGTATTGAAATATAAATGAATTATTCATCTTTTCTCATCAGCTTAAGTTTTTAGATGAATTGGCTGGTACACACAACTTAATAAGAATGACTGTTTTGGCAATGCCGGCTTGATCCTTTCGTCTGTTCTCTTTGTTTTTCCTTGGTGAAATGATGATGTCTTGTGTTGCTCAATGTATCATGTAGGGCTGTGGGATTTAAGCACTGATTGCTGGACCAATTCACTCCCAGTTAAAACAAGAAAATGTGTCCGACTTGTCAATTCCATCACCAACTCAGAATTTTATTTGAATGTGCCAAACCATAATCATTTCTGAACTTTGGTCAATGGAGATGACCGAAAAGTTGGCTGAAAAGAGGCTCATTTCTAAACTATTGTCACACAGGTCGGTTTGGTACTTTGGTTAGAGTTGGGTTGTTGAACCCCAAACCAAGCGACTTGTCTAGCTGACTGCAATACTGCATGCTGCCATATGGAATCATGCAGATAAAACCTAGTTGTTTTGGTGTGCATGACCTATGTTTGTTGACCTATATTGTCCTATGATCTTATTCATAACAAACACATCTGGAGTACTAATGCTAATGGCCTTTGCATCTACCCACAATTTCTGAATTTGATCAAAACAAGGAATGCGTTCAAAGGATTTGTGAATTTGTTACATCTGTTTTGTTTAGTCTTCGTTTTGATATAACAATAAATTTGCACCGATTTTATTAGAACAGAAGAGAGAAGAATTTGTCAACAAAAAAATCGGCATGCAACAGAATATATCAGCTGTATCTTTTATTAGGAAGTTTCAGTACAGCTCACTTGTGTTATCAGTTTTTTTATATATGTGGACACTGCTAGTATTCATTTATGGCATATTGTTGTAGATATGATCCGCTTGTGCATCAAACCTAGATGCATTGTGCAACAGTTGCAGATAGCTAGTGTTGATTGATAGAACTGACATTTCTCTCTATGAATTGCATGCAGTCCTGTATAATTAAGCAAGCTGAGATATACATAAGAGATACAGATATATTATTAATTCTCGATATATTGCCACTGTTCCAAGCGCACAGCCTTCATATAATAAACTTAATAAGCTCTGATTTGCTATCTCCACGTGCTCCCAGTTCCAATTTAAAATTCTAGCCAAACCCATGCCTCTGTGTCTAGATTATATATCTAGCTATAGATATCACTGTGCACAGAGTTACCGTCTTTTATGAATAAAGTTACTATCCATAGTGAGTGAAATTATTGTCAAACCTTCATAGTACACATCGAATAATAACTTTCCTCACAACAGGTAATAACTTTCCGGCGCGAAACTAGCGCGCACAGAACACGTAGGCGCTCGTTAGTGATCTAAATTCGTTTGAAATATTTGAATTTGAGTATATTTTTTCAAAGGTATACATTTTATTTGAATTGTTATAAATGGATATACATCCTAAAACTGAAATTTGGACTAAATTTGTATATTTAAAATCATAGTACCTTGGCATCATGGTGTCCCATACATACATACATACATACATACATATAGAGATGGCAATGGGTACCCGATACCCGAATACCCGACGGGTTTTACCCGATAAAGAGACGGGTATGGAAAATTTTATGTACCCATGGGTACGTTATTGGGCGAAATCCTCTACCCGCGGGTAGGTAGAGTGCGGTGTGGTATATACTACCCATACCGCCTACCCATGGGTAATGAATACCCGCATTAGACAACTAGACATCCCACTCAAATGTTAATTTTAATATCTACTTGTTGATTGTTTATTTGTTTGTCATATGTTGATATGGTCATGTCAAGTATGTTTATGTGATGTACTAATTTTGATCATTATACGCTTTTGTGCTTGGCATGTATGATTAATGAATGTCTAAATTGATGATATTCTTATGTGTTGAACCGGGTATGCTTGCGGGTACGGGTTACCCGTCGGGTAGTAATACCCGCGCGGGTACGAGTATGGGTAAATTTTCCTACCCGCGTGCGGATACGGGTAACCCGACGGGTAAATTTATACCTAGCGGGTACGGGTATGGAATGACAATACCCGATGGGTATTTACCCGTTGCCATCTCTACATACATACATACATACATACATACATACATACATACATACATACATACATACATACATACATACATACATACATACATACATACATACATACATACATCATTTGACTGTTTTTATGAGAGAAACAATCAAAATTTATGACCGTTAGATTAAGATTCAAAGGCCCTCATCTTATTCCCCCTACTATATAACCCCATCTAACCGTAACCCTATCCCACTGTCTCCTACCCCGCGCCACACTCTCCTCATTGCCGGCAATGAACCCCTCCCACAGTCTCCTCCTTGCTCGTTGGAGTAGCTATGCACGCCGCCCCCTTCTCGTCGTTGGTGATGAACCCCTCCTATGGCCTCCTCCTCCTTTCTCGTCAAAGCAGCTCCGCGCACCGCTCCCTTCGTGACGCCCTCTCGTCGCTGGTGACGAACCCCTCCCACAGCTTCCTCCTCCTTTCTCGCCGGAGTAGCTCTATGCGTCACTCCCTTCATGCCACCCCCCTCGTCGCTGGCGATGAACCCCTCTGACGGTCTCCTCATCCTTTCTCGCCGGAGCAGCTCCACACGTCACTCCCTTCATGTCGCCCCCTCCTCGTCGCCGGCAACGAACCCCTCCCACGGCCTTTTTCTCTTTTGTCACCAAAGCAACTCTACGCATCTCCCCACCCCCTCCTCCACCACCTCGACCGATGGCGCCCTCGCTGCCTCGCCGCCCCGCCCTACCTCTCCTCGCTTTGCCGCCCCGTTTAACCTAATAGCTAGTGCCTTCTGTCGCCACTGCCTTCTGGCGTCGCTCACCACCCTCCTAGCTCGCTGGACAATCGTCTCGGCTTCCCTCTATGCCCAGGGGGAATGGTAAACCCTAAGGGCGGGAGGGGGGATTCACCCCTTAGGCTCGCCGACGAGGAGGAAGAAGTGTTGTCGAAGAAGAAAGCGGAGGTGGCGGCGCACGAACCTTCGCACACATCCAAAGATGAGAAATCCAATTGATTTCCTCGAAAAATCATGCAAGTGTTGTATAGTACTTCCGTATACACACACACATACACATATATGATACACGTTGAAAAGTTATTGTTGTGCATGAGAGGAGTTACCGTGAAATCCATGTAGAGTTACTGTCAGTTGTGTAGTGTTACAATTGACAATAACTCTATATATGTTTGGCAGTAACCAAGCTCATAAACGATAGTAACTCTCCGACATGTAAAACAGTAATTATATATATAGGATGCTGAAATAGAGCACCATGGTCTTTCGATTGCTTTTAGATGCGTGCAAGTGTAATATATCAGACAAACTAGTTAACATTCATTAATTTGAAAAGGAAGTCATTGGTTTAGCATGTTGAATCAATTATAGAGTCTAGGTACTATAGTGTACATATTATATATATATATATATATATATATATATATATATATATATATATATATATATATATATATATATATATATATATATATATATATATATATATATATATATATATATATATATATATATATATATATATAGAGAGAGAGAGTGCAGATTGGGTGCTCCCAGCATCATCGTTTGTGCCGTCGGAATCCAAAATTTTGGGACATGTGCACTGAATTCTGTACTGGCATCTCTTTTAAGATTCCTGGAAGATTTATTAATTGATTCATATGTTCATATCCTCAATTTATCTGTAGTACTGCAGGGTCATCATATTCAGGACCAGATTAGCAACATACTGTATATAACCTGCACTGAAGTGGCCGTATATATCATCGTAGCTGCAGAGTACAGATACGAACGTAAGACTGCAAGAGGTTGCACTGAGAAATGAACAGTCCATTTCACGCATTCATCAGTCATATGTGCAGGGTAAATGGAAGAGTATGCATGGGAAATGGGATCGAGGTTCTCAATTGCTGCCAAGAACAAAATAGTACGGTTACTGTGGCACTATATGAAATGGTGAAGAGAAATCATGGCTCGTATTGATATGCAAAGGCATTATATTGGCAATGCAATGTATAGTACTGCAGGGTGCAGGCAGCATGAACGAGCCTTGCATCAAGTAGCTAGCTAGTATCCATTCCATAGTAGTATCAGCCTTCTCTAGGTAATGGGGGACATACGGTATATGGAAGCTAACGCCAATACATGATCTATCACATGCATTTTCGGTGATTCAGATCAATGTATATCATGATTCATGAATCGAACCCAATGGTTCAGAATGCTTCAGGTCGCTTCAGCGTACGTATTGTAGTGCAAAGTAGTTTGCCTTCTAGAAAGGCAGGCATATTCTACGTGGAGTTTTCAGTTCTGAGTTACAGCAGTCTCATGTAACTTTTATAACACCTGCTGAATGACAAGCACTGTTAAGTATTTTATCTGTATCCACACGTACGGTGTCGGTAATTAAGCAGAGGGGGCTATGAAAGATGACAGTAAATATCAGGATAAAAACTACTGCGGTTGATACAATTCTATCTCAAGGTCAGGTGTTCTCTGAAGTCATGTAAATCAGCAAGCAAACGGAAGACATGGAGCTTCACGCCTGCACGTACACTCGATCAGTCACAGTCACTGCTGCTGCCTTGAAATGGCGACAGAGACAACATGTGAGCACTTTCGGTGTCAGATCAAATAGTTGGATTGAGTTGTTTCGTTGCATGGAGAAGCAGCAATCAGATGCATGTAGATGGATGGATGCATTCGAGTCCCAGTTCAAAGCTGAAACTTGAAAGGGCACACGCTTGTGTCTGCCACATCTCTGCTCCTTTCCTCATGTACTGAATATCTCAGAGCTTCAAGGCGATCAACTCCACCAACATCGATCATCATAGCACCAAAGGCCTTACCCTACCCACGATGGAGGCAGGTCAAACCCTGCATTATTTCTTGTTTCGATTAAAAAAAACTGTGGTGGCAAAGTCAACGTCCAATAGCACATTCTACTTCGAATGTTAGTGTTGGGGAGTGGTCTCCACCTTGACCTAGTCGGTCCATTGTACTTGAAGAGACAATTGTGAGGCCACATGGCTATCCCGAAAAGGGCTATCGCAAGTAGGGGTGTAAACGGTACGGATTAATCCCGATTGATCTGGTATCGAATGTGGGAAGGTAATTTAGTATCTGATACCGAATCCGGTCGGTATTGGATAATTGTTGCCAGATATGATAGCGAAAATGGGAGAGCTAAAATCCGATCGAATAGCGTCAGTAAACAGTAAACCGGATACTATCTGACAGGATATCCGACAAGCAAGTTAGTACCCCAACCAGTCCAGCCCATCAACCATAATTGATGCCAATTGATCTAGATTTTACCCAAGTCCTAACCTAACTTCAAAGTCTAAGCCACTCTAGCTAGTCGCTACCAATCCTCCGCGCTTAAGTTGAACTTGCGTATGAATTTATCGGGTTTTGAACTTGTGTATGAATTTATTGGTTTTAAAACTTATGTATGAATTCATCACTTATTTTGAACTTGTGTTGTATCGACTATCGTACATAAGCAATCTAGATGAATTTATTGCTAGTTGAAGGTTTGAAGTGATGGTGGTATGGTTCAGTATATATTCCTTTATGTATGCACATACTGTTCGTCTATATTATCGTTTCCGATCTAAAATTGTCATGTATCTATCCCGATGGCACCGTATTTGTCAGAACCCAGAGCAACAACTCTTGGATCCTCTGTGTAATTCGCACTAGTCCAGGATCAACTAGTGCACACAGCGTACAACAAAGATAAATATCAACCATAATGACATTTATTAACTAAATATGGGCATGATTGCCAGAGTTTGCATCAACGGCACATAAGCCAAATTGAATAATAGCAGCGGAAGAAAAACATCGAAGCAGAAGAAGCCCACTGAGCCTGCCTACAGGCAAACGACAGTAAGACGCGGCCTACTCGTCCTGATCTTCACCGTTGTTGAAAGCATCTTCCTCTGTATGGAGATTGTAAGGTGAGTACAAACTTGTACTCCGCAAATCACACGGAGAAATGCAATATAATGATAAAGACATCAATGGAAGGCTTACATGGTTAGTGTGCATCAATGGAGTCGCTCCTTCTTGGTGTTGGATTCCCTTCTCTTGGAGTTGGTGTTGGTGTTTTTGATGTATCCCCTTTGAGACCGATGTTTTTCCCCTTTGAGGCCGGTGTTTTTCTCTTTTCCTTAAATGAATGTGAGATCTCCTGCAATTGGTTTAAAAAAAAAACAGAGTAGCATAACCAATAAGCAGAACTGCAATAATGATTTCCTAGCCAAAGGTTGATGGCTTCCTAGAGGCAGTTGAGGAGGCCTGGAATTCTGTTACGGCCTCTTCCTGTCCCTTCGACACGCTGTCCCGCAAGCTTAAGGCCACATCAAAGAAATTGCGAGCTGGAGTCACAGTCGGTTGGTCATGTCAATTCTCGACTTGCTCGCCGGGAGTTCTTACATCAATTTGAGATTGCTCAGGCAGCCGATTGCTCTCTCTGCGGAGGATAGGTGAGATTGCACCTTAAGAAGCGATGTCTCGCCTTGGCCTCTCTTCACGGACCATTGCTAGGAGCCGATCAAGGATTAATTGGCTTAGCGAGGAGATGCCAACACCGCATTGTTCCGATCTCGTGCTCGTCACCGCAAGAGGAAGAATTTTATTGCTATGCTCTCTTCGATGACCAGTGCTCACTAGTCATGTTGACAAGGCGGCGGTGTTGTATGATTTTTATAATGACCTGCTGGGTTCCCATATGCACAGGGATCGCACTATTAATCTGGATGAGTTGGACATCCCCTCCCATGATCTTGCTGCATTGGACGCCCCCTTTTCTGAGGATGAAGTTTGGAATTCAATCGCCAATCGCTGCGCTGGATAAAGCCCGTGTCTGATGGGTTTACTGGCGCTTTACAGGTATCTTTGGCCGATTATAAAAGTGGATTTTATGGTCGCTTTTAATTTGTTTGGGGAAGGAAATTAGCCAAACTGGGTCATTAAATTCAGCATTCATTACTCTCCTACCTAAGAAGGAGGATGCTTTCTCGGCCAAGGATTTTCGACCCATAAGTCTTGTGCACGCTTTGCTAAGTTGGTCACAAAATCCTTGCTAATAGGTTGGCGGTCGCCTTGATGAGTTGGTTTTCGCAATCAAAGTGCATTCATCAAAGGTCGTTTTATTCAGACAATTTCATGTTGGTTCAAAGAACCGCCTGTTTCCTTCATCAATCAAAGCGACCTAGGATTCTTTTAAAACTGGACATTTCTAAGGCCTTTGATTCAGTTTCCTGGCCTTTCCTTCTTGAGGTGCTGAAAAAATTGGGATTTGGACAGTTGTGGTGTGACATTCTTTGTGGGCTCCTCTCAACTTCTTCAACAAAGATCTCGCTAAATGGGACCCCCTGGTGAAACTATCTTGCATCACCGGGATGCGTCAAGGAGACCCGCTATCACCAATGCTCTTCATTCTTGTTATGGACACCCTTTCCCATATGGTCTCCAAGGCGCGAGAGGGTTTTTGCAACCTCTTTCGGCTAGGTCCTTGCAACATCGGATTTCTCTCACGATGATGTGGTTATTTTCCTCGTGCCTTCGCTAATGACATGGACCTTAGCCTTGATATGTTGCAGCTCTTTGGGAAGCCTCGGGTGAAGACTAACTCTTTGAAAAGCAATGTTTTCCTATTCATTGCTCGGAGTGGACATTGCAGTGATTCGAATCACCTACCCGTGAGGTGCTTGAGTTCCCCTGTAAGTACCTCGGATTGCCTCTCTCCTCTCGGTTATCAAAGGATCAAATTCAACCTTTTGTGGACCGGATTGCCGATCGCCTTCTGGTTGGAAAGTCGACCGCTCACTAAGGCCGGAAGGAGGTCTTGGTTCGATTTGTGCTCACTTCGATGCTCATTTACTTGGCCATGGCGGTTGATCTTCCTTCTTGGGCAATCAAGGCCGTGGATAAGATTAGGAAGGGTTTTCTTTGGCGTGGCGTAAAAGATGCAAAGGGTGGTCACTGTTTGGTTGCTTGGGTAAAACTTGTCGCCCTCGGAGTTGGGAGGCTTAGGTATTTCGATCTCTGAGAAGACCAATTGGGCGTTGCGAATGCGGTGGGCGTGGCTACAAAAATCGAACCCAATAAACCTTGGTCTGCTTTTTCCCATCCAAATCCATCCTTGTGCATGTGCTTTCTTCTCCATTGCAGTGGTTCTTTGAGGTTGGGGATGGAGCTCGAGTTCTTTTTGGACAGATAGATGGCTTCATGGGCGCGGATTTTGGACTTGGCGCCACAACTTTCGCTCTAGTGTCCAAAAGGAGAGCTATGAAACGCACCTTTATTCTTGAAGCGATTGACCAAACTGGATTTCGATTTTCAAGGGCCCTTTCGTGGGAGTTCGTAGAATTCCTCGAGCTTTGGGATTTACTCTGGAGTGATTCTTCACCAGTGTGGCGGACACATATGTTTGGCGCTTCTCAAACTCGTGTGTATTCGGCTAAGTCCGCCTATAGAGAGTGCTCTTCGGTGCCATTCTTTTGGTCCTTGGGAAAGGATTTGGAAGTCTTGGGCGCCGGCAAATGCCGTTTCTTCATGTGGTTGGTGGCCCTTAACAAGTCTTTGGATCGCAGACATGCTCGAGAAGAGAGGCTTGCCTCATCCTCGTTGTCCCCTCTGTGATCGTGCACCGAAACAATAAATCACTTGCTGGTGTTTGCTCCTTTGCCCGCGTTTTCGGTTTTCATTTGCTGCGTTCAGTTGGCCTTCAACTCTTGTCACCGCAGCCTACAGATCTTTCTTTTGATGGATGGTGGTCGATGGTGAGTTCCAGAACTGATGGGGAGGTGAAGAAGGGCCTCAACTCGGTAATCATTTTGGGGGCTTGGTCTCTCTGGAAGCATCGGAATCAATGTGTCTTTGAGGGAGCGTCACCGGTTGTGGCCGTGGTCTTGGCTCAGGCAAGGGAGGAGCTGAAGATGTGGAGCTTAGCAGGGGCACGGGGGATTTCCTTCCTGGTTGCTCCTACGTTTGAGGCAGGATAGTCCTAGTCTAGTTTTTTTTGGTTTGGCTCTTTTGGTTCGGAGTGCATGTGCCTTCTGGGCTCATGTTTTTGTAAGTTTGTTTTGTTTGTTTTGGGTTTCTTTAACCCTGGTTCCGCTTCTTCTTAATATAATGATACGCAGCTCTCCTGCGTGTTCGAGAAAAAAAAAGCAAGTGAGCAAACAGCACCCAGGTGAGCTCTTGAAGCCAAAGTGGTTACCTACTAACACAACTATAAGTAGAACTGTAATTATGCTGTGGTGGAGCTTTTAGCACATGCTATCCAATGCCAATGCCTAATGCAATAATGCAACCACTTCTGAACTGAATGAGAAAGGGGAACACCCATGCGCACTTGGGCACTTTGGATTTTGGAAAATTGCAGTCTTGCTACGCACGGGAGTAAAATTTAGGTATAGTGATGATCAAATCTTTGCAAATATTTTTGACCACTAGAAGTGCCGTCAAAATGGCAAAGGTGTTTTAACTTGAAGTTGAAGTAAATTAAAAGAGTATGCGTTCTAGAGAACCTTTCCATTTGCCATTTGTGTCCTAAAGAAAGGGCAGGAATTGGATAGTAACAAGTGGAATGATTGCATGTGAAGCAAGAGTAATGCTCTCCCACTGAAAAGGGATACACTGATGTATTTGCATAAGCACGCACTAGTGATAATAATGAGAAAAGTGTGTTCATAATGCTCCGTAAGTGAACCAGTAATTTTTTAGTCGGACACATACAGCTTCAAGCTTAAAACACCAGAGGACAAGACTTTCAAACGATAGAGATGTACAACCCACCCAGATGGCCAGAGCTGAAAAATGTATTGTTGGTCTGAACATCCTTCTTGTGCTCTGTTTCATGAACCGGCATGCCTTGCAGATCAGTTCCAGAGTGATGGCTTATGCCTGTGGCTAATAGCATATGTCTATAGCTGATGGTTTTTTTATTTTAGTGCTAACGCATGTATGAGTGAATCGAATATCGATAAGTCGTTTCAAAAAGACTATTCCGATAAGTCACATTGAAAAAGCTACGGAGAAATCATCATGTTTATTTGTTCGGAAAAAGTATTAAACCATAACATTATTCTTTTAGACTGCGGCTTGTAGTTTTTATTTACACTTTTCGAGACAACAGCAAACATGGACACAGACGCCACACGGTTTTGGGATCAGAAAACTGTTTAAAAAATCCCCTTCGAGAAACCACTCCGTTTATTTCGATTTTTAGAGAAACTAAAAAACAGAACAGAACTGAGAAGAGGGGGTCAATGTACGAGAGATGTTTTCTCCACAAGGGAACAAGGCAACACACAGAACAAGGAATCTACGTGCAAAAGAACATGTCCAGCTGAAGGTTACAGAACACAACTCTTCATAGCATAATGGGGCTTTGCCCCCCATTGATTTGATCTTCGTTTTTTACAACTATTTCCTGAAACATAGCATCTACACACCATGGAAGCGCTCGTTCACCGAACTCTCCACTGCAAAATGGGGCATTGCCCCGGTGCTTCTACCTTGTTTCTTTTCCTAACTATTACTGAGCTTAATATACTAATTTCGATAGCCATGGAACTGTACTCATTTGGATAACCATGGAGGTAAACAAACACTGATCCACCTCCTGTCATGGAGAGCAGCATACTGGTGTGATCCTCAACCCTGATGGCAGCTCGGACACCTCCTCCCTTCGGGGGCGGTCCGTAAAGAGCATCAAGAGGAGGCCAATTACGAGGCCCGAGGCAATGAGGGCCAGACCTGCGGAGACTAGGCTGAGGTCGCGCTCTAGAGGAGGGCAGTACCTTGAAGCGATGGAGCTGAATGTATCACGGACGAACTTGCAGTCCTGGAGGTTGAGCAGGAGAGGGGCATAATGGTACAGAGCGTAGCTTACATTCGCAGCCAAGACAAGCTGGCTGTAGATCTCGGGGGTTATGGTTTTAGGGCCAGAGCACACGTCTGTGTCGTAACCATTGCACGTATAGTTCTCCCATGCCTGAAAATTAGAAATTATTCTGCTGTCAAGCAAGCTATACAAATGACTCCATTAGAGTAGTGCAGGGTTCCGAATAAAATGCAAATGACCCATATCAACAAGAATCATACATTATGAAAGAACTTCGATTGAAAGGTGTTGACAAAATCTGAAATTAATATCAAAGGATATCAATACTTACTGTCTTTGCATTGTCAAATGTGACCTCCCTAGACTTGCACTGCCGATCATTTAGGTTTATATCATAAGGAGAACAAAGGTAAGGCATGAACTGCCCAGGATGCTTATGATGTTGTCTTCGATTTGAAAGAGCAGATATAGCTCTATTAACTATCCTCACGAGCATCACCACAACTTTTTTACTCTGGTACAAGGTTCGATTGGTTGTACTCTCATCCACACATGGAAGGATGTTGCTGAGAGCCGTTTCTGCTTGAGGGTGTTGTGCCCATTCATCCATTGCTTGGCAGGTATCCTTTGCAGCACTGTTACAAAAAAGTTCATAATACTGTTATACTAAATAATGGATTGCATCCTCTTTATAACAACAGAATTGCTTGCAAGTTTGGCAGGGAAAATAATTGACGCTAAATTACTAACATTATGAAACAGAGCATATACCGATTGACAAGCAAATTCCTTACACATGCTTGAGTCCTACATAGATGTTTCCATTTGCTTTCATGGTTGCATAACAAAAAAAAGACAAAACTAAAAAGAGGTTCAACAAGAAGGGCATGCTGGATACTGAAGTCTTACCACTCCTAAACATATTTCATCACGGTATATGAAATACAGTATGGAAGGCAAACAATACCTGTTTACTATCAGAAAAATCCCTATAAGAATGAAGAGAGCAGCCACTATTTTCCAGCATAAGGTAGCAAATCTGTGAAGTTCAAGTAGAAAGGTGTCATAATTACTGCACTACATGCCCACTCAAATACACAATACTCAGTAAATGGGTCATAAAGCTTACACATAAATTGTATATCTTGGTCCATATAGCTCCAACACTGCATTAGAGAGGAACAAATGCGTTCAGTAGTCAGTGGTAACACACCCAAGGTAAAAGGAGAAAAAAGCGCTTGCAGATTGACTGAGTAGACTGCGTACCATATCCAAGGAGTGCAAGAACAGGCATCAACACGGCTATGCAAATCAATGCAATAGACCTGTAATAAAACAGGACTTGAATTTTTCAGTTGTAAGAATACCATTAGTAATAAGCACAAAAAAAAGTAATGCCATAATAGCCATTTTGGCATGTGATTACGTGCCTCACCAGCATAGTGGTGTCATTTTCTAGGAAAGGTTTAACTTTCAAGCATACTGATAAATAAATATATTTTCCCAATTGTGATTCTCAAAAGAAAACCAGAAGGAATCTAAATAGCAAGAACAGTGTCAAAACTTACACACTATTGAGAACTTTTCTGATCCTTTTGTAATTTTCTGTTGTCTTCTGAGATATGGTATCAGCTGCTTTATTCAAGTCCCCCTTCAAATTGTCAATTTGACCTTGAACATCTGATGGAAGGTAGAGTGCTGCCACAGTGATCGTCTTTGCAAGCGACATGTAATCCGTAACATTTCTTAGTGTCTGAATAGTGAAATCAGATTGGTTGACAACAAAATCCAAAGTCCTTGTTGCTTCTTCACGGAATTCACTCTGCCCATACAAAACGACAATGCATCCAGCTCTGGCATCAAAAGAATCGCGGAAGATATTAGAACCAGTGGTATAATAGTAAAACTATAACTTAAGATAGATTCAATTTGGACAAGGACATGCGCATACGGTCTGCATCCATATTTTAAAACAACTCCCAAATATCAGATGCTACTCAGATTCAAAATCAGATTTGAGTGGACATTAAATAAGAAAAAAAAATTCCTCTAATATTTGTTATTTATGAATACTTCACATTACAAATCAGCACATGATATAATTTAAACAATTTTATTACAAGATAACACACTGCAGAATCTTTATCGCCAGGGTTCGAATGGTGAAACTAAGAAATGTATCCATATGGAAATTCGGCTTTGGACTTGCATATATAGTTACATTGTTTCATCTACCACAGATTCACATATCACGTAATACAGGACTGAATGCACACTTTAAACTACTATGATCCCCTTTCACTAGAGTACAGAAAAAGACTTGCCTAATGTGGAAGGAACAATCTATGGACTAGGTTACCCACAGGGCAATGCTTAAGTGTGAACATCAACTAGACTTATGGATGCCGTAAAAGTAAACCGTCTGCTTATACCTAAAATCTCCCAAACTTACAAACAAACAAAAGAACAGGTGATTGATGAGGAGATTTAGTGTATTACATTAAGGTAAGCGTGAAGACCACAAGCAGCACAGGGAGTGCTACATCTGCATGAGAAACCTTCCCTTTGCCTGTTCTTGATTTACAAAAGCAGCATACAGCTGCAGCAATTCCAAATGAAATAAACCACAAGGCAGCAAGAAGAAATCCAGCAACCCCTGTGAATGAAACAGACTGAGACAAACTTGATTCAGTTAACATAGTAATGGAATACAGGTATTCAGTGGAATTTAAAAAGTTGACTAACAAAAGGCAGTTCATCATAATTAGATGACTTGAACAATGATGGTCAAACTCAGCATACTAACAAGTTTCATCCTCCTTTCTAACCAACCATATAAGCTTAGGCATAGGCTATTTACCTTGGAACTGTGCCATGTCATTCCATTTTGAAGGCACTATCATTTTGTTTTCCTTACCTTTGCAAACAAGGTTTGCGCTTAGTTTCCTGACAAAGCTATCCATTAATAGAAGCAGTTCCAAAGAAACAAGACAACCCTATAATACCATCTTAAATTCTCTAAATTCTCCAATTTTCCGATGTACTCTACTTCAACATGTGGGCACACTTTGGCTGTTAAGTGTAAAATAGGTATCATGAACCATAGGGTGTATCCTTGGTGGGGAAAAAAGGAATCAAACTTTTCCATCGCCATGGTGATTTATTTACCTCTGATCTGCTAGATTCCGCAAGTATCAGTATTCAATATACAACAACTGGTTTTTGAGTGAAAATAAATAGTAATGGTTGAAAGATGTGAGTTTTAGAAAGAGAGGGCAAACGGTGAAAAAAAAATGAGAAAGAGATATGTGAGATGCGTGATATATTCATGACCCCCTATCTTATCCTCGGAGCGAGATGGTAGCGAGAGGAGTGGAGAAACCGTTTCACAAATCAAAGCTTTACGCCTATGAAACGTTTAAAGTTTAACGACGACACATACCGCCCAATAGTGCTTGTTAGTGACGTTCCAACCTCCTCCATACATTCTGAGATGGTCGAGAAAGTCCGGCCGCCGCGTCCTCTCCTCTGCCAGAACTAGCGGATACTTGGCAACGGGGCCCATAGCTGCCGGCCCTGCAGCCGCGGCCGGCATCCCTTTCAGCAACCCCTTCGCCCATGGTCCCAAGTTCTTCACCTCTGAAGTACCAAAAAGAAAATTGCACAAAAATACAACCTTTTAATACCAGCATGGCTCTTATATTTTACCAAACCTACAATCAACGTTCCGCTTGCTTCTACAAGGCTAAAAGCAAAGCAAAATACTATACCCACTTGTTTGTACGATAAGAAAAGCATCGTCAGCAGTGAAAAAAATCCAGGCTTTTACACGGGGAAAAAGTCGGTTCTACTCCCTAGTCCCTGGTAAGAAATGCTTCGTGTGAGCCGGGTGCCTCGACAGCGTCGTAAACGTGTCAGCTAGACACGGGAGGTGGGGGGGGGGGATCAGATCGCAGCACCGACATGGGTATTAAATACCGCAGTAAAACAGGCAGTATTGACTTGTTCTAATCGAGGTATAAGTAGAAATAAAAGTAAAACAGCAAATTTAGCATCCCAGAGGCATATACTGTGGGTCAGTCAGAGAAGATCTACCGACAAACGCAGTAAAGATGGAACGATCTCGCACCGCACGAAACAGCGATCACCGCCGAATCCTCCAGAACAATGGGCATTTGTATGCAGAAATCGAGCAAAATGAAATATAGAGCCGAATAAATTCGGGTTGGATTCTCCAATACTAGAAACGCAAATCGATCAAATAAGACGAGATCACCCGAAGCTGATGCTTGCACAGACGCCGACGAAAAGTTTACCAAAACAGTGCACGTACTAGCTAATCGCCGGCACCGCTGTTGAACAACAGTGGCATAACCACCAAAACCACTAATCCCAACTCCTACCGCTACCGAAATGGATTGAAACCACCAACCGAACTCGATCGAGCGATCCGATCCCCCCTCGATCGATCGACCGCGTAGGACAAACCGAAACCATACAGAGGCCGATCGCCGCCGCCGCGAGCACGTACCTGGAACGCTGTCGATCTCCCTTGTGGCGCCGCCGAGGTCGGCGAGCGATCCCCCCGACGCAGCGGCGCCGATCACCACCGCCGCCGCCGCGAAAAAGGCAACAGCCACGGCGGCGGCAGCGGCTCCCATCTCGGCACCGAGGGGATCACGGCGAGCGGCGCGTCCTCCACCGCATCTAGGGTTTGTGCGGCGGAGGAGGAGGTGCCCGGCGCGTCGGCCCCTGCAGAACGGCGGGAGTGGAAGTGTGAGTGGACGACACCACCACTAGCGGCGGTCAGTGAGGTTAGTTATTGCTCCCGCTTTACACGGTGAGGTGACGCGAGTGAAACCGCGTGTGCGCTTCCCCGGGTGCCGCGAGCGCCGCGGCAGAGCCCGTGTGGGCCCACCTGGCCAACACGTGGATGTTCGGTCCTACGTGTCATTGGGACGGGCTCGCCCTTGGGTGTCCGGGGACGGTGCACGTAGCGTTGGACGGAAAAGGCGCGAAAAGGGCGTGTCGGAGGGTGGGTCCCAGCCGGATCTCCTGCGGGGTGGGGCCTCCTGTGCCTGACAAGTCCATGTACTGCCGCGGCACGAGACAAGGGCACTGTATGAGGGGGTAGTTTGGGGAATTTGGGTGGGTGGTGTGAGTCGCGTTTGGTACCTGCGGTGCCGCCTTTTGCTTGGTAAGTCAACAAAGGTGGCAACGAAAAGATTATTATGTTTGATAGCAAGCTTTGGGCGCCAAGCTTTAGTTCTTATTTATATTAACTTTTAAAAGCCATATTTCTATAGCAAATATTTTTTCTGCGCTATCTAATTTTTAAATAAAATTTCTTTTTGATATAGGATCATTAGTTAATTGTATTACATATTATATTAACTTTATTTATATCAATTAAAATCATGCACGAGTATCTCTCTACAAACTTTTCTATAAACTATTACTGTTTATAAATCAAAACTAAAAGCCACCAACAAAAGCTAAGCTAATACGAATGGCCCCAAAAATCATCTTTAAAACATGCTTTTTGTTCCCTTTAATTTGTGCTTTTGTGTGGTCATGAGGTCCGGTTCTGCGGAAGCGACCGCGAAACCAAGGTGCATCACACGTGACGTGCACGAACAAGAGAGGAATCCATGCATGCAACGCTACACTACACTACAAATTAGACTAGTCGGCTGGCGCGCGGTGCGTGTCCCTCACGCGCTGCGACGCAGCTTGTTTTTCCTCCGTCGCATTTCACGTCGCCATTTCATTCTCCGGTGATAAATGGTACCCGGCCTTCGTGTCACTGACTGGCGACTTCCTTCCGGCCGGATGCATGTCATCTGTCTACTGACTGCCAATGGGTTCATAAGTGGTGTAATCACGGTCCCGTTCTTTTTTTTTTTATGGTTTTGGTTTTGGTGTTTTTTAAAGTTTAAATAAATGGAATGTTTTCTTTGAGCAACATTTGGAATTTAGAGCTATATAAAGCATTCGTGTCGAAATCTCTATCGATTCAAACAAGAGCAATAAAAAGCTACTAGCTAAAGTCTAAAAAAAAGGAAAGACTTACTACTGTCTTCCTAGCAAGTCTAGTCTATAGCATATTACCCTACGAAGACTTACCTCCTTGAAAATATACATATCAGAGTGACAAAAAAGTAAGGCTTTTTTTAGTTTTTAAAAACTGTTTTTTGGCTTTTTAATAATAACTAGCTTTTAAATTACTCACCAAGTCTATTAGGGCATGTACAACGGATCTCATCCGCCCGTCTCTTCGTTGCTGTTTTTGCAAAAAGCACCCTGTCGTAGCTTGGAGACGGAGGCCGCGTCGCCTCGCGAGGCGACGGGGAAGGCCCGTGCTCCGAGGCGTAGAAGGCGGCTCCAGCAGCGTTGTACGGCTCGCCTCCCCAACTCGACGGCGCGCGGATCCCGTGCGCGCGGGGTTCTGGTTTGGGCGCGCGCAGGACGCAGTCGCAAAAACCCTTGTGCCGTTCCCTAACCTCGAGCGCCACCTCTCCTCTCCAGACTCCAGCCTCACGGGCTCGTCGACCTGGGAGGACGTCGGCGGTGGGCGGTGGCGGTGCGCGGAGACGGGGCACGAGCTGCCAGAGCGGGAAAAGGACTCGTACGCGCGGTCCCGCGACTGTCGCCTTGCGCTCATCGACCACGCCGTCGCGCGCAAGAATCCGCCGCTTTAACGCCTTCAAGCCCCACCTCGAGCACAAGTGCGTACCGATCTGCCCCCTTCTGCTGCTAATCTTCTATTCTGTGTTGCTGCGTGATGCGCATCCAACACATCTTGTCCCGAATTTGTTTAGGAGCGTATGGATCACTCTGCTGCGTGCTGGAGGGTTTGATCGGCTATCCCTTAGTGCTCTTTTGAGGGATAATAGGGTTCTAATTGTATTAAAATCTGATACTTCTATGCAGATTGTAGCGTGAAACAGACTAACAATCAGTTGATGCGCGTGCTTGTAATTGTGTTGTTCTTTGGCTGTTGCCTTTTAGGATGTGGTTGTGCTGAATTTAGTTGTGTTTTGCGTTGTAGGTCGAAGCTGATATGCAGCATTACTGGGAATTCAGATGATCCAGATTTCTGGGTGCCTCCTGTTGGGAGTCGTTGGGATGATGATGATGGGAAGGACCGATGGGAGTCCTCTCCAGATAAGGATGAAGGAGCAGATAATGAAGGTGTGCCGGGTAAGTGTTAATTTGTCAAATTACATGTAACTGCTTTAATTTAGCAAGCTCAAAAGCTCGTAGTTATAGTTCCAAACACATTTGGTAGGTATTGTTGCTTCATTACATCAGGTACTATACAAGATGTTTAAGTGGAGGCTTATCTATAGTGGGTAATATATTTTGCAGACTGAATATAAGAAATAGAATTGTGTTCACTCAGTTACTATTTCTTATTTTCTTTAACCAACTAATTGTTGGCAAGCATGTAGTGTTTACAGACAAGAGCAGAATATGGTGTTGGGTAGCATTTTTCACAATTTGTACTTGCTGGCAGCTTCAGCATCTGTTTATGTTATTGTTAAATACTTCTCTGCAAGAAGCTAAAATATTAACGGCACACCAAAACACCTGTTAGGATAGAAATGTGAGAAATTGAAGTGTTGGCTTCTATGTTATATCTGAAACTATCAATCATGAAGTTTCAATATGTATTGTCAATGAAATTGCACAGATACTATCTTTAAGTTTTAAACGTTTCCATAAACTGAAATTTGTAGATCAGACTATATCAGTAAATGTAACACAAAGATCTGCATACAAGCTGTCTCAACTATCTGTTCTCGTCTGTTTAGAATTAGTCACTACACAAGTCAGCATACATATATTTATATAGAGCGTAACCAAAATACTATCTACTCTACGATTTATATGCAAGCAGAACATGACATACTTCCCTATATAAATATTGTGAGCGACACATCAATAGAAACCGCCACCGTTCAAGAAAGCCTGTGGAAAACCAAACTAGAAAGACTGCAAAAGAGACACCCCCTGCTGGCTCATTGTCATCTCTTATCTCGCAGTGTAGCTTCAAGAAAGCAAAAGTTAATGAATTGAAGCCAGGGAGTGTCAACTATTGGACAGATAGTTTAAACAGGTTAATATACCCTGAAACTGAGTTTAATCTTCTCGTATGAAGCAGAACTATTTCACAGTGATAGATTGAATCACAGTATTCCTTTTTGTCACTTGTGCATCACATATTAATGGTTCAAGATTTTCTGATGCATTTTCATGATAGAAGGCCATAACTGTAGAGGCTAATGAACAAAACCTAGTTGAAATAAAACAAAAATTATGATTGCTATATGATGAAGTATTGTGGAATTGGAATGCAATGTTGTATAGTATGGGACACAGATAAAACAGCAAGATACTTTCAATTTTATAGAAAGTAGTTGTAATTTCCATTTGAATACTTGTACACATCTGCAGGACAATGTTGAGCAAAGAGAAAGCAAACAAACCTGCAGAAGACAACAATGTTCCACGGCTAAATTCTACAAATCAACAACCCACGTTGTCCCTGCTCTCTCAACTGAAGCAACAGAATAAACCGGATAAGTTCAGTCCTACAGTAGATAGTGAATCGATCTCCTCAAATACAAGACTGAAGCCTTGGGAAAGCAGCAACCAGCAGAGCAATAAGAACAATTCTTGCACGCAGCCGCATGATCGTGAGTGCCTCCAATCGGTCCTTCAAAATTTCAGCCTGCCTAAGAATGAGAAGACCGAGTCTCAGAAAAACAAAGCTTCCAACCCCATACAAGTTTCATCAACCTTCTATTCCTCAGTCGGATGAAGACAAATTATTTTCATTGATGCAAGAAGGGAAACAAAGAAACTTAGACAAAAAAAATGTTGCAGTTATATACAATATATGATTTATATTGATGGTTTTTAAACAAATATTGTAATCATGTTCATCTTATTTATGCTTGATCCGTTTCCTATCAAATAGCAACACAATGGTATACAAAATGATATTCATGATTGATCTTGGCTACATGTAACACATTAAATAGCTTGCAGACAGTGAAACAGACAGTCCATTGTATGATCTGTCTTTTTAGCTGTCTGTATGCCAGATTCGAGGCTCTTGCAGACAACCCTCCGTCTATGGGTTGTACATGCCCTTAGGTAGTTATGATATGGTATTACATCTATGTATCCAAGGATCACCTTCCCCCAATAATGAGATGAGTTTTGGAAAGATTTTTCGTAAAAGGTGAGCTTTTAGACTTTGATCTACTGCTCATAGAATACAGCAGGTCACAGTCACCTACAGACCCCCTTTCCTGCTACAGTCTTCTGTCCCGATACATGCAGTGAATATCCACGATTCGATTTACTCTGTAGAGATGTGCTACTTTATCGAATTTTTGTACGGATAATCTATTTTTATTCGAAATTATATAAATATACCCGCGGAATTTTTTTTTACAAAAATAGACTCCAGTCGCCCCCCATTGGACGACTGCCGCCTTTCGCCCAACCGGGAGGCGACAAAATTTCTATCGCTCTACGTTCGAGCGACTGCAACCAGTCGCCTTCCTATTGGGCGACTGCCATGCAATCGCCCAATGGATGGGCGACTTGCAGTGCAGTCGCCCAATAGAGGGGCGACTTTACTCTGTCCCCCATGATTTTTTAGAGTTTTGTCAATTTTGTAGTTTTAAACTAGGAAAAGTGTGGTGTAGTTGTAATAAAAGTTTATGTTCACTGTATGTTGTAGGTGCATAAAAAATTTTGGAAAATTTTTTTAAGAACGATTGACTGTAGAACATTCGATACATACAATGGTAAGTGATATTTTGATGTTGCAGAGAATTAGTGTACGGAGAGAATTGGTATGTTAATATTGTTAAATGACGTGCTATCTGAATCATTGAATGCGAACAGACGAGATAATAACCTTATGTGAATAGCAATAAACTTCATAATACAGTTGGGAGTAACATGCCGCGTACATTTTTATTACATGCATAACATATAGCATGATATGCGACTAACCCACCCAACTGCTCGTACAACCTACTGTGTCGACCGGGGCCACTTTCCCTTCCTTGCCACTTGGCGTTGAACTCTTCCGCGGCCTCTTTTGCCTTAGCCGCCATTTCCCTCTTTTTCTTGCGCTCCCTCTCGCGAGCCTCCCGCTCCCTACGGGTGCACGCTTCGAGATGAGCTTGCGTCTCACGTTGTATACGCAGGGTGTGCTCGTTCTTGCAGTGCTCCTCCTCCAGCAACTCCTTCTCCCTTGTGACATTCCACTCCTCGAAGTCGAGGGTCCATTGGTCCGCAGGGTGGATCTCAAGATCGATCCATTTGCGGTAGCCACATAGGGGCTCTGGAGACTGTAAATAAAGGGGAGATGTTGTTAGTGCGTGCTGTGAAGGAGAAAAGGTAGGGGAAAATGGTGCATGTGGTCGTTACCGGCTGCCGATAGGTTGCGGTGTCAAAATGGTGGTCGGGGTAGTCACTGGAATAGTTTGCGCAACCCCAGTAACGCATACCTAGGCTGATACGGTACTTAGACTTGAAGAACTTGCACATGTCGCCGCACCAACAAAGGGGGGTGTCTCCCCCTCAGGTGGGAGTTGCGGCAAACGCTCGGTGGGGACGTTCGGGATGGGGTTGTTGCTACGCGGCCGCTCATCGCGGGGAGCTGACCTCGTAGCACGCTGGGCTTGTTCTACCCGGGCCTGTATAGCCCTTATTTTCTCATCGCGGGCGGCAGCTGACCGTGCTAGGTCACGGGTCTCCTCCCAATCATTCACCATCTTGTCCCATTGCTTCTTCTGGTTTTTGTCCATCCCGGTGGGGTGAAGGAAGCGCGGTGTAGTGTGGGGTTTGGAAGTGCAGTATGGCCTGCGAAATGGGATGCACACCAATTTATAGGGTCCATTTTCTCTCTACTCCAACTTGTAAAGCTGGTCCGCGTGGTCGTAGCACTAAATAAAGCTGCCCCGTGTTGTCATGTCAGTGCGAAAAGCTGGTCTCTTTTGTCATTGCACTGAGCAAAGCTGCCTCGTGTTGTCATGTCACTGAGGAAAGCTGGCGTCTTTTGTTATCGCACTGAGCAAAGTTGCCCCGAGCTGCTAGCACCTCCCGAAGCATGGGCGGACGCACGAGCTTGCGCAGCTGCTTGTAATGAGCACGGTTGCACAAGCAGGACACACTCGTATCCACGGCGTCGACACTCTTGCACAAAGCCCTTCCACGAAGCAAAGCGCACCAAAGTCTTCAACTCCCATCTGATGTCTGTGGGAGACCGGCTCCAAAGCCTTTGCACGACGACGCTGCACACCTCGGGGTCCAATGAAAAACTATGGGTCAGCCAAATCTGCACATCTGTCATTCGAGCATTCTCGTTATCCGGAAGTACGAGAGTGACTTGCGGAAAATCGCTCAAATCCACACCATTCGGATCTTCACGAATAATTCCAGCACCGTAATACACTCTCAATGTAGTGGCCATTGATGATGTAGGCCTGCATGTATGATTGAAATTTACGACATGTCAAATAACATCGTACAACACTAAACTAAACTTTCTATACTAAAAGGGTGCTAATATTTCTATACTACAAAATGTATACTACAACTTTTTGACACTAATATTTTTATACTAAAATTGTACTACATTTTCTACATCTAAAATTTTTACTAACACCAACATTTCATATAACTAATAGTGCAAATACAACATAATAAAAAAAATACCTGGATCCAAATAGATGGAATAGCTTCCACTCCTCCTTCCTCCCTCACCTCCTCCTCCAACCCTGTCCTCCTCTCCTTCTCTTCTCCCCTCCTTTTCTTCCCCTTCTTCCTCTCTTCTCCCCTCCTTTTCTTCCCCTTCCTCCTCTCCTCTTCTTCTCTCGTTTCTTCTCTGTGCGCAGAATGAGTGCAAAAAAGTGGTAGGTGGTACTGGGCGGCCGATCGTGCTATCTTAAAAACCCTCCTCGTCGCCTGCTGTTGGCGATCGCAATTCGGGCCGCCAACCGCACAAATGATCGGAAGAAGTCGCCCAACGCTCAGGCGACAGCATTGATTCGCTCAACGGTTCCCACATTCCTTAAATGTCGCCTCCCGGTTGGGCGAAAGGCGGTAGTCGCCCAATTGGGGGGGGGGGCGATTGGAGCCTATTTTTGTAAAAAAAATTCTCGCGGGTATATTTATGTAATTTCAAATAAAAAATAGATTATCCATACAAAAAATTTCTACTTTATCCACATATATTTTAACTAGACCAGTCGTGTACTCATGCACATAATACGCATTTCTTTGTGGAGATGTGCTACTTTAAACTTATTATTATAGTCCACCGGTGGGAAGCCCTACTTTGCTTGTAACATCACTCTTTGAGCTTCCCTCTACCAAATTAATAACTTCCAGAAATGGATTTCATCGGCATCCTCAAGAGTCAATTTAGAATTTAGAAAGTAGGGTTTCATCATGCAAGTGAGAATAGATAATTAATTTGTAATTACAACATTTCAAATAACAACAATCAACATGACCAAAGGGAACATCGGGCCAGTATTTTGCCTGTTCTGATGCAAACCCAAGAGCTTAATTAGCAGGAACTTCTTGTCATTTGATAATAAAACATGTATGTGTTGTGACTTATTACAGACAATTTTTTTAAAAAAATCGTCTATGTTGTTACTTATCACAGACAGTTTAGGAGCCGTCTTTGATAACCGTCTATTATCACAAACACAATAAATCAGACAGTTTAGAAAACCGTCTATGATGAGGGTTACGAACAATTTGTGATGATTCTACGTGTTGTAGTGAGTTATTTTGAGAAGAGGATCAAGAATACTTAGTGGGGAAAATTTGGACTTAGAGGGAAAAATTTGGACGGCACCCTCTGTTGCCTTTCAACCCTACAAAATCCAATAAGAACCATAAATTCCAATCTAGAATTATTGTTATGCATATGCAGATGAAATGGCGTCTCTCGTGCAAGCACTAAGCGCCGAACCTATATAAATACCCATAAATTCCAAAATAATTTATGATATGGGAGCATGGATGATGAAAGGATTTTGAGTTTATCTAAAATCAAGCAAGAGGAATTGATTTCATATTATATTTATTCATGGAATAGAGGGAATTACTTCATATATATTATAATTTGAAGGAGGGAGTAGGGATATGGAGAAAAGATTTGAACTTAGTTCAGAAATTGGAAACCATTTAAGCCCATAGGACCACAGCCCACAGCTGCAGGCAAGTGGGCCAACCGGCCCAGCCCACTGTGGTCACCACTTACTCCCTCACTTCCCTCCCCCTCTGAACATCTCACTCTCTCCTGATTTCCCCCAAATCCTCCCCTTCTCTCTCTGCTCCGCCGCCATCGCCGCCACGCCGTCTGCGCCGCCGTTTTCCCCGACGCCATCTGGATGCCGCCACGCCGAGCCGCTGCTCCTCCTAGCTCCCCTGCGTGCACGCCGCCGAGCCGCGTACCTTCCCGCCGATGCCGCCGCCATCCTGCTGCCCCGTCGGCCTTCACCGCCGCACCTCAACTGTTCAAGGGCTGCGTTGAGCTCACCACCTGCCCCTAATGTCACTTATTACTTGTCAAATTGGGTGGGGTAGCCGTGGGTTAAACCCTAGGCCTCTCCACCACCGTGGCCAATTCCGTCTGACGCCTGTCATTGCCGGCCGCATCCTCTGACCTCCGGTGAGTCAATCCACATCCTCTTGGTCTTGATTTTCTCTTCGAGCTCCCTCACGCTCTTGCCATGTTCCCTGCTATTGGCCGTGCCACCCGGTGTCCCGGCCGTCGCTTGTGAGTCGCCGTCATCCTCACTCTGGGCTAAGCACTCGCGCCGCCTCCATTCCACGGACGTGGCCTCGCCGTGCGCTTGTGCACGCCGGCCCTACGGCCATTAGATTCTTGCGCCACTCCGGCCGTGCACCGGATGCTCCGTGGGCACCGCACCGTCGTCGTCGAGCCGGCTGCCCTGCAATGGCTCTCCAGCTACTCCGGTGACGGTGTCGAGCCTTCCCGTGGTAAGACCTACACAGTGCCTCACTGCTTCCCCTGATTCCTGTGCTTGATGATTGATGCGGAGGTCTGCCCTACGAATTTAGTGATATTGACATGGTTCTGTGCACTGGTCATAAGTGAATGCCATCCTATAGCATCCTGGACCAATTCCAGAATTCAACATGTGCTGTGTATAATTGCAGGTTGTGCAGCATTGCTCCTATATGCATGCCATGCTCACAATGAACCATTACTGAAACTGTAGCATAAAACATACATTCTGAAAGCAGGAGCTGCACTACGCTGTAAGCATACAGCTCAACTATAGGCACCGATTCAATTAGTTAATTTTCAAGAATTTACTTGTTCCAGAACACTAGCTCTTGTTGTCATCTTTAAATGAAGTATGACTCTTGGTAGATACTGCTAGATCTTTAATTAGTTTTGCCCATAAATTATCCATGAATCATGCTTGCTTTAGTTAGGGAATTGAAGACATAGGTCTAGACAGGATTATTTACCTCTGTTTTATGTTAATCTAGTTCTACACATGGAATTACATTCATGATTCGAGATCTTGCAATAGTATCCTCAGTAGCTGGAAAGAACCTAATTACTTTCAAGTGTTTTTCTTGTTAACCATGCTATCTGCAGTTCTTCATATCAACTTATATTTGTACCTTATCCTTGATAGATATTGATGGATCCTCCGCTAGTTTCATTTACAGATTAATCAAGAACCCAACCTAATAATAGTACCTTTGGTGTTGAACTAGAACTAGCTGTTCACATCAATCACACTAGCATGTATGGAGTCCCATTGCATACAGAAACATATATCATACTGATCTGACGGGTTTGACCATGGAAGAATGCAAACCTTAAGGGAAATTACCCTTAGATGCCATTGAATAACTACCTATGTTCCTTATATATTACCGATGTCTCACTGACATGTGGGTTTGGCCTCACAATGAGTGGCATATAAGGAATCATGTAGTTATTCAGTGGCATCTAAGGAATTTTTCCTTAATGATGCAACACAAGTGTGGTCTTGGTCCCTATTATTCTCCTTGCCTCCTTACCTCTCCTCCTCGGCTCAAATCTGCAGCAAATTGCATTAAACTGCTGCTGCTCATATGCTAAACTGGAGGAAAAGTAGAGGATACCTCTGTTTGTGAAGGAACTATCCTGCAGCCATAATGAGGGGGTGGTCTGATGTAGTGCTCTTTGATTGAATCCTGTTTTTCTTGGTGCAAGATCGAGTGAATATGTGCTTGTGTGTCTGGCTGTGAAAGCTGATTGTTAATTTCCCTCACTTGGTAAGTCGGTAGCCACTTTTCTTGACTGTCTTGTGCTGTGGTTTGGAGACACCTCCAGGACGTACGTGTCCTCCTCTATTGCAGTGGCTTGGGAAAATTTGGTAAAGATTCACTACTCTTTTGAACTTAAGTCGTTGATTCTCTGAAACAGCAGGGGTATTCTTCCAAACATCGTTGGCTGACATAACTTGAGGGCTTTTCTGTAAATTCTCAATCGGCCTGCGTAATTTCGGAAGTGCGCTTTTTACGTGGTAATCGTTTTGGCTTCAGCTTTTAGCTTTAGGCTTATTTTTCACTATTCATAATTTCGTCTTTTTCTGAACTTTTTACTTTTTGTTGAGCTTTTTTGGCGGTTCTTTTTTTTCGTACTTGTTTGTATTATACATAATGGGTTAACATATTTTTATATTTTTTAAATTTAATTATGCTAAATAAGGCTATGTCAGCTACAGTGTTTTTTCAGCCAACTACAATATTTTTCAGCCATAAGCCACCAAAAATAAGCCTAAATGATCACCACCTTAATTCGGATTGTGCCGGCAATGTTGGGCTCCTCCCAAAACTAAAGGCGTCCTCCGGGGAATGCGCTTCTTATTGAACTTTTGTAGGTTGAAAGGATGTGGCCTGTTAGAACGGATGGCGCATTCATGTGAATACGCAACCGGGTAGGATTGTGCCTGTGTTGCGCACGGATAGCGGAAGGATGCCACACTTTACATGACTGCAAATAAAATGTGAAAAGAAATCCCCAACTCGCTTAGTCTGCCTTGAGTTTTGGTCTCTTTCTGGAATTGATCTCTATGCAATGATGGATTGGTGATCCTTTTGATGATCTGCCACGGCACGGCTTATAATGATGGGTAAATTAAGGTTGTGATCAAAATGGCTGAAAAGCCCGTGGCTTATGGCTGAAAACACTGTAGCTGGCTGAAAAAACACTGTAGCTGACAGAGGCTTATTTACCATAATTAAATTTAAAAAAATTTAAAAATAGAAAAAACATATTAGCCCATCACGTATAATGTAAACAAATACGAGGAAAAAAGAACCGGTAAAAAAACTTAAAAAAAGCCAAAAGTTCAGAAAAAGATGAAATTTATGAATAGTGCAAAAATAAGCTGAAGCCAAAAGCTCAAGCCATATTGATCACACCCTAAGAGCATCTCCAATGGGTCTATAGCAGCTATCTACAAGAGAGTCCATGTCATCAACTGTCCTACGTGGAAGATATTAAATGAAGAAAGAGAACGCAGCTCTCTGACTTTCTAGAGATAGTCTATAGCGCCAAACGAGGCAGCCTCCATAAATTCTGTGTGTGCATGTAAGCATCAAATAGCTATCCTTATAGATAGTTCTTTAGAATGCTAACTTTAGTGTGTACTATATAGATGATGTGGAAGTCTTATAGTTAGTTGCTAACTATAACCATTGGAGATGCCCTAAGTACCCGCACCAGCGGGATAAGCTTCCCGATCGACGGGCAAGTGAACTCAACCCTTGTTAGCTAGATAGAAATTGAATATCTAGGGAGGGAGAGATGAGAGAGAGACGTGTACACGTATTCCGCGGTTTCACTAATTAATAGATTAATAGATAGATAAGCACGCATGCATTACGGGCACGGCACGCTCGACGGCGACCGAGGTCAATGATCGTATCATTTCTGAGATAAGAACGTCCAGATGGATTGAATCGCCACCTCTCTCTCTTATTTTGCCTCGTGAGCAGTCAGGCTAGCTGTCCCAGCAGCAGTAAAATGACGTCGAGTAAAAAAAAATGATCTTGCACCGTTAATTGTACGAGCAGCACCATAAAAGTTGCCATCGACAGCTAGAGAGCTGGCAGGGGAGTAATATTCCTGCAGGGAATCATGCATGCATGTGTCGGTGCTGTGCACGTTGACGACGTGGTTACAGCGTCCTACAGGGACCGTCGATACACGAGCAGCGCAGCGAGCGAGGCAAGGCAAGAGAAGAGAGCAGCGGTAGCGTCACGTCGCCCTCGTCGTCGTCCTCCCTGCCTGCCACCCTGAATGTGCGCTGCTCCCGAGGCGACCATGCAGTGCGATGCCATGCACGCGCTACGTACGTCGGTCCATGCACGCTGCCCAATCAGCTCCTCGCAACTGCAGCCACCGTCCAATCAGGTCGCACTGGTGGGCCCACTTTGACCGGTCAACATTCCGGTTGGTGGGCCAGCTCCCCACGGATCTCTCGTATGTATGCTGGGGGTAGTAGGGTTCGACTTCGACACTACCGCTGCTAGGACACCACCCTAGCCTTGCGTTGGATTGGATCCCTCTCTTGCAATAACTCCCACCGGCCACCTCGTACCAGCCGTCGAGATTTTTGGACACTGGCCAAGCCCAGTTGGTTCGTCAATAAGCACGAATGAATCTACATATACCTCGTCTAGGTAAAGTCCATAACCATAGTAGTTTTAGGGGGTGTTTGGAACTGCTCTACAAACTCTGCTCCACGAATTCTACCGTGAAGCAGCTCCATAAAAAACCTAGAGTTTGTGGAGCATCCCTTTAGGTGCTCTCACAACTCCACCTTTTTTCCTCGAACAGAGTGCGTGGAGATGAACCTGTTTGGCTAAAAAACATAGAGCGAAACTGAAAAACGTGGAGTGGAGCAGTCCCAAACACCCCCTTAAGCTAGAAGAACATCCATACATGAAAAGCAAAGGTAGATGGCATAAGAGCAAGTTTAATAGTATAGATAGCTGCTACCTCCAATACATTTCCATGTCATCAAAAGATAATGATGCAGCTAACTCATACAATAAACTGGCTATAAGTTGTCTCCACAAGAGCTCTCAATCATTTAATACATACATGGGTATTGATAATTTAATACATGCATGGGTATAGCAGTTAGTTCTATTGGTACATGCATGGATAACGCCTCTTTTCCTGTGCTATAGCCTGACTCTTGCATGGGAGCCGGCTTGGCTCCCTCTCTCCTTTTCTCTCCCCTCCACATAGGACTATGCTGACATGGATTCCCTTGTAGCTAGCACAGTCAGCCTTATTAAACTTGCTCTAACAGATATCTCTTTTCGACACTACTAAAATTTCTGTGTCTCGCCAACAAATTTAGAATACGTGGTATTGTTTATTTAATATATACATATAGGTGGTGGTGTTGTAATTTTTTATGTTTCTACTTTTTGCAAAACAATGTTAAGACGAAGGTGTAATTTGAAAATTATAAGATAGCTGAAAAGGAAAATATTGAACTAAATGTAAGATGTTTCTTTTTGGCTAAAAATGACATGGCAAAGACAGTGTTCTCGTATTGGTGCCTGGGCATCATGATCTAAAATGCTTTTTTGGTTGTCAACTTATGTCTTAATTAGTTCAAACAAGTTTGAACTGGAATTCAAATTGTAGTTGCTTTTTTAGATAGTTTGATTGTAGGTATGTGCTGATTATATATATAAATCAGCAAAGCATGTGATCTGAATTCGTCTGAAACTTTAAAATCGAGTATATTTTTCAAAGGTATACGTTTCATTTGAAATGTTATAGATAGTTATATATATCCTAAAACTAATATTTTCAAAAAAATACACCCGAATTTGGGTTTAATTCGTGCATTTAAAATCATGGTGCTATGCCCCATTTCAGCGTCCTAAAATGTTTCTATACTCTTGAGAGTACGTACCCTCACTTCTAACATACCCCTTCAATGTTGTTGTTATATTTTTTTAATCTATTTGAGCATACTTTAATAATGATTATAAGGTACTTTAAAGTAAGTTCCATGAAAAAATCATGAAAATCCACTTTTTTATTGTATAATTTGTGTGTATGTACTCCTTTTATACATAGAATCTCGATGGAAAATTTTCAACCAAATCGTATTGGAGTATCTTAGAATTAATATTTTAGTATATTAAAAGTAATAAACGGGTATAAAATATTTATTTAAGTGGTATATTAAAATGAAAGCATGTACTCTTAGCGTATTTTTCTATATGGATAGATAGAGATTGAGAGGGAAAATACATATGTTCCGAGCAAATCAGCTTGCTTGGTACTACTGTTGCATGCGCCGACAAGAAAACATCAAATTAAGTACAGAGATCGAATATTATACGTGTGGGGAATCGCTTGATCCAGAGCCACCGAAAAATCAGAAAAGGAAGCTGCAATTTTCTTATTCTGAAAGGACTGTGCCGATTGACGCTAGCTATTGCATATGCGGGCGCACGATTACTTTTCTGGCATTCACATTGATTTTCCATCCTGTTAGTTGTGACCACTGTTAGCACGCCTTGACGAGGAATATGTAACCACTGTTAAGCAAGCTTTTAATCCTTGTCGTTTTGCCACGACAGTCACAAACAGGGCACTCTTAACGCGGACGCTACAAATCACCGGTGGTTCTTTTAAATATATGGCTTAATTTTTTTATAGTAATTATCTTTTAAATAAAATATCTTTTTGAAAGAGAATCTATAAGTTAACAGATCTGTAAGTTAATTGTAGTAGACATTATTCCGATTTTATTTATATCAGCTAAAATCACATGTGAGTATCTCTCTATACTCTTTCTCGTAGATAATTAGAATTCAAAATTTTAAGTCAAAACTCATAAGCTGTAGCCAAAAAACCCACCCATGTTACAATGATTGTTGCGTCATATAGCTTAATTTTTCTATAGTAATTAATTTTTAAATAAAATATCTTTTTGAAATAGAATCTGTAAGTTAATTGTAGTAGATATTATTTTAATTTTATTTATATCGGCTAAAATCACATGTGAATATCTCTCTATACTCTCTCGCGAATAGCTAGAATTTAAAATTTGAAGTCAAAACTTATAAACTGTAGCCAAAAAACCCACCCATGTTACAATGATTGTCGCGTCATATAGATATATTACTGATAGAGATTCTCGTATGCATTGTACCTATAGGTATATTAGTACAATCGAGAGTGCTCTCAGTTCGTTTCATCTAATTTGGACATCGTTAAGAATGCATGCCCCAACCACAAGGATAGATGTGTCGCATGCATGTCTGCCATTGATTCTGGATAAAGGCAAATTTGTATAGAGACGTTGTATCTGTGTTACATGTTATCGATCGAGTGAATTTGAGAAAACCACATATTTTAGTCGTAGTCGCAGAAAACCTTGGGTAAATTACACACAAAGGCCGCATGCCAGCTGTGCAAAGTGTTTCTTTCTCCCTTAGGCAGCGATCAACATGGCTGCAGCTGCTGGCTGTGGGCTTATTTGTCACTATTCATAAGTTTCGTCTTTTCCTGAATTTTTTCTTTTTGTTGAGCTTTTTTGCCGGTTCTTTTTTTTTCCTGTATTTGTTTGTATTATACGTAATGGGCTAACATATTTTTTATATTTTTAAATTTTTTTAAATTTAATTATGCTAAATAAGCCTCTGTCAGCTACATTGTTTTTTTCAGTCAGTTACAGTGTTTTCAGCTATAAGCCATGAGCTTTTCAGCCGAACCTATGGATCTAAATATTCATGAGCCATGAGCCTACATATAGCCATGAGCCATGAGCTTTTCAGCTACAGTGTTTTCCTTTGCAGCAGTTGCAAATATTCTTGTATAGTGTTTGCACCAGATTGATCTAAATGCTTGAGTTAGTTTTCCCGGAACATATGGATCATTTTTGGCGCGCAAATGCATTTGCAAACATTACCTTTACATGAGAAATTACAGCGAGACGCTTGCAATCAGTATTCTCTTCACATAAAAATGCAAACCAACACCTTATTAAAGCCACGTCAACGTTCCATGCTCCATTGAAATGCTGAATAAAATGGATATAATATATGTTCACGCATTCGCCAAAGGTTAAGCCCGCTCCAAAGCGCTTACGTGGTGTCCAGTTTGACGATGGCTTATGTTTTTTTACTATAACTGATGATGACTTATTTGACGTAATTAAATTTAAAAATTTAAAAAATAGAAAAAACATATTAGCCCATCATAGACAATACGAAGAAATACAGGAAAAAAGAAAAGGCAAAAAAGCTCAAAAAGTCAGAAAAAGACGAAATAAATGAAAATAGTGAATTAAAAGCTAGAAGTTAAAACTGAAACGAGCGGAGCCTTATGACTTATGATTTTTGTTGAAATTACATTGTACCGGCTGTTAGCTTTTTCTAGTAATTCAATTAAAATAAAAATAAAAAAATCATTATATGGTCACGGACAATGCAAAAGAATAAGATGAAAAAGAAAAAGACCAACAAACCAAAATTAGTAGCTGACGTATTTTAAATTGTTTCTGATTTAAATAAGCTGAAAACTAAAAAAAATCCAACCCAGCCCTTAGCTTACCCTAGAGTGTCAGTACAAAAAGATCCGGCTTTCAGTGAACCACCTCATCTACTCATGCTAATTATGCTTGCCGTTGACATTCCGAAGCGTAGCTCCTACTCTCTTTTGCTTAATTACTCCATTAAGGGCGTCTCCAACAGCTGGCTATTTAGTTAGCTAGATCTGATGTGGTAAGAAAAAAGCAGGAGAGAGAGTAGTCACTAGCGACGAGCAAATAGCTGATCTATTTTACGTAGTCCAAGAACATGAGAGAGGAACATGTGGGTTCAACAGTATAAAATAGTCTTTGCTTTTGTCTCTCACCTCTACGTCAGCTGACTATATAGCTAGTACTAGCTATTACCATTGCGGACGCCCTAAGGGCTATCCATGCGATAAAAAGATCCAATGTTTTCCTTTTCCTTTCTCGACGAAACAATTGGGTATATATGTACACATGGATGGTTCGCAAAGAGCGAAGACGCACGTCACTGCCAAACGGCATTGTCCCTCACCTAACCCTCTCATTAACAGATTAATTAAAGCAATAATGGTAAGATTACTACGACTCGTAGGTGGCCACGCAATGGGTCCACCGTTTCCAAACATTACTATATATAATGCTGCATTAAGGCAATGGATGCAACGAATCTGTTCATCAATGGGAAAGCTTGGCATCTGCTGACTGTTGAAGATACGATCCATTGGCAACTTAACTCGTATCAGTGAAATGAATCAGGAAAAAACGAGTAATTTACGGCTACAAGAAATCAGCGCTAACGAAGGCTAACTATAAAGCATAAGACATCTTGTAGAGATTTATATGAAGAGAAAGAAATTTATACCGATCACTTTTAGTTTTAATTTATGAATAGTGACATCTTGTAGAGATCTATATGAAGAGAAAGAAATTCGCACGTAATTATAATCAATATAAATAAAGTCACTATAACGTTGACTACAATGGACTAGAAC
Source organism: Dendrocalamus sinicus (assembly GCA_036346575.1). NCBI lineage: Eukaryota > Viridiplantae > Streptophyta > Magnoliopsida > Poales > Poaceae > Dendrocalamus > Dendrocalamus sinicus. The sequence continues at coordinate 1,241,222 of CM070641.1, forward strand.
CTCACCTTGAAAAGACTCCGTTTCATATATTTAAAAAAACAGCTTTTATAAACTAATATAAAGAGTGACTTGCATCAAGTTAGGCCCCGTTTGGCACAGCTCTACCATCGGCTCCTGGAGCTGTTTTGTGCCAAACGGGGTACAACAAAATAGCTCCACCCAAGGAGTCCCTTAAAACCTGCTGAGACAAAAGTAGCTCCTTGGGTGGAGCTGAAAAAAGTAGTTTCACCCAGCTTCACTTGTGAAGTAAAAAAAATAGCTCCACTTATGAAGTGGAGCCGTGCTAAACGGGGCCTTAGTATATACGTACGTTTGCTCAGGATGTTCTAGTTTCGCCACTAAGCCAAAATGCTCACGGTGTTTGTTTTATCCTAACAGCCTTTTGAAATACAAGTATATTTAAGGTTGTGATCAAAATGGCTTGAACTTTTGGCTTCAGCTTATTTTTACACTATTCATAAATTTCGTCTTTTTCTGAACTTTTGGCTTTTTTTTGAGTTTTTTTACCGGTTCTTTTTTTCCTCGTATTTGTTTGTATTATACGTAATGGGCTAACATGTTTTTTCTATTTTTAAATTTTTTTAAATTTAATTATGGTAAATAAGCCTCTATCAGCTACAGTGCTTTTTTCAGCCAGCTACAGTGTTTTCAGCCATAAGCCACGGGCTTTTCAGCCATTTTGATCACAACCTAAACATGGTACCTTGTTTTTTTAACATAAATATGGCACATGTGATCTTTTTCTTTTGTCACTTGTTTGTACCATGGAATCATGAGGAGTGTGCATGCACGCGGCTGGCTAGGCTAGCTGTGCGGGCTGTGCCTGTGGGTATCCACCTACACATGTAACGGACCAGTGGATGGATAGCTTTGCGAGGAATCAATAAATCGACATCACTCCTCTCGACCGTTCCATGACGGACCTACATACATCAAGTATATTTTTATTCCTCTCTCTCTAAGAAAAGTATATTTTTATTCCTCTCTCTAAAAAAGGTGTATTTTTATTCTGGCAAAAAGAGGAGAGAGAAGAAAGAGGAAGAAACGGGTGAGAGGCCGGGAAGGAAATATGGATTAATTGGCAGGCAATAAACACCTTCCAAACAGGCTTCCCTTACTCCTCTATAAAAGCACCCCTTCCTCTTGCACCCTTCCACCCACCAACAGCAACAAAGAATAGTTTTTTTTCTTCCCTTGTAGAAGATGTAGATTTCATGGGTCTTCTTATTCTTGATCTCCTGGCCTTTTAACTTGCTCAGTTGTAGTTTGTTAGCATCTGTTAAGCTCCTTAATCCGCCGTATTATAAGCTATTTCTTGTTTGTCTTCATTGTGCTCTATAGATCTCATGCTTTCTTTTCTCTTCTTTTATGTTGTTGTTCTTGATCTGTAATGTTGGGTTGTTTTTGAAGCGGAGCTCCTTTCATTCCAATGAATGGTCTATTTGAAGGGTGATACAGCTGCTTGTTCATGGTTCCCACTGCCCTATCTCATTAGAAAAGAGTACCGAGATAGACCGAGCTGAGATATGAGGTATAGATGGGCTTATTGAGATAGGCTTGTGGCTTGCATGACCCAGGAGCTGCATCAACCCCTTGCCGACCGCTGTTTGGATTGAAGGGAGCTCTGCATCTTGATCTCACAAGAAATTGCTGTGTGTTTGTCGTCCGACTAATCGCATGCCTTCGCTGAAACTAATGCTTTATTTGTTCTGTTTGGCTCCTCCATGTTTAGATCTGAAGCTTATATTCCTATATGAAACTGCAGACGAGTTGATCGCAATCCTCATTTCCTTGAGCTTAGGTTTATCACTGTCAATTCCATTTTTTATTAATTTAAAGTACTGTCTTTCTTTGTCCCTAATGAAAGATTCAGCTAAAGTTTATATCTGTGTCGTTGTAGGTTGGGAGTGGTACTTTGCATCGCTTTATTCCTTTGTTGGTGAGATGTTATGTCACTGTTCTTTATTCCTTCCCTGTTAGTACTAGTGTTGTGCATTTGTGGTGGGGCTCTTGATCTGGCTTTGGACTGTTTGATCTATTCATCCTACTTGTAGTCACATATATATTTTTTTGTTCTCTTGCTCTACCTGATAGATTTGCATCAGATACCATACGCCTGCTTGGATCTGGCTGACCACACATGTGTGTCCTCACTTTTTCCCTTTTGTCCTAGTTTCATCACATGTTCCATTATATTGCAGATGTGCATGGATGCCTGTTGCTAGCTAGCCTTGAAAATGCCTGCTCTCATGTTTTTATTCTTGGTGCTAAAACTTTTGATTTAAGATTCTTCCTTAGCTTAACTGAGCGTAATAAACAGGAGTTGATTAATATACTCTTTTTCTGTCCACTAGCTGTATTACACACTTTGGTTAATTAATATACTCTTTTCTGTGTGCTTTTGGGAGATCAATTTCAAGAAGAATGGCCTGTATAGATGATTCCTGATGCATCAAATGTACGTACGTGCTTTTGACATGGTCGTGAATAGCTTTGAATAATATGAGATGCATGGAGATAACACAAGAGACAAGACATTGTACCGTGTGTGATACATCGGTTGGATGGCATTGTACCATTAGTTTATATGGTTTGAGCAAATTAACGGAACGTTTTATCTCATCACTTTGTATGAACTGATGATATATACAGCGGTGGACCGAAGTCTCACGAAATCGCAAATAAACTATATCATAGCAAAAATACATAATTACATATACAACAACTGATAAAAGAGTGAAATAGCTAGACAAAGGACATCAGAGAAGGTGACTGAAGCTGAAGACATGAGAGAGGAGAGTTGAAGCTGAAGAAAACTAGATGGCTAATCCATGGGGGTTAATGGGCTGCACCGCTGCTTCGGCAAACCCTAGCACCCGGCGTATGTCCGCCCCTGGATATATACATACAAGTTTTCGTGTTGGTTTCGCTGAGAGCCTTGGCCTGATCGAGAGGCCGAGACATTGTACGTACACATTGAATAATACACGCGGAGTTTTTCTAACTCCTTAATACTTGCCTTATCCCTGTTAATTTGCCGTGCTGAGAATCGTAATCACCACTTGTTGGGAGCACAAGGTAGAAGCTAAAATTCAATCGGCCGGTAACCCGGTCTATGGGGTTATCCAAGCAGTAGATCAACCGGAGCAAGAAATTAAACTGTAGTGAAATCATGGAGGGGCATTGCATGGAGAGGAAATCATGATTCGGCGCCATGAGCCAATCCCATAAGGGGAGTAACAGTGTAAGACCTTCACCTGAGAGCCTATCCTGTTGTCCCCTCACCTCAGGAAGGAGGAGGAGACGGAGCCTGTGTGTTGTTGAAGTGCATAGAGCTGGGCCGCGTGGCCCGAGCATAACAAGGCCTTGTTTGGTTGGGCGGATGATTTCTATGGGCTCCCACGGGCTATATCTTTCTGGGCTTCCGCCCTCCATTGCCGGGAAACTGTCCTCAACTCAGATTCCTTTTTGTACTCCTCATGTAAATGCTGCTTTGAATGAACAAATTTCCCGTCTTCATTTCTCAAACAAAGAAAAAACTGTGATCATTTATGCTACTACTAATGTGGAGAGAGATAAAGAGTTGGGATGAAAGAGAGACTTGCAGAGAGAGAGAGAGAGAGAGAGAGAGAGAGAGAACTAAGTTTCGGGTGAGTCTGCTGCAAGCAACGTGTGCGTCCAGAAACAGTTGAGTTTGTTTGCGTGTTGTTCATCGCTCACTCTTCCGATCGAGTTGCTGCAATCGATCGATCCCCACCATTTCGGGCAACTCTCACTTGCACGTCGCTCGTTTCGGTTTTAGCTTCAGCCTTCTGATTTATTTTTTATTATTTATAATTTCGTTTTTTTACTAAATTTTTGATTTTTTAAAGCTTTTTTGCCGGTTCTTTTTGTTCCCGTATTTATTTGTGTTGTCCGTGATGAGCTAGCATATTTTTTATTTTAATTTTTTTAAATTTAATTATGCCAAATAATCCACTTTTAACTACAGTAAAATTTTAACTGTTATAATGTAATTTCAGCTCATAAATCACAACTTTTTAGTGCAACCGAGCTCTCACGATGATCATGGATACATGTTTCTTGGATGGGGGAGTCATTGGGGCGTGTCGATGTGATGGGGAGGTCTGTCACGGGGTTTAGTGCTGCTGCAGATTCTCGGTTGAATAGAATTCGGTGTTATTCACACGTGCCAGTGCTTGCATCAAGTATTTCTCACCTTGTGGTAATGGAGTGCTAGTAGCAGCTATGGCTCGGTTCCTTTTCAACTTTTGATTTCTGTTTTAATTTTTTTTATAGTAACTAGTTTTAAATAGAGTATCTTTTTAAGATATAGTATACTAGTTAATTGTAGTATATACTGTACTGACTTCATTTATGTCGGCAAAAATCACACGTGAGTTTCTGTTACTCTGTAATATCTCGTACGAACAGCTCAAAAGACACAAGCTGCAAGAACATGGCCTATAGTAACAAACTAATGTTGCAGGGGAATAGAAATTTAGTAAACATAATGAAATTGAATTCGTTCTTTGCCGGAAAATAATAAAGGTGGCTAATTTCCATTGGTAGATTTTTTTTACCCTATGAATTCCAAATTATATGCAGAAATTTTATAGGTATTTTTAGAATTTTTTTAAAATGTAATTTCTACATGAACCCAACGATATTCAGGTGTTGGAAACGGTGTCTTCGATCACTTATATCTGAGACAAACATTCGAGATTGATATTAGTTTCTGCTTCTAGCTTATGAAGTTAAAACAAACATCTAATTTTTTAAAGTGGCGTCTTCAATCCTTTTGCTCCCGTCTCGCTATATAGATAAGAAAAAGGGTCACAGACGTATCACACACCATATTCCTCTTACTCCCATCTCGTGCACACACTCTCTCATATTTTTTTACACCACTCATCTTCTCCTTTTAAAGTTATTTTTAGCTATTACTATTTATTTTTAATTAAAAATCATTAGCGACAGACAAAAACTATCGACAGAAACTAATTCAAACACCCCAAAGAAAAGTAACATTACACTACTACTAATCACGTGCAGTGCCCTGACTGATAAAACTGCCAGCAATTCCGTCAGTGCCTTTTTATTTGGTCCTGTTCATTCAAGCTATGCAAGCAATTTTAGATAGTGCTTATTTAGACCTATAGACTTAAGCTTTGACTTTTTTTACACTGTAGTTTTTTTCAGTATAATTAAATTTTAAAAATAAAAAATATATCATTATTGATAATACAAAGAAATAAAAAAATAAAACAACAAAAGCACAAAACCTAAAAAAACTAAATTAAGAAACTAGAAACTTGAAGCTGTTGAGCAAAGTCTAAGCACCGTGTCCGGACACAACAATTCCATCGCACAACCACACTTCCTTCCCACTGAAGGAGAAATTTTAATGTGTCACAGTTGTACAACGCGGTTTTATGTCACGAGCAAATCGGAAAGCAACACATGGAAAGATGATACTGTAGCAGTACTGTAAATTGTACAGGAATGTAATTTTTAATACCTACTACAATGCTTAGTTGTATGGAAAAATTAATCTTTAATAGCTACTTACTGGCCGTAAGTTGTGGTCACAAGCTGTGGTTGTAAACCATGATCGCAAGCGCCGTGGACGTAAGCTATGGTCGTAAGACTTATGACCATGACTTACAACCAGTAAGCAACTATTAAAAATTATTTTTTCTGTACAACTGAGCGCTATAGCAGATATTAAAAAGTATTTTTTTGTACGATCTACAGTACTGCTATAGTATCACCTTTCCACGTGTGCTTTCCGATTCGCTTGTGACACAAACCACGCTGTGCAACCGTGACACAACCGAGCGCTATAGCAGATATTAAAAAGTAATTTTTTAAAGACGATCTACGATCGCTATAGTATCACCTTTCCACGTGTGCTTTCCGATTCACTCGTGACACAAACCATGCTGTGCAACCGTGACACAACCGAGCACTATAGCAGATATTAAAAAGTAATTTTTTCGTACGATCTATAGTACTGCTATAGTATCACCTTTCCACGTGTGCTTTCCGATTCGCTCGTGACACAAATCACGTTGTGCAACCATGACACAACCGAGCGCTATAGCAGATATTAAAAAGTAATTTTTTTGTACGATTTACAGTACTGCTACAATATCATTATGCCACATGTTGCTTTTCGATTCACTCATAATACAATTGTGCAACCGTGGCATAATAAAATTTCTCCCACTAAAGATGCTGCTGCTACTACTCGGTGGTATTACTACAAACCAAACGATTGAATTCCTGATCTGTACAGATAGATAGAGCGTTAGGACACTGATGGGGACAAAGAGGAAATAAAGGCGCATTACATGAATATCTCGATGCAACCAGCTGCTACGCCTGCTAGCTGATCAGAGAAGGAAAGAATCATGCGTGTATTTCGATCATCTGATCTCAGTGCTGCAGATTGGATAGCAGCGCCCGCGAGGCGTCGAGCAGGTGCCAGAGGAGGAGCAACACGGAGGTTGGCACGCTCAGCATCAGCACGGCGACGACACCGACGCCGACGCCCGGCCGGGAGCTCATGAGGAAGGCCTGCAGGAGCCCCACGAGCTCGCAGATGTCGGCGTCGTAGCTGCCGTACCACTCCTTCTCCCACGCCGCCCAATCCGCCGGCGGCTTCCAGCTGGTCTCCGCCATCTTCATCTCGTGGATCCTCCGCCGCAGCACGATCATGCTCTCGTCCACCAGCCCGCCGCTGCCGCACCCGAACTCCGCGTCGTCACGGCGGGACGACGCGGCGGCGGGCTTCTTGGCCGACGCCGCCGTCGTCCAAGACGGACGTCCGGCCGCGCGGACGGCGGGGAATTCGCAGCTCATGAGTTGCATTTTTGGATTCCAAGAGGAAGCAACAGTGCATCAAATGTAAGTTCGTGCTTTTGACATGGTCGTGAATAGCTTTGAATAATATGAGATGCATGGAGATAACACAAGAGACAAGACATTGTACCGTGTGTGATACATCGGTTGGATGGCATTGTACCATTAGTTTATATGGTTTGAGCAAATTAACGGAACGTTTTATCTCATCACTTTGTATGAACTGATGATATATACAGCGGTGGGCCGAAGTCTCACGAAATCGCAAATAAACTATATCATAGCAAAAATACATAATTACATATACAACAACTGATATAAGAGTGAGATAGCTAGACAAAGGACATGAGAGAAGGTGACTTAAGCTGAAGACATGAGAGAGGAGAGTTGAAGCTGAATAAGGTGGTGATCGGTTCGGCTGAAAAGCTCGTGGCTTATGGCTGAAAACACTGTAGCTGGCTGAAAAAGCATTGTAGCTGACAGAGGCTTATTTAGCATAATTAAATTTAAAAAATTTAAAAATAAAAAAACATATGTTAGCCCATTACGTATAATACAAACAAATACGAGAAAAAAAAGAACCGGCAAAAAAGCTCAACAAAAAGCCAAAAGTTCAGAAAAAGACGAAACTTATGAATAGTGAAAAATAAGCCAAAAGCCAGAAGCCGAAGCCGAGTTGATCAGGGGGTAATGGGCTGCACGCCTGCACCGCTGCTTCGGCAAACCCTAGCACCCGGCGTATATGTCCGCCCCTGGATATATACATACAAGTTTTCGTGTTGGTTTGGGTGAGAGCCCCGGCCTGATCGAGAGGCCGAGACATTGTACACATTGAATATACACGCGGAGTTTTTTTTTTCTAACTCCTGACGAAATTGAATTTGAAGTACTTAATACTTGCCTTATCCCTGTTAATTTGCCGTGCTGACAATCGTAATCACCACTTGTTGGGAGCGCAAGGTAAAAGCTAAAATTCAATCGGCCGGTAACCCGGTCTATGGGGTTATCCAAGCAGTAGATCAACCGGAGCAAGAAATTAAACTGTAGTGAGGTGTACCATACGGGATGAGCCCTGCCACCTCTCCGTGCGACCGGCCACTGGACTTGTGGTCAGGGTTATGATAACCGGTTGCAAAATTTTAACAGGGGGAGGGGCGGTAACGCCGATAGGGCAGATTATCGATTAATTTCGGTGGATTTTAGCAAGAATTTGTCAAATTAAAATTTGAATTATAAAAAAAATCAGCCAATAGTAAGAAATATCGGAGATTTTCGTTCGAAAATTTTAAAGCAAATCGGCACAAATCGGTGCAAACTCAAATTTAGCTGAAGTATTTGAAATCGGTTTGTTCTCTAACGGGGCGCCCGTTTTTCCGAAAACCGGCTAGTTATAAGCCTGGTTGTGTTAGTTTGGGTCAACTGAATGAATGTATTTGCATGGAGAGGAAATCATGATTCGGCGCCATGAACCAATCCCATAAGGGGAGAGTGGGGAGTAACAGTGTAAGACGAGAGCCAATCCTGTTGTCCCCTCAGGAAGGAGGAGGAGAGGGAGGCTGTGCGTTGTTGAAGTGCATAGAGCTGGGCCGCGTTGTCCGAGCATAACAAGGCCTTGTTTGGTTGTGCTGATGATTTGTACGGGCCCCCACGGCCTATATCTTTCTGGGCCTCCGCCCTCCACTGCCGGGAAACTGTTCTCAACTGAGACTCCTTTTTGTACTCCTCATGTAAATGCTGCTTTGAATGAATAAAACTGTGATTCATTTATGCTACTACTACTGTGGAGAGAGAGAGAGAGAGAGAGAGAGAGAGTTGGAGAGAAAGAGAGACTTGCAGAGAGAGAGAGAGAGAGAGAGAGTTGGAGAGAAAGAGAGACTTGCAGAGAGAGAGAGAGAGAGAGAGAGAGAGAGAGAGCAACCTAAGTTTCGGGTGCGTCCAGAAGCAGTTGAGTTTGTTTGCGTGTTGTTCATCGCTCACTATTCCGATCGAGTTGCTGCGATCGATCGATCCCCACCATTGCGGGCAACTCTCCCTTGCACGTCTTAGCTCTCACGACGATCCCCTGATCGACTCGGCTTTGATTTCTGGCTTCTCACTTATTTTTCACTATTTATAAGTTTCGTTTTTTTCTGAACTTTTGGTTTTTTGTTGGACTTTTTTGCCGGTTCTTTTTTCTCGTATTTATTTGTATTATACGTAATGAGCTAACATATTTTTTATATTTTTAAATTTTTTTAAATTTAATTATGCGAAATAAACCTCTCATCATTCTGATGCTTTTCACCTAACTACATGTTTTTTTCACTATAAACCATAAGCTTTTCAGCCGAACCGATCACTACCCATGGATACATGTTTCTTGGAGGGGGAGTCATTGGGGCGTGTCGATGTGAAGGGGAGGTCTGTCACGGGGTTTAGTGCTGCTGCAGATTCTCCCGGGGTGTGGTCGAATAGAATTCGGTGTTATTCACACGTGCCAGTGCTTGCTTCAAGTATTTCTCACCTTGTGGTAATGGAATGCTAGTAGTAGCTATGGTTTTGTTCTTCTTCAACTTTGGATTTCTGTTTTGACTTTTTTTAAATAGTAACTAGATTTTAAATAGAGTATCTTTTTAAAATAGTGTCTACTAGTTAATTGTAGTATATACTGTATCGACTTTATTTATATCGGCAAAAATCGCACGTGAGTTTCTGTTACTCTGCAATATCTCGTACGAACAGCCTAAAAGACACAAGTCACATTCAAAAGCCATAAACCTCAGCCAAAAAGAACATGGCCTATAGTAACAAACTAATGTTGTAGGGGAATAGAAATTTAGTAAACATAATAAAATTGAATTCGTTCTTTGCCGGAAAATAATAAGGGTGACTAATTTCCATTGATAGATTTTTTACCCTATAAATCCCAAATTATATGCAGAAATTTTATAGGATATTTTTAGAATTTTTTTAAAATGTAATTTCTACAGGAACCCAACGATATTCAGGTGTTGGAAATGGAGTCTTCGATCACTTATATCTGAGAATGACATTCGAGATTGATATTAGTTTCTGCTTCTAGCTTGTGAAGTTAAAGCAAACACTTAATTTTTTAAAGTGGCTTCTTTAATCCTTTCGCTCCTGTCTCGCTATATAGATAAGACAATTGGTCACAGATGTATCACACACCCTATTCCTCTTGCTCCCGTCTCGTGCACACACTCTCTCACACTTTTTACACCACTCATCTTCTCCTTATAAAGTTATTTTTTAGCTATTACTATTTATTTTTAATCAAAAATCATTAGCCAAACACAAAAACGATCGACAGAAGCTAATTCAAACACCCCTGAGAAAAGTAACATTACACTACTATTAATCACGTGCAGTGCCTTGACTGATAAAACTGCCAGCAATTCCGTCAGTGCCTTTTTATTTGGTCCTGTTCATTTAAGCTATGCAAACAATTTTAGATAGGGCTTATTTAGACCTATAAACTTAAACTTTGACTTTTTTTGCACTGTAGTTTTTTCATTATAATTAAATTTTAAAAAATAAAAAATATATCATTATTGATAATGCAAAGAAATAAAAAACAAAAAACAAAAGCACAAAAACCTAAAAAACTAAATTAAGAAACTAGAAACTTGAAGCAGTTGGAGCAAAGTCTAAGCACCCTGTCCGGACACAACAATTCCATCACACAACCACACTTCCTTCCCACTAAAGGAGAAATTTTATTGTGTCACGATTGTACAACGTGGTTTTATGTCACGAGCGAATCGGAAAGCAACATGTGGAAAGGTGATACTGTAGCAGTACTATAGATTGTAAAGAAATGTAAATTTTAATACCTACTACAATGCTTAGTTGTATGGAAAAATTAATCTTTAATAGCTACTTACTGGCCATAAGTTGTGGTCGTAAGCTGTGGTTGTAAACTGTGTTCGCAAGTGTCGTGGATGTAATGTATGGTCGTAAGACTTATGACTACGGCTTACAACCAGTAAGCAACTATTAAAAATTATTTTTTCTGTACAACTGAGCGCTATAGCAGATATTAAAAAGTAATTTTTTCGTACAATCTACAGTACTGCTATAGTATCACCTTTCCACGTGTGCTTTCCGATTCGCTTGTGACACAAACCACGCTGTGCAACCGTGACACAACCGAGCGCTATAGCAGATATTAAAAAGTAATTTTTTCGTACGATCTACAGTACTGCTATAGTATCACCTTTCCACGTGTGCTTTCCGATTCACTCGTGACACAAACCATGCTGTGCAACCGTGACACAACCGAGCACTATAGCAGATATTAAAAAGTAATTTTTTCGTACGATCTATAGTACTGCTATAGGATCACCTTTCCACGTGTGCTTTCTGATTCGCTCGTGACACAAACCACGCTGTGCAACCGTGACACAACCGAGCGCTATAGCAGATATTAAAAAGTAATTTTTTGTACGATTTACAGTATTGCTACAATATTATCGTGCCACATGTTGCTTTTCGATTCACTCATGATACAAATGTGCAACCGTGGCATAATAAAATTTCTCCCACTAAAGATGCTGCTGCTACTACTCGGTGGTATTACTACAAACCAAACGATTGAATTCCTGATCTGTACAGATAGATGGAGCGCTAGGACACTGATGGGGACAAGAGGAAATAAAGGCACATTACATGAATCTCTCGATGCAACCAGCTGCTAGCTGATCAGAGAAGGAAAGAATCATGCGTGTAATTCGATCATCTGATCTCAGTGCTGCAGATTGGATAGGAGGGCCCGCGAGGCGTCGAGCAGGTGCCAGAGGAGGAGGAACACGGAGGTGGGCACGCTCAGCATCAGCACGGCGACGACACCGACGCCGACGCCCGGCCGGGAGCTCATGAGGAAGGCCTGCAGGAGCCCCACGAGCTCGCAGACGTCGGCGTCGTAGCTGCCGTACCACTCCTTCTCCCACGCCGCCCAATCCGCCGGCGGCTTCCAGCTGGTCTCCGCCATCTTCATCTCGTGGATCCTCCGCCGCAGCACGATCATGCTCTCGTCCACCAGCCCGCCGCTGCCGCACCCGAACTCCGCGTCGTCACGGCGGGACGACGCGGCGGCGGGCTTCTTGGCTGACGACGCCGTCGTCCAAGACGGACGTCCGGCCGCGCGGACGGCGGGGAATTCGCAGCTCATGAGTTGCATTTTTGGATTCCAAGAGGAAGCAACAAACAGCAGGGTAGAGCAATTCGATCAGTAGGGGATCAGAAAATCGACTTGATTTGGAGTAGCGAGCTAGGAGGGATCAAGAGAAAAGGAATCGGTGATGCTGTAAACATACAGCTAGCTAGTTGTAATGTGATGGATCGATTGGGAGCTTCCGTGGAGGTGGGTTTGACGGGTTTTTATAGCCTCTGGCTTTGGCAAGTGCTGCAGGTGAAGAAGATGGAGGGGAAAGCTGCATTTCTTGTAAGCAGGCGTGTGGAGGGAGAGGGACACGTGGCGGGAAGAGGAGGCTAGTGCGTATACTCTAACCATACTCCTCCGGTTAAAAAACCAAGTTGTCTCAGAATACGGACGGTCAAATTTTGATTAAATATTTAGATTAGATACATAAAAATTATATGTATAAAATCATCTTTAAAATGCATTTATAATATCATTAGATTTTATAAATACCTTAAAATAGTAATTAGTAGTTAAAGTTATATTTTAGAAACCATATCTATCCAAAATAACTTATTTTTATGAACCGGAGGGAGCACTAGTGTATATACTCTAACCATGCATGTATAGTACAAGTGTATATACTCTAGCCACGCATATGTAAAGTAGTATACCACGCATACGTACATACATAACCATGCATGTATATACATACTCTAGCCATGCAGCTGAATGCGACGTATATACGGCGCACGGCCGGATTGCGTGTTGGGGAATTGGTTGGGGGTTGCGGGATGGAGTAGTACATGTCACTGGCGGTATGATTAATTCAAGTTTCAACACGGAAACGCGCAACCTTAATTCTCTTTTATTTGAAGGGTACGTTACGTACGTACGTAGCCCAATGCAAGGTCGTGAGAGCACATGCCTGCGTCCCGTCACAGGACTGGATGCCAAATTAAAATCCCAGAGACTACTTGTAGCACCGGATCAGCTGTTTTCATTTGGACCGAATAAGTTTGATTTATGACTGAATTTTTATTGTAGCTGATTTATTTTGCATTGTAATTGATAGTGACTTATTTAGTATAATTAAATTTAAAAATTTAAAAATACGAAAATATGTTAGCTCATCACGTATAATACAAACAAATACGGAAAATAAATCAGAAGTCAAAAACTCAAACCAAAATGAGCGTGCGTTAAAAACGTAGAGCGAAGCAGCTATCCATTTACATACAGATGTGTGCTGTTCAGTTCTGTTCCTCCTGCTGCTTCCGCACGAAGGCATGCATGTACGTATGTATGCACGGGCAGTGACAAGCCGAGGACGACGGCTTCATTCGATTCCTCCTCTAGAAAGCTAGAGAGAGAGAGAGAGAGCTGAAAAGAGAAGAAGAGGTGAAATTTGCATACAAATTACGTTGTCAAGTCGCCAAGCGCGCGTTTTTTAGTGGTGATCGGTTCGGCTGAAAAGCTCATGGTTTATGGTTGAAAATACTGTAGCTGGTTGAAAAAAACACTGTAGCTGACAGAGACTTATTTAGCATAATAAATTTAAAAAAATTTAAAAATATAAAAAATATGTTAGCCAATTACGTATAATACAAACAAATACGGGAAAGAACCGGCAAAAAAGCTCAACAACAAGCCAAAAGTTCAGAAAAAGATGAAACTTATGAATAGTAAAAAATAAGCCAGAAGCCAGAAGTCGAAGCCGAATTGATCAGGGCAGCATCCATCTCGTTTCTCCTGAGCTAGACCGCAGAAGGTGAGCGCGACGGCTAGCTAGCTAGCAGGCATATCTGGCGTGCTAGAGTGGATTTTCATGGCAATTTCTTTCACACCTGGCCGCCCGGTGTCGTCGTTTCTCGTTCGATCGAGGGGTACATGGATTGAAACCAGCTCCGCAAATCGACAATTAAGCCTGTTTTTTTAGCTTATTGTTAAGATTTATATCTTTTAGGTTATTCATAAGAGAGTATAAAGTAATAAAAACTTATATATAATTTTAGCTGATATAAATAAAATCGTTACAATGTGTACTAAATTAATTTGTAAACTCTGTCTTAAAAATACTTCACTTAAAAGTCAATTACTGCAAAAAAAAACTAAAAAATAGCTTCCTAAAACCTAAAAAGAAAGGCCGCGTTAACCGACTCACAGAATGAACCAAGTGATCTGCGTGTCGATCAACAGAGAGAACCAGGAGCTCGATGTGAAAAGAGTAGATCCCATTTGTCTTCATAAAATAAGCTAAGTGCCGATCGACACGTGTTGCTGACGTGCCTGCTGATTTTGGTTTGCTTGGTCATGGTGCAATGCCAGCATATTTTCTTCACCGGGTCATACGGGTTGCAGCTGCATAAGTGGAAAACGAAAAGGGGATAAAGAATTAAAGATCGATGGAAAATAACCAGCAGCAAGGTCAGCTTTGAGTTCCTGATAGGGTGCCATCAGTTTCCTGGCTCCTTCAAAAAGATTAATTACACCCATTCAGAGAAATACAGCTAATAAATCTCCCTACAGATTCCTTTGATTCAGGGCAAAATGCGATTTTATTTATTTCTCGTGTGGAACTCAGATCACTCTGTTTGACGTTGTGCTTCTTTTAGATTTTTATACTCATGTTTGCTATTATATTTTCATCAGGAGTGGAAATAAGAGGAATCGATGGATTGACTATTTGACTGGTGATTCAGATGAGAGTTGGCCTTTACCATCGTCTCACGGCGACCATATTTGTACTTCTTAAGTATTCGTAAGCTTTGTACTATATGTTTTAGCATCTTTCTGGAATTGAATTCTCTTCGCCGGTGTGTCAATTTCTGATCATAACTGTACCAGCATGGGAGCGGCCGGAAAACTTGTCAATTGGTTGGACCTCCATACCTACATGGGGTGAAATGTTGGTTAAAGGAACAGCAACGACACAAAAAACTTCAACAAAGAAACTTATCTTTAGCTAGGTGCATGTGCAAACATGCAAATTTCAACGTGGATTGTTAGAAGGGAAAAATAAAACGTGGATTGGTAGATGAATGATGGATGCTATTTTTGTTGGATCATATCATGATGTTAAGATATTAAGCCGCTCCAAGTGGTTTCCGACTTCCTGAAGCCATTTGAAACATGTCGGCTTCTTAAATTCGGTTTTTGTAGCCTTTTTGTTTTTTTCTTCTTATTCCTTTGCATTGTTCGCAAAGATATAACGAGGTTTTCATTTTTTTTCTTTTATTTTTTAATTGAACGACTCAAGAAAAAATTAATAATCGTTACAATGCAATTTAAGCCAAAAGCCAACAGCCATAACTGTAGCCTGTTAGGCATATGTGTTGATGTAATGTGCATTACACTAGGTCACTGGCTCTAAGCCTACCCTAGCTATTCACATGCATTGCGTCAAGAGGTTGTAAATAAAATTTCATTGAAATTTATTTTAAAACTCTAGAAAATTCACAGAAAATCCATATAAAAGCCAAATACTTTTAAAATAATTAATTTGAAATTTTACAGAAATTATCAGAAAATTGCACAGTCAAGTAAGTTGTGTCGAGCGACTGTACATAAAATTTTGTAATTTTCGAGTTCATTTATTATGACTATATCATAGTAATAGTGTCCAAAAATTATGAAATTATGTACAAATTACACAATTACTATGAGTATGTTGGGAGACTTACTACAAATTTTTGTAATTTTTGAAGTTCGTTTGCTATATGTAACATCTCCTATAAATATCAAAACCATACGGATTTTCGAGCAATAATCGCAATGGATAAAATTACTAAAAATTACACAGCTAAGTACGTGTATCAGGAAGCTGCACATAAAATTTTTTAATTTTTGGGCTCATTTGCTATATTTAAAAATTCAAACAAATAATAAGCCAAAAAATAAATTAGGACAAAGGGATAAATTAGAGCAGATCACAGTGTGTCCATCTTATGCAAGTTGTCTAAGAGTTTGTGATCGATTGTCGTATGGTTCACGGTCTGTACTCGTTGCGGTCGGTAGACTTTGTGATCGGTAGTCGTAAACGTTGCGGTCGGAAGTCGAAGACTTTGTGATCGATTGCCGTATGGTTCACGGTCTGTACTCGTAAACTTCATGATAGGTACGAGTGCTTTAACTCTTACTATTTCCAAGTACTTCGAGTACTCGTGTTAGGCCAGCGATATGGCTGGTGTTGAACGGTGAACAATACTCAAAGTATTCAGTACTCAGAAGATGCTGGTACTCGATAGTTGTGGTTTTTACGATCGTGATCAATGATCGGTTATCGGGGACTTATGGTATGTGATTGGTATTCGTGGATGGTAGTTTGTGCGGTACTCGATGATCAATGATGCAGCGAATGGTTGGAGATCAGTAGTTGTAAACTTAGCGGTTTGATGTTTTAGTCAGAGCGATCAGTACTCGGTAGTCGGTACTCGATGGATCTGTGGTCGATAGCGATGCTTGTTATTCTTGCGTGTTATTAGTAGCCAAAAGACATAGCCATATCTAAAAGCTATTAGCAGCAGCCTAAAAATACAAGGCCTTGAAGATTCATCCCTAGTTACTTGGTGCAATCTCTTAGGGTATCTTTAATAGTCTATGTCTGCTATCTCTAAGAGATGTGATGTTGGATTTTATGATGACATCAAAGGAATTAACTGATGAGAGAGATAGCAGTCATCGTTTCGTGAAGCGACCGGCGCAAGGGTGTTCACGACAACGCTTGTGATGACGGTTCAAGCTGTTTGGAGTGGTATCATCGGTTCTTCACGGTGTTGTGGATATGTTGCAGGGCCGAAATCGAGCGTGGGTGGGTTTCGTTGGCCCTCCATTTCTTGCACACGGGAGCGATTTGGGTTTTTGTAGCACCCTAAAATAAAATAATCCTAATTAGCCACCCAGGTTGGGTGTGGACCTTTAAAAGGGGACCTTCCTTCTAAACCTTAACAATTCTGTCACTTATCGTAACTTTACCTGAACTTATCCTTAGTTATTTTTGTTAACTTTATTCTAGGAGAAAACGCACACATTGTAAATAATCTAAGAGAACACATGAGAATTATGAATTTATCTATTCTCTTATTTGCTTCCCCTTCTTTTTATTTTTCCTTATAAAACTGGTTACAAGCTTTCTTAATATATTGGCTAATATTTTCCACTAGCATACGTATTCGGATTTCAAGTTGGACACAACTTCAACTTGAGTTACACACGGAGACGGACTCTACTACGTCTTGAACTCTAAGTCAAGGTTATTTCTAACAATCTCCCTCTTAATCTTGACTTGACATACTCTAGTTTTAGTCTCAATGTATTATGAACTACCAGCCACGCTTCCACATGAAGCGTTCTACATGCAAACTACATGTAGGAACTCAACTCAACTGGTACGGGTCCATCCAAATGCAGAGATTCTAAAACATTGAGGTAGTCGGTCTCAACTACGGCTTACTAAACTCATACTTGACACAGAACGATGACACATCTCCTCAACGTTTCGATTCCTTTGCACCTTACTTGAGTTTGGACGACGACACATATTCTCGACGTCCCTGACTCAACTCATTATTAGAGCACTATTGATTTATTATCGCTAATCGCTTCAGCAATAAACACTTTCTTCATCCTTGGCTTGGGGCATTATGAAACAGTGCCCATAATCATTACAATTATAACACCTCACTTTTGCCTTATCAAACTTCCAATTTTGACGGCCTTAGTCACCACCCCTGGAAGTGTTCTTACCTTCACGCTTCGATGATCGGATCTCCCACTCGACATGGGTCAACAAGAGCTGTCCGTAGCCGTTGTTGCTATTGTCGCGGATGCGTTCCTCATACGCCTTAAGACGACCGATGACCTCCTCCATAGTCATTGTCTTTATATCTCTAAATTGCTCTATGACCGAAGCAATTGGGAGTAACTGTGAGGGAACATCATGAAGGATTTCTTCACAACGTACAACTCTGCCACCTTCTCGCCAAGGGCCCGTATCTTGTTGACGATGATCGTCAACCGGACGGCGAAGTCATTGATTGACTTAATTTCCTTCATACGCAGCACCTCGAACTCGGTCTTGAGAGTTTGTACTTTTGCTTCCTTCACACGTCAGCACCAAGATGCATCGTCTTCAACGCCTCCCACGCGGCTTTGGCTGTCTCCTTTCGGCCAGTAGGAAGAGCGTCTCTTCTGGAATGCCCTAATAGATGGCCGCCAATGCCATATGATCCTTGCGCACATCAATGTTACCATTCTCGATCGTGTCCCACACTCCTTGAGGCTTCATGTATACCTTCATCTTGATTGCCCAAGCTGCATAATTGCTCATCTTGAGCATTGGATAATGCAGCGAGACAACGGAACTCTCCTTTGCTATCATGCTGGATGATGCTTCGTCACCAGTGACACCACTTCCCGGAGAACGCGACATGATTTTGAGCATGGATCAAGAAGTCGGGCTACTTTGAAGTGGCTCTTAGACCGAGTGAACGGAGGAAAAAATTACGTCGTTTTTCCTTTTTCTCTTGTTGGTTTTTCTTGCTGTCTTAGATCCGCTCTCAGTTCGAAGACGCATGAACTCCCTTTTGATTTTGTTGCGCCAGGACATTGAGTCTGCCTCGGATACAACTAAAAAACTTTAGCTAAGATTCGGTGAACAATGTCAGACTCGTAGACGATGTTGCCACACGTGGATCGAGGGAGAGAACCGTGTCTTGCTTTGTGTCTGAAGGATGAGAACATGTGAGATGTTCTGTACTGAGTTCTGTGTAAGAGAGAACTTTCTTTCCTTCTCCTGTCACGAAGGCGCTTTATCTTTTGGCTTGGACATTGCTTAAAGCTTTGCTGTCCTTTCTGTTTTGTCTCTCTCTTGTCTTGGTTATCTTTTCCTGGTGCACAGGCCCTGCAATGACTTGCTTTTCTTGTGTTAGGCTGTCTTGTCTTGTCCCTTTTCTTTCCTGTCACAAAGGAAGAAAAAACTTCTCTCTCCTCTGCCTTACTGCGTTGCTTCAGGATGGCTACGTTGCTTTGCTTCTCTCGGCATTGACTTTTGCTACTCCAGCTGTACGACACGCGCGCGGAGGCCTCAGGAGCACCGCTCGAGACGTGCGCGAAACAGAATCGCCGAGACGATTTTTTCAGCAACTCAGTTCTCGCCTGGACTCTGATGCCACTTGTTAACTTTATTCCAGGAGAAAACGCACACATTGCAAATAATCTGAGAGAACATGGGAGAATTTCTGAATTTCTATATTCTCTTATTTGCTCCCCCTTCTTTTTCTTTTTCCTTACAAAACTGTTTATAAGGTTTCTCAATATATAGGTTAATACTCTCCTACTAGCATACGTATTTGGACTTCCAAGTTGGACACAACTTCAACTTAAGTTACACACGGAGACGGACTCTACTACGTCTTGAACTCTAAGTCAAGATTATTTATAACAATTTCAATCTCTTATCATATTAGTTGTTAATAACATAATTATTACCTGGTCCAAGGTTACTCATATATAGGGGAGATTGCCATTCACCTAGTAACGTATAGGGGACCATATATTTTCGTTACTCAGGATATTACATCCTGTCTGTGGTTATAGGAGACATACTTGATTATTTTCGTGTAACTGGGTATATGGGAAGGGATCGCCTGGGCTATGGCTATAACTTGTTAAATAACTATTACCTTGATTCTATATCTCCGTTATCTCTATCTCTAATTGATATTAGTGTTTTCGATAACTTAATTTTATTGTAATTAGCCTATCAGTTACTTGTTGTTTGTTTGTCTTTTCTCACTGTGTGGGGGCAACGCGCGGAGGAGCGTGGCGCACGCGCTGAGCGGCTCCGGCGCGCCGCCGAGGGCGCAGGGCAGAAGGTGGTGGTCAACCTCGAGTTCGGCGACCTCATGCGGCCCGGAGGTGGTGGATGCATCCGAGGGCGCAGGGCAAAAGGTGGTGGTCGACCTCGAGTTCGGCGACCTCATGCGGCCCGGAGGTGGTGGATGCATCCATCAGCCCGCGGGTGAGCGCGCTACGGCCGTCCAAGACCATGGCTATCACCGACCAGGCCTCCACGCTGCGGCAGGCCAGGGTGCCCGTCATCGGCCTCGCCGCCGGGGAGCCGGACTTCGACACGCCGGCCGCGACCGTCGAGGTGAGTGGCGCTCTTGGTTCTTTTCGCGGAGGGAAGGGGAAACCAAGGAATTGTCTCCTATTCTTGGTTTGGGAGTAGTTTGGTCTGGATCATGGAATAATTTGGATCTTTGACGGAGTGTATTTGCTTTGGGTGTTAGGTGAAAGTGCTAGTACTAGTTAGCTTAACCGTAGATAGGCTCAAGATGAATTGTATGTTTGCTTGATGTTTCGATTGGATCATAGCAACTTTAAATATTTGGACAAGGTCCAGAATAATGCGTTTTGCAGACATGCGTGATGTTGTTGTAGCAAGTTGGATTCAACATTTTGGTTTCTTGGTTTGGTCCAGGCTGGGATGAATGCAATCAGGGATGGCTTTACAAGGTACATGCCTAATGCCGGGGCTCTGGGGCTGAGGAAGGCTATCTGCAACAAGCTTCAGGGTGTGTGCGGATGCATTTTCTTGTTTGCAGATTTGCAAGATCGGATAAGAAGGTTAATCAAACTCTTTGATGTTTGGTTTTGATATGCAGAGAGGAGAATGGCCTATCCTACAGCCCGGATCAGGTGCTAGTGAGCAATGGAGCTAAGCAGTGCATTACAAAAGCTGTGCTTGCCGTTTGCTCACCTGTTGATGAAGTAAAGTTTTCATCCCGTTACATAACTTTTGAGAAGAAGTGTTTCTGCATACTAGCATATTAATCTTTAAAACATCCATGAGAACAGCAGCGCCAAATGCTTATCCTGTAGTCATTTTGTTACTTTGGAACATCCTTACAAGATAGCTGATTCTTCTTAGTTAAACTGCAAATATAGCTTAAGCTGGATCAAACAAGCCCTGTAATTGTTGTGTCTCCTTATTGTTCTTAGCACTGCAATATTGTGCACTGCGCTCTTTCAAAATGTTAGAGAGTTTTTTCATCTCATTTTAGGTTTTGATACCAGCACAATATTGGTCAGCTATCCTGAGATGGCTAGGTTGGCTGGTGCAACACGATTGATCCTCCCTACAAGCATATCAGATAATTTCCTGCTGGAGCCAGAGGAAGAGGTGGTTTCACTGAATTGGTGTTAGTGTTAGTTACCTTGTTGAGGTAATTTCGGTTAAGATGCAGTAGATAGGGAATGAATCTTCCACCTAATGATGCCTCATTTCCCTTAGGATTTGTGTAGAAGTTTCTAATTGATTCAACTACCTTTTAGGCTTCCCAATTTGAGAGGTTCTCTCCTACATGAAAGTTCCATTGCTGCTCAGAATCTTTAAAAAAGGGTCTTAAAGTGATCATGTGCTTGGGATTGTGGATCTTAGCTGATGCCCAATCTTCAACTTCTCTCAGCATTTCTTTTCGTAGTTTTTTTGTACAATAAGAGGTCACCAATGATTCTATCAACTATGAGCACTTTTTTTACTTCAATATATGAGTTAAGGAATCACTGAATTTTGTTTTTCCTCAGAAGTGTTGATTTCTCTTGCCCTTTTTCGATCAAGTATTTCATAAGCATGGTATAAAAAAAGTATTTCATCAACATTATTCCCTTTTCAGGTCACAGGGCAGAGTAAACAACAGTCCGGAGTACAAATGGTTCTTCGCACAAAGAGTGTTGAGGTTAAAGGAACAGCACAAAGAGCCACAAAGATACAGTCTAGTATTGATCACCATATTTTATATGTACATGTAAAAATTAAAAACTTATATATTTTCTTAGAAACAACTTAATGGACAAGCTATTGAAGAGGTTATCTTTTATGCTGTCATTAGTTGAGATGTAAACCTAAGAGATAACATAAGAGACATCACATGCCCTTAGCCGGTTAGGCCATAAAGGGCCTGTTTGTTTCAGCTTCTAGCAGCTGCAACTACTCCCAGAATCTGCAGCTCCCCCAAACAGTCCAGATTTTCATCCAGATTCTAAGTAGCCAGAAGCTACAGAATCCGAAAATGAACTAGTAGCCGAAGTCGGGTTATCCAGCTTCTCGGTCTCGACTAGCTGGATACTCACCAGCTACTTCTCAGAATCTACAGCTGAAACAAACAGACCCAAAGACCCACGCGGCTTGTACAATGTTGTGTCGAGTGCCACTGCCACGTGGAGAGGTCAACGAGTGAACGGCCCAGCAGGTAGGCCCAGTGTCAGTCACTCAGACTACAGTACAACGCGTCCCTAACCAAACGAGAGGAGGACGAGACCAATGCTGCGAGGGACGGACGACTACAGTGGCGAAGACTAGCGACCGCGAGGTGGCGGGAGCGACTCACCCACCATGTCCCCGTGCTTGCTTTTGAGGGTGCAGGTGATGCGGGCCCACCAGATGGTCACCGACGGCACGCCGCCTCCTTCCCGCCGAAGCCGATCATTCCAGAAGCTTCTCGAAGGATGCAGAGTGGGGGAGCGAGATTCTGGGGGAGGGCGTTGCGCGCTGTTCGTGTGGTGGTCGTTGCGTTGCGGCGGCATGGGATTGCTGGGCCTTTTGTGCGGTGGGCCAGGGCTGTCATTGGGCCTAGAAGTAGTGGGCCAGGTCTTGGGCTCGGCCCGCTGGGTCTTTACTGATCAGATCAGGTAGCAGCGACATGCGAGAGCAGTACTTAGGGGTGTAAACGGATCGGATACGGACGGATATTGCCTATTCCGTATCCGTTTCCATATTTTTTATCGGAGTCGGATACGGATAGTGCCGGATACAAATACGAATGCGGATATTCTCGGTCACGAATACGGATCGAATACATGCCACTTCGGATACGGTTAGTCTCGGTCACGAATATTTAGTCGGATAATACGCTCCCGTCATTTTCCATCTCTTCCATTCTTCTCATGCGCCAAGATGGCTAGTTGGGTACTAAGTGAAACTGATAGCGAAATGATCAAAGTCTCCACTGACATGGTCCAAATTTTGCTCGCTGAAATAGAGAGTAGAAACATCAACCCCCCCCCCCCAATCCTTAGCTACACCATCTATAAGCACCATGCTGAAGGAACAGAAAATGAAGTTAGGATGAAGATTTGCTTTCATTTTGTTTAGGCGACAACATTTTCTTTATTACTAGTAACCAAGACATTCTGAAGACGGAACTCTATTTTCCTGACAGGTTGTACTGTAATATGTGTGTCCAGCAATTGCAAGTCAAGTCACTTCAGGCTTCAGCTCTTATCCTAGAAGTTCATGTGGAATAAGATGAAAACAAGAAGACGCTTAGGATTACAGAAGGAACAAGCTAGGCCCAATTTTACAATAAGGACTTCTGTGGAGAGTGGAAGCATCTGCCAAGAAGAGCCAACTCTCGCAGAAAGAAGATGTAGAATGAACAGACAAAACCTTATCTAAATGACTTCGCGAGAACTGTCCGCACCATGGAATTTGATAAAAGAAATACAAATGAAAATCATTCGACTTGAATATTTAGCAAGGATGAACAAACATCACAATATCGCAATTAAGTAATAAATAGGATAATTAGTAAAAATGAGCAAATGGAAGAAACCATTTAGCCTTTTTTATCGAGGAAGATCTAAATACAATCATTATCGGGCGCATAAGCCAATCAAATTTATTTCTACTTTTGAATCAATATAAATCATTTATAAAGTACATGATTTTATTTTCTCATAAAAATTCACACGTATAGAAAGATATAGAAAACAGAAACTTGAACTATTCTAACTCCATTGTAACTAGTTTGGATATCTAATACCCACATCAAAATATCAAAAGAACATATTTCCATGTTTAAAATGTCCATCATCTTAGTTTGTGTGAGGAAGCAGGTTTACACAAGATGCCAAACTCCATACTATTTCTCCCTGATACCCCGGAATTAAACCTTGCTCACCACATGCATGTTTGAGTCAAAACTGCAAATGGATTCACTGCGAAGTTCTATACCGCAAACTTAAAGATTCCTATTCTTTTGCGGTGCCATGTAGCCTCTAGTTATACAATTGCGCCCCGCCAATTCTATCTCGAATCATTTCTATCTTAATGGAAAATGAAAATTGGGAGCTCGTTAGGCCTCCAATGGCTAAAAATGTGATACGCAACAAGCCAACAACATTCATCAGCAGTAGAAACAAGGAAAGAGTTTTCAAATCCTATCATGTGGCAGTTACAAATATAATACTACCGTTGTTGGCTCGATCTACAGAGGATGGTGGTACAGGGGAAAACCACAAGATGGTGGTAGCAATCTACACAGGGGCGTCAGGGGAAGGGCGGCAGCTGCAGCTGCAGCACGACCTGCTCGGTCTCCATGGGGTCCGACCGCGAGATCTGCACATCTAAAACACGCAGCTGTTACTGTACAGGCAAGAAACATGCGTACTAGGACACAAGCGCGGGCTTTGGTTCGAGGAGGCAGGAGGACGAACCAGGTCGCGGAGGACGGGCTTGGTGTCGTCCGGCGCAGGCCAGCAGGGCGGCTTCTTCTTCTTGCTCCCCTCCGCCGCCTCCGCTGGGCTCCTGTCGCTACCTGCGGCGCTGCCCGAGAAGGATGTGGTGGAGTGGAGGACCGAAGCGGCGAAGGCGAAGGAGGAGACGGAGACGAAGACGAATTCCGCGATCTGGATTTTTTCGGCCGCCGCAGCATTCGCTAGGGTTAGTGCGGCTCGGCGTGTCGCTCGGATTGGGCCGGCGATTCCGCGATGTATGGTGGGCCACTAGGCCGTGTGCGTTTCCGGATAGTTACCGGATAATAATCCAGTAACTATCCGGAAAAATATCCGGATAATTCCATATCCGTCGGATACTGTCTTTTCCGAATCCGAATCCGAAACAAATATCCGAATCCGTATCCGTATGCGGGAAAATATCCGGATATCCGAAAATATGCTCCGAATTAAAACGGACGGACGGTCGGTCGGGAAATATCCGCTCCGTTTACACCCCTAGCAGTACTGCTGTTGGTAGCATTTTTCCCCTTTTCGTTCGGATTGTGCTAATGGCCGAAGTACAAGACAAGAGATATGGGTATGATATTTTGAGCGGTTACTTATGGTTTTTAGCTACATCTTAGTAATCTAATAAACAGTGTTACTGACAGAAATAAAAAACCATTGAAAAACGAAAAAAGAACAAGGCCAATATACGTGACTTAGGGTAGGGCAAAGACATACATGATTTGTGACATTTGATTTCGGACACTAGTAGTTATTGGAAGCCAGCATGATTGCACTTCGGGTTCTTTTTTCGGGTTTTTAGTTACTTATCGGCTTTGATTATTTTAAAAATTCTATTTATTAGACTAATAAAACATAATTAAAATATTATAGATCACAATACAAAACAACGCCCTCTTCTTCTTCTCCCTGGTTTGGTTGAGGGTACTGCTGCCTGCCAGGACCAGCATTGTAGTAGCTGCTGATCATTTTCAGTGTAGAGTCTAGACTACTTACTGTTCGATCAGATCGACGAAGTGGTATCCGTAGTCACACTAACTAAGCAGCAACACCTTAATAATCAAATGATGCGGCCCCTCCCTCGAAGCCGCCGCGGTTCGGTCACTGACATCGGGGCCCCATGCTCTCACTGACACGTCGTGCCACGACAGCCTCCCCCAACCGCCCGTCCCGTGTAATAACAAACTGACCTCCGGGCCCCACCTCCTCTCCTCCCGTGAGCCGCACGGCCCTTCCTGGCACCAGCGAACTGCGAGCGTAAACCACTGACTACTGGGCCAGGACTTGGCAGGCCCACATGTCATTGACTGTACTGCAATCGGTGAGGACGCGGCCACCGGTTCCGCTGTTCCGGCGGTGCAACGCGACAGGTAGCGAATTTGCTTGTTCCGGCGCCTCACGCCGCTCGGCTCGCATCCCTCCCTCCTGCTCTCTCTCTCCTCTGCTCTGTGCGAAAGAAACGTACTCGAGGGTGGCTGCCTGCCTGCGCCTACCCGACCTCGCCATTTCCCTCGCGATGCGGTATCGCCAAACCCTAATCGTGCAACTGCTCCGGCCGTCGCCGGAGTCCTAGCGCCGAATGCGGTGGCAGTGACGCGTGGTTCCTGCTTCTGCAGCAGTGCGCCCAGCTCCCGACGCCGGCCATGGGCGCCGCCGACAAGTGGCTCCTTCCGCTCGTCTCCGTCTCCTTCGTCTCGCTCCTGCTCTTCCTCTCCGCGCTCTCCGGATTCTCCGCCTCCTCCGCGCTCTTCGCGCGCCTCCCGCCGCCCTCGTACGTCCGCCGCGGAGCTGCCGCGCCGCCCTCGTTCGCGTACCTGCTTGCCGGCGGCCGCGGGGAGGGGAGGAAGCTCCTGCGCCTGCTCCTCGCCGTCTACCACCCGAGGAACCGGTACCTGCTCCACCTCTCGGCGGATGCGCCGGAGTCCGAGCGTGCCGAGCTGGCTGCGGCCGTCGTGCACGCTGCCCCCGCCGTGCGCGCGTTCGGGAATGTCGATGTCGTTGGGCGCCCCACCGCTGGCACCCCGATGGGATCCTCCGGCCTCGCCGCCACGCTCCGCGCTGCCGCCGCGCTGCTCCGGCTGGATGCGGAGTGGGACTGGTTCGTCACGCTCAACGCCGCCGACTATCCCCTTGTCACCCAAGACGGTAAGTTTCAAACTCCATTTAGCACGATTTGTTTGGGAAAGATGCGTTTTTTTTCTGCACGATCTTGTCCGGATCTAGCACAAATCTGAGGCCTTTATTTGGTCGTTATTATAGAAGGTTGCTTCCTCAAAATTGCGCTTCTTTTCTTGAATTTGAGGTCAAGTGTGATCGTGTGAAGCACGCACATATCAGGAATTTGCAAGGGAAGCGTCTTTGGTAGTTCGGTAGAGGGGTTGCTGCAGCTAGGAAAATTAAATTTGTGTTCTTTACAAGTTGATGTGGACTTGGTTTAAGTTTTGTTTAATGTTTCCTGTCACATTGTACAATTTGATGCACAATTATACCAGAAAGGATCGAGTCACTAGGAAGGAACCTACTTGGTGCTGCTGTTTGGTTTAGGTGACTTGGAAGAACATATAGTTGCTTGTTTGGAATCTTTCTTGGACACTGGTACGAAAGCTGCCCTAGGCGGAAATAAAGTACCACAATATACTATAGATTGGTATGCTTTCTTCATCAGTTTCTATGTTCTTGGTCCTGTTGTCCAGCTCAGCCTCAATCTTGTCACTCATGAGCTATGCAACTCTAGCTGTGGCTTTGTTTCTGTCATGCAGCTATTACCCATATGACCGTTCATTTTATGGTTCTTATAATTGCAGCTGTCAACTTTCTTGCTATACATTGCTAAATGAAGGGAATTCACAAGAATTCGAGAATCCTGAGCCTAGCCATATCCTAGGTTGCCTTCAATTGGAATTGGGTGGTAGAGTAGAACCTCTGCGAAAATTTTCACATAGCTCCTTTTGATCCTCTTTTCTTTTTGATAATCTGATCCACTTTCTTTCATGTCTAAATGTGTTGTGTTAAAAATTAACAGTGATGTGCCTGTGGCATGCTAACATTAATTGCTGTACTGGGATCCAAGTGGATTTAGACTGTCAGTTTTCTTGACCCAATCCATTATGGCGAGGCACATTGATTAACAGGGAGAATTGCAGAGATTAAAAGAAGGGAAGTTGTTTCTTGCAAACAAGGGGATCTTTTGGTGAAAATTACATAGTCAATGTTGGAGCATCGTATGACGTATATAACCAATTTTCTTCTAGAAATACATCAAGCGGTGAATTTTATGCCATTAAGAAATTGGACAAGTTGATAATGTTAGTGCATTTTTTTTGAGTGAAAATGTGGATTTGCTACAAATGACTGAATTGAGTATGTGTTCATGCAAGCATGTGAAATGTGGGCGTAGTGAAACAGTGCATGGGTGGTGAATAGGTGGGGAAGAGATAATAAGAAATGGAAGCTTTGGAAGACAACATGATATATCACTGCAAGAATGTATTCTAGTAGCCTCGTGTAGATTTATCTTGAATAATTCAACTTATGTGGCTCTGACTATCACTATCAGCTTCGCTTCCTGGGTGATGTTCATGTGTGGTCTCTAGATTTTACTTATCGGTCACACGCAAATAATTGTCTTTTACCAATATGAGGAACTTTCTCAAGAAGCTGCTTGCTGGATTAGTTGAGTTCCCAGTTGCTACCTCTGTGAGCCTGAAAGAAAACCTACCACCAAATAGATCTCTAACATACAGTGTTCACCAAAGCGCTAGGCGCTAGTTGGGTGGCAAACCGGCTCCTAGTGCCTAATGGCTGCCTAGGTGGGAAAATCGGCTAGGTGGACAAGGCGGGAGGGTGGCGCCTAACGCCTAGGCGGGCTAGGCGGCCGCCTTGGGGAACAGAGCTAACGTATGGACTTTAGCTTGTCAAATAAAGAAACAATTTTACAATATTTGGAGCAAAGTAACAACATCCACTTGAGAGTTGAATCTTAAATTGAGCCAAGTTCGAAGTATTTTGTCTTCACTAAATAACCTTGTGTGTTTCCTTGAATCTAGAAATCCTGTGCTTGCTCTGATACATTTTAAGCCTCCCTGCAGAAAAAGCTATTGCATTAAGTGGCATTGGCTGCTTCCCTGTTGTTTACAAGCTATTATTATCTTCTTTTTTTACAAGGAGGTACTATTGTAGTCTGTTATGCATCATCCCCCTCCTGAGAGGTGATGCAGCAAAAATTAAGGTCAAGTTCAGCAGAAATGCCGAGTTCTGAGTTCAAAACCAACCAGGAGTCCCACTGTCAGAGTGAGACGAACATAGTTGGTGAGAAATATTGTGCATGAGTTATAGGGCCTGTTCGTATTGGTTTTTGCTTCTGTCTTTTGCTTGGAGAAGCCAGAAGCTAATACGAACACCTGACTTCCCGAAGGCTCTTCTCGCTCCGGGGATAAGACAGGGGGTCACGGGCGCATCACGCAGCCCATTCCTCTTGCTCCCGTCTCGCACATGTATCTCTCCATCACTTTCCTCACCGCTCGCCCCCTCTTTCTAAAAGTCATTTCTTTCAGCCACTACTCTTCATTTTCAGTCAAAAGCCATTAGCCGCAACCAATATTAATAGGCTTGTAATCTAGCTGGTCTGAGAACCTGTGACTGATGGATGGAGTACAGGAGTCAATGGGAATGTGGAAACAATAAAATTTAAGCAAACGTGACTCTTATGGATTGGACAAGCGAGACAACAGCTGAATTGAGTATTGAGAATTCCCCCCTTTCGTTCTTCTTTTCCCCCCAGTCTTCCTATCCTGATTTCCCATTCCCAAATCCTTCCCCTTAATCGTTACAGGAATGTAACATAAACACTTGAAAATGACGATCATCTTTTTATAGATTCACTACACATTGATGTGCAGGAGCCATGTGCTGTTGTTGCTCTGTAGTCATATTGTGTACTTGTTCCTTAGCTTGTCCATAATATACTTTGTATTTTTCTGAGGTTAGCATACTTGCTTTTTTATACAAATTGGTATTTACGAACACATGTTACCTTATCTTCTCCATAGCATAGTAAGTAGAATATCTACATTCACCATTACCTGAACCTCACCGTGTATTTTGATTTGTTAGTAGATCTCATATTTTTACTGCTGAAATATGTGTGTGATATGCTAGTTCCAATATGCATATGTAGCTCCCCCATCTTGATCCGCCTGTCCTTTCTCCCCAAGGAACCCTACCTTATTGATCTGTGTTTGGTTTCAATTATATTTCTGACTTGGTTTCAATAAACACTATATATCATCAATCTGTTAGGTTGTTTCGTTTTTGCATATAATCTTTACCTTCTAATTTGATGCTTGTTGCATGTGTGAATATTTTTCAAATCATAGTTCTTGTTTATGTTAATTGATTCAGCTTGAGGGTTCTTGACTTTTCTGATATGTTCTTTTATGTTGTCTCATGCTACAGACTTGATCCATGTCTTCTCCTCTGTGCCAAGACACCTCAACTTCATGGATCACACCAGTGACATTGGATGGAAAGAGTATGTTCTATCTGAACTTAGCAAGAATCTAACTGCACTGGTATTAGTTTCACCAATATATTGTTGCAGGTCTCAGAGAGTGCAACCAATCATAGTAGATGCTGGAATATACTTGGCAGGGAGGAATCAGTTCTTCCAAGCCACAGAGAAACGGGCAACTCCTGATGGTTTCAAATTCTTCACAGGTATTTTACCTCTTCTTGCACTTCATTTCCTTCCTTCTGATCAAATAGTTCTGTGACTTATA
The DNA here is from genome assembly GCA_036346575.1 of Dendrocalamus sinicus. Lineage (NCBI taxonomy): Eukaryota > Viridiplantae > Streptophyta > Magnoliopsida > Poales > Poaceae > Dendrocalamus > Dendrocalamus sinicus. The sequence continues at coordinate 1,271,531 of CM070641.1, forward strand.
TGTGTTCCCATTGTGGTAGGTTCTCCGTGGGTCATTCTAAACCGGCGCTTTATAGAGTATTGCATTTTTGGTTGGGAGAATCTCCCTCGAACCCTTCTCATGTACTTCACAAACGTGATGCTGCCTCTGGAAGGGTATTTCCACTCAGTTGTATGCAACTCGGATTTCCGTAATTCTACAGTGAACAATGACTTGCGGTACATGGTGTGGGACGATCCACCTAAGATGGAACCCCGCTTTCTAAACATTACGCATTATGATGAGATAGTAGAGAGTGGAGTACCTTTTGCTAGGAAGTTTCGAGAGAATGAACATCTATTGGACAAGATTGATGAGAAAATACTCCGGCGTTGGCGTCACAGACCTGTTCCTGGTGCGTGGTGCACAGGCAGAAAAAGGTGGTTCAATGATCCATGTTCCCAGTGGAGCAACGTCAACATTGTAAGACCTGGACCCCAAGCTGAGAAGTTCTGCAAACATATGATTCAGATCGTAGAAGAATCGAAGTCAGGCAACAACTCATGCAGGCAATAGCAGCATTGAAGCACGAGACTTCACTTCCCTCAGTTGAAGCGTTGAGCTTTTCTCATTTTGTACAGAGGGGCTCTCCATGTCTCTACCTTCAGCAATTCCGCTTCCTGAGCGAGCATTTTTGCACCTGGGTTATGAGCACACGGCCAAGGTGAGAGATGGGTTTATTCTTTCCAGATTTTTTTGGTAACTGCCATGGCTTCAAGGGCTGGCTCACTGCATACTAGCGTCGTAGGAAGCCAGAGAGCTTACGGTGGGGATACCTAAGCTAATAGGCAGGGTAATTAGTAGTGATCAGTTGAATTGACTTGTGCGACTGTTTATAGAACGGATGGAATTCTTGGTGCTTCCATACAGAATTGAGAAAAATGAGTGTGGATGTTACTGTTTATATTCTTTTTCCCCCTTGTCTCATCTGTGTGGCGCAATGCCAGGATTTAATTTTAGGACTATAGTGAGCTAATCACCTGGAATGTAAGAGCTTTTGTACGGGGTGAGTTGGGCCCAATTTCTTTGAAAAAGCTGGCGCGTTAAGTGGGTGTTAATTGGACTCTAATGCTCTATGGATGATGTAGGATTGGTTTCAATCAATAAAGTTTCCTAATCTAATGACTTGCTTAAAAGCTGAGTACAAAAGAAGGCTTATAACAAATGCACATCAGGTGGATTCTTTTGGACTGATGGATTATAGTTTAAATATTTAAATTCTAGCTGTTCACGAGAGGCAGTATGTAGAGAAAAATAGTTGCATATGATTTTGACTGGTACAGCTGAACTTAGTACATTTTTTACTATAAATTTTCTATTGACTGTCTCGAAAAAATACATTGTTTAAAAGTTAGTTACTATAGATAGTATAAATATAAACTAACTTTAAGCCTAAAAGAATCTGGTCATCATCTCAAATACTGTACCGTCTTATATACACAGATGGCACATACCTTCCTCTCCAAAGTTTTTTATCTTGCTGCGACATTCTATAACGTTAATAAAGCATGAGAAGTTTGGGTTTTACTTACCACAATGATGGAACATTGATATAGCATGAGCATTGTCTTGGCTAAAAAGAAAGCAAGAGTACACAAAGGGATTGTTCTAGAATCAGGAGCATGATGTGCTAGGAAAAAGCAGGATTGGAAGGGGAAAAATTATGAAAAATATATCATTTAAATCTCAGACAGTCATCCTTGAAAAAAAAGATTCTAAAAGACTATGTTAAGAAGGTCCGGATTTATGCTGTGATGAACTATTGGCAACCAGAAAGATTATAAATTTGAATTGCAAACTTTATCAGAATTTTGGAATAGCTTTTAGACCCAGCAGTCAAACCGGCAAAGCCCTCCGGTCCAATTGGTTGCGGTCAGCGGTCTGACCAGTATTAAGGTTTGATCAAACCGACTGGACAGTTTAGCTTCTGCTATTTTTTTGGTTTTGGGGATTTTGAGTTTGCGATGTGCTTTGGTGACCGAGGTCAGGGTCTATATATTGCATGAGACATGTTACAGTTAACGTGGGTCAAGTTGTGAAAACATTGTACCCGAAAATAATTTCTTTGTCTTTGTATGTGTAGGGTCGATTAGAGTCAATCATGGTCAACAGCGAGAATCGGGATTACACTTATAGAGGAGGCAAGGTCTAAAACGATTGAGGATGCTACATGAGATGGTTGAGCTCAAGTATGGTACGAGAAATGCAAGAAATATTGAATGAAACTTTGAGCAGTGGGTGGCACCATATGGCTTGGTCGGTCCGAGTGAAATGTCGTCCGGTGGAATTAGAATGCGAGATACTTGCCGGCGCATGGTAAGTCAGTGGTGCACTTACACGTGGCAAGCATAGTGACTGCTTGCAATGGAAGGAGAAGACCTGGTCAAGAAATGGTATTTTGATAGTTTGATCAAAATATTAGAAACTAACTTGGATCAAAACTATGACGCTTGAGCAGCGCTTAGGAAAGCAGTTTAGGTTAAGGAGAAGCTGAGAAGATCAAAATGGATCAAGGCTAAGTACTTAGCAGATTTAGACTTATGCGCTTTGAAAAACGTGTATAAGTGTAGTATGAGTTAAAACCTGTGTGGGGGTTATCGGATTTTCTCTATTTGTGCTAAGTAGATAGCATCCACTAAGTGTTAGATGGAGCTGGCTAGTCCATCTATTTAATGGGTTGTGATATAAATTTGTAGTTAACCATCCAACCATCTTCTTGTTGTGATTAAGAGTTATAGAGTTAGGGTTTGAGAGAAGTTGAGTGCTATAGTGTGTTCTCTTATCCTCCAGGTGGAGTGGCTGTAAAATATTCATCCTCAAGAAGCAATACATCAATCTTTGTTCAGCTCCCATGGATTCATCTTGTGTTGAGTGATTTGTTCTTGTTTTGGTTAGTTTTTACTCTTCTCTCTTCTCTTCTTAATCTTACTGTGCCAAGGATGCATAAGAGATGGAGATGACATCTAAAAATCAATCTCCATCCATCTATCCACTTGATTGGCATGTTCACGAAGAAATCTGGTTTTGCTTGGATTTGATCATCATGAGTGATTTCTTGATTCGAGAATTTTTGGATAGGACTTGGGAGACGATTTAGATGGAAGGTTACGTGAAATGCCCCAAAATTTCAAAATTTTGAAGTTTTTCTTGAAATTCGGCTGAATTTGAGTCTTTCCCAATTCAAAAGTATTCAAAAGCCTTTTGCTTTCCTTGTTGGTTTTTTGGCCTTCTCCGTGCCTTGGCATCATTTGGAAAACCGTCACCTCCCCTGTGCTTATTGCCACCCGCCTGCTTGCCCTTCGCTACCGCTGCTAGTGCGCCTCGCCAGCTCACCGCCCGTTCGCCAACGCCACAAGCCATCAATGCTAGCACAGTGCTACCATCTCTCTAACCGGGCCTTAATGGCCCATCACCTCGCCTTCTAGCCACGTGTCGTGCCCCATTAGAGATGGCAACGGGCACAAACCCGCTGGGTTTTGCTATCCCAAACCCGTGCCCATGAAAGTTTGACGTGCCCGCTAAAAAACTCATACTCGTGACGGGTGCAGATTTTTGCCCAGACCCATACCCACTGGGTTAACGGTACCACGGTCGCCGTGGGTTCGATATGCGAGCTGCAACAATGGTTAATGGAGAGGAGGAAGAAGTTCACCGGCCATCTTCGTTGGAACCGGAGGGCAGCGCCATGGCCAAGGGCCTCCTGCTGCGATGCGCGTTGGCTACGGCGTGAGGGCGGCGGGCTGAACTGGAAGGCGAGGTGACGGCGAGGGCGTGCAGGAGAACGAGCGTGCGGCAAGAGTGGCGGGAGCAAGAGCGGGAGCCGCGGGACGGGAGGGTGAGCGTGGAGACTGCCGAAGACCGAGCGCGGAGCGCTAGATGCACCGCCGCTGCGGTAGCTATTGAATCGGGGTGAGGACCGGGGAGGAGTGAGTAGTGACCGTGACCGAGTGCTAGCTAGGGTTAGCCGTATGGGTAATGGGGCATTGCCGCATTGGATTTGGGGGCTTGGGGCTAAATGGCTAATGGGCTATGGGCTGGGCTGTTTTGCCTGGGAGGCTGGGAGCCTGAGTTTATAACTCCTATGGATCGAGTTTATATTACCCATGGGTTTACGGGTTTGGGTACTATAGAAACGAACCCGAACTCGATAGACCCGATGGGTTGGGCTTTTTGCCCATTAAGAGACCCATGGGTTAGGAAATTGACTCAGACCCATGCCCTAATAGAGTAAAAACCCACCGGGTATCGGGTTTCGGGTACCCATTGCCATCTCTATGCCCCATCGTTGCCGACTTCATCGTCGCTAGCTCAACTATTGCTTGGCCGACACGCTCCCAAGGCCATTACGCGCCTCCCCAGCTTGCTTAGTTGCGCCAAAGAGATGGGGCACACCCAAGACGCCACCGCTGCTGCCAGCAACATTGCCAAAGCTCCTTACCCACGTGCGCTACCACACATGCACCATCTCTGTCATGACCATCCACTGCTCCCACCATCTCTCTTAGAGCAAGTTTAATAGAAGAGGTGGCTGCCACCTCTAAGACTAGCCAAATAAGCAAAAAGAGTACACGTGGCTCATGTGGAGGTAGCTAATACAATAAGTTGAGTAGATGTTACCTCTACTAAAGCACTCAAACATTTAATACTTGCATAAATATGTGCTAGAGGTCACCTCTTATATAAGGGGCAGCTTGCCTCTCTCTCCTCTTGTCTCTCTCTTCCACATAGGATTATGTTGACATGGATTTCGCTAGAGATGATCTAGTCAGCATTATTGTACTTGCTCTTAGGGCATGTTCGGTTGGTGAGAAGCCGCCCGGATTCTCGCAGCCGCTACAGTACCTAACTTTTAAACGGAGTATTTTCTCAAAACGGGGTCTATAAGTTAAACGTAGTATACGTTAAAAGCCCAACATCTGTACCAGTCAAAATCGCAAGTGAGTATCGATCTCTTCGTAATCTGTACCGTAAACAGCTAAAATTCAAAAATTTCAACCAAAAATCATAAACCGCAGCTAAAAAGAACATGCCCATAGCCTATAAAGCCATGCCAAGCTACGAGATAGCCCACGTTAGCAACCAATCACACTCCCGATCTCTTTCCCTCCCAAGCCAAGCCACCAGGACTAGCCTCTTCTGTTGTCTTGTCCCCCGCCCCTTTCTCGCTATCCATCTAGCGCCGTGGACTCCTTTCCTGATTCCAAAACCAATGACGTTGGATAAAAATTTCGGCATCTCACAGTAATTAGCACGGGGCAAGTGAAGATTAGGTTAGTCTCGGCATATGTGTCAAGGGAAAATTTTAAATACACAAGAATCCATCTTCTCAAAGATACTAGCATCTGCATCAATCCAACCAAGCGTAGATAGTGGGAAGTAACAGCAACGCAAGCACCTCCTAATTCACCGGAGCGATGCCGCCTGCCGGCTTGCCGCCGATCGCCCTGTTTTTCTGTTGCAACCAATTCAACTGCGACTTAGGTGGGCCGGCCCATCTGAGAAGCTGGAGAACAGGAAAGATATGCGCTGCGGCTTGCCTGTTTTATTACCAATGAGCCGTAGCCTGTTGTCCCGTCACTGCTTTATCTTTTGGGGGCCATCCCAGATAGTTTAAGCTTCTGCTTTATTATTATCTATTGGTTAAAGTTATATTATAATAACAATTATTTTTTTAAAATTATTCAATTAAAAAATAAAAAAAACTGTTATATCGTCATAGACAATTCAAAGGAATAAGAAAAAAGGCAAAAGAGAAAAAAACTAAAATAAGTCAAAACTAAAAACTTATACGTTACAATTGATTTCTAGATTAAATAGACCGAAAACTAAAAATAGACAGAAACTAAAATAGTTTAGAGTAGGGCCTGTTTGGTTGGTGCCTAAGTTTGCTATGCCTAAACTTAGGCAATATATGGCTGCCACAGAAAGTGTGGCTAACAAAATCGAAGCCACACTTGTGGCAAAGTTTGGCAAGAAACTGAGTCTATGACGTGTAGGGCCGGGTGCTAAGAAAGTGTGGCATGCCACACTTACGTCGATGAACCAAACAACTACCTAAAAGCGTAGCGCTAACTTGTGGTAAGCAACTTCACAGTCGTGAACCAAACAGGCCGTAGAGTTCTTGGCTTAGAATCTTGTGGGACCTACTTATTGGCGGTGCCTAGTTGATGAGGACCTAGAACCCTCGGAGGGTCGTCCTTTGGGCGACACGCATTTGGCAAGGTTCTCGAATCCTAGCGAGAGGTCCTTGGTGGCGCACGATCAACATAGTCCTCACATTTGTTCTCAGTTTGACAATGGTGAATATGATGCATTGTTTTTCCGTCCTAAACAATTGTCGTCAAATTTCTTTTGCAAAATTTGATTAGAGCATGTATAATAGTTTATGTCGAGAATTTTTATCTCACCTAAAGATAGTATTAGAGATAACTTTTTTAACAGTAAATTATTTCTTTAACTATTTTATATTGTTTTCCCGTCCTAAACAATTATTGTCAACTTTTTATAAATTTTCAGATTTTTAAGTACATTTTTGAATTTTTCGGAATATTTTAAATTTTAGGAGATACGTGTCAGGGCATCTGTAGTGTATGAAAAATAGAGGGTCTTAAACCATCTTAAGGTCAACCTTATACATTACATGGTGACCTTAAGCAGCCTATAAGCAAAAAAGGCTTAAGGCTGGTCCTCAAGCTAAAGACCTGACTACAAGCATTAAAATATAATTTTTTTTATCTGCCAAGTGGGACCGTCTTAAGGCCCCTTGAGTTATATACACTGTGGAGTCAGTCTTAAAGTTTAAATAGAACCTACCTTAAGACCCCTTGAATTATATACACTACAGATGTCCTCAGTCCTCTGGACACCTTTGCACAGCGTTAAGTGCAGGGCCCAGCATGTGAGCCGTTCCCCACTGCAACGGCCAATACCTGTGTATCCTCAATAATTCCACCATGCTCTCGTTCCGTTTTTGGTAGCTGATCCCCGCTGAGTGTTGAATCCTCACATCACATGACTCATCAGCTTCACTTTTGCAAGGCCTCCTCTCTCTCTCTCTCTCTCTCTACCTCATCCAGTTCAATTCACACACCCTGCAACCCAAAAAGAGGAGCACGCCTTGTAGTTGGCAAGAAAAAGATCGATGCCCGAGCAGAATAGGAGGAGCCCACCAATGCAGAACGGCGAGCACAGCAGCAAGAAGGCGAGGGCACAGCACGCCGTACCCAACGGCGAGGTGAAGCAAGAACGGGAAGAAGGGGAAGTGAGCCAAGGCGACGAGGCAGCAGGAGCCCTGGCGCCAGTGGAAGCCATGGCGGAGGAGCAGATCAACGTGAGGATGGAGGTGGCATTGCTTCACTGCACGGCTTGCCCCCTTCCCCTCAGGCCTCCCATATTCAAGGTGAGGAGAAGTACTAGTGTGCTGCTGAGATGTAAACAAGTAATTTTCTTTCGATCTTGCTTACATGGCAATGAAAGATTTCGATGTGAAGATTTGTGGGTTTGTTGTGTTTGCAGTGCGAGGCCGGGCACACCGTGTGCTGCAGCTGCCATGGCGACCACTGCCAGGTGTGCAATCGCGCCACCACCTACAGCCACTGCGGCGAGCTGGACGCCTTCGTCGGCGCCATCAAGGTGCCGTGCCCCTACGAGGAGTACGGCTGCAAGAGCTACGTCGTCTACTACGGGGTCGCCGACCACCAGGGCCAGTGCGCGTGCGCGCCCTGCTCCTGCCCGGAGCCCGGCTGCGGCTTCTTCAGCTCCTCCGCAAAACTTCTCGACCACTTCGCCGCCGTCCACTCCTGGCCCGTCGCTCAGGTTCGCTACGGGAAGCCGTGCAAGCTCACCGTTCGGCCGACGCAGCGCTGGCACGTCCTCGTCGGCGAGGAAGACCGGTGCCTGTTCCTCGTGTCCCTGGGCGCGCTCGGCGCGGGCACCGCGGTCTCGCTGGTGTGCGTCCGGGGGAACGGCGCGGCGGCGGCGGCGGGGGCGCCCCAGTTCAGGTGCAAGCTCTGGGTGGAAGTCCCGAGCAACAAGGAGAACCTGGCTCTGGTGACGTCGATGGTGGGGAGCAGCAACCTCTCCGGCGGGTTCGCGGTGGCGGAGCAGGGGATGTTCTTGACGGTGCCACCGGATTTGCTGCACGGGGTGTCCGGCGAAGTGCTCCTCCTCAGCGTTCGCATTGATAAGCTCCGATTTGCTGCTGCTGCTAACTGATTTAAGTTAAGCTTAACTGATTTAAGCTCAGTGTTCAGTTCAGTATTGTATAGCAGTAGCTAGATGGGCTGCAACTGATGGCCAACTTGTAAGGAACAGAACCAAGCATGATGACTCTGTTGTTCTGCATATGATTAACGTGAGAATGGCAGTAATCTAGCTAGTACTAGGGTGTTAGCATCTGTGGCTTTGATTATCTGCACAGCTTGCAATTTACACCATGGCATCAATGAAGAACAGTGGCGGATCCAGGAAAAATTTTAGGAGAGGCTGAACAAAAGCGATACAGCGACATAACTCCACTATGCCCCTCCTACACCATACATCCATAGCTAAAAATTTATGGGGAGGCTCCAAGGGTTTGGTAGCGGTAGGGGGGCTCGAGCCCCCCACCGCTGGATCCGCCCCTGATGGAGAACCATCTCCATAAGTAGACAGTCTCATTATTAAACATTTTTCTGTTAGTTTAGAGCGTGACCTAATAACCCATATAGTATTGGGATCATTCGCTACTAACAACATGGTTCATCGTGATTTATTAATGTTACTTGGCCTTTGCATGTCCTTCAAGAGGTGAGACTCAGAGGTCAGAAGTGCATTGATCAAGAAACCCTATTTCTGCTCTAGGAATTGTACACAACAATGACTTTGCACTTGTATTTTCCCCAACACTTCAAAATAACAATTCACCGTCACTACCCAGTAGTCAGGAGTATCTGCTTTGCTTGTAGGGCCTTGGTCTTGGACCAAGAGACAACAAAAAGTTACTAGTCCAAAGGCTGATCAAACTGTCCAAGAAATATATGGACAGAACGGAGAAAACCACAAGTATGTAGCATCTCAGCCTGGTAAAGCATGTGTCAAATGAGAACTTTCAGAGAGTCAGGTTGTTGAGTGAAGAAATTCTTGTTAACTTGGACATAGATGAACCATTTACATGCCTAGATTTTTTTTTAAAAAAAACCAATCACATGCCTAGTAAATCACCTCCACTATCAAGACTTCTGAATGGATGCTCGTGATGCAAAGTTATTCGAGTAAAGTTTGTTACACCGGAAGAGGTAGCAAGACAAAGACTGAGTGGAAGTCTGACGCTAGAAACCCTTTCTCCAGAATAGGAGCTGGGTGCGGCAGTAACGTTTCGTATTTACTTCACCCACTCTTCCCCAACCTTGTCCATCAACAGTAGCACTTCTTGAGTTCTTGGTCCAAGGGTACGTGTGCATCAGGCTCAAACCTGCTTGCTTTTGCTTGCCTGATCCAAGGGCAGGTGGTGGTTCTGCTCACGGTGATTGTAATACACACGAACACTCTGAATCAACTAAAGACACACAAGATTTTTGGCGTTGCGTAATGCCGTGTAGTTTTTTTTTATTTTCTCTTCTTATTTATACTACTGAATACAATAAATCAGCTACAAGTTCTTAATGGTGCGTTACCACTAGTAAATACTACCTTAAACATAGAAAAAATGTAGTTACTAATGCTTCCTTTGCATGTAGCCACTCTCTCATTTACTCAGCCATTACTTGGACCTACAGTGCCGACTGACGACCACTGCGCCTCTTCAACTGTCTTCGACCACGGCTGCTATTTGACTTACGAGTAATTCGACCGTGGCTTCTCGACTGTAACTCTGAACACTGTAGACCTACGACTACTACAGATATGAACACTGTAGCTATGACTATTATAGCTACAATCACTGTAGTTACGACTTACGACCACAGCAGCTACTACTTACAACTATTCTATGTATTCTAGTCTAGTATCGAGTTCACACAAAAATGCCTCCGTCAACTTGGTGCTTACTCGATGCATGGCCTTCCTATCGGCTACCTGTGCCATGCTCCAGTGCCCTTGGTTCATCGTTTGGCTACCTTCTATCGGCACGGTGCATCTCAGTGGCCACTAGCCACCAACACATGGCCCTTGCTCTATGGCTCTCTCCATTTTCTCCTTACTCCCTTCTACTGCATTCCTTCCTAATCCTACTTTGTGAATGATTTTATTTATGAGATGTATGATGCATTGGAATGCGATTAGCAGTGGGGGTTGTTTAGGGTTTTGGGGTCGTGTGCATGCGCCGGGGAGTATGTTCATGGCCTGATGGCTCACTGAATGGCCACCGGCCAGTTCTGTTCTCGCTGTGGCTCTATCGATTAGTTCTAGTATTAGCAAGGTGAGGAGATGATCTTTACCTTACTAGTGTTGCTACCTTGGAGATATTCTTGCTCTCACTAGGCTATGCTCTCTTGATTTGGCTAAGTGTTGTGGAAGGTTGTCTTGTGGAAATGTTCCCTGGCTATGGTACTCTTTGGTGGTCCCTCGGTTTTGGCTTAACTTCCTCTTCCCACTAGGCTAGAATTTTGTGTAGAGATTAGGGTTTTAAAAGGGCATTGCTGCCTCTTGACCGTATGCTAGCCGGTGATGGCTTGTGAGTGCTATAGGCAATGGCTGCATGGGGGTGACTTACTATGATGGTGATTTTGATGGTTCTTGTGAGTAGTTATGAATGATAGTTGCTTCCTGTCTGTTAGCTAAGGTAGTGAGCTTTTGTGGCAGCGGTCTGGCCATGGGCTGTGGTAGTGAAGCAAGCTCACTGGGGCAGTGGGTAGTGTTATTGTAGGCTTGCTCTTTTTTCTCCTCTACTGGCTCTGGTTGGCTTTACTTATGGTCATGGTTGGCCTTGAGGGTGACTAGTTGCTTATGATGTGGTTTTGTGCATAGTGTTGAAGGGATGACTTATCCAGAAGGGTGTAAAGGTAAAGATAAAAAGGTAAGAATGGAGGTTTTACTGCTGAATGATGAAAATCCAATACATGAGATGTATAGATTGGTCCCGGACAATCATGGTGTCTCGGTAAGCGATTGCCCTTGAACACTAAAAAAATGAGTTCTGAAGACAATCTATTACTATAATCATTTTATATTAATGCTCTGTGGTTTTGGCTAATATGATTTTGCAAGTATTCAAATTTGAGCCAACCATGAAGATGTTGATTCATTATATAAAATTTGATGTAATACATTTGTATAAGTTCATCCTTGTATGAGATGAAATCAAAATTTTGTAACATTTTTTATTATAATATTTTATTCTTTTGTAAATCCTGAGATTGAGATCTTGTACATTAGACTTCAAGTGTTGTATGTGGGACTTGATCTTTCTCATTTAAATATTAATGTTCTTATTTGTGTGGGAATCACTTCTAAACTACGTGTGTTCCATAAATTCGATGTTGAGGGTTATCACACGGTGTCCAAGATGCTAAATACAGCTGACCATAACCGAGAATAAACATGGCGCAAACTTACGTACATATTTCATAAATTGCACACGCACCGAGAACACTACAAATAACAGCGTGTATTTCTTCAGTTGTTTACAAAAATGTCAATATGCCTAAATGCATATATACAAGTATAAACGTAAATGCATGCATATATACACACAGACACTACAACTAACAGTGCGTACCAAACCATCATTTTCTACAACTTTCTGTCATAGCACGAGAGCAATAAATATATACATGCGGACATACATAAAAATATTTTAGTTAATTTTTTGTCGGTATTTTTGCAACTATTTACAATAAATACTCTCGCCACTAATACATCCTAAACATGGCTAATTACATAAACACATCCGTCAACTAAATATGGCTACCTAGCACATTCCACATACAAAACCACCGTTACACTAATAAAATGCTAACGATGTATTAAGCGCGTTGCTTGTATACGAATGAAGCATACCTTTTCTGAAGGTATTCATCTGCTCTACAATACTTCCAACTGCGAAGAATTGTAAATAACAACTAAACCATCTCGAAAATATAATACAAACTCACCTTTCAATCTCTCTTTCCTTCCCCTCCCTCGTTGCTTGCTTGCTTAGCAAGAAAGAAATCGAGCACGGTTCGGTTGAGAGGGCAGACCGAGGCCTCCCATTTTATGCGCGGGGGAATGCTTTCATGATGATATTCCCATGCTAGCGCACATGGGCATGAATGGCAGCATAATCACTGTTAGACCATGTGGCCTGGTCTAGGTTATTTTAGATGATGAATAATTGACAACATTGGTTATGATATTACTGTATTATTTATGGTGTGTTGTTTCTTTATATGCTTGTGATAGCATGGTGATTTGATAGGTTGCATGATACGCTCGTGTGAGGTATTGTGCGGATTGACTTGAGTCAAGTCGTGGACTTGTGCTCGTACGCGGTTGTTTGTTTATTCATGTGCAGGTGTTGCTTGAGGCGGAACATGGTCGATGACGGGACTGAAACTAGGTTCGGGTGGAACTGTGGTTTCGGGACTAAGTTCAGGGAGGAACTGAGGTCCTATCGGTCAAGGATGTCATGCGGGATGCTCAGGCTAGAGAACAATGCGTATGGAGATGATGCGTGGAGAAGATACAGGAGGTGCGGTCCTGGAGGCTTTGACACGTGGAAGGCTGAAAAATCGGAAGCGTGAAAAGAATTAAAAAACCATGTTATGAAGGGTTTTGGGTCCCTTGAAAAGTAGTGGGCCAAAAAGCCTAGTTGAGATGAAAAGGCCCAAAATGAGTTGTATTAGGGTTAATAACGTATTGGAGTAGGTTAAGGATTTTAGAAAGGCTACCGTGGCCGTGGTAGTATAAAAGGGAAAGCTAAAAGTTATGTACAGTAACCGTGATGAGAGCAACTAGATAATTCATTGGGTTGACGGCGGTTTTGGTTCACGCCGTGACCTTTTAGATGAAGAAATTAGTGCACGGTGGTTTGTTGATGCCTTGATTTGTTTGAAGAAACACAGTGCGACGCGATCGTGATTTTCTGGAGAGAAAGAAAAGGAGAGGCAGCGACTAGATAATTGACTCGGAGTGTAGGCGGCTTGTTTCCTGGAGGCGTTGCGGACCGAGCGTCGTTTGCACTCGGCGAGTTCGCGTCGGGCGAGCGTTCGATTGATTGTGTGGTTTTTGGGCAAGAAAAGGAAGCGAGCGGCGCCGTATTGTATGGAGAGCGGCTGATTTCTTTTTCTGTCGGTGGATCGAAGCATTGAGCCGCAGTCAACTTGGATTGATCGAAAAGACGAGCGTCGACTGCGTTGCATGGTGAATACTCTTCACGTATACTATACGTATTCTATCTTACCGTACTGTGCATGAGGAGGGAGGAAAATATAATTAATGCTAGGGGATTAGGTGAGGATAATTAGGTTTATGTTTTTTTGTTTAGCATTAATTTTATTTTAGGCTTGTGATTCATGCATGTATCAAAAGGTTAGTTGATTAATTTCTTACGGTTTTTGCTTAATTGCTTAATTAGGGCTTAATCTTTTTCCGTCATTATCTGCTCAGCGGGTTTGTTTATTTTATATCTTGAGTTCTAGACCTCCGTTTGACGTGATTCCAGTTGGGTTAGTTCAATAACTTTCTCAAGTTTATTCTGTCAAAGTTTGAGGTTAATCAGAGTTACGGTTTTTTATCGGGATCAGTTTTAGTGAGAGCACATTATTCTGTCCAGAATTGTTAAGCGAGGCTTAAATAGGTTTTGTGTTTAGGGGAGAGTCTTAATTTTATTTTTAGCTTCCGCAATCATTCACCCCCCTCTGATTGCCTATCTTAGTGTGAATCGATCCTACAATCATCGGACGAATAAAACATGAATCAAATGTTGCACCACGTCGTCGCGGTCAGCCATACATGAAGGAATCTCTCCCAACCACTAGCCAAGTCGGCCAGCGTACCTGCCCACTACCTGTGCCCTTGCCCCAGCGTGCCTACCCGCTGCGTGTGCCCTACCTACCCCAGCCACCTACCAAGCCCAGGCTGCTCGGCAGCGCTTTACCGAGCAAGAGCGGCTCAACAGGCAGCTGTCGAGCAGCGGGAGCTCGGCAGCGCCCCTGTTACCACTCTATGCCACATCCTACCGGCCGTGCATGCTCCTTTGCCAATTCATCTTTGCCAAGCTCCTCATACGTGGCAGATGATAGGTGTTTCTTGCCGCGTCTTTCGAGTATAGAGATATAGCTATTTTTGTAAAAAAGAATATCTGGATATCAAATTGTTTTTTATATGGCTACAATAATAAATACGTGAACATTTCACGAAACGAGGGGAGGGCCGAGTAGGAGCAATGGCACGGTACGCATGCAGACGGACAGATGCAGGGTGTACTGATTACCAAGCATTGCACGCATGTAGCCGAGTCCCATCAAGGCATCAACTCATCAAGAGTAGACAACAGACGTACAATAGGCAGCAGCTGGTTGTGTAAAAAAAGCTCGAGGCTCGCGAGCTGCTCGAGTTTGGCTCGTTCTAGACTCGATTCGAGCTTGCCTCGAGCTCCAAACGAGCCGAATTCGAGCTCCATCTGAAGCTCGCGAGCTTTAACGAGCCGAGCTCGAATAGCTCGCGAGCTTACAATTTTTACCCTAATTCCCCCATTCCCACACTCCCTCCCGCCTCTCCTCTCAAATCCCCCTTCCCCCCTCGGGCAGCCCGCAGCCCCCACACCCCTCCCTCCTCTCCCGTCTCCCCCACCCGCCTCCGCGGCTCAAGGCCTCCAGGCTCCGCGCCCCGTCCCCTCCTCGCCCCACCCCGCCGCCTCCTCGCCGCCGCCCCTCCTCCCCACCGGCGCCCCTCTCTCCTCCTCCCGCCGGCGCCCCTCTCCGCCCCGTCCCCTCCTCTCTTCGCCGCGCCCTCCTCCCCCACCGCCACCGCGCCCCTCCTCTCCTCCTCACCCCCGGCGCCCCTCTCCCGCAATAGAGGCCTCCCGGTTCTCCCAGTCCCCACCCCGCCTTCGCCTCCACCCAGATCCGCCGCTCGCGGCCGGCCCTCCTCGTCCCCGACGCCGGCCGCCTCCGCCCCTCCTCTCCTCCCACCCGCCGATCGCCTCCGCCCAGATCCGCTCGCGGCCGGCTCTACTCGCCCCCCCCGGCGGTCGGCCGCCTCCGCCCCTCCTCTCCTCCCACCTGCCGGCCGCCTCCGCCCAGATCCGCCGCTCGTCGCCCCTCCTCGTCCCCCCCGGTGCCGGCCGCCTCCGCCCCTCCTATCCTCCCACCCGCCGGCCGCCTCCGCTCAGATCCGCCCAAATCCGCCGCGGGTAGATATTCTTGAACTGTGTTGAATGTATTCTGTGGTATTTACAAATATTCTTGAATGTATTATGGATTGCAAAGAAGTATTATGTGGTTCTTGAATGTATTCTTGAATGTATTCCCGCGGGTAGATATTCTTGAACTGTGTTGAATGTTTTTCTGTGATTTGTTTACCTGCTATTCTGCTGACTGCTGCAAATGATGTGTGCTTCACGCTTAACGAGCCTCGACGAGCTTTGTCGAGCCGAGCTCGAGCTTCGTTCGAGCCGAGCTCGAGCTCAGCTCAAAGCTTGACAGAAATCTTGAGCTCGTTCGAGCTCGGCTCGAGTTTCTATCGAGCTCGAGCCTGACAGGCCAAGCTCGCTCGAGCTCGGCCCGTTTACAGCCCTAGCAGCAGCAGAGAAGAGGGAGTAGCTGCAGACACTCCCCGCACTCAGCCATTAATTTCCTCACCAAGACGCACGGTGTAACCCTTTGTGAACGTTGATGAAAAATAGATCTATGTAGCACGTAAATACTAAATTTAGCTTTTAGAGCACCGTAATTCTATTTCTAACCCGCTCTCAATCGCACGTTTGATTTGGTGACGACACGTGGTAGTCGTGTGGTCGCCGACCGCATGACTCAGCTGGCGTCGCCTCCTGGCCGAAAGCGGGAGCACGCGGTGAGAAAAGCCGCCGAATTTTGGCTCTCGCTATACGTATGGCAATACTCATATGCAATGCATTTCCCGCGCCAGTGCTAGTAGTACTTTGACTTGTTAATACATATTTTCATTCCTCCCAAACAAAAGTTTTATTCATGTGTTACAGACCTAGAGTAAGTAGGAGTAACAATCGGGTCTCCGTCAATATTCGTTACCGCACACGCATCCATGGTCATCTTAGAAAATTGGCCACGCATGCATGTTTCTTCATCGATCTGACACGCGTGCCAGTTGAGTCGTGCGGTCCACGTGTCGTCGCCAAATTAAACGTGCGGTCGGGAGGGGGCTAGAAACGAAATTACGATGTTCCGGGAGTTAGATTTGGTATTTACGTGCTATAGGGGTCTATTTTTGACCAAATTTCACTCTTTGTGAGGGCAACAAGCCGGCACGTCCCCCGACCTGCCGGAGGCTATGGAAGGCGACGAGCAAGCGACGGGAGGGCGGGCAAAACTGCTCGACTTCCAAACTGCAAGAGCTATACGCCGGTGCTGGCTAGCTTGGCGTCCACAAGTAAATCAGGTGTACGGTTGAGGGCGTTGTATTTGTCAGTGATCACCAAGTATTTCCTTTAAAAAAGGTGATCACTAAGTAGTAACTTGCAGGCACTAAGTAGTGCCTTGCAGGCTTATGAAGCTAATTAATTAAGGTACTACAATTAGTCTGTCCTCCAAGAACTGGTGCGTAACTGTCGAAACATTCTCTGCTGGCTTTCCTTTTGTCCAACTCCCCTATGTCAACAGGTCTATTGCCTGCAAATATTGTTAGGTTCTATTGCTGCTAGCATCATCACACCTGGTTTCTGATGAGGATTGAATAATCTGAGGTGGAGTTTGTCACAGTGTATTGAATGTTGTTTGTTTTGCTGCTTCACCTCCATCATCTGTTGGTGTGCCGCCGTGTGCGCGTTGTGATCTAACTTGAAAAGGTCGGTGTAACTTATGAGGTAATTCAATGGCCACAGATGTGATTGAAGGAACTAGGCTGAGTTTAGAGAGACTAACCATTCTCTAACTGTTGCAGTTTTCTAATGGTAGAAGTTGTCCTAACTCATAAGAGGCATGAATAGCTGCTCTTAAGTATGCAAAGTAGCTTTGTATGTAATATGTGACCAGTTGCAGATCAGTATCTTGCAACTCTACTTATATTTCCTGTCTTCGTTACTTTGTTCAGGCAGCCAAGGAAAGGCTGGGGAAGGACTTGAGGGGAGGACATTTCATTTTTGTACTCTGCGGCGCTTCAGTACTACATACAGCTGAGATTGAATCACACACTTGGATGGCAGTCTGTCAAGGTGTTGATACTACTTGATGCTGGTTTAGATTGCAATTAGTCAATCGGGGATGCTTTCTAGTATATTGAATGAGAACTGCTTTGGGTGTATTTTTGAAGGTGATATTGTCTGATTCGAATGTTCATGGGGAGGGGGAGCACTAGATAATGTCATACATCCGTCTGCAGCGCAATATTCCAGGGTTTGATCCCAAATACAAGCCATTGCTTATATGGTCTCCTTTACACATGGATCACCCACATTCTTCAGGGTGCTGATTTGATTATGCTTCCTCTGGCAACTCTCGACATCCACTTCTACATTTTAAGAGAGGTAAACTTCTGATAATTCTTTGTTCATAAGTGTGCTTATGCATTTGACTTTGCAAAATCTCAAATTTAAATTTCTGTTTTTTATGGTAACTTAAGATTACTTCCATAACTACAAATCCCAACTGACTTGACTGGTGATCTCCATGCCAGGGCATTTTAAGGCAACATGAGAAATGCTCTCTGTGTGTTCAAGTTGAGCATTTGGCTCCTGAATGCTGGCCCTGGTCAGGCTGATAACTCTGTGGAGCTCCCTCCTATTCATAAGAACAAGTACCAGGTACTCAGAAGTACATCACCTTTTGTTCTAATATATTTTCGATCTTGTATTCTGTCTCAATATTCTTTGGGTGTACATGTGATATACATTTGCAACTCCTCATCTTTTACTGTAGTTGATCCAGTGCGTAAGTTCTCTTAACATCTGGGTGCTGCGTGAATACCTGGAGAAGGATTTGGAAATTGTAGATCCTCCCTTCAAGATAAATCTGGAACGCATTGTGGTTGATTTTGTGTTTGTTTGTTGGGAATGACTTTCAGCCTCACATATCGATTGTGAGGTCTGTTGATTACGGACTGTGAACTGTGATGACTAAAATGCCCTCATTGAACCATTGTTCATGTTAATGCATGAAGATGGTGGGCTCATTTTTACCTTGCAGGCGGGGTAATTCGTGTGTGCTGTGGAGTAAAAGTTGGCCATTCGGACTTGGGATGGAGCTTGCCTAGGTTTTCGTGCAAGATGGACACCGGCCGGCCGGCTTCTCTCTCTTTCTAGCGTCTCATTCTCATCTAAGCTTCCATATAAATGAAGTCAGCAAAATATGTACTATAATTAACTAGTAGATCTTATCTTAAAAAAATACATCGTTTAAAAGTTAATTATTGTAGAAAAGTCAAAAAACAACTTTTACAAGCTGAAAAGAACATGCCCATATGGCTGGTGCGTTGCGAGGAGATGGCAGTGTTCCATGACACGCACGCCCCGGCTGGCACGTGACTTTCGCTTCCCACCGGCACGTCCGCGCTCACATCCATCAACTCTTCAATCCCATTCAACCTGTCAAGACTAGACGTCTAGACTCAACGCAAAAGGCTGGAGGCGGAAGCTGGCTGAATACCTAAAGGCACGAGCAGGGCAGAAGCTTTCGGTTTAAAAATAATTTCGCTTAGCAACGAATGAGATTAAATGGACGAATTTTCGTTATTTCGTTCCAAATTTTAGCCAAAATTTCTGGTCAGGTCCAAATTCAAATGAAAATAAATTTATTTGACAGGATTGGATTTATTTCAAAAGGTACTAAAATAACGAAATTTCGCCGAAATTTTAAACCTTGGGCACGAGTGTATACCCATACTTAGATTTATCACTTGTGTTCACTGAATTTGTAAGTACATACTTAGATTTAACGCTGGTGTTAGCTGAATTTATAAGTACATATACACATATATGTTTAGTGATAAAATATGTTCCTATGCTCTGTGAGACCTTAGGACCTTCAATAAATTTTCAACGTGTGTAGAGGACCACGCGTGTGTGCATGTAGGACCGATACCGGCAATTAGAGGGAAATGAATAATTCTCGAAACTTTTCCCCTAAGGTATTAGAAATTTTCACTCAAATAACTATGATAGTCACCAAGTTCAGATCACATAGACTAAGTTAAGCAAAACAAGGTTATAGACAAGAGCCAACAAAAATAACAAACTACTACATAGGACCGATCAGACTACCATTAAGGGTCCAATCTGACCGGTGGGCCAATCTGGCTGCAGGTCTAGGATTGGTCTGGCCGATCCCTTGTTTTGAGGCCTGAAAACCTCTCAGAACAAAAGCTCAAATCTCAAGAACCTGCTCATTTCTCATCCAAATACTTTCAAGTTTCGTATAAGACTTGTTCAAGGCAATATGAACCTAAATCAATCAAAAAATCATAATGGTAAATCAATCAAAATTGACAAGGTGCAGCCAAAATACCACCTTTTCTCTCTCAAGTTATCTGTCTCATAACCATGGAAAGGGCCAATGTGGTAGAACAAAAACCTAGAAGCCTTACCCTCTACAACCTTCTCTCGTCCCCTTTAATAAGCAGCAACAACCTTAAGGTGTCCAACTTGTTAAACCTACTGAGGAAACCCGTCAAACCCACTAACACGTTTTTTACACACTCACACATATTTCTCAAAGCTCTTACAAGATTGTATCTGCTAACTCTTTAGCGATTAATCAACTTATCGATTCCAGTTCTCCTTGGTCTAAACCACATCTTCTTTGCGCCTCTCCGCGGTTTTGATCAAGACAACAATCCGGTATTTGACCAATTACCAAAATACCCTCGACAGAGCTTTTGGGTGCCTTTCCTTGACTTGGTCTTCAACTTCATCTCAACGCATCTCCAAATGCACCCATGTCATGTCATGCACACACACACCCAATCACCACGAATCCTAACTTGACCAAAACAATTCACAAACAATCGGTCTGACCATCATTACTAGGTTGGTCTGACCTTCAATACCATGTTGGTCAGACTGCGGCCCTTGATCGATTTGGCAGCTTAACTGCATCAGAAAATACCTCTCTGAAATTTTTGTTAAATTATATCTAGTTTCATGTCTATTTTTTAATTCTAGTGGCAACATGTGCAAACTCATTCCCAAACAGGGCTACACGAGGATTTGGTGTTCATCCAAAAGTCTATGGCCGGTCTGATCGCTCATCCATGGCGGTCTGACCGACCTTATGGTGGTGAAACTAACTGAACCCTTATAGCACAAACTAAAAACTGAATTTTCATAAACTTTTATAAATTTAAATTCAGCGTAATCAAATGGCAATCATTCGTCATGAACGTGTACTAGACATTGCGCGTGGTCTGTCAATGTGTGATTAAGGGTGGCAATGAGGCAGGGGGTCCCGAGGAAGGCCCCAGCGGCCTTGCCTCGCCCTGCTAAGGCTACCGAGCGAGATGGCTCTTGTCCTAGGTCCCCGCGGGGATCTGATCCCACGAGGTTAAGTATTTTTCAAAAATAATAATATGACTTTATTTATTAATTTATAATTATTTAGGTATATTTCTTTTTAAAATATAGCTTCAATATATATAGTAATATATCGATTCAAGTTTTAATCAAGTATACCAAAAATAATACAAACTTATATTCAAAATCTATAATATATTATTTAAAAATATTTTTTTATATTTATCAGGTTTCAGTAGGACCGTGGAAGAGGGGCGATCCCGACCCCACCCCCAAATGGGGATATTTCCCACGAGGCCTAGGGGGAATTGCCACCCCTGCAGCCAAATGAGATCCTCTAACGTAACTCATCGTCACTGACGCGTGGGGTCATGCGGCGAGGGGATCACGCGCAGTGACTCAACGTTAAAGGGAAGTTACCTGTGAGGAGTTGATTCCCCCTGCAGCGCGATGGTGCGAGCGAGCGTGGTGCGTGCGTCTATACTTTTTAGAAACAGAAAGGCCGGAGGCACGCAGAGAGAGAGAGAGCGCAAAAATACAAGTCTCTGCTGTTTTTTTAAGTAAATAGTCGCTTCACGCGTACAGTGGGTTCTTGGCATCTGCTCCGACCTGCCGCCGGCCACGGAAGGCGACGAGCCGGCAGGAAGGCAAAGGAAAGGTCGTTGCAGCTGTTCGGTGGTGTTCATGCATGTTCTTCTGTTCTTCAAATAAAGATTTTTCTTCTTCCGCGAGTACTAATTGTTCATGTGCTATGCTAGTTGTTTTCAGAGAAGTGAGAAACAGGAGTGGTGTGGTTTGCCGTCGACGATGGAGAAGGCCGAGCACAGCGGCAAGAAGGCGAGGGTCGAGCTGCCCGATGCCAATGTACGAGTCTAAGCAAGAAGCGGTTGAAAAAGCGCACGGAGTAGGAGAGGCAGGCACGATGATTGCGGTGGCAGCGAAAGCCCCCGCGAGAGTGGAGATCGCCGTGAGGATCGACGTGGACGTGCTTCACTGCCCCATCTGCATCCTCCCCATGAAGCCTCCGGTCTTCCAGGTACTTTAGCTTCATCAAATCCATCACTTTCTCTTGCATTCATTCATGTGGATTAGCACAAATTTCTCTTCTTTCTGTAGCATTTGATTTGTGTTGCGCAGTGCGCGGCCGGGCACTTGTCTTGCGACAGCTGCCAGGGCAAGCTCCCCGACAACCAGTGCCAGGCGTGCGACCAAGGAGGCGGCGTGTACGACCACAACCCCGCGCTCGACACCTTATTCCGCTCGGCCAAGATCCATTGCCCCAACAAGGAGTACGGCTGCGGGAGAAACCTCGCCTACTACGAGGTCGGCGACCACGAGCGCGTGTGCCCGCACGCGCCCTGCTCCTGCTCTGAGCCCGGCTGCGACTTCCTCGGCTTGCCGCCGAAGCTCGTCGACCACCTCACCGCCGTAAACTCTTGGCCCGTGGACAGGATCCCTCGCTACGGCACGGTCCACCTGCTCCGCATGCCGGCGTCGGAGCGGCCTGGTCGTACAGGAGGACGAGCACCGTGCGTTCCTCCTGGCCGTGGGAGCGCACGGCGCGGCGAGCGCCGTCTCGGTGGTCTGCTTGAGGGCGTCTAAGGCGGCGGGGCCGCAGTACACGTGTAAGCTCTGGACACAGGCACCCCCGGACCCGGAGACCAGCTACAAGGACACCCTGATGATGGAGGCCAAGGTAACGAAACCAGTACTCTGTTCAATTTTGGTTGTAATTGTTCTCCCTCGGGAAATGCTGACACAGTGCCTTGTTTCCTCTTACTCTTGTTGAATATGCCCAGTACTAACAAAAAAACCAGTATATTTGAATTTGACCGGATGGGATGGTCGCTATGATTGCAAGGAGTGATGCTACCTTCAATCGAAGACTTTAGCACATTACTTGATACTAGTTGAGCAAATAAGGAGAATTTTTAGCAGATTTAACACAGTTAGTCACGATAGATGTATCGTATTTGTAGAAATGTTATTTTTTATTATTCGGTGGGCGGGCGGCAGAGACGGCGAGGCGATGTGTGGAAGGCTGCCAGCGGCGGCGCTGCACACCCGCCAGCAGATCTGAGCGATCTGCCGTCCGGTGAGAGACGGCGGTGATTAGCCGACAATTACCTACCTATTTTTGTTTAGTGTTTATTTAATTTTTTTAAATGTATCATATGAGCTCAAAAAATTACAAAAATTTATGTATAGCTTTCCAACACAAAGTACTTAATAGTGTAATTTTTGGGTAATTTTATCTGTTGTGAATGTTGCTAAAAAATTCATACAATTTTGATATTCGTATGAGTATTTATATATAGCAAACGAGCTCCAAAAATTTCGAAATTTTATGTGATGCCTTCCGACACAATTATAGTTATTGTGTAATTGTTTGGAAATTTTATGTGGTCTAAATTTGCTATGTTTATTTTTGTTAATTTAATCATAAATTTAATGATACCTAGACATCTTTTCAAGTGGCTAACCTCTGTGCTTCGCTCATGTGACCAGCCGATCATGCTATATTTCTTTCCTGCTTCTTGTGCGAAAGGTTTTGCTTCGAGGTACCGGTGTAGATGTCACAGCCATGGTCAGTGTGACACTCACGCCACCAATTTAAATTCAGCGTAATCAAATCGCAATCATTCATCATGAACGTGTACTAGACTTTGCGCGTGGTCTGTCAATGTGTGATTAAGGGTGACAATGAGGCAGGGGGTCCCGAGGAAGGCCCCAGTGGCCTTGCCTTGCCCTGCTAAGGCTACCGAGCGAGATGGCTCCTGTCCTAGGTCCCCGCGGGGATCTGATCCCACGAGGTTAAGTATTTTTCAAAAATAATAATATGACTCTATTTAT